>CM060927.1:60837857-62087857 GCA_030737875.1 Allium sativum | reverse complement strand
CGGTGGTGACTACCCACCAACGTGCAGCTTCTTCCTTTAGCAACCATACTGCTAATAAAACCTTCCTGCGGTCACCTATATCAAAGGTGGCTAAAAGATCTTCGGTCTCTTCCAACCAATTCCCTGCTTCTACAAAAGTCTCTATTCCATTAAAATTCTTGCCACCCATCCTCTTAAAGTTCTTGCAAGTTTCCGAAAAATCCGCTTGTGGAGGCTGAGGGGGAAGAGGAACATCAGCTACGGGAGGAGGGGGAGGAACAGCGGCCTCGACTGGGAAGACAACATTAGGGACACCCGGGACCGGTGCCGTGACTTCCAAGTACCGACGAAACCAATCGAGTATCGTTACTCCTTCGGGCAAGATGAGATTATCAGACATGCTGGAAATGAAAAGAAAAGAGTTCAAACGAGGGGTCAAAGGATAGTGCTAATGGCTTTTGGGGAATAGCCCTTTTAAAATAACTAGACTTTTCTTTGGAAAATACTTTATACTTGGTTTTGAAAATAGTTTTTCAAAAGTTTTAAAAACCTTTTTATCCCTTCTCGCAAACCTCGCTCTGATACCAAATGTAACACCCCACCTCCGCCAGGGTGGCTCTTTCGAGCGACTCTGACTTTGGTGGGGCGTTTTAAAACAAGGTGAACATGCATAATGATATAGCAAGGCAGGACATGACATATATATATATATGTAAATAAACAGAGTAAGTAGATAGATAAAACAGCGGAAGAATTTTAAACCATTTCAAAAACAAGTCTGCTACATCATAATGTCAACTTCCCAAGTAAACAAGTCTAGTACATAAAATAACATCATCTGAACTGAAAAGGAAAAAAACATAAAAGTAGCTATCCCCAAAGTGGAAGAAACCATAGCGAGCTCAAGTCCAAAGCATACATGAGCTATCCAAGAAAGCAGCTAAGATCCAAGTTAGGCTCCTGTATTCCCTCCCTGAGAACCTGGGGGGGAGGGGGGGAAACGGAAGAAAAGAGGCGAAAGAAAACAGGTCAGTCAAAAAGACTGAGTAAGCCCTGCTACGATCAGTCTATAAACTAATAAAGTTAACATCATGATGGGAACTGAGATGATCATAGATAACAACATACTGGCATGGTAAATTAACTACAAGATAGATAGAGGTGTCATCGCATAAAACATGGCTAAGTTTTGCACCACGGTGTACTAGCAACCCAACATAACAGGTATTGATCCCTTGGCCCAAGCTTTGGCCCAATAACATGAGGTGACCTTAATACAAGGTCCAGCCCAACGGTCTAGTCGATCGGCTCCCTATAAACCTAACACGTCAAGTGTTGGTGTCCATACGGCCCACATGGATGTAGTTAGACTGTGCTGGGTCCACCTTTGGGTGTATCAAGCCCTCGGGTGTCAACCCCAGACACTTAAGCAATAATGCACAGTCTCAGCCTACTGGTACCCGTGCCTCGAGTTTGTCCAACATCAGACTACGTGCACGTCCGTAGCCCGCCGGACCCGCACCGCTGTACCACTCGGCCATCGCCCTTTGGTCGCTTACATCAGTCCAGTAATCGTGCCCCGCCCTAGCCTAGCCTCTAGGGTTGTGAATGATACCAAACTGGGATTACTGCTGGAACAGACCACGCTGCTAGGGTTTTCTAAGAGGGTTAAGTGCGATTTAACCCTTCACTAATCACGGATTAAATTGGTTAAGTGTAACTTAACCCCATTCTAATCCCTCGAACCCCCAATTGGATTAAACTGGTTAAGTGTAACCAATAGTTCACACTTAACCCCATTTCAATCCCTCAAATCCCCAAGTTGGTTAAGTATTAGTGGACCCTGACTTAACCCTAATCATGAGGCATTAATTAATTTAATGCACCTTAACCTCTCACATTAGACCTTGTTGTGGTTACTAGTTAGGCCGGGCGGGTCCGGGTAGCTTTACACCACTACTTGGTCTAACCTCGAGTCTTGGCACCCTATGACCAACTTCTCACATTGGGTCCTATTGTTTGTAGCCACTAGTTAAGCCGGTCGGTTCGGGGTAGAATTACGCTACAAACTCAACCCAACCTCGAGTTGGCCACACTTATGTTTTCTAAGTGTCATGTCCACTTTTATTTCAAAACATAATTACAAGTCAACAATTACTTGGGTAGACCTAACTTAATAGGTAAATTCCCAAGGGGTAGACCTAACTTAATAGGTAAATTCCCAATCTTATATTTTCATGTATTTTAAGTTTACCCAAACCCCCCAACGTCATTCTATCGCTTACATATTCGTAATAACGCATAAAGGATAGTAAGAGGGAACTTGGCACAACATACATGATGGACTTGCATATCACAACAAACACACATAACATGTTAGACTTGCACAACTTAGCATCGTGAACTTGCATATTACCATAAACGTGCATAACATGTTAAACTTGCGTAGCTTAGCATAGTGAACTTGCATATTGCCATAAACATGCATAACTTGTCAAACATGCACAACTTGTCATTTTAAACTTGCATAAGCATGCATAACTTATTAAACATGCATAACATGGCATAGTGAACTTGCATAAACATGCATAACTTGTCAAACATGCACAACTTGTCAAACATGCACAACTTGTTATTTTAAACTTGCATAAATATGCATAACTTGTTAAACTTGCAAATCATGGCTTAGTAAACTTGCATAAACATGCATAACTTGTCAAACATGCACAACTTGTCAAACATGCACAACTTGTTATTTTAAACTTGCATAAATATGCATAACTTGTTAAACTTGCAAATCGTGGCTTAGTAAACTTGCATAAACATGCATAACTTGTTAAACTTGCAAATCATGGCTTAGTATACATGCATAACTCAATTATCTTGCAAATCATGGCTTAGTACACTTGCATAAACATGCATAACTTGTTAAACTTGCAAATCATGGCTTAGTATACATGCATAACTCAATTAACTTGCAAATCATGGCTTAGTACACTTGCATAAACATGCATAACTCAATAAACATACAAATCATGGCTTAGCAAACTTGCATAAACATGCATAACTCAATAAACATACAAATCATGGCTTAGCAAACTTGCATAAACATGCATAGCCTATCAAACATGCATAAACCCCAACTTTCATCACACATTAACTTTAGAGTTTCTAAAATGAAGGTAAGAGGGCTTACAATGCTTAGGCGGACTCAAATGAGTATAGCAAATGTAAGAAACCCCTTATGCAACTAATTTAAAACCCCCAAATGCAAGAAAACTTGATCAAGACTCCTCCTTTATGATGCCAATAGAGAAACAAGGCTTTAATGCAACCTAAGGAGGATCATACAAGCCTAAATACCCTTGTATGCATGGAAATCTCTTAGGGATTTGTTTAGGAATTGTATGAAGAGGGTGGAGGCCATGAGAGGATGGATTTTGGCATAGTTTAGTTGCTAGATTGAATAATGAGTGATTTAGGGTAGGATTAGGAGCTTATTTATAGAAGATTAGAGTGTTTTTAGCCCTAGGATTAACCCTAGGTTAGTTTTGGCCCGTCAGATCTCGGAACTCTCTAGAAACAGGCCACAAGACCCAACCCCAATCAGAAATGGTGCACCAGGCTAAACAGCCGGGCACCCCCTGTCGACAGGGCTGTCGACATGGCAGTCGACATGCTAAGACCCCTGTCGACAGGCCTGTCGACATGGGGTCCTGGGCGGGAATTTTTCCCGCCTGCCCAGTTTGCCCTAACCCTTGTTTTTAATTTCAAATTTAAATCTGTTTTTACTTAGGAATTTTCTGAAAACTTCAATGGGCCTTAACTGGGTCATACGGACTCCGATTTTCGAAAACTCGGACTCTATTTCGCGTATTTTTCCGAGACGAACGCAATGGCATAGCCCGTTTCCCTTGATTCACATTTTATAATTAAATTCTGCCTCGATTTATATTATAACAGATTATTAGAAATACGGGTTGTTACATTTTTCTCCTGCATAGCCATCTTTTTTGGGTTTTGAGGATGATGCTTTCCCATTAAAGCCTTCTTTTTCAGGGGCAACACTTGATTCCTCCTCGACTGCTTTTATTATATAAACCTTGAATTTCGCAGGTTCAACGAGTTCAAATACCAAAACATCCCTATTTCCAAACCATGAGCCATTGCAAATCCCCTCTATCCACCACTAAGGCCTTTTTTGTGTTCAAGATATAAAGAGCCATATCCAGCACCATTGTCATCTTGCAGTGTAATTCTTAAGTCATTAGGAGGCAGATTATCCAGGCAAAATTTCTTGGGAAAGCCAAGCCAGAAACCACCAGATACATGTGAAATAAGAATGGACTCGGTAAAGGAAGGATGAACGCCCCCCCCAAACCACTTGAAAATTTTCTGCCCGCCACGCTGCATCCGTCATTTGCTGTTCTAAAACACAAGGTTTACAGTAAAGATATTCATTCAGTTTGAAATATAATAAAGGTTATTTTCATTACCTAGTAAATAGAAATATTTGCAGTAAAGATATTTGTAAAAACATCTTTATTCCTTCAAAAGATATTTTTAGATGTTCTCGTGACACAATGGATGTTGGTCGTTGAATCTCGTTAGGGGTTGAATTTAGGAAGAGATCATATAATTGACACCTCAGGACCAATTGCGCCATTCATCATGTCAAAATATATTTAGGTAAGTTTTCATATATTTTTCTTTGGTTAAACAGTCATGATGGCCGAGTGGTCTAAGGCGTCAGACTCAAGTTTTGGTCTTCGAAAGAGGGCGTGGGTTCAAATCCCCCTTCTGACATTTTTCCCTCCTATGAATTTTAATACCTGCTCTTTAAAATATCATGTTTATTTAGTGGTAAAGTGGCTGCAAATATCAATAGAGAAACCAATATCATGTTTATTTGCTCTATAAAATATCACGTTTATTTACTAGTAAGGTGGCTGCAAATATCAATTGAAAAACTACTGTATATGAAATCCAACATTTAGTACACATACATAACTTCCATGGTTAATTCAACCTACCATCACATCAGAAATCCTTTTTATTCTTTTGAAATAAACACACTTAAACAGTTGCAGAAGCTCGCAATGCCAGAAGATATTGCTTCAAAATCATATCGGAGAAAGAATCTATAAAAGCAAATGAGATTATATGGACAATACATGGCTTTTACTCGAGCTACTTAGGTTCAAATTCCAGCAATGAAATCTTTCCTGTGGTGAAGTAATAGAAATACAATTAGTACAAAGATATAAAAGGAAGTGCACAAATTAAGCAATTAGACCTTCCAGCAAATCATACTGGAGTGTTGAAATACAATAGAAACCTTCAAGTCTAACACAATAGCTTACAAAATATCGAAAAGATTGATCTTCTTCCTGGTTTATCTGTAGTATGTTATAGAATACATATGTTCATAAAAAAAGTTAAAAGTCGATATTCATATAAATATAACAAATAACAGTCTACTCCCTGGTTATGACCAAATCTTAATGCAGACGTAACTTAATTTTCTTATAAAATAATATTAGGTTTTTTTTTTGGAAAAAATTCCATTTTTTAGGGAAATTCATTAGGTTTTCATAAGCTTCTTACCTAGATGTTCACTAAAAAACCAATCATAAAAACATAAACTCTTCTGATCTTTTCATTTACTCTATGAAAATTCAGGTTTTTACAGGTTAAAATCATATGTGTTACGTAAACTTCATCAGTTGTTAGCAATAATTAGCTTTAAGTCCAAAAAAATGTGTGCCTAAGCAAATGTGTACCAAATTCATTTCAGTCCAACTTGACCAGGTCGCATTCTCCCAACAGGTCCATCATCCATGTTCAAATCTTGACAATGGAGCCTTTCTCCAGTGTTGGTTTACTAAATCTATGTCACCAAGTCACCAACACATAAACATTAGCTGATTTATGCTTTAAAAAGAGATGGATAACAAATTATCGGACCTTCAAGAACAATAATTTCAACTTATTAAGGAGATATTACAGTAATTTGTAAATTTTACTAGGGTTTTTTTGTCAAAAATAATATACTATAACAAAAGGGAGAATCCATCCATTCTCCAACGGCTCACAAAAACGATTTCTACAAAATGCAGAAACCGTGCACACAAAGAAATAAAAGATACAGACCCAAAATACATCTTATAGAGACATCTGTCAAGTGAAAAGGCTGGCTCTGTTGCAGACATGGCCATATAGGCATCAGCAGACTAACAGTGAAGCAAAAGGAGGCACTGAGAATCAACCATCTCCCCCACAAGGCAAAAGGAACAGTTGCAGCTGCTAACTCATCTGTCGAGCCAACCGGTAAAAGGCTAAAGACATAGGGTGAGATGTCCTTCCGGACAGTCCTGATCCTGTGCATCTACATGGTCCAAGTGCTCTACTCAACTGGGGTGAAGAACATAAAGCATAACCTGCTCATGGCCTACCAATATGATACCCGCACTCCAAAACCTGCACAACTAGAAAATGACGTAAGATCTTGGGGGGGGGGGCAGTGAAGGAAAGATGTAAGAAGTAGAAAAAACATACACAGCTATACTTGAATAAAAACCCCAACAATCAAACAACCAAAGTCACCCGATACCTGCCCTGGGAGTGGCCGATAGTGATGTAACATCAAAGGCCGTAGCCCACCTCCTAGCGCGGGAGCTGATCACTCCCCAGAACGGCCTACCACAAAATGCAAGGAACACATTGTTCCTTGCTTTTCATATAGGAGGGTCCATAGCCACTCCGTCAAATACCGCCTTGTTCCGCGAGCACCATATGTGCCAGCATACTAGGAAAGGAATTAAGCGAAGAAGGATCAACCTGAATGACTTTCCAGAAACACCTAACCACTAGTAACTCAGAAAATCTTCGAGCGAGGTTGTATTACCTCGGTAGACCATCAGATTCCCAAAGTAATTCCATACATCCCTGGCACAAGACCTTGAGAGCAACAAGTGGGTAGAGGATTCGGAGTATCCAGTACTACAGCACCTGCATTTGGAAACGAGAGGGATGCCGATTCTCTGAAGGTTCTCATCTATTGGTAATCCATTATGTAAGGATTTCCACATAAATAGAGAAACCTTAGGAGGAATACGGACATTCTGAACCAGGGAGAAGAGTTTATAATGAGGACCTGGAGTTCTAATAGAATTTCAAGCCACTCTAATCGAGAAGGGGCTGCCATCCCAAATGGTGCCACCCCCATGAGCATCCGATAAGGCCTTGACGGATTGCATACGTTTCCTCGTTTCACTAGCATATGACAGGGTGCTAGAGAAATTCGCACCTTCCAACCTGTGGTACTTGGCATGGAGGAGTGCCGCCCAAAGGGAGTTGTTTGCTCCAAACCTCGCCCATAGATTGCAAGCAAAAGCCAAATAGATGTCCTTAGGGTTACGGAGGCCAAGACCTCCCTCGCATTTTGGCCGACAAATGGAGTTCCAAGAAATCCAGTGGTGGCGAGAAGCGTTGTCCTTGTTACCCCAAAAGAAGGACGAAGCCAAGGAGTGGTAAGAGCGGAAGAAAGATTCAATAGGAGTCATAGCCGCGAAGATATGAGATCCCATAGATTCAAGAACAGACTGAATGAGGACCAATCTGCCAGCCTGAGAGAGGAGGGTAGCATTCCACTGCACGATCTTTCCCCTTTCTTTGTTAGTTAGGGGATCAAAGATGGTGTTGAGCTTTCTACCTTGATATAACACTAAGCCGAGGTAAGGGAGAGGAAGGGAGGCTACCTAGAGACCAGTATAATCCTCGATCCAAGAAGATCTGTCCGTGGGAAGATCTCTTGCGGACACGAAGCAGCTTTTAGCCGAGTTAACGAGTTGCCCCGAACATCTTTCTTACTGCCGAATAAGACCTAACAGACTCCTTATTGACCGACGACTTCCATTAGTAAAAATAATGATATCGTCTGCAAAAGACAAGGAGGAGATAACGGGACAACCCCTAGGAATGCCGAACCTATGAATCTGGCCAGCGATCGTAAGAGAGTGCAGCCCACGAACAAAAGCCTCGGCCATAATGACAAACAGAGTAGGGAAAAGGGGTCTCCCTGTCTAAGACCCCTTCCAGATCTGAAAAACCCGACGGCCAATCCGTTGACGAGAACAGAAAACCAGCAGTTTGAGATAAGCCTCTAAATAACATCGATAAGTGGTTCTGGAAACCCAAAAGCCCTCAGAACCTTAATGATGAAGTACTACGACATGCGGTCATAAGCTTTAGCCATATCTAGCTTAACGACCACATTAGATCCTCTTACCTTCTTATCGATCTGAGAAATCAGCTCCTAGGCTAAAAGGACGTTATCAATGATCAAACATCCTTTTACAAAACCAATCTGTGAAGAAGATATAAGACGCTCGAGAAACGGTGCTAACCTAGAGGTTAGAACCTTAGAAATGGCCTTGTTAGAGAAATTACACAAGCTGATCGGTTGGAAATCCGAACAAGCTATAGGATGGTCGCTTTTAGGAATGAGGACCAAGTTGGTGGAGGTCCAACCCATAGGGAGCTCTCCACCTGAGAAGAAGGACTAAATGGCAAGGCAGAAATCCGCCTGAATAACCTGCCACACACTCCTATAAAATCCCCCGTTGAAACCATCCAGCCCTCTTGCACTGTCCTTGCTAAGAGAAAATACACACTCACATATTTCTTCTGATGAAAGGGGAGCAGCAAGATCAGGACTATCCGTAGGGAGAACCAGACGCGGGATGAACGCGAGCAGGGTCGGATCAGAGACTGATTCAAAAGGAGAGCTCAGAAAAGACTGGAAATGGGACAAAATAGTGTCTGTGACTTCCGTTGGAGTAGAAGCCAAAGAAGAACCTAGACGCTGGATTTGAAGAATCGTGAGAAGTCTATTCTTCTTACGAATGGAAGAATGATAAAACTTGGAATTTGAATCTCCATCGACAATCCATTTGATCCTCGGGTTTTGGCGAAGATGGTCATGTTCAATACGAAGCTCCGAAGAAAAGGCTATCTGGGCCAAAGCCCAAGCTTCCTTGTTAGCAGCTGAAGGATCCTCATCAAAAGACGATTCAGCTAGTACGAGATTCTTCGGCCAAACGAACTCGGTCGAAGATATTCTTGAAAACCTAAATATTTTACTCCTTGAGGCAAGCTTTAAGCCGCTTCAGCTTACGAGAGAAAATCACACAAGGGGAGCCACTAACAGGGGAGGTCCAGGAATCTTCCACAACACCATTGAAAGAATGGTGGGATCTCCACATACTCTGGAACCTGAAGGAGGATGGCCCAGATAAAGAAAGGGGGAGCAACTAAGAAGCATAGGGGCATGGTTAGAGAAGGTACGGTGGAGATGAGAAACCGAAAAAGAAAAAGGAAGGCTGAACCACCCATGTGACGATCCCAAAATCCGAGGGGCGGTATTAAGGATAATCATTAGGAAATAACACATTAATCATCATAGCAGAGTACAGATATTAGCAGAAACAATAAATAAAATAATTTTACATGGATATGACAGCGGAATCACAACATGTAGGAATATCAGAATAGCATAACGTGGGGATACACTTAGTAAAAAGAAAAGGAAGTGATCAGTCATCATCGCCAAAGGCGGAATACATACATGCAGTGACATAATAAGAGTATCAGTCTACATCGCCGAAGGCGGAATACATATACATATCGTCAAAAATACGGAAAGTAAATCAGTCTGCATCGCCAGTGGCGGAATCATAATATACACAGTAATGGCGGAAAATATCTAAGTCAACACTATGAAGTCAGCCTCGCCATGAGCCAAAAGTGCATGCTGTGCAGCAGTGCAGAACCAAAAATCACCTGTCACCTGTGTACTAGGCTGCCCGTGTGAAAATAAGGGCACCCGCGTTTGCAAAGTGAAACAAACAACGAGTCAGTCATAGGGACTGGTATGAGGAATCCATTTAACAGTTAAACAATAGTAATAGCAAATCATAGGACCACGCCACTTTCGCGGAACGGGTTTACTCCAGTGATTGCTAGTGAAATTAAAACAAGGTAAACTCTTTTTAAGACAACGCAATGCTTTTAGAAAGAATGAAGCTATTATAAGACTCAGGTCCCATCACACAATGCAACGCAAGCCGGAGGATAGAGTTTTACCTTATAATAGCCAAATATGCTTGATACGTATAAAGAGAAATCATTTGATATTATTACTAGTGCATATATGTTTCAAAAACGAATAGCATCATAAATATCAATCATAGGCGGCATAGCTACCATATACTATGTCACCATACTAGTACTACAATCAAGCCCGTTATTTCGTATTGGAAATTGGATTTCCGTCATGAGTCGAGGCAAGGGGCAAGCTCCTCTCCGCTTCGAGACACTCTAGCAAATGCCTCAGGATTACGCACACTGGGTAACCCCTGGATTCGGCTGGGCCGGTCCTCACTTACGTTAGAGGATTAATTATGCCTGAACACACGTTTCCCGGTCCTTACAGACCTATAATCGAGGCGCCTCGCATTCCAACAACCACAAAGGTGAAAAGTAGATATATATGTCAGGGCTGGTAAGTCACTGACACCACCATAACTAGAAAGAAACGTCGTGCTCTCCCAGCGGTCCGTATCCCGTTTTTAACTCATACCGGGGTGTGAGGTTCGCGAATCTACGAAATACACAAAGCTAGGCCACGTAGGCCTTGCTTTGATCATCATCCACAAGACTTTGCTTTGCAACAGAAGCCTTGATCACAGCAACTTGGCATGCCACATAGGCAGTCCACTCCATACGATTGATTTCCATCGATATATAACCTCTAAGCTCATACGTCTCAGAGAAGGGCGTTAAGCAAGAGAATAAATTCTCCGCCGCCAAACAGATATATATTTAACAGAGATCAATCAGTATAGGACAAAATCCAATGTCAGACACACAGTCCATTTACAAGTCCGTCCTGGGTCTGAACGAAACCGGAGGCGTCAAATTCCTCGTATATCCGTCCAATCAACATACACGTTCAGACGGCTACTACTTCCGTCCCTTTCCGGTAGCTACTCCGGTTAGGAACCTCAGTAGCGCCCATCCAACCGATACGAAGATCGTCGGTCTTGAATCGTCTTTGCATCTTCAAATTCGAATCGCTCGATGAATTACTTGAAATGAGGGTTAACTCGGCCTTTTCAAATAACTCACGTCATTAGAATTTAAATCGATTCTTTATATGGTTATATTATTCGACATCCATCTTTCAGTTATTTAGTGTTATTTTCATGTCATACACATACAACCATCAAATATCAAACAATTCAAGCCCAACTGGTTTATTTGCAACCTATGTTGCTTATAATATTTTATAACAATTTTTCGCCATTTTTATTTATTTAAAAATGGCCATATTTAATTAAACGACGTTTCAGGTCGTTTCGCGTCACTGGCGCTGTTTTTCCCTTAATTTGTTTTACACATATCGGAAAATCTAACCGTTGGATCTTCACAAATTTTACATCAGTGGGAAGATATTCCCAAAGCGAACCCAACGGTTCCAGTTTCGTGAGAATCCGACGGTCGGATCTTCCACACTAGTCGTTTGAAGTTAAGGTTTCAATTTACGAACTGCAGCGTCGTAATTCGATTAAATTTAATTATATTTATATATATATATAAATATAATCGTTTCTGGCGCTGTTTTTCCTTAATTTTGAATTAAACATTCCGGACAATCCAACCGTTGGATTTTTACAAGGTTGGTGCCGTTGGAAAGATTATTCCAAGGCGAACCCGACGGTTGAGGTTTCGGGAAAATTCAATGGTCGGATTTCCCGCACTAGTCGTTTGAAATCACGGTTTCAAAATACGAACTGCACGGCCTCGTTTCGTTTTAATTTTATTTATATATATATATTTATATAAATATAGTTCGTTCGATGATTTCTATATAGTTTTCACTTCAAATATTTTTCTAACTCCCTAAATTTTGGAAAAATTTCGCCATAACCTCCCCTGTACCGGGGGCATCGGGAAATCGCAAATAGCGTCCCGGTCCTTCTAATCTCAAAAAGAAAAAGAAAAAGCCAAGCGGCTAGCCAATAGGCTCAAAATCATCACCCAAACAAATCAGTAAATGTGTACCTATTTGTCGGGCACAAATTTTTATTCCTCTTCTCTAGCCCCTTTGCTATAACCTGTTCAAAGAATATGCATGTACATATATATACAGTTCTTATCAATTATCAGTTTCTATTCAACTTCATATTTGATTTCTGTTTGGTTTAAAAACACCATTCATTCTAATGTTACATAAATAGGTGCAAATCATTTCATTAGCTAATTAATGAATATTTCAACTCATATATGTTTATTTTGAACAAGTGGCTATTTTTACACTTCACATTTCAACGATTAGGTGCTTACAATAAAAATGTGATTTTTATTGTAAAACAATTCATTTCAAAACACTATTCTTCTATATAGTTCAAGTTGGTGATAAAAGTGGAATTTTTATCATAAAACAATTTCTTTTAAGACGAGATTATTTTACACAGTTTATATAGTCAATAAAAGGTGATTTTTATTATCAAACAATTTATTTCAAAATATGAATATCATTCAACACATGAATTTCTAAACAACGAATGAATAGCTATTCAACACATGAATGTTTTCTATAGTTTCTATATATAGATAAAAATGTGATTTTTATTATCGAACGGTTTATTTCAAATTATGAATATCATTCAACACATGAATCGCTAAACAACGAATGAATAGCTATTCAACACATGAATGTTTTTATAGTTAGATAAAAATGTGATTTTTATTATCGAACGGTTTATTTCAATATATGAATATCATTCAACACATGAATCGCTAAACAACGAATGAATAGCTATTCAACACATGAATGTTTTTATAGTTAGATAAAAATGTGATTTTTATTATCGAACGGTTTATTTCAATATATGAATATCATTCAACACATGAATCGCTAAACAACGAATGAATAGCTATTCAACACATGAATGTTTTCTATAGTTTCTATATATAGATAAAAATGTGATTTTTATTATCGAACGGTTTATTTCAATATATGAATATCATTCAACACATGAATCGCTAAACAACGAATGAATAGCTATTCAACACATGAATGTTTTTATAGTTAGATAAAAATGTGATTTTTATTATCGAACGGTTTATTTCAATATATGAATATCATTCAACACATGAATCGCTAAACAACGAATGAATAGCTATTCAACACATGAATGTTTTTTTATACAATGAATAAATATAGTTTAAGCATATGAAAATAATTCAAACACAAGAATATTATTCAAAATTTCGGCAGCATAACGGCAGGGTAGTTAAACCGGCACCGTCCCTAGTACGGCTCCTCGCTCTACCTTAAAACCTCGCGGTTTTTGACAATGGGAATCATGCATCTAATTCGCACGCAGGCGGCATGTTTATATTTTTTTCTCATTTCCACAAACTAATCCTATGTGGTTTCAACCAAATATTTTCCAATCACAATTGGGTATTTTTCAACCACAATCAACCAATATCAATCACAAACAATCCCAAACAATCAATCAATTCCAACCAATAAATATCGTCCATGGTTTGTGGACGAGGGGCGTATATATATATATAGATATTTATATATAGCAGTTCATTTTCAACTCATATATAATATTTATATAAAGAATTTGAAGAGTGAGAAATCCTCACTAATAGCTATCCACTCACACGATTCTTCCTTAATTGAAACTTCGCCTACTTCGCCTTGTTGTTGCTTTCGTTTCCCGTATTCTCTACATAAGTAAAAATCGAATTTTCACTATGTTATTCAATATATAAAGATCATATTTTTAAAAACAAAGATTATATTTTTAATATTCCTATGGTGTAAAAATTATATTTTTATCGCTTTAAAAATATAAGAATCACATCTTACTTCTTAACAAAATTCTGTCTTTTCTATTTTTAAAAATAGGATCTTTATTTTTAAAAGTTCAAATCTTTTTCTACTAAAAGATTAAATCTTTTTCTATTTCAAAGTTTAAAATGAAATCAGTTTTTATTTTTCCCTTTAAAACAGTTTTTTTACATCTTTAAAAATTCTGTTTCAAATGCAGTTTTTACTTTTTTAAAATGCAGTTTTTACTTCTCAAAAATGCAGTTTTTTATTTTATTAAAAAATGCAGTTTTTACTTCCTATAAAATGCAGTTTTTACTTCTTATAAAATGCAGTTTTTACTTCTTATAAAATGCAGTTTTTACTTCCTATAAAATGCAGTTTTTACTTCCTATAAAATGCAGTTTTTGATTCTTATAAAATGCAGTTTTTACTTTTTTAAATTTCTGTTTTTGATTTCCTTTAAAACAGTTTTTAAAAACCCTTTTTAAATTTCTGTTTTGATTTCTGCTTTAACTTCTTTTAAAACTGTTTTAAAAACTTTTTAAAATTCTGTTTTAAAAACTTTTAAAAACATGCAGTTTTATTTTCTTATTCAAAATTTCTGTTTTTAAAATCTTAAAACAAAAATCGGTTTTATAATTCATATAAAACAGTTTTTAAATCATAATAAAAAAAAACAGTTTATATATTCCCTGTAAAAACAAAACAAAAAGCAAAAATAAAAATAAAATCAAATTTAAACGTTCACCTAGCTATGTGAAGGGGAGGAGAAGATCGGTCGACGTTCGGAGGTGTCGGGCGGTGGTTCGAGGCTTCGACGAGGTCTCGCGTCTGGGTTCGGGGTTTGTCGGCGATGGGTTCAGGCGGCTCGAGCTAAGGGGCGGCTCAGGCGGTGGTTCGAGGCTTCGACGATGGCTTCCAAGATCGGAGGGCGGCGGCTCGAGCTATTTAGGGTTTCGTCTCCTTTTTTTTTTTTTTTATTTGCTTTGTAAATAACTGAATCGGGGGGGGGGGCCAACGAGGAAGAGAAAGGGGGAAGTTTATTTTTTTATTATTTTTTTTATATTATTTAATTATTAAATTATGCACAAGGGTTGACTTTTACTTATGACCTCGAAATGAGGTCCACCGCCTGTCGTCCATAGCGTTTTACCCCCATTCCGAACACAATGGGATATGTATCGCAAGCTGGTTTGATCGTTACAATCAGTTTCTGTTGAAATTTACAATTTAAATCCTTATATTGAATTTTAAACGTACATTTCAAATTACCGGGGTCACATACTAACTAGAAAAATTCCAGAAAAATATTTTCTAGTTTCGTATTGACGATACGGTCCTAACAAAACTAGTTTCGTCGAATTCTGAGACCGTTTGAAAAATGGCCAATTTCCAGTCGATTAAATTCAATAGAAACTGGTCAAACGCGTTTTCTTTTGCCACGCTCACATATTGATTCGAAAAATTATGAAATTTGAAACCTAGCAATAGTTTGACATCCCGGACCCGACAAAAGTGGTTTCGTCGAATTCCGAGGTCGTTTGCAAAATATAAATTTTCCAGGCCTATATATTCTATATACCGACTCTTCTGAAAATTCATTCTGCCATAACTTTTGATTCTCGTTATGAAACTTCGATTTTTCAGATTCGTTAGAAAGGTATTGACTAACAGATTTAAATATTTTTAGTCTCACTAAAATCCGTTATATTTTCCATCCTGCACAGTCAGACTTTGTTTGTATTCAAAATTTCAAACGGCCTTATTATACACAATTCTATATTTTATGGAAATAGGCTATTCTAATCATTCAAATTTCTTGTTAATAACCTAATTAAAAAATTTTAAACTGGTTCACATTTTCCGGGTTATTACAATCTCCCCCACTTAAAACTTTTCGTCCTCGAAAAGGAAATAATAGTTAAGCAGGAAATAAAATGTAAATGCAAAGTATTGTAAAGGTACCTTGCACCGGAGTTAGTCAGAGATGTCCACTCTGCATTTGGGATAGGCTTGTTTAATGCTCTCCTCAGTTTCCCAAGTACAGTCTCTAGGATCACTACTCCACTGCACTTTGACTAAGTGAATCTTTTTCCTCCTTAGCTCTCTGGTTTCTTTGCCAACTATCTTTAATGGATCCCTCTTGAGTGCTAATTCTGGAGTTATGTCAACATCCTGTTGTGCTGCTTCTTCCACAACAAGATCTGGATCATGAACATGCTTTCTGAGTTGAGATACGTGGAACACATTATGTACACCAGGCAACCAATCAGGTAATGAAACCCTATATGCAAGAGTTCCAATCCGTTCAAGTATAGGAAATGGACCAATAAATCTCGGTGCCAACTTCCCAGTCTTGCCAAATCTGATTACTCCTCGCATTGGAGAAACTCTTAGATAAACATAATCGCCAACGGCAAACGATATATCCCTTCTTCTCGCATCAGCATAACTTTTCTGTCGGCTCTGTGCGGTTTTTAATCTCTTCTTAATGGAATCGACTTTATCCGATGCTTCTTGAATCATATCGGGCCCTAACACTAGTCTGTTGCCAGGTTCTACCCAACATGCTGGAGATCTGCACGGTCTACCGTATAGTGCTTCAAATGGAGACATTCCCAAACTTGCTTGATAGCTATTGTTGTAAGAGAATTCTGCTAAGTGTAAATGATCTTCCCATGAGCCTCCGAAATCAATAACGCAAGCCCGCAGCAAATCTTCTAAAATTCTATTCACCCGCTCAGTTTGGCCGTCTGTCTGAGGGTGATAAGCGGTGCTTAGATTTAATTTGGTTCCCAATTCCGTCTGGAATGCTTCCCAGAATTTGCTAGTGAACAGGGGATCTCTATCGCTGACTATATTGAGCGGTACTCCATGAAGTTTAACAATTTCTTTGAAGTAAATCTGAGCCAGACTTTGAGCCGTTCTGTTGGATCGGACAGGAATAAAATGGGCAGTCTTCGTGAAGCGATCTACGATCACCCATATACTGTCGTTTCCTTTTCTAGTCCGAGGCAAGCCATCGATAAAATCCATCGAGATTTGTTCCCACTTCCAACCTGGAATTTCTAATGGTTGTAATAATCCAGCCAATTTCTGCTGATCACTCTTGACTAGTTGGCAAGTGGAGCATCTGCTAACATATAATGAGATATCTCTCTTCATTGACCTCCACCAGAATGTGCGTTTGATATCGTTATACATTTTGCTCACACCGGGATGGATACTTAATTTGGATTTGTGGCATTCATCAAGTATTTCTCTTCTGAGCTCGGGAAGGTTTGGGACGCAGATTCTACCTTTTAATCTTAGAACTCCCTTGTCATCGAGTCTAAAACTTGTGGATTCACCTTCTTTGATTCTTTGACTGATTCTTTGAATAAATTCATCGTCTTTCTGAAGAATAGCAATCTTATCTTGTAAGGAAGAAGTGATGATAAAACTGGCAATGATTTCATTTTTCCTGCTGAGCGCATCTGCTACTACATTGGCTTTCCCTGGAGTGTATATAATTTCAAAATCGTATGCTGCAAGGAATTCTAACCAACGCTGTTGCCTCAGGTTTAAATCTTTCTGGGTGAACAGGTATTTCAAGGATTGATGATCGGTGTATAGTTCGAATTTCTCGCCCAATAGATAATGCCTCCATATTCTTAAAGCGAACACGATAGCTAATAACTCAAGATCATGAGTAGCATAGTTTCTTTCATGTGGCTTTAGTTGACGACTGGCATATGCGATCACTGGGCCTTTTTGCATTAACACTGCTCCTAGCCCTCTAATAGAAGCATCTGTCCATACTGTCAAGTCTTGGTTACCTTCTATTATTGTCAATACCGGAGCGGTTGTCAATTTCAGTTTCAGCTCCTGGAAAGCTTCTTCACATTCGGGAGTCCATTTGAATTTTTCATGCTTCTTTGTAAGCTTTGTCAAAACTCCTGATATCTTTGAAAAATCCTGAACGAATTTCCGATAGTAACTAGCTAATCCAAGGAAACTTCTAACTTCAGTGGGTGTAGTAGGTTGTTTCCAGTTCTGAATCGCTGTAATTTTGCTTGGGTCTACAGCAATTCCTTCTTTTGATACTACGTGGCCAAGGAATTTAACTTCATTCTGCCAGAAGACACACTTAGAAAATTTAGCTTTCAAGACATTTCTTCTTAGAATTTCCAACACTTGTTCTAAATGTTTTGCATGTTCTTCTTCTGACTTAGAGTAGATTAGAATGTCATCGATGAAGACTAGAACAAATTTATTCAACACACCACGGAACACTCTGTTCATAAGATCAACGAAGTATGCCGGAGCGTTGCACAAGCCGAACGGCATTACTAACCATTCGTAGAATAGATCGGGACCCCTGAAGGCTGTCAAAGGAACACAGTCTTCGGCTATACGCAATTGGTGGAAACCTGTAGCTAGGTCCATTCTGGAGAATACGGTTGCTCCATTTAATTGATCTAACAGATCGTCTATTCGGGGCAAAGGATATTTGTTCTTCAGTGTTTGTTTGTTGAGATCCCTGTAATCGACGCAAAGTCTTAGAGTACCGTCTGATTTAGGGACAAATACTACTGCGGCTCCCCATGCTGAAAAGCTTGGTCTGATCAGACCTTTCCAAAGCAATTCTCGGGTTTGGCTACTTAGCTCTTCTTTTTCTTTTGGGGCCATTCTTCTTATTGGATGAACTACTGGTCGAGCATTCGGAATTAGCTCAATTCTAAATTCAATTTCTCTTTGCGGCGGTAAGTTCTCTACTTCTTCAAACACATCCGCA
This sequence comes from Allium sativum, assembly GCA_030737875.1. Taxonomy (NCBI): domain Eukaryota; kingdom Viridiplantae; phylum Streptophyta; class Magnoliopsida; order Asparagales; family Amaryllidaceae; genus Allium; species Allium sativum. The sequence goes on along the minus strand of CM060927.1, from coordinate 62,069,183 downwards.
TAATTCTTCACGACCGGTATCTTTTCTATTGAAGGGGGAGTAATTTCTAAAGAAGCCCAGAATTCTGTTCTATTAATTTCTGAACCATGGCAGGGTATATATATAGGTCCAAGCTTCGTTTCAACTTTAACGATTCTCTCGGCACATCTAACTTCGGCCTTATATTTTGTTAACCAGTCAAGTCCCAATATCATATCAAATTCGGAAAGGTCCATGACAATCGAATCAAAAGGAAATCGGTATCGAGAAAAAGAAATAGGCACTTTACAATATATACCGAGACTAACAGAACCTCCTATCGGGTTTTGGACTTTAATCGGTTCCCTTAGAATTCTTTGTTTTAATTTTAACTTGTGTACAATTTTACCAGAAATGAAGCTACGTGATGCACCAGTATCAAAAAGTACAGAAACAGGAATATTTTTGATAGTAAGGGTACCTCCCAAGACATCGGGTTTACCTGAGCCGTCGGTGATAGCTGGCGGGGTATTCCCGTCATAAACATGGGCCACTTGTGCGCTCTTCTTCAAAGGACACTTATTGCTGTAGTGCCCCTTCTGGTGGCAGTTGTAGCATTCAACTGAGTCACTGGCCCTTGGCTTCTTTGGAGCTTTGCATACACTTGAGAAATGACCGGGCTTCCCGCAATTGTAGCAGTTGCCTTTTGGGATCTTTGCGGGTTTTTGAGTCGCGGCCGCGGTGATGCTAGATTCAGGTTGGTCATTTGAGGTCTTGCGCTTAATCCCTGCTTGGCTCTTAGCGCGGTCCTGGCTAGCATGTCTCTCATCTAGGTCCTCGTAGTTGCAAGCCATCTCTACGAGCTCTGTAAAAGAAAGTTTTATGTTGCTCATCGCCCTATCATGATATTTGCGCTTCAGCCCAAAAATGAATCTTTTATTCTTCGCTTTGTCGGTCAGAACCAACTCTGGGGCATAGCGCGAAAGCTGAGTGAACTTATTCAGATAGTCTTGAATTGAGAGGTCTCCCTGCTGGAGATTAGCAAATTGCTCCCGCATCCTCTCAAGAGCTTGTTCTGGCACAAACTTCTCATTGAATAAAGTCCTGAACTGTTCCCATGTTCTGATAGTACCAGCTGCATCTCCAGAAGTAATGGCGTCCCACCACAGCTCTGCTTCTTCCTGCAGAAGCCATATGCCAAGTCGGGCTTTATTGTTAGTTCCCATGCCCATACCTTCAAATATTTTCTCGCAGGTCTTTAGCCAAGCGATAGCTTCAGTCACTGTGCCTGTGCCTGTAAAAGGTTTCCCTCCAAGATTTCGGTATCTCTTTGCCACTTTGTCCAGCTCAAAGTCTTCTGGTGCGGGTGGCTGAATAATAAGGGCCTCTGCAGCTACGGGGATATTCCCCCGTCCTCCTGCGGCACCTCCTCGGCCTCCACGGCCTCCTCTGGCTGCTGCTGCTCGTGTAGCCATCTAAGAGTACTGTATAAGCAAGAAAAGAGTCAAGCTCACAGATTTGATAATTTTCATAAATGATAAAGCAAGGAAATACAAAGGAAGATAATGATGATGTACTGATCAAATTGTTTTGCTAATCTGTTTAGCTCATTCTAGGATATTGCTAATCCTATCTCTAATGAGCTACTCGCATTAGAACACTACTGATTCTATTCTGACGAGGTGTTTAATGTGTTAGATCCCGGAACTAAGGTTAACCAAAGCTCTGATACCAACTGTGACGATCCCAAAATCCGAGGGGCGGTATTAAGGATAATCATTAGGAAATAACACATTAATCATCATAGCAGAGTACAGATATTAGCAGAAACAATAAATAAAATAATTTTACATGGATATGACAGCGGAATCACAACATGTAGGAATATCAGAATAGCATAACGTGGGGATACACTTAGTAAAAAGAAAAGGAAGTGATCAGTCATCATCGCCAAAGGCGGAATACATACATGCAGTGACATAATAAGAGTATCAGTCTACATCGCCGAAGGCGGAATACATATACATATCGTCAAAAATACGGAAAGTAAATCAGTCTGCATCGCCAGTGGCGGAATCATAATATACACAGTAATGGCGGAAAATATCTAAGTCAACACTATGAAGTCAGCCTCGCCATGAGCCAAAAGTGCATGCTGTGCAGCAGTGCAGAACCAAAAATCACCTGTCACCTGTGTACTAGGCTGCCCGTGTGAAAATAAGGGCACCCGCGTTTGCAAAGTGAAACAAACAACGAGTCAGTCATAGGGACTGGTATGAGGAATCCATTTAACAGTTAAACAATAGTAATAGCAAATCATAGGACCACGCCACTTTCGCGGAACGGGTTTACTCCAGTGATTGCTAGTGAAATTAAAACAAGGTAAACTCTTTTTAAGACAACGCAATGCTTTTAGAAAGAATGAAGCTATTATAAGACTCAGGTCCCATCACACAATGCAACGCAAGCCGGAGGATAGAGTTTTACCTTATAATAGCCAAATATGCTTGATACGTATAAAGAGAAATCATTTGATATTATTACTAGTGCATATATGTTTCAAAAACGAATAGCATCATAAATATCAATCATAGGCGGCATAGCTACCATATACTATGTCACCATACTAGTACTACAATCAAGCCCGTTATTTCGTATTGGAAATTGGATTTCCGTCATGAGTCGAGGCAAGGGGCAAGCTCCTCTCCGCTTCGAGACACTCTAGCAAATGCCTCAGGATTACGCACACTGGGTAACCCCTGGATTCGGCTGGGCCGGTCCTCACTTACGTTAGAGGATTAATTATGCCTGAACACACGTTTCCCGGTCCTTACAGACCTATAATCGAGGCGCCTCGCATTCCAACAACCACAAAGGTGAAAAGTAGATATATATGTCAGGGCTGGTAAGTCACTGACACCACCATAACTAGAAAGAAACGTCGTGCTCTCCCAGCGGTCCGTATCCCGTTTTTAACTCATACCGGGGTGTGAGGTTCGCGAATCTACGAAATACACAAAGCTAGGCCACGTAGGCCTTGCTTTGATCATCATCCACAAGACTTTGCTTTGCAACAGAAGCCTTGATCACAGCAACTTGGCATGCCACATAGGCAGTCCACTCCATACGATTGATTTCCATCGATATATAACCTCTAAGCTCATACGTCTCAGAGAAGGGCGTTAAGCAAGAGAATAAATTCTCCGCCGCCAAACAGATATATATTTAACAGAGATCAATCAGTATAGGACAAAATCCAATGTCAGACACACAGTCCATTTACAAGTCCGTCCTGGGTCTGAACGAAACCGGAGGCGTCAAATTCCTCGTATATCCGTCCAATCAACATACACGTTCAGACGGCTACTACTTCCGTCCCTTTCCGGTAGCTACTCCGGTTAGGAACCTCAGTAGCGCCCATCCAACCGATACGAAGATCGTCGGTCTTGAATCGTCTTTGCATCTTCAAATTCGAATCGCTCGATGAATTACTTGAAATGAGGGTTAACTCGGCCTTTTCAAATAACTCACGTCATTAGAATTTAAATCGATTCTTTATATGGTTATATTATTCGACATCCATCTTTCAGTTATTTAGTGTTATTTTCATGTCATACACATACAACCATCAAATATCAAACAATTCAAGCCCAACTGGTTTATTTGCAACCTATGTTGCTTATAATATTTTATAACAATTTTTCGCCATTTTTATTTATTTAAAAATGGCCATATTTAATTAAACGACGTTTCAGGTCGTTTCGCGTCACTGGCGCTGTTTTTCCCTTAATTTGTTTTACACATATCGGAAAATCTAACCGTTGGATCTTCACAAATTTTACATCAGTGGGAAGATATTCCCAAAGCGAACCCAACGGTTCCAGTTTCGTGAGAATCCGACGGTCGGATCTTCCACACTAGTCGTTTGAAGTTAAGGTTTCAATTTACGAACTGCAGCGTCGTAATTCGATTAAATTTAATTATATTTATATATATATATAAATATAATCGTTTCTGGCGCTGTTTTTCCTTAATTTTGAATTAAACATTCCGGACAATCCAACCGTTGGATTTTTACAAGGTTGGTGCCGTTGGAAAGATTATTCCAAGGCGAACCCGACGGTTGAGGTTTCGGGAAAATTCAATGGTCGGATTTCCCGCACTAGTCGTTTGAAATCACGGTTTCAAAATACGAACTGCACGGCCTCGTTTCGTTTTAATTTTATTTATATATATATATTTATATAAATATAGTTCGTTCGATGATTTCTATATAGTTTTCACTTCAAATATTTTTCTAACTCCCTAAATTTTGGAAAAATTTCGCCATAACCTCCCCTGTACCGGGGGCATCGGGAAATCGCAAATAGCGTCCCGGTCCTTCTAATCTCAAAAAGAAAAAGAAAAAGCCAAGCGGCTAGCCAATAGGCTCAAAATCATCACCCAAACAAATCAGTAAATGTGTACCTATTTGTCGGGCACAAATTTTTATTCCTCTTCTCTAGCCCCTTTGCTATAACCTGTTCAAAGAATATGCATGTACATATATATACAGTTCTTATCAATTATCAGTTTCTATTCAACTTCATATTTGATTTCTGTTTGGTTTAAAAACACCATTCATTCTAATGTTACATAAATAGGTGCAAATCATTTCATTAGCTAATTAATGAATATTTCAACTCATATATGTTTATTTTGAACAAGTGGCTATTTTTACACTTCACATTTCAACGATTAGGTGCTTACAATAAAAATGTGATTTTTATTGTAAAACAATTCATTTCAAAACACTATTCTTCTATATAGTTCAAGTTGGTGATAAAAGTGGAATTTTTATCATAAAACAATTTCTTTTAAGACGAGATTATTTTACACAGTTTATATAGTCAATAAAAGGTGATTTTTATTATCAAACAATTTATTTCAAAATATGAATATCATTCAACACATGAATTTCTAAACAACGAATGAATAGCTATTCAACACATGAATGTTTTCTATAGTTTCTATATATAGATAAAAATGTGATTTTTATTATCGAACGGTTTATTTCAAATTATGAATATCATTCAACACATGAATCGCTAAACAACGAATGAATAGCTATTCAACACATGAATGTTTTTATAGTTAGATAAAAATGTGATTTTTATTATCGAACGGTTTATTTCAATATATGAATATCATTCAACACATGAATCGCTAAACAACGAATGAATAGCTATTCAACACATGAATGTTTTTATAGTTAGATAAAAATGTGATTTTTATTATCGAACGGTTTATTTCAATATATGAATATCATTCAACACATGAATCGCTAAACAACGAATGAATAGCTATTCAACACATGAATGTTTTCTATAGTTTCTATATATAGATAAAAATGTGATTTTTATTATCGAACGGTTTATTTCAATATATGAATATCATTCAACACATGAATCGCTAAACAACGAATGAATAGCTATTCAACACATGAATGTTTTTATAGTTAGATAAAAATGTGATTTTTATTATCGAACGGTTTATTTCAATATATGAATATCATTCAACACATGAATCGCTAAACAACGAATGAATAGCTATTCAACACATGAATGTTTTTTTATACAATGAATAAATATAGTTTAAGCATATGAAAATAATTCAAACACAAGAATATTATTCAAAATTTCGGCAGCATAACGGCAGGGTAGTTAAACCGGCACCGTCCCTAGTACGGCTCCTCGCTCTACCTTAAAACCTCGCGGTTTTTGACAATGGGAATCATGCATCTAATTCGCACGCAGGCGGCATGTTTATATTTTTTTCTCATTTCCACAAACTAATCCTATGTGGTTTCAACCAAATATTTTCCAATCACAATTGGGTATTTTTCAACCACAATCAACCAATATCAATCACAAACAATCCCAAACAATCAATCAATTCCAACCAATAAATATCGTCCATGGTTTGTGGACGAGGGGCGTATATATATATATAGATATTTATATATAGCAGTTCATTTTCAACTCATATATAATATTTATATAAAGAATTTGAAGAGTGAGAAATCCTCACTAATAGCTATCCACTCACACGATTCTTCCTTAATTGAAACTTCGCCTACTTCGCCTTGTTGTTGCTTTCGTTTCCCGTATTCTCTACATAAGTAAAAATCGAATTTTCACTATGTTATTCAATATATAAAGATCATATTTTTAAAAACAAAGATTATATTTTTAATATTCCTATGGTGTAAAAATTATATTTTTATCGCTTTAAAAATATAAGAATCACATCTTACTTCTTAACAAAATTCTGTCTTTTCTATTTTTAAAAATAGGATCTTTATTTTTAAAAGTTCAAATCTTTTTCTACTAAAAGATTAAATCTTTTTCTATTTCAAAGTTTAAAATGAAATCAGTTTTTATTTTTCCCTTTAAAACAGTTTTTTTACATCTTTAAAAATTCTGTTTCAAATGCAGTTTTTACTTTTTTAAAATGCAGTTTTTACTTCTCAAAAATGCAGTTTTTTATTTTATTAAAAAATGCAGTTTTTACTTCCTATAAAATGCAGTTTTTACTTCTTATAAAATGCAGTTTTTACTTCTTATAAAATGCAGTTTTTACTTCCTATAAAATGCAGTTTTTACTTCCTATAAAATGCAGTTTTTGATTCTTATAAAATGCAGTTTTTACTTTTTTAAATTTCTGTTTTTGATTTCCTTTAAAACAGTTTTTAAAAACCCTTTTTAAATTTCTGTTTTGATTTCTGCTTTAACTTCTTTTAAAACTGTTTTAAAAACTTTTTAAAATTCTGTTTTAAAAACTTTTAAAAACATGCAGTTTTATTTTCTTATTCAAAATTTCTGTTTTTAAAATCTTAAAACAAAAATCGGTTTTATAATTCATATAAAACAGTTTTTAAATCATAATAAAAAAAAACAGTTTATATATTCCCTGTAAAAACAAAACAAAAAGCAAAAATAAAAATAAAATCAAATTTAAACGTTCACCTAGCTATGTGAAGGGGAGGAGAAGATCGGTCGACGTTCGGAGGTGTCGGGCGGTGGTTCGAGGCTTCGACGAGGTCTCGCGTCTGGGTTCGGGGTTTGTCGGCGATGGGTTCAGGCGGCTCGAGCTAAGGGGCGGCTCAGGCGGTGGTTCGAGGCTTCGACGATGGCTTCCAAGATCGGAGGGCGGCGGCTCGAGCTATTTAGGGTTTCGTCTCCTTTTTTTTTTTTTTTATTTGCTTTGTAAATAACTGAATCGGGGGGGGGGGGGCAACGAGGAAGAGAAAGGGGGAAGTTTATTTTTTTATTATTTTTTTTATATTATTTAATTATTAAATTATGCACAAGGGTTGACTTTTACTTATGACCTCGAAATGAGGTCCACCGCCTGTCGTCCATAGCGTTTTACCCCCATTCCGAACACAATGGGATATGTATCGCAAGCTGGTTTGATCGTTACAATCAGTTTCTGTTGAAATTTACAATTTAAATCCTTATATTGAATTTTAAACGTACATTTCAAATTACCGGGGTCACATACTAACTAGAAAAATTCCAGAAAAATATTTTCTAGTTTCGTATTGACGATACGGTCCTAACAAAACTAGTTTCGTCGAATTCTGAGACCGTTTGAAAAATGGCCAATTTCCAGTCGATTAAATTCAATAGAAACTGGTCAAACGCGTTTTCTTTTGCCACGCTCACATATTGATTCGAAAAATTATGAAATTTGAAACCTAGCAATAGTTTGACATCCCGGACCCGACAAAAGTGGTTTCGTCGAATTCCGAGGTCGTTTGCAAAATATAAATTTTCCAGGCCTATATATTCTATATACCGACTCTTCTGAAAATTCATTCTGCCATAACTTTTGATTCTCGTTATGAAACTTCGATTTTTCAGATTCGTTAGAAAGGTATTGACTAACAGATTTAAATATTTTTAGTCTCACTAAAATCCGTTATATTTTCCATCCTGCACAGTCAGACTTTGTTTGTATTCAAAATTTCAAACGGCCTTATTATACACAATTCTATATTTTATGGAAATAGGCTATTCTAATCATTCAAATTTCTTGTTAATAACCTAATTAAAAAATTTTAAACTGGTTCACATTTTCCGGGTTATTACAACCCATCAGTAGTGAAGACTCTGTCTAGCCTAAAGAGAATTGGGTTTGCCCCATCTTGGTTGTTACTCCAAGTAAAGGCCGAACCGACAAAAGACACCTCAGAAAAACCCGAGCTAAGGGTAAAATCATTGAAATCTTCTACCGCCAAACGGTTAACTGCTACCCCCCTCGTTTTTTGGCTTGGCTGGGGACAACATTGATGTCGCCTCCCAAAACAGAAACAGGGAAGCACATTGCGGATAGAGATAGAATATCAGACCAAAGGGTCAATCTTTCTATCCTGTCGCACTTGGCGTAAACAGCAGAGAAAAGAAAGGAAGAACAAAGGGAAGGACATGAACAAGCAACCGACAAAAGCTGATCCGAGTCGAAGATAGGGCGGACGACAATATCATTGGATCAAAGGATCCAAATCTTGTCAGACGCATTAGCTAATGCACCACCGAAACCAAGCGATAAAACAACGCTGGTGACCGCATTCGGTCCCACTATCGGTTCAAGCAACGCCACCAAACTGATAGAGTGCTTCTTAACAATCTGCTTGAGCCTAGCTACCGACTCAACATTACCTATGCCTCGAATGTTCCAGATGAGATAGTTCACCATCTGAAAATCCAAGAAGAGAAGCCCAAAAGAAAGAAGATGGCTACAGCCAATCACACCACTCTGCTCAGCCAATTTTACTAAGGTTCGATAACTAGGTTTCGATGATTCGAAATTTCATGTTATCGGTTGATGTTGCAAATTTCAAAAGTTTCGGTTTTAGTTTTGTTTCCAATTGGTTTAGTTGCCAGAATATACTTAAAATTGAACAAAAATCAAATATAAAACATTAAAATCAAACAATATATCATGATTTATTAGTTAACCTAAATTAGAATAGAACATATAATTTTACTACCAAAACAAAGTAGGCTCAGTTAATTAGAATCAACAGGCCCAAATATATTATACAACATTTCACTTGGCAGGCCCAGTAGATACACACCCATTATCTAACCTTGAAACCATAAATCTCCCTCCTAAAACACTCTCATCTTAACCACTGAACCCATATCGGCCTCTTATCTTCATCTTTCATAGAGCCGATGTTGACTCCGACGATAGGAGGGGGGAGGGGGGGGGGACCAAGACCACTGCTTGAATCAAATTCAGCTCAATCAGGATTTCCGATTTTATTGCAATCAGATGCTAATTGATCGACAGTGCCTCATCAATTTTGGTTGGAGATAGTAAATTAAAAAAATCCCCTTCTTTTTTGATTCAATTGCTTTCTATCTGTTTTTGCTACTTTAGACCATGTTCCTACATCATAAATGCAATTTTTTATTTTGACTGTAAGCAGGACGGGTTTTTGCCTTAACTCATCTCACCCCCAGTCAGAACCAAACCAAGGTGGTCAGAATCTCAAGAATTCAACTGAGCCTCTTACTTTGAATTCTACGCAAGAAAAAATAAAAATATCAATTCATTTTCTATTAAAACTCACAGATATATAAAGTATTCTTACATGCCAATGGGGCTGGTGCAGTTGGTCGATGGTAAGGACTGCGGACCAAAGGTTATGAGTTTGAACCCCATAACCGACAACCATGTAACAAGAACGTAGTACATGTTTGGCAGTCACATACTTTCCTAGATTCTATAATCAAAGCTTGGTTCTTCAAGTAATTCAAAAAAGTTCAACTTATGAGAAGCAGAGCGCTACTTGTGGAAATTAACAATATATTTATGTGTTGTGTTAAGAACAATATAACATAGGACTATGAAGATATAAGCACTGACAGCAGAGTAATTAAAGTGAAGATAAAAGCATTAAATTTAACAAAACTGAAATACTTGGTATCTTAGATTGATATTACTTACATAAATTACTTAGTATCTTAGATTGATATTACTTGCGTAAATTACTTGGTATCTTAGATTGAAATTACTTATGTAAATTACTTGGTATCTTAGATTAACTAGTGAGTGGCCCATGCACAGTGATATTTCCATAATTAGCGACATGATTTAATTCCAACACTATAATACATGTACGATTATCGTACAGTTTAAGTTCATTTACGGAGTTGAACAGCTTGCATATAAGCATGCATCAACTTGTTAGTTTCGAGGATATGATTCCACTGTAATCTATCATGCGGTGAGGATGAAAAAAAATGGTTTCAAACATTGTCTTTTACCAACCACGATAAACACATATTAAAATAGCTGAAAATTTAGAACATTAGAAAAATGAGTGCACACAGGTTAGTACGTACTAAACAAACTGACCACCAGATCAAAACTCTATTGTAACTCAATTATAGAACATAATAATTGTAGGTTTTAGAGTAATAATCGCTTCACAACGGTCGCCCAAGCGCATTGTTGTGTCGAAGGTGTAGGGTGGTTGTCACACTAACTTATTGATTGATAACTCTTTTCCATATACTCTAAATATTATTAAATATGTTACAATCACAAACACATCAAAAGAAATAAACTGAGAGAACACAAAATTCCATGTTCTTGTAGGATGACAATTGAACCCTATCCTTTTGACAGTAGGTTGAAAACTTTGGATTTGCAATGTACACAGGTTAGTACATACTAAACAAACTGACCACCAAATCAAAACCTGTATTGCAATGTACCCACCAATTATAGAACATAATAATGGTAGGTTCTAATGTGATAATCGCTTGACAACGGTCATCCTAGCGCATTGTTTGAGTAACGAAGGTGTAGGATGGTTGTCACACTAACTTATTGATGGATAACTCTTTTCCTTATATTTTAAATATTATTAAATAATGTTATAATCACAAACACATCAAAAGAAATAAACTGAGAGAACATGAAATTCCATATGCTTGTAGGATGACAGTTGAACCCTATCCTTTTGACAGTAGGTTGAAAACTTCGGATTTGCAATGGTACTGGTCCACTTTTAACCCTTTATTTAAATCATTAAATTTAACAAAAGTTAGTATGTAAATTACTTGGTATCTTAGATTAATATTACTAATGTAAATTACTTGGTATCTTAGATTAATATTACAAACCATACAATTAGGACATCACACTAAAACAAGTATTTAAAAACTCTTTTATCATGTTGATGAACACTTGAAAAGATAAGGTAACATTAAGTGATCATAAATGTCCTCTCCATTTCTAAGAAGACAACATTGCTACACTATCTCTTTTTTCAGAAGCAACAATTATGGTGAAAAGTGATAGGGAGCTTCTACGGAGTTGGATGTAGAAAATATGTTTCTACTGTGTGTGTGTGTGTTTTTGTTTTTTGGAAATTAGTACTTTATACACAAGATTTAGATAGTATATAACATACTATAACGCAAGTGTTATAGATCACGCAAGGTGAGAATCGAACCCATAACTTCTTGCACGATGTCCAAGTGTTTTAACTAGTTTGGACAAAGTGCTTGTTCATTCCCATTGTTCTTATCATTCATTCATTTGCCTCTTTAGCATCATTTATATATTGTTTAATCTCCGTCATTAATCAGAACAACTGATTTTGAATTAAGCACGAACTAGATCCCAGGCTTGCTATTAACTTTAACCAAAACTTGCTACTGACTCTAATATGGGTAGGACAAAAAAGTTCGGAAATTTAGTATAACATTAAATCCCACTTTACGTTACCTACAAAAATTTGATATCAATTAATTTTGAATCAAAATTCAACTGCTTTATACTCATTATTTTATAAATGATATAACTATATGGTCAATACATTGATGATAAAATAAACCATGCAATAAACATGGTCAATAAAGACATCAAAACAATGTGGTAAAAAGTTAGACACAAATATATCCAAATAAATATATAGACGCCACAAAATATAAATACTTAAACAAGCCTTACTAGAAATTTAAATAATTAACACGGTAGCAAACATTGAAATGATGACCCCCAATTAAAAGAATGAAAGTGAGAAATGCATAAACAATTAAACATTCTCTTGAACGCCAGTTATTATGTATTTCCAAAAGTTTGAACCTAAGACTTTCAAATAAGCAAGGCATTTTACCACTTGGGATGAATGCAAAAACATTTTCTAAAAAGAAATTCATCCTAACTAATACCTATCGTGTTCATTAAATCACACTTTAAGAAGGGTAATGCTTCCCACACAAGATGTTGAATTTTTTTAAAATCAAATTGTGTTGACTAAAATCTTGTTATATTCATTACTTTATAAACGACATGATAACCCGGTCAATACATAAATGATAATTGAAATAAACCAAACAATAAACACCACTTACATATCAAAACTATATGGTAGGAATATAAATATAACTATATTGACACCGAATTCTATAAACACCAAACCAAGAAACCAAGCCTCACTAAAAAAACCAAATTTAGACATAGTAACAAAGAGTAAAATGATAAACAGGTTAAACGACCGAAGGTGAGAAATGCATAAACAATTAAACATTCTCTTTGAACACTGGTTATTGTGCATGTTCAAAAATTTGAATCCAAAGCCTCCAAAAAAAAATTCAAACAAGATATTTGAATGCATAAACGTTTTCTAAACAGATCCCCATCATAACTGATACCTAACGCATTTGTGCTTCAGGTGAACTTTCAGCTTTTAGACCACCTTCGACATGAAGCGAAATTAATCGTCAAGTTCATAAAGCAAAGCAACAAAGTTGCATATTAGCATTCCAAAATAAGTTCGCATTAATTAAAAAAAGGTAAATAAATTTAGTTTTTAAAAGAAAAAATTGCACACAAGTTTTTGTTGAATAATTTTATAAGTCTTGTAGAAGCAATAACATCCCATCCCAAAAAATAGCGTATCTACTTAAATGGTTGTTGCAAATTTCTATTGTGAAACAATCGGCTAAAAAAATTTATGATAAGAAGGTTAATTTGCAATATTTGATTTACATACTAGATCCATTGTAGTCCAGCCCGGTTAGGATACCTGGCTTTCACCCAGGCGACCCGGGTTCAAATCCCGGCAATGGAATTTTTTTTGCTTCTTGTCCAATTAACTGTTCACAGAAAGTTCAGTAGGTTTAAGCACCTAATTAAGTTATTATCAATGCAGTATGCACCAAATTTAGGCAGCATTTTGTGAGATAGGAAAGTACACGGAAAGTTACAACCAACATTTTACATAAACATGGTTGTACAAAATGTCTTGCAAATTTAAATATCGAATCCACAGGACCACAATTCCTATTTCAATGTTTTCGAAACAGAATAAACATGAACAAGAGAAATAATTGGATTTTAAATATCGATGTAGAAGTTCAAACATCAAAATCAATTCAAAAATTATGTAAAACCTTGACATATGGTTCTTATGAATCTATGATATAGAATTTAGAAGTTCGTGAATTATGACATGATTCCCATTTTGAAAACCTTTGCAAACATCATTAACCGGTTTTCTTGTTTCTTCATTTACTAAAATGTATGTTCACATAAAAAATAACTCAAATTCATACTTATTTCCTTAAACTTTTTTTAACCAATTGCCCACGTATTGGTATTCTAAAGACTTGAGAACTCAAAAGGGTGCTCAAGACGGCCTGCACAAGAACAAACTTATACCAAATGATCAACCCTCCAGAATTAATCATACTGACCTTTAAGAGAGATATAAGAAACATTTTTACTCCCAGAAAAAAGACTGGAGAGATTTAAAAAAAACAAATTGTATGTTTTCCCCAAATTACTTTTACATGTGGTAAACCCACTTGTATATGAAAAGGGTTACAAACAAATTATTACGAAATAAATAAATAGAATAAATTGGATTTCTTGTTTCTTCAATTTATTTGCATATTCATAGATTAATATAACTATATAAGTAAAAGTTCAAGGCAATTAGTAAACCTCTGAAGAAGAAAAAAGGAAGTACTTCAAAGTGCATTGCACTTAATAATTATGCTTAACAGCACATAACTAGTAACAGTAACTAGCATGAAAATTTATACACATGACTAATATCCCCAGGATAAAATCACATATATTAGCTTGTGATTAAACCATGATGGCTCATTTATGAATCTGGAGATCTAATTGATTAGAAACAACAAAAGTTCAAACTGAAATAAAAAAATTCGGAACAATGTTTATCCTTCTTCGCTACTGGACGAGAGGGAGGCCACAAACAATTTCCTTCCGACATGAGCACTTAACCGAATCCCAAAGCAGTTGCAATGCGAACCCAAAAAAATTACCCAAATAATCCTTACCGGCTTTGCTATCTGAGCTTGCTGATGACAGCTAAGTGACTAGCCGGCGGATTCTCCAAGAGGCTGCATGAAATACTAACACCTCCTGGATCAACTCCTCCGTGTTGTCTGATATCGTCCGGTTTAAAAATTTTAAATTAGGGTTTTGATAGCTTTGTCATGGGAAGAAAAAGGAAAAATTTATTTGTTTTAATTGCTTTAGTAGACAGAAGAAAAGAGAAGAAGCTTCTGGGTTTGCTCAGCTTTTGGGTTGGTCCATTATCCAACTCGTATGAACAATATCTAAACCAACTCCTTATCTGATCCATGTACGTTCGAAAGTCTTATAGGACAACATACGAACACCCCTACGTATGATTAACACCCCTAAAATTAGGGTCGTAAGCATCAGGCCATCCAATAATATGTATCAATGTGAACTAATAATAGTTCCTGCCACTAATATGTACTAATTTATTAAATAATAATAAAGCAGAAGAATTTGAAGTTCTCTCATTAATTCAAAAAGATTTCTCTCTTTTCCTTAATCATATCTAGGTATTTTATTTTCAAATTAGTTTATTATTTTACATTTATTTATTAATTCACCCTATCATTTTCTCTCTTTCATCATTTTACATTTTGGTATGAACAATATAAAGTTTATACAACTATTTATATATAATTTATCAGTTAGCTCCTAATATTTATACTTTAGTCCAAAAATTTAAATTATTTACATAATCCAAAATTTAGGAACCAACATACCTTGTAAATACTAAGGAATGACAATATTATGTTTTTTCGCTCCTTATACCTATGATTTAAATTTTTTATAATTAATTACAAAGTGCCTCTCAATTTTATAATAATCTTATATTTAAGACTATATGTTATTATTAATTACATAATATGAAAATCATTTAAATTATTTTCACAAACTATTATCCATTGTTTCACCTAAAATTCACATGAATATTCATCATATTCATATTACATAATTTGAAGAAAAAAAATCATTCAGATATATATATATATATATATATATATATATATATATATATGTACATCAATAACATAACATAAATTATACACATAAATAATAGTCACAAGTTTAAAATTTAACTCATTTATTGTTAACCATCTGTTTGGCAAACGAATACCACGAATCAGATCGAAGCCCAATGTCCAAAAAGGCACGAAAAGCCAAAGCTTGGCCCAAACAAGCCTTCTTCAGGCGCCAGCCCGAGCCTGTTCCTTCCCACCAATAATTTGTTCACTTCGAAAGAATCGCTCTCCCCAGTCGATCGAATATCTCGCTTCCATAAAAAGTGCATCAGCCGAATATCTCGGATCAACATGGAAATATTCAGCTGAGTCATTCAGATGCTTAGCCCGACTTTCAAGGCAGTAAAGGCGGTCAACCATGTCCGGACAAAGCTCTACTTTTGATACACCTCACCTTGAATGCCACATAAGCCACGATTTCCAAAGTACTATTTATGAATAGTAGAACCAGTCTTTTAGCTGCAACTATGCCCAAGGATCGAGTTCCACGAGTCCAAGCTTTCCCAAAAAGGCTGGGCCACGTCACATCAGCCCTAGCCAATTTCTCCATCTTTAAATACCTTCTTCCCCAAAAAGGAAGGGGTAGTTAGTTTCTGGTACTCCAAGCTCTGGAAAAGGAAGATTTACGGCTTACTCCTCAAATAGCCAACTCTCACTCCTCTAAAAACTCCCCATCTCCCATCTTTCTTCAAAGATAAATGTCAATGTACTTGTAATCAAAAGAAAATCAATACATATAAAGTGGACGTAGGCACAGTCTTTTGCCGAACCACTATAAAAAGTTGTGCATGTTCCTTGTTCTTTTTATCTTTTTTGCATTTTATAATCATTACTCGTGTGTCATTAGCACGATTGAGGGTTGACTGTCACTTGTGACTAACTTTTGACGTCAACACTTTGGCGTACCAGGTAAGGGAAAAACCTACGTACCCTTCGACCTTCTGCTAGTTTCAGTCCATGGCAAACAAACGGAAGAAAGATGCAACGTCTTCTCGCCCCATTAATGCCGATGCAGTTGATACAAACGCTGCAGAAGCAAGCCAGGAAGCCTCCTCTCATGAAGACATGTCCCGACATCTTACCCGGGATGACATTCGCAAAATCATGGTCGAGTTCAGAAACCATATGACATCTCAGGGTAAACTCCTCAAACGACAACAGTAGTTGATGGATCACGTTCTCGGTCGAGTGGAGATGTGACTAAACGTTTCAACATCAATTCCTCCAGCAACCGGAACTAGGGAAACAACTGATCTTCGCTCTACACTGAATCAGGCCATTGATCAGATTCCACCTTTATTTCACCCTGGCTCGGCTCCACTTCCCGCGATCAAGATCCAGATCGCATGGCCACTATTTCTTCACTCTTGGGGATAGCTCGACCCCTCGGATCAATTGAGCAACCACTGGGTCAGTCAGGATTAATGCCATTCCCATTACAATCCAGTATCTTACCGCAAACTCGTCTTATGCCGCCTTTCCTTCAACGAAGAGCTGGTAGGGCCTTCCCTTCGAACCAGGGAGACTGCTCTACCATACCGGTTCCTAGATTGGAGGAGGAAAGCACTACTATAGACCCTCCTAATATCTCCTCGGGCGAGGGCATCGAAGAGCTCTGAACATCACATGTTATGCTAGATCAACCCGGCCCTTCCATCGCGGGCACAACCCGAATCAGCTCCCATTATGTTAAAGAGGGGCCAATTTGCCCAGAATCAACAACTGCGATGAACCCTCACCTTCACTCAACTCTTGGAGGTCGAGCCCAACCAGCGACTACCCTTCCGAGCATGCTTTCGTTGGATCCCAGTGCTGGAACTCTCCTGAATACAGAGCTGGACTCATGGCAGCGACTCCTCGGAGATGGAGGCCAGCTTGCAAGCATCGTTCGACGTTTCACCCGGGGTAATTCCTCTCAGCAGGATGTAGATAACATCCACCGCAACCCCTTCACTAGGGAGATTAGGAACTCCCGAAATCCTCCGGACTTCAAGTTCCCAGCTATCGAACTGTACAATGGTCGCACTGACCCGACCATCCATCTCATGCGATACAAGCGACATATGGAAGTGCTCGGCGCATCAACCAACGTCATGGTTAAGTGCTTTCCACTCTTTCTCACAGATATAGCCGGCATATGGTTTCGGCAGCTAACAATGGAGTCGATCAGTAGTTGGAATACGTTGGTCACCCGTTTCATCGAGCAATTCAGAGTTCATATTTCCCAGCCAAAAAGTGTCATGTTCCTGACCACCATCAAGCAACGCCCGAGAGAAACACTCCGATTGTTCCTCGAAAGATTCAATGCAGCTGTGGCATCAGTCGATCGACCCGAGCCATCAATGGTACTTATGCCGTCATTGTAGGAGTTTAGAACCGATCAAAATTCTCAATCTCTTTAACCAGAGATCCCCCCAAAGACATAGAGGACTTCTATGCCGAGGCCGAACGTTTCCTCCGACAAGAGGACGCCAGCATTGAGATGGAGAACCTCGAGGTCTTAGCCACTAAACATGGAGGTCCATCCAACACCAACGGCTAGAATAAAGGAAGAGGAAAAGCCCTGGAAAAGAACGAGCGCAACGTGCGACCTCGAAGGGAAAGTAAGTACGATCAATATACCGAGCTCAATTCTTCCTTGCTCGACATCTACCTTGACGTATGAGGGTCCCTACCTTTCCTAATGTAACACCCCGCCTCCGCTAGGGTCACTCGCAAAGGAATGCACTAGCTTTAGAGGGGCATTATTGGTAAACATGCACAGAAATATCACAAGACAGAACATATAAAATAGCGGAAGTAAAATCAAACTTTCATAACATGAATAAATAAGGTCTAAAGCCTTTTACATCAGAGTACATCAAAACCTGTCTTGCAATAGTAAAGAAGCATAAAGACATTTTCATAAATTATTCCCCAAGTAAAAACAGTAAAGTAGCCATTAGCCAAGAAAAGTCCAAGCCATCCATGATGACCTTCAAGCAGAAGAAGTCCGAACTAAACAACAATATTTCCTCCCTGTAACCTGGGGGGGAAACGGAAGAAAAGAGGCGAAACAAAACGGGTCAGTCAAAAAGACTGAGTAATCCCTATCTACTATTAGCATAAAAACTAGTAAAGTTAACTGACATGAGAAACTGAAATGAACATAAGCATGATAACAAGATAGATAAGCTAAATCAAAATAACAGGATGAACTACTGAACTCAGATAAACTAAGGTGTCATGATAAATTACGATGTCAAGATAAAACAAGGTATCACATCCTCAGGTTTCTATCAAGTATAATATCCCCAAGATATCTGTCACGTATAACGCCCCGTGATATCTATCCTGTATTTTAGCTCTGCACCTACCGTACTAGTATCCCCACCGTGTCATGTGTTAACCAAGAATGACCCTCACTCAAAAGTCGTGTAATGGTCCATGTCAACCTAATATATCGCATATATAGGTTACTCAACTTGTATGTTTTATTCCATGTAAATGTTCAGTCCCTTGCCGTAGACCATACGGGCTTTCCCATGAGATTCTATATTACTTTAACATAGTTCCATGATCCTTAAGATCGGTTTGGACTGTTACCCTAAACCTAGCTAGGGTCTTCCAACATGAATTATTGTTTGTACAACTAGGACTTATGCTACCTAGGGCTGCTAGGGATTATGCTTACCTATTGCACGTTTTCGTATCTCGGTTTAGGATCAACCACCTAGGGCCACTAGGGATTACGCTAACCGCCAACCGCGCCCTTTTTCCCACGCATTCATCGTGAATCGCTTTTCCATGACTGTATGCACATGTATCACATCGTGCCATTCGAGTTCTGTCATAGGGCAAATCAAGAAATACAGGACTCGGTCGGGAGCTTTCGATTTATCTGCCGATGCAGATGCTAAGGTCTGTTTTTCTTATACGTGGCTATGGTCCCACGAGACCACTCCCTCAACTAGTGAAAGACAAGACAGGATAAATCCTGTATGAGAACACAACACTGGCCAACCCACATCCAAGCCTTACCGCAACCATAATTAGATAGCAATTATGGTCTTTTGGGTGTTCTCTGCCTTTCCGTACGTACACTGAAACACCCCACCTCCGTTAGGGTCACTCTCAAAGGGAATGCCCTAATTTTGGTGGAGGTTTATAAGTATAAGTCACAGATATACAAGACAGATATAAGAACACATATTTGTAAACAGCGGAAAAACAACAACTTTTATTTCATAAAAGCAAATACGTGTTACAACAACATCACCATAATTGTCTTACATCTTTTCTCAAAAACATAACATAACACTTTCATAATCTGTCTTGATTACATTATTTAAAGAAGCATAAAGAAAACGTAGATAAACTGCAAAAGCCCCTAAGTGGTTGTCCAAAGCCATAGTTCAAAATGAAAAGGTCCAAGCAATACATTTCTCCTCTTCAAGCTGGATGTTAAGGCTGGTCAAGCTGCAGTGTTCCCTCCCTGTGGACCTGGGGGGGAAACGGAAGAAAAGAAGACGAAAGAAAAGTAGAGTCAGACATAAAGCCTGAGTAAGTCTAGGACTATTCTGTCTATGAATAAAGAACTGGGTATGATAAGTATAAACAAGAAGTGGGAAAGCACTATAAACTTGGTTAAGTTGTCTAGGGTCGAATATACTATCGTACCCCATGTTAATCTCTGAACCCATATAAACTAGTTTCCAACTGGCACCCCATAATCTGGGTGATGTGATCCATTCTATGATGATCGACTCCTACTCGCATAGTTACATGTGTCTTACGGCTCCCGATGTTGTAGTTACCTATGCTGGTCCCACCATGGGGTGTATCAAGTCCCATGGTGGCGGCCCGACACAATCCTAGAATGCACAGGTATGCTACTGGTGTCCAGTGCCTTATTTTTCTGCGCCGGAGTGTGTGCACGCCCGCACCCCGTTAGAACCTACACTGCTACACCACCGCCGTCGATTTGACCTCTTACAATCAGCCCAGTAATCGTGCCCCACCCTGCCTAGTTTCAGGGTATCATGATACACCTTCTAGGGTTACTGCTGAAAAGGGTCCCCCGTTACTAGGTTTTCTATCTCTAGCCAACATGCTAAGTTGGTTAAGTGTTTTCTAACCTAACCCCCACCAGTCCGTTTAGTTTAGCATGTTCCATTTTGATTAAGTCTTTAGTTCACTTAATCCTAACAATCCTGACTCAGCCTTAATTGTCTTATTAAAGCCTTGACCTCTCACATTAGACAGGTATTGTTGTGGCTGCCTGTTGCCGGTTGGTTCCGGGCAGTCTTACGCCACAACTCAGTCTAACCTCGGGTTCTTATTGGGCTCCATGTTTAACCTCCCACATTGGATAGGTATTGTTGTGACTACTGGACAGCCGGGCGGTTCCGGGCAGGTTTACATCACAACTCAATCCAACCTCGGGTTAAACACATCGTATGTTCTACATTTACATATTTTGTCTTTCTTCTTTATTTTCTTATATGTAAATATTTGCGGCCCATTATTAAGTTAATGGTGTAAAGGTTACACCAATCATGGGCCCAACCCATACTTGAATTTGGGCCCTTCTACTTTATATTTTCATTTATTAATAAATTTAACCCAACGTTATTTTCCCCCGTTTAACACGTCCGTTTATTATATATATGTTGGGCTTAGCCTTTTTAAGCCCAACTTAGCCATGAGAAAAAAAGGGAGGCTTAAAGCGTGATTATATACACAAAAAGGGGAATGTGAACGCATGAACTTGCAACATAACGTTGGAACTACAAAACAGAAACTGGTGTACTTGCATAGTAGCATAAGTGACATGAATCAAAGCGTGTAAACTTGTAGTTAAGTTAAGAATCTAAATTGGATATCATTATTGACACATAGTCTTAACTACAACATAAACCTATATTTTTATTGAGGCATGATGTCAAACATAAGAAAATCATGTTCATAAGATTACTACATGTTTACAAAGGTGCTTACTTTTGTTACTAACACAAAAGTATAGTTCAACTTAATCATGATTTTAAATCTATTCACATAAATATTTCTAACATGAAATAATGATTTTTACTTTAGTCATGCAAACTTGCAAATGGGATTTTGAATCTAACCTAGCTATGTACCACATATGTCATCATATAATTCTTGTTAACAATATAGACCTAACATGGATTTCAATTGTGCAAAATATCAATCATAGCCTAGTCATATTCATAAGTTTGCAAATAAGTTTTCTAGTACAAAAGCATGGCCTAATACATAGATCATGATGCCAAATTTTCAACATAATTTCATATGGATTATAATAACCCAAATTTGCTCCAATTACTCACAAAAATGATTTTTGTATAAAAATACACATTATGATGGCATAGTAGCAAAACCCCAAACTTGCATGAGTTTCAATTAAACAACTACATACATGTAGCTTCAACATGGATTACATAATTTGCGAATATTCCAAACGTATACTTGCATAAAACTACCGCAAATATGTAGTTTTATAATAAATAACATGCTTTGCGAATATCCAATCGTTATACAATATTCCAAATCGATAAGAATCATAGTAACGCACAAATATGAATTATTTATCACCACAATCAAGTATACAAACCAACACAGTTATTTGTTCATACCAAAATAATACTCTACTTACAATTGTGTGGCGAATTCTCCAATTTAGGAATTTGGAGATGCGATTCCTTGTTGATTTGATTTGATTAAGTTGCTTTATGCTTTAGAATTTGCCTCCTAATTCTCTCTCCAATTGGTGGCTACTCTTAGTCGTTCCTCAGCAACATGGTGGCCTTGTTCTTATTTTTGAATGAATAGATTAGGTTGAGTCTAGGGTCATTTTTATAGGGTTTATGAACTGATTAGGACCATCGATGTTGCTTGGATTGATCGTAGCCTTTCATTCGAAAGAGAGACCAATTAGAGCCTGCCACCTAGCCCTAATGACAAAGCAGACTTCTGAAAATCGACCAACATAGAATAGGCCAGCCAGGTTGGGCTGGGTTCGACCTGGCTCTGGACCAGGTCGACAGCCTTGTCGACAGCCCTGTCGACCTGGCTAGACCAGGTCGACAACCCAGTCGACCTGGGTGCATTAGGCGGGAGTTTTCCCGCCCTGGCCAATTGGGCCCGATTTTGGAATTTAAACTTGTTTTTCTGAGCTGTTTTATTCTGTTTGAATTTTAAACTTAATTCAGAAACTTCCGAAGGCCATATCTTCTTCATACGGACTCCGTTTTTCGAAAACTCGGACTCTATTTCGCGTATTTTTCCGAGACGAACGTAATGGCGTATCCCGTTTCCCTTAGTCCTTTGATTTGAAATTAATTATACTTTAATTTGTGAATTTCACATTTATAGAATTCGCGGGGTGTTACATTCTTCCCCACTTAAAAGGATTTCGTCCCCGAAATCTTCAAGTTAGGAGGAATGTATATCCTAACATTCAATCATCCATCTACTCATCCATCAAACACGAGCATCCATTGTCCTTAAAAGACTTCTAATGCTTCATGATCATACGCGAAGTGTGTGTGTACATGTACTTATCAAATGCAAAATCAGGCGGTCTACTGATTCAGTTGACCTCCTTAATGCGAATTATGTAAGTGCCATGAATCCATTATGTATGCAAATTTTCCTATTCATGATTCTACATGAGTGCACAATCATTCAATACAAATGCAACATCCATATGACAACACATTAGAGTTCAACCATATACGAATGCAAACATATATGCATATGCAATATGAAGTGACTGAGCCGATCTAAAACCTAGATTGTGTGTGTATATGCAACCACGAGCAACCACTAGCAATCACTTGCAACCACTTGCAACCATCATCCATAACATGTTTCAATTACATGTTTCCATCCAAAAGGTTTCTACCTAAAAGATAAGGTCGAGGAAATATACCTAAAAAGATAGATAAAAGCGCAACTTAAGGAAAAGGAAAGATCAAGGATGTACCCTCGAACAGAAAAGGGTAGGCAGTGCGTATTCTAGCTTCAGTTTCCCAAGTCGCGTCTCCCTCGGCGTCGCTCCACTGAACTTTGACGAGCTTGACTTCGCGGTTGCGTAGCTTCTTCACTTCCGTTCCTAAGATGCGGGTTGGAACTTTTCTTATGGTTGCTTCGCGTTCCACTTCGGCCTCTTCGAGGATATTTGGCTCTACCACTTCAGCAGACTCATGTAGACATTTTCGGAGATGTGAAACGTGAAAAACGTTGTGGACTCCGGCCAACTTCTCGGGTAGCTCTAATCTATAGGCCATTTTCCCAATTTTCTCGATGATAGGGAATGGCCCTACGAACCTTGGTGCCAGTTTTCCTGTGGTTCCAAAACGAACAACGTTCCTTAGCGGTGATACCTTGAGAAAAACTCTGTCTCCAACCTCAAATTCAAGGTCGGTCCTTCTCTTGTCGGCATAGGACTTTTGTCTGTCTTGGGCCGTCTTCATCCTTCTTCGTATTAAGTCTACTTTCTCTGAAGTCTCTCGGATCATATCTGGTCCAAGTATGAGCTTATCCGTAGACTCCCACCAACAAGTGGGCGATCGGCACGGTCTTCCATATAAAGCTTCGAAGGGCGCCATTCCGATGGTTGCTTGATAGCTGTTGTTGTAGGCAAATTCCACCAAAGGAAGGTGGTCTTCCCATGTCCCTCCGAAGTCAAGGACGCATAGCCTTAAAAGGTCTTCCAAAACTCTGTTCACTCTCTCTGTTTGGCCGTCGGTTTGGGGATGATAGGCTGTGCTCAAGCATAACTGCGTTCCTACTGCTTCTTGCAGACTCCGCCAAAACTCACTGGTGAAGATGGCGTCTCGGTCACTAACAATGCTAGATGGTATTCCATGGAGTCGAACGATTTCCTTGAGGTAAAGTGATGCTAGGGATGAGGCAGTTCTTTTACTTTTGGCAGGTAAAAAGTGGGCGCTTTTAGTAAGCCTATCCACTATTACCCAAATGCTAGTGTTGTCTCTCCTAGACCTAGGCAGCCCATCGATGTAGTCCATTGAGATGCTATCCCACTTCCACTGCGGGACCTCCAGAGGATGTAGCAGTCCGCCAGGCTTTTTCTGTTCCGCCTTAACCTGTTGGCACACCATGCACTTAGAAACGAATTCTGCCACGTACTTTTTCATGCCGTTCCAGAAGAAAGTCCTTTTTATATCTTTGTACATTTTATCTCCGCCTGGGTGTATCGTCATCTTGGAGTGATGTGCTTCCTCGAGAACCTTCTTTATTAAATCTTTTGTCTGTGGGACGCATAGTCTTCCGTCTCGCCTTAGCAAACCCTTATCGTCGATGGAGTATCTGTTGAGGTGACTTGAAGTCTCACCCCTAATTAGCCTATCAATCATTTCCACAAGCTGAGGGTCTTCGCGTTGGGCTGTCCCTACTAAATCCACTAAAGTTGGGCGCACTTCGAGAGATGCTAGCAAGCCTAGTACGAAATCGGAGGAAGGCCTAAAGTCGAAGCTGGCTATAAACTCTAGGCTTTGTCTTTCAACAAACAACGGGCTTAGGGTCAATTTCTTTCGGCTCAACGCGTCTGCCACTACGTTGCCTTTGCCCGGAGTGTAGGAGATTTCGAAATCGTACGAGGTAAGAAACTCCATCCATCTTTGTTGCCTCAAGTTAAGATCCTTCTGCGAGAAAAGATATTTCAACGATTTATGGTCAGTGTAAAGTTCGAACTTCTCACCTAGGAGATAGTGTCGCCAAGACTTGAGTGCAAAGACGATGGCGGCTAACTCAAGATCGTGGGTTGGGTAGTTCTTTTCGTGCACTTTCAACTGCCTCCCGCCATAAGCTACTACCCTTCCTTCTTGCATTAAGACGGCGCCTAGCCCTGTCCCACATGCATCCGTATAAACAGTGAACATCTTGCTCCCATCTGGCAGCGTCAAAACTGGGGCTGTTGTGAGAGCCCTTTTCAGTCGTTGGAAAGCAAACTTGCAATCCAAGTCCCAATTGAACACTAGATTCTTCTTAGTCAATTTCGTGAGCGGAGCTGAGATTTTCGCAAAATCCCTTATAAACTTTCGATAGAAACCTGCTAGTCCTAGAAAGCTTCGGATCTCAGTTGCATTCCTTGGTGTCTTCCAATCCTGTACCGCCACTACCTTAGCAGGGTCCACTGCTAACCCTTGTTTGGATACTATGTGCCCAAGGAACCTCACCTCTTCTCTCCAAAAGTGGCATTTGGAGAATTTGGCTTTTAGTTGATGGACTCGCAAAGTTTCCATGATTGCCCTTAAGTGTTGAGCATGTTCCTCTTCACTCTTTGAGAAGATAAGGATATCATCTACGAAGACCACTACGAATTTGTTGAGGAAATCTCTAAATACCCTACTCATCAGGTCCACGAAGTAAGCAGGTGCATTTGTCAAGCCGAAAGGCATGACAAGCCATTCAAAGAAGCCGTCTGGGGTTCTGAACGCCGTTTTATCGATGCTATCTTCAGCCACCCTTAGCTGATGAAAACCGGTTGCTAAATCGAGCTGGGAGAAAACAGACGCTCCT
Organism: Allium sativum; assembly: GCA_030737875.1. Classification (NCBI taxonomy): domain Eukaryota; kingdom Viridiplantae; phylum Streptophyta; class Magnoliopsida; order Asparagales; family Amaryllidaceae; genus Allium; species Allium sativum. Next base: position 62,043,252 of record CM060927.1, on the reverse strand, counting down.
ACAAGCTGGTCAAATAAATCGTCAATTCTAGGGAGCGGGTGCCTATTCTTTTTCGTTAGCTTGTTGAGCTCCCTATAGTCAACACATAGACGGAGTGAACCATCCGCCTTTGTAGCGAACACCACTGGAGCGCCCCATTCTGAAATGCTCCTCCTAATGAACCCCTTTTCTAGAAGCTCTTTAATCTGTTTACTGAGCTCTTTCCTTTCTCGTGGAGCCATGTGTCTAACGGGCAACGCAACGGGCTTTGCATTATCTACAAGATATATGCGGAAGTCTATTTCCCGCTTCGGAGGCAAGCCCTTCACCTCTTCGAAAACATCCGGATATTCCCGGACCACTCTAACTGATTGCAAATTTTCAACAGAGGCATCTAGCGATTCAAGATAACTAAGCATAACCGCATACGAGGGATTACAAGAAATTTCCAAAGTATTACCGAGCTGGGTTAGGAGCCTAACAACCCTTTTCTCACAATCAAGGATGGCCCCATTACTGGATAGCCAATCCATACCCAAAATCAAACCATAACCCGAAAAGCCCAAAACAAAGGCACTACATTGAAATTCTACACTCAGAATAGAAATTTTCAATCCCAAACAGATCATAGACAAATGAGCTGGGCCCCCAATTGGGTTTGAAACAATTAAGGGGTCCTCTACCATACTAGTTTTTAGGTGCAGAGATTCTACTAAAGCAGACGAGATAAAGGAGTGTGATGCGCCAGAATCAAATAAAGTGCGAACGGGGTGATCATAAAGATAAACTACACTTTCTACAGAAGTATTTATACCTCGCTGTTGCAGAGGTGGCGCTTCCAGCACATGAACCTGTGCCCCTGGGGTGGATCCAGCCCTCTGCCCCTGTCCTCGTTTCTTTGGGCAGTCCTTAGCCATGTGGCCTGTCTCACCGCAAGAAAAGCACCCACCATTCTCCTTGGCCTTCTTTTTCCGGCAGTCCTTTACTAAGTGCCCCACTTTGCCACAGAAATTGCACTTCCTCTTCTCTTTGTTGCCTTTCCCGCCCTTCTTAAAGTCTGTCTTCTTAGGCTGCAAACCCTCCTTCTTCCCTTGAGAGCTTTCTGCCTTTGTCTCCTTCTTGTCCTTATCCTCTTCATTCAGCAATGCCATTTGCACCAATCTTTCATACGTGGCTCCCATGGGTATATGGGTCATGGCCAAACTGTGTAATGGCTCATTCAACCCTTTGACGAAACAGAGAGCCTTCTTGTGCGGGGTATTGACTAGGTCAAGCCCAAACCTAGCCAGCTCATCGAACTGATTCACATACTCTCTGACTGTCTTGTCCCCTTGCTTAAGAAATAAGAATTTTTCCAACTGCAAACTTCTTTCCGCATCTGAGAGAAATTTAGTCTCAAACCTTGCCCTAAAGTCCTCCCATGTCTCCACTGGTCTTTCAGCATTAGTGACTTCCCACCAGTAGGAAGCCTCGCCCTTCAATAGCCACACTGCCAATTGTACTTTTTGTCTATCCTCTACCTCAAAGATGATGAATAGGTCCTCAGTTTCTTTCAGCCAATTCCTAGCTGCCACGAAGGACTCAGTTCCATGGAAATCCTTTCCTCCCATAGCTTTAAAATCTTTACATATCTTAGCAAATGTGTTTCCCCGTGGAGGAGGTGGAGGAAAAGGTGCTGCTGCGGCTGGATGATTTCCTGCAGCTGGGGGAGGAGGAACGGTAGGACCTGGCTGAGTGGCCCTTGCTTCTAAGAACCGCGTAAACCAACCAGGTATTGGTACCCCTTCCGGCAAGTTAAGTTCTTCGGACATGCTGAAACAAAAAGGATAGATTCAAAACGAAGGATAAGAGATAGTACCTATGGCTTTGGGGGGGACTTTGCCTTTTTTTTAAAATAAAATAATATTTTTCTTTTAAAAATGCTTCTTTAAATTTCCTTTTTGAAAATAAATTTTTAGAACTTTTTATCTTATCTGGTAAACCTATGCTCTGATACCAAGTGAAACACCCCACCTCCGTTAGGGTCACTCTCAAAGGGAATGCCCTAATTTTGGTGGAGGTTTATAAGTATAAGTCACAGATATACAAGACAGATATAAGAACACATATTTGTAAACAGCGGAAAAACAACAACTTTTATTTCATAAAAGCAAATACGTGTTACAACAACATCACCATAATTGTCTTACATCTTTTCTCAAAAACATAACATAACACTTTCATAATCTGTCTTGATTACATTATTTAAAGAAGCATAAAGAAAACGTAGATAAACTGCAAAAGCCCCATAGTGGTTGTCCAAAGCCATAGTTCAAAATGAAAAGGTCCAAGCAATACATTTCTCCTCTTCAAGCTGGATGTTAAGGCTGGTCAAGCTGCAGTGTTCCCTCCCTGTGGACCTGGGGGGGGAACGGAAGAAAAGAAGGCGAAAGAAAAGTAGAGTCAGACATAAAGCCTGAGTAAGTCTAGGACTATTCTGTCTATGAATAAAGAACTGGGTATGATAAGTATAAACAAGAAGTGGGAAAGCACTATAAACTTGGTTAAGTTGTCTAGGGTCGAATATACTATCGTACCCCATGTTAATCTCTGAACCCATATAAACTAGTTTCCAACTGGCACCCCATAATCTGGGTGATGTGATCCATTCTATGATGATCGGCTCCTACTCGCATAGTTACATGTGTCTTACGGCCCCCGATGTTGTAGTTACCTATGCTGGTCCCACCATGGGGTGTATCAAGTCCCATGGTGGCGGCCCGACACAATCCTAGAATGCACAGGTATGCTACTGGTGTCCAGTGCCTTATTTTTCTGCGCCGGAGTGTGTGCACGCCCGCACCCCGTTAGAACCTACACTGCTACACCACCGCCGTCGATTTGACCTCTTACAATCAGCCCAGTAATCGTGCCCCACCCTACCTAGTTTCAGGGTATCATGATACACCTTCTAGGGTTACTGCTGAAAAGGGTCCCCCGTTACTAGGTTTTCTATCTCTAGCCAACATGCTAAGTTGGTTAAGTGTTTTCTAACCTAACCCCCACCAGTCCATTTAGTTTAGCATGTTCCATTTTGATTAAGTCTTTAGTTCACTTAATCCTAACAATCCTGACTCAGCCTTAATTGTCTTATTAAAGCCTTGACCTATCACATTAGACAGATATTGTTGTGGCTGCCTGTTGCCGGTTGGTTCCGGGCAGTCTTACGCCACAACTCAGTCTAACCTCGGGTCCTTATTGGGCTCCATGTTTAACCTCCCACATTGGATAGGTATTGTTGTGACTACTGGACAGCCGGGCGGTTCCGGGCAGGTTTACATCACAACTCAATCCAACCTCGGGTTAAACACATCGTATGTTCTACATTTACATATTTTGTCTTTCTTCTTTATTTTCTTATATGTAAATATTTGCGGCCCATTATTAAGTTAATGGTGTAAAGGTTACACCAATCATGGGCCCAACCCATACTTGAATTTGGGCCCTTCTACTTTATATTTTCATTTATTAATAAATTTAACCCAACGTTATTTTCCCCCGTTTAACACGTCCGTTTATTATATATATATGTTGGGCTTAGCCTTTTTAAGCCCAACTTAGCCATGAGAAAAAAAGGGAGGCTTAAAGCGTGATTATATACACAAAAAGGGGAATGTGAACGCATGAACTTGCAACATAACGCTGGAACTACAAAACAGAAACTGGTGTACTTGCATAGTAGCATAAGTGACATGAATCAAAGCGTGTAAACTTGTAGTTAAGTTAAGAATCTAAATTGGATATCATTATTGACACATAGTCTTAACTACAACATAAACCTATATTTTTATTGAGGCATAATGTCAAACATAAGCAAATCATGTTCATAAGATTACTACATGTTTACAAAGGTGCTTACTTTTGTTACTAACACAAAAGTATAGTTCAACTTAATCATGATTTTAAATCTATTCACATAAATATTTCTAACATGAAATCATGATTTTTACTTTAGTCATGCAAACTTGCAAATGGGATTTTGAATCTAACCTAGCTATGTACCACATATGTCATCATATAATTCTTGTTAACAATATAGACCTAACATGGATTTCAATTGTGCAAAATATCAATCATAGCCTAGTCATATTCATAAGTTTGCAAATAAGTTTTCTAGTACAAAAGCATGGCCTAATACATAGATCATGATGCCAAATTTTCAACATAATTTCATATGGATTATAATAACCCAAATTTGCTCCAATTACTCACAAAAATGATTTTTGTATAAAAATACACATTATGATGGCATAGTAGCAAAACCCCAAACTTGCATGAGTTTCAATTAAACAACTACATACATGTAGCTTCAACATGGATTACATAATTTGCGAATATTCCAAACGTATACTTGCATAAAACTACCGCAAATATGTAGTTTTTATAATAAATAACATGCTTTGCGAATATCCAATCGTTATACAATATTCCAAATCGATAAGAATCATAGTAATGCACAAATATGAATTATTTATCACCACAATCAAGTATACAAACCAACACAGTTATTTATTCATACCAAAATAATACTCTACTTACAATTGTGTGGCGAATTCTCCAATTTAGGAATTTGGAGATGCGATTCCTTGTTGATTTGATTTGATTAAGTTGCTTTATGCTTTAGAATTTGCCTCCTAATTCTCTCTCCAATTGGTGGCTACTCTTAGTCGTTCCTCAGCAACATGGTGGCCTTGTTCTTATTTTTGAATGAATAGATTAGGTTGAGTCTAGGGTCATTTTTATAGGGTTTATGAACTGATTAGGACCATCGATGTTGCTTGGATTGATCGTAGCCTTTCATTCGAAAGAGAGACCAATTAGAGCCTGCCACCTAGCCCTAATGACAAAGCAGACTTCTGAAAATCGACCAACATAGAATAGGCCAGCCAGGTTGGGCTGGGTTCGACCTGGCTCTGGACCAGGTCGACAGCCCTGTCGACAGCCCTGTCGACCTGGCTAGACCAGGTCGACAGCCCAGTCGACCTGGGTGCATTAGGCGGGAGTTTTCCCGCCCTGGCCAATTGGGCCCGATTTTGGAATTTAAACTTGTTTTTCTGAGCTGTTTTATTCTGTTCGAATTTTAAACTTAATCCAGAAACTTCCGAAGGCCATACTTCTTCATACGGACTCCGTTTTTCGAAAACTCAGACTCTATTTCGCGTATTTTTCCGAGACGAACGCAATGGCGTATCCCGTTTCCCTTAGTCCTTTGATTTGAAATTAATTATACTTTAATTTGTGAATTTCACAGTTATAGAATTCGCGGGGTGTTACATACACGCTTGACCAAAGATGGTAGGTAGCCTGACGAAATGCTATCTAGGGTACGACCGTGTATCGTCGACTATCCCCTATCCATCCCCGTCTTTAGGTCGCTCGTATAGCAACCAAGGCATACTCTTGGTTCTTCTAACGCAGACCTTAACCTCTCATGAGCCTAGTATAATCACCTGGCAGCTCATAGAGGGATACCAAGAATATCCTCACGTTCCCCGAAGCCGCTGCTTCGTTACCCAGTTCGCTGGAGCCTTTATCTAAATCAGATACTTGCTCCTACTCGTATACTTAAACGATGACCTACCGTATCAGGTTACTCATCTATCTATGAACTGGTCTAAATTTCCTTGACTAAGAATCATTACTTAGTTATTCTTCAACTAAGGTTTACCACTTAGCATTGTTCCCGTTATCCTTGTTAACTACGGTTATCCACCTAATCCTCAGAACTAGGGTTTACATAATGGATTAAGTGTCACTTAAGTTCATGACTTAACCCGTCTACAAATCCTGTCAAAATTGGCTAAGTATCCAAGTTCAAGGCTTAACCCTACAAACCATGCTCAAGTTGGTTAAGTATATTAAGCAATTCACGACTTAACCTCGTCCAATTATCATTCTAGATTGGTTAAGTATATATTAACTTGACCCTATCAATTTACTTAGTCAAATCGGTCAAGTGTATTCAAGCGATTCGTGACTTAGCCTTATCATGTTTTCACGTTATATTGGTTAAGTATTGGTTAACTTAACCACAATAAATTAACGAGTTAGATTGGATAAGTATAGGTCACTTAACCACATCAATTCATCATGTTTAGATTAGTTAAGTGTTTAACTTAACCCCATTAAACTACCAAGTGGGATTAATTAAGTCTAGGCTAACTTAACCCCATCCGATTTCCATGTTTAGACCAGTTGAGTCTAATCTTAACCCCATTCGTTAACCGTATTTTTCGGTTAAGCGTCATTAAGAAAACTTACTTAACCTTACCAAGTTATCGCGTTGGATTGATTAAGTGTTGGTTAACTTAACCCCATCCACTAGTCATATAAAAATGGTTAAGTGTCATTAGGCAAATCAAGTTACTTAACCTACCCAACCTTGTCATGTTTTGTTAAGTATCATTAGCCTAATCAAATTACTTAAGCCATTTGTCCATGTCATATTTGGTTAAGAGTCATTAATCAAATTAACTTAACCCTATCATGTGGCATTAATTACTTAATGCACCTTCACCTCTCACATTAGACTTTGTTGTGGTTACTAGTTAAGCCGGTCGGTTCCGGGTAGCTTTACACCACAACTTGGTCTAACCTCGGGTTCAAGCACAACATGACCAACTTCTCACATTGGGTCCTATTGTTTGCAACTACTAGTTAGGCCGGTCGGTTCCGGGTAGTTTTACGTTGCAAACTCAACCCAACCTCGAGTTGGCCACACTTATATTATCTAAGTGTCATGTCCATCATGTTTCCCAAAACATGTTACAAGTTTTCAAGCATTTGGGTAGACCTAACTTAATAGGTAAATTCCCAAAGGGTAGACCTAACTTAATAGGTAAATTCCCAAGCTTATGTTTTTATGCATACTTACATGTCAACTTCCATGTTATATTTCAAGTCATGTTTTCAAGTTGTATTTTCATGTCATTAGAAATTACCCATAACATAACCCAACGCTTTTAAACTCGCATATACGTTCGCGACAACGTAATGGATTAAAAGAAGAGACTTGGCAAAGGCATGACAAAAATGGATATTAAGCCACAAGTTAATCATGGTGGCAAATGAGGCACAAATGTGTTCATTAACTTGCATGTTACATTCTTAAGCCTCAAAACATGCATAAACCCAAACTTGGCACATAAGCGAATCATGGTGACAAAAGATATGGAATGATGACTAGTAACTCGCATATATCATCATATAAGGGTTATGACTTCATATGCAAGTTGACATAAAGGTTATGAGGGTTCTCATGTTGCCTAATGCAACATTTCAACATAAAGGTTGTAGCTTTTAGCTCACAAGATCAAGATAATGACTTCATAAACTTGCATGACATGATAGCATGTATCATACTCAATGATCAAACCCAAACTTGCAACATGAACATTTAACTTCATAGTTAATATCTAAGAGTAGGGAAAGGGCTTACATTGCTATGAAGGCACAAAAGATATGACAAAGCCCTTATGCAATCAAATAGACCCAAAATGCAAGCTCTAACATAAAAACCCTTGAGCCAAAATGATCAAAACCCTTGCTTTATGATGCAAAGATAGAAACTTGACTTGAATGCAAGATAATGACACTCATACAAGCTTGAAAACACTTGTATGCATGGAAAATCTCTCATAGAAACCATTTAGAAATTTTATGAAGAGAGTGGAGGCCATGAGAGGTAAAATTTTGCCATAGTTTAGTTGCATGAATGAATAATGAGGATTTAGGATAGGTTAGGGTCTTATTTATAGATTAGGCAAGTGTTTTAGGCCATAGGATTAAACCTAGATTCAATCCAAGCCATCAAAGCATGTCTTGGGGAAGAAGTCAAGTGTAGGAACCATCTAGGGCCTTTAGAGTAAAGATGAACCATGAGAACCATCCAAATGCAAAATCTGCATTTGAGCGAATCGGCCCACGGGTTGACAGCCAAACACCCTGGATTAACCACTAGTCGACCCAGCGGGCTCGGGTCGACCTCAAAAATCGACCGGTTCGGTTATTCCCCTCTCCCAATTCGCTGTTTTGAACATTTTTGCATATTTATTTATTTAATTTTCAATTATATATATATATATATATATCAATATATATATATATTTCTCTGCGCAACCCATTTCACTTAATTAAGTATACTTTAATTTGGGAATTTTTCGTGAAACTTCGCGAGGCCATATCTTGGTCATACGGACTCCGATTTTCGAAAATTCGGACTCTATTTCGCGTATTTTTCCGAGACAAACGCAATGGCATAGCCCGTTTCCCTTGATTCAGATTTTACAGTTTAATTCTGCCTCCATTTATGTTATAACAGGTTATTTAAAATACGGGTTATTACATTCTCCCCACCTTTTAGGATTTCGTCCCCGAAATCTCCAAGTTAGGAAGAACATATCCTACCATCCATCATCCATCTACTCAAAACATCATCCACAAGCAACCATTGTCCTTAGATGATTTCTAATGCTGTATGAATATATGCAAAACGTGTGTGTACATGTTCCTTAGCTAATGCTAATGATCAGGCCTGAATAATCTTTCTAATGCAAAATATGTATAGTGCCATGAATCCAACATGTATGCAAATAGTCCTAGTCATATAGATACTATATGCGTGCACAATCATTCATTCATATGCAACAACCGCATGATAATACATTCGATTTCATCCATAAACAAGTATAAATACTCGTGCATATGCAATATGAAATGTGACCGAGTCGAGCTAGTATCTAATGTGTATTCGCGCATCCACGAGCAACCACTTGCAACCATATCAATCATAACATGTTTCAAATACATGTTTACATCCATAGGGTTCTACCTAGAATTCCCTGAAACAGGGTCGAGAAGATAAACAGGACAAACTCCTTACAGGGTTTGTAACGGAGAATAGGACCGAGAGGATGTCCACAAAAGATAGCCTACAAGTAAGCTCTACAGAAAACAGGGATCAAGGATATACTCCCAAAAAGAGATATCATGCGCGTATCTAGTCTTTGACCATCAAAGTCGTCTTTTAACTTCGCGATTTTGTAGCTTCTTATTCCTGTTTCCATAACATGAGCTGGAACTCATTTCTTCGTCGCCTCTCGTTCCACTTGCACTTATCCTTTTCCTAGAATACTTGACGCAAACATGACTGCGTACTCATGATCTCATGCAAGCTTTCCAAAATTCACTAGTGAATCTTGGATCTCCTTTATATACTATAAGGCATTCCATGTAGAAGAACTTTCTCTTGAAAGTAAACAGATGTCAATCAGGTTATCATGCGCACTTACTAGGGTGATCTCTATAACCCATGCATAAATGAAGTAAACCATCCGTCTTATTGGCGAACACCACTCGATCGGGCTTCAAATTTCCAATAAAGGCATCAAGGGATTCTAAGTAACTAGTCATGACAGAACCTCAAAAAGGTTACCCGATACTTCGAGGGCATTACCAAGGCTAGTCAAAAGGTCTAACTACCCTCCTATCAAAACCGAGAGTGGCACCCCCTACTGGATAACCACTTCATCCCTAGAATCCATCCATAGCTTATAAACATAAGCATTATTTCCAAACTCAACACTTGGCATAGACATTCCCAAATCCAAACAAGTCATGTATAAATGGACTGATTCTCCAATAGGACTTTGAGACAAAAATGGGATTCTCTATTACGCTAGTACTTAAGGTGCAGAGACTCAACTATCGAAGCAGACTTAAATGATACGAACAACGAAGTCCTAACGGGATGATAGAGAAGAAAAGCTAAACCTTTAACAAGATCGTTACCCTCCTTCTGAGGTACTCTAGAAATGAGAGCATACTACTGCCCTCCCGATGATCTTGTCCTTGTCCCATAATACTTAACTATCCGCCCCGTTTTACCATGCCAAAGGTACTCTCTCGTCATGGGTTTCATTGTTCATCTTTCTCCCTCCTTTGAGGACTAAGCCATACCAACAAGTTGCTCATCCTTAAGCTCGTATCCTTTATCCTTCTTTCTCACGATCCTTTCTTATAACGCAGCCACTGTTCTCTCGAGAACCACCTCCATCGTATGGAAAGCACTTTCGTAGGTAGAAAAGACTAGTCGCAGTTAAAACTACTGTGACTACAGATGGAGGAAAGAAAGGAAAAGAGACTCAATTAAGGAAACAAGGATAGTGCTAATGGCCTTTGGGGAATAGCCTTTTTCTTTTAAAAGAAGATTTTCTTGAAAAATGCTTCTTTGTAAACGGTTTTTTTTTTTCAAATAGTTTTCAGAAGGTCTTTAAAAACTTTTGCCCAGTCTTGTAACCTTCTGCTCTGATACCACGTGTAACACCCCGCCTCCGCTAGGGTCACTCGCAAAGGAATGCACTAGCTTTAGAGGGGCATTATTGGTAAACATGCACAGAAATATCACAAGACAGAACATATAAAATAGCGGAAGTAAAATCAAACTTTCATAACATGAATAAATAAGGTCTAAAGCCTTTTACATCAGAGTACATCAAAACCTGTCTTGCAATAGTAAAGAAGCATAAAGACATTTTCATAAATTATTCCCCAAGTAAAAACAGTAAAGTAGCCATTAGCCAAGAAAAGTCCAAGCCATCCATGATGACCTTCAAGCAGAAGAAGTCTGAACTAAACAACAGTATTTCCTCCCTGTAACCTGGGGGGAAACGGAAGAAAAGAGGCGAAACAAAACGGGTCAGTCAAAAAGACTGAGTAAGCCCTATCTACTATTAGCATAAAAACTAGTAAAGTTAACTGACATGAGAAACTGAGATGAACATAAGCATGATAACAAGATAGATAAGCTAAATCAAAATAACAGGATGAACTACTGAACTCAGATAAACTAAGGTGTCATGATAAATTACGATGTCAAGATAAAACAAGGTATCACATCGTCAGGTTTCTATCAAGTATAATATCCCCAAGATATCTGTCACGTATAACGCCCCGTGATGTCTATCCTGTATTTTAGCTCTGCACCTACCGTACTAGTATCTCCACCGTGTCATGTGTTAACCAAGAATGACCCTCACTCAAAAGTCGTGTAATGGTCCATGTCAACCTAATATATCGCATATATAGGTTACTCAACTTGTATGTTTTATTCCATGTAAATGTTCAGTCCATTGCCGTAGACCATACGGGCTTTCCCATGAGATTCTATATTACTTTAACATAGTTCCATGATCCTTAAGATCGGTTTGGACTGTTACCCTAAACCTAGCTAGGGTCTTCCAACATGAATTATTGTTTGTACAACTAGGACTTATGCTACCTAGGGCTGCTAGGGATTATGCTTACCTATTGCACGTTTTCGTATCTCGGTTTGGGTTCAACCACCTAGGGCCACTAGGGATTACGCTAACCGCCAACCGCGCCCTTTTTCCCACGCATTCATCGTGAATCGCTTTTCCATGACTGTATGCACATGTATCACATCGTGCCATCCGAGTCCTGTCACAGGGCCAATCAAGAAATACAGGACTCGGTCGGGAGCTTTCGATTTATCTGTCGATGCAGATGCTAAGGTCTGTTTTTCTTATACGTGGCTATGGTCCCACGAGACCACTCCCTCAACTAGTGAAAGACAAGACAGGATAAATCCTGTATGAGAACACAACACTGGCCAACCCACATCCAAGCCTTACCGCAACCATAATTAGATAGCAATTATGGTCTTTTGGGTGTTCTCTGCCTTTCCGTACGTACACGCTTGACCAAAGATGGTAGGTAGCCTGACGAAATGCTATCTAGGGTACGACCGTGTATCGTCGACTATCCCCTATCCATCCCCGTCTTTAGGTCGTTCATATAGCAACCAAGGCATACTCTTGGTTCTTCTAACGCAGACCTTAACCTCTCATGAGCCTAGTATAATCACCTGGCAGCTCATAGAGGGATACCAAGAATATCCTCACGTTCCCCGAAGCCGCTGCTTCGTTACCCAGTTCGCTGGAGCCTTTATCTAAATCAGATACTTGCTCCTACTCGTATACTTAAACGATGACCTACCGTATCAGGTTACTCATCTATCTATGAACTGGTCTAAATTTCCTTAACTAAGAATCATTACTTAGTTATTCTTCAACTAAGGTTTACCACTTAGCATTGTTCCCGTTATCCTTGTTAACTACGGTTATCCACCTAATCCTCAGAACTAGGGTTTACATAATGGATTAAGTGTCACTTAAGTTCATGACTTAACCCGTCTACAAATCCTGTCAAAATTGGCTAAGTATCCAAGTTCAAGGCTTAACCCTACAAACCATGCTCAAGTTGGTTAAGTATATTAAGCAATTCACGACTTAACCTCGTCCAATTATCATTCTAGATTGGTTAAGTATATATTAACTTGACCCTATCAATTTACTTAGTCAAATCGGTCAAGTGTATTCAAGCGATTCGTGACTTAGCCTTATCATGTTTTCACGTTATATTGGTTAAGTATTGGTTAACTTAACCACAATAAATTAACGAGTTAGATTGGATAAGTATAGGTCACTACACCACATCAATTCATCATGTTTAGATTAGTTAAGTGTTTAACTTAACCCCATTAAACTACCAAGTGGGATTAATTAAGTCTAGGCTAACTTAACCCCATCCGATTTCCATGTTTAGACTAGTTGAGTCTAATCTTAACCCCATTCGTTAACCGTATTTTTCGGTTAAGCGTCATTAAGAAAACTTACTTAACCTTACCAAGTTATCGCGTTGGATTGATTAAGTGTTGGTTAACTTAACCCCATCCACTAGTCATATAAAAATGGTTAAGTGTCATTAGGCAAATCAAGTTACTTAACCTACCCAACCTTGTCATGTTTTGTTAAGTATCATTAGCCTAATCAAATTACTTAAGCCATTTGTCCATGTCATATTTGGTTAAGAGTCATTAATCAAATTAACTTAACCCTATCATGTGGCATTAATTACTTAATGCACCTTCACCTCTCACATTAGACTTTGTTGTGGTTACTAGTTAAGCCGGTCGGTTCCGGGTAGCTTTACACCACAACTTGGTCTAACCTCGGGTTCAAGCACAACATGACCAACTTCTCACATTGGGTCCTATTGTTTGCAACTACTAGTTAGGCCGGTCGGTTCCGGGTAGTTTTACGTTGCAAACTCAACCCAACCTCGAGTTGGCCACACTTATATTATCTAAGTGTCATGTCCATCATGTTTCCCAAAACATGTTACAAGTTTTCAAGCATTTGGGTAGACCTAACTTAATAGGTAAATTCCCAAAGGGTAGACCTAACTTAATAGGTAAATTCCCAAGCTTATGTTTTTATGCATACTTACATGTCAACTTCCATGTTATATTTCAAGTCATGTTTTCAAGTTGTATTTTCATGTCATTAGAAATTACCCATAACATAACCCAACGCTTATAAACTCGTATATACGTTCGCGACAACGTAATGGATTAAAAGAAGAGACTTGGCAATGGCATGACAAAAATGGATATTAAGCCACAAGTTAATCATGGTGGCAAATGAGGCACAAATGTGTTCATTAACTTGCATGTTACATTCTTAAGCCTCAAAACATGCATAAACCCAAACTTGGCACATAAGCGAATCATGGTGACAAAAGATATGGAATGATGACTAGTAACTCGCATATATCATCATATAAGGGTTATGACTTCATATGCAAGTTGACATAAAGGTTATGAGGGTTCTCATGTTGCCTAATGCAACATTTCAACATAAAGGTTGTAGCTTTTAGCTCACAAGATCAAGATAATGACTTCATAAACTTGCATGACATGATAGCATGTATCATACTCAATGATCAAACCCAAACTTGCAACATGAACATTTAACTTCATAGTTAATATCTAAGAGTAGGGAAAGGGCTTACATTGCTATGAAGGCACAAAAGATATGACAAAGCCCTTATGCAATCAAATAGACCCAAAATGCAAGCTCTAACATAAAAACCCTTGAGCCAAAATGATCAAAACCCTTGCTTTATGATGCAAAGATAGAAACTTGACTTGAATGCAAGCTAATGACACTCATACAAGCTTGAAAACACTTGTATGCATGGAAAATCTCTCATAGAAACCATTTAGAAATTTTATGAAGAGAGTGGAGGCCATGAGAGGTAAAATTTTGCCATAGTTTAGTTGCATGAATGAATAATGAGGATTTAGGATAGGTTAGGGTCTTATTTATAGATTAGGCAAGTGTTTTAGGCCATAGGATTAAACCTAGATTCAATCCAAGCCATCAAAGCATGTCTTGGGGAAGAAGTCAAGTGTAGGAACCATCTAGGGCCTTTAGATTAAAGATGAACCATGAGAACCATCCAAATGCAAAATCTGCATTTGAGCGAATCGGCCCACGGGTTGACAGCCAAACACCCTGGATTAACCCCTAGTCGACCCAGCGAGCTCGGGTCGACCTCAAAAATCGGCCGGTTCGGTTATTCCCCTCTCCCAATTCGCTGTTTTGAACATTTTTGCATATTTATTTATTTATTTTTCAATTATATATATATATATCAATATATATATATTTCTCTGCGCAACCCATTTCACTTAATTAAGTATACTTTAATTTGGGAATTTTTCGTGAAACTTCGCGAGGCCATATCTTGGTCATACGGACTCCGATTTTCGAAAACTCGGACTCTATTTCGCGTATTTTTCCGAGACGAACGCAATGGCATAGCCCGTTTCCCTTGATTCAGATTTTACAGTTTAATTCTGCCTCCATTTATGTTATAACAGGTTATTGAAAATACGGGTTGTTACACCTAAGACCTCCTCGAAGAGAACCGACCTTTTCCAGGGTCAGGCGAGGGGAGCTTCCCGAATATGTCAAGAAGAACCCATAGGTCATGCCGCCACAATCTTCTGCCCCAGCTTCTCAGGACGGTCTTCGAGCTCCTAGAAACGGAAAGCACCCTGAGACCAGCACTCGCAGCATTATCATTAATTAGGTTTAAATTTCTTTTTTCGATGTATTTTTATTTTCAATAAAAAGGACACTTTGATGTACACATGTATGGGGTTAGGATTTAGCTCCTAGGCATGCTCTGGAATCAACAGTTGTTCTCTTAGAAATTATTTTCACTGTCTCTGTAATACTTCCTTACCGACTATGAGATTTCTTTTTCAAACATGGATTGTCTTTGAGTAATTTAAGCCGAGCATGACCAATGCTCGCCCTTTCTAAATATGGTCAGCGCGAAAGCCTACCATTATCTTTGAAAATCAACTCCTTGAGCGGAGTACGGTTAGATTTCCATAAGCCGAGTATAGACTGCACTCGCCCCTCCGAAAGATTTATCAAATGATTTTACATAAGTCGAGCATGCAAAACACTTGCCACAAGCCAAGTATGGTTAATACTCGCCATCTTTATGAGCCGAGTATGGTTAATACTTACCACCTCTGTAAGCCAAATATGGTTAATACTCGCCACCTCTGTAAGCCGAGTATGCTTAATACTCGCCACCTCTCTAAGCCAAGTGTAACTATTGCCCGCCCGAATAACCCGACTTGTCTTCAAATCGTGTAAATGCTCGAAACTAAAAGCCTTCCCTAGATAGAGAACGGCTCATGCAATTTCTGCAGGTATTAAAATTATCAACTGGAGTTTACAACTACCTTCTTTCGGCCTTAATACGGTCTTTGATGATTGTTGGTCTTCCGGCCTTAATACGACCTCCTTCGGTCGTCGGTTTTCTTGTCTTAATACAGTCATTAGGGCCGTCGAACTTCTGGCCTTAATATGGTCCGATGTGACCATAGCTACGTGAATGATTGAGCTTTGGGTCACATTTCAGAAACACCTCCCGAAGAAGATGTATTCTGATGGGCAAAGTGTTAACCATCTTTTTGGCAAAAGGCTACCACGAACCAGATCGAAGCCCAATGTCCAAAAAGGCGTGAACAGCCAAAGCTCGGCCCAAACAAGCCTTCTTCAAGCGCCAGTCCGAGCCAGTTCCTTCCCACCAATAATTTGTTCACTCTGAAAGAATCGCTCTCCCCAGTCGACAGGATATCTCGCTCCTATAAAAGCGCATCGACGTAATATCTCGGATCAACATGGAAATATTCAGCTGAATCATTCAGCTGAATCATTCAGATGCTTAGCCAGACTTTCAAGGCAGTAAAGGCAGTCAACAATATCTGGACAAAGCTCTACTTTTGATACACCTCACCATGAATGCCACATAAGCCACGATTTCCGAAGATACTATTTATGAATAGTAGAACCAGTCTTTCAGCCGCAACTATGCCCAAGGATCGAGTTCCACGTGTTCAAGCTTTCCCAAAAAGGCCGGGCCACGTCACATCATCCCTAGCCGATTTCTCCATCTATAAATACCTTTTCCCCAAAGAGGAAGGGGTAGTTAGTTTTTGGTACTCCAAGCTTTGGAAAAGGAAGATTTACGGCTTATTCCTCAAATAGCCAACTCTCACTCCTCTAAAAACTTCCCATCTCCCATCTTTCTTCAAAGATAAATGTCAATGTACTTGTAATCAAAAGAAAATCATTAAATATAAAGTGGATGTAGGCACAGTCTTTTGCCGAACCACTATAAAAAGCTCTGCGTGTTCCTTGTTCTTTTTATCTTTTTTGCATTTTATAATCATTATTCGTGTGTCTTTAGCACGATTGGGGTTTGACTGTCACTTGTGACTAACTTTTGACGTCAACATTTATATAAATATATTTACTGTAACACCCCACGCTTTTTATAATAAAATTATCAAAATAATTACAGGAATAATGTGCGTTTGATAGTCGAAAACAAACGTGTGTGATAAAAGAAATTAAATCAAGAAAGAAACGGAAAGTAAGTAACGTTAAATTGCAATGTTCTTTTAATTAAGAATGTGCGTCATTTGATATTAAAAGAGACATAAATGGAAATAACGTTAAAGTTTGAAAGAAGGGAATTAAATCTATAGTGGTAATACGCATGTGAACACACATGTGTGTGTGTGTGTGCATATATATTTCATATAAAAATATATAGACATCTTACTATATACTAAAACAAAGGCCACTAGGGCCACGTGGCAGCACCATGTTAATCCATTTCCCACCAAAACAATAAATGACAAACAAAATATATAAACAAAATAAAAACCAAATTAAAATATGCCTACTAATAATTACTGGTTTTGATTTCCAAGGTGTTGGAGAATGAAGTTTTGATGACAACAAACTTATTTCAATTAACATTGATTATAAAATATATACTAACACTTTTTGTATAGAATATATATATATATATATATGCAGGAATTATATACAGGTAATATTACTGAAGACTGAACAGTTTTAAAGATAATAGAGATTCAAAGATCAGAGAAATTTCAAGACTCATGAGTATTCAAGATTTCAAGAGTTCAAGATTAATATAGTTATAGAGTCTAAATTCTATAAGACTCTAAATAGCACTCCAGATTCAAATTCAAATTCTAATTTTCAAATTCTGATTTTCAATTCTATCCTCAATCCTCTCTATTTTATTTTCTATTTTTTTCCTTTCTTATTCTTCTTTGTTCTTCAAAACTTAAATTTTATATTTATATTTATATTCTTATACTTTATATATTTATATAGTTTAAAATTTTATAAATATATTTATATAGTTTAAATTTATGTTTTCATATGTTTTTCTACTATATAATATTAATTTACAACACTGGATTTTTACTTTAGAATTTCCAGAATTATTTTTATATCAAAACACTTGAAAAATACTTTAAAATACAAAATTACACTAGGGTATGTCGACATACCAAAAACAGCATGTCGACATATAACTGTCACTTCTTTCAATTTTGAAAGGAAGTGTCTTTTCACTATTTGAAACGATTCAGAACCGTTGCAACCTTTCACACTCTATAAAAAAGGGTTAAAACTGAATTTTTAATCATATCTTCTTCTCTACTTTCATCCTCTTTCATTATATAATTACTCTTAATCATTTTTATGATTTCTACACTTATGCTCTATCGAATTCAATTCCGTTTTGATCAAACTTCTTCTCTCTACACTCTCTTCTCATCTCTATCTCAATCAAGTGTTATTAAAGAGTTCTAGGGCTGTTTGTAATTGTTTGGATTAAGTAAACGTTGTTTGGGTTGAATCAAGTAGGAATCATTGTGTTCCCTGTAGCTGTGAAATCAAGGAAGTAGGAATCAGTGTTTCCTTGTACCCAAGAAAGCAAGGAAGTAGTAAAGTTGGTATTAGAGCAAGGTCTTTCAAAAACACTATTTACCCCCCCCCCTCTAGTGTTTGTTTTTCCTTAACGATCCTTTCCGCAATCCCTAACACTTGGTATTAGAGCAAGGACTTTCAAAAAGTTCATAATCTGATTTTTAAAAATAGTGATAATGGCAACCAATACTAGTAGCAATAATAGTTCTTTTGTAGAGGGTCAGTCCATCGTTAGACCACCACTGTTTAATGGTAGTAATTATTCATATTGGGCATGTAGAATGAAAATTTATTTATAGTCAGTAGGATTAGACACATAAAATAGTACACAAATTGAATATGTTCAACCCACAACTGCATTTGCACAATGGACAAATGAACAAAAGGCTGCTGCACAGAGTAATTCTAAAACCATGAATATGTTATTTTATTCATTAGATATGAATGAGTTTAATAGATATGAATGAAGGAACTAGTATAGTTAAACATACAAGGATAGGCATGTTAGTTAATTAGTTTGAATTATTCAAAATGAATGAGAATGAGTCTATTTAATGTATTGCAGATTTCAAGAGATAGTGCATTCACAACAACACTTGGAAAAACTTATTCAGAAGCAGATCAAGTCAGAAAAATATTGAATTCACTAACTCCAGAATGGGATCAAAAGACTTTGGCTATTGAAGAAGCCAATGATATCAATGAAATGAAGATTGAAGAGTTAATTGGAAATTTGATGTCTTATGAAGTCCAATTACAGAAAACAAAAGAAAACAGATCAACTGAAAAGAAATCTATTGCACTGAAAGCAACAACAGATGATTCTTACACAAATAGTGAAGATGATGAAGAAACAGCGCTTATGACAAATCATTTTAGAATATTCCTAAAATATAGAAGGAAGGGTTACAATCAAGGAAATTCAAAACTTAATGATGGTCGATGCTTTAACTGCAACAAATCAGGCCATATAAAGAAAGTGTGTCCATATCCAGACAAGCCGACTCAACAAATGAAAAACAACAATTCGTCAAGAAAAAGAAAGAAAGCATATGCAGCAACACTATATGATTCATATTTGTCATCTAGTGATGAAGAACCTGAAACCGGAAATATTGATATATGCTTTACGGCAATTCAGAGTTCAGAAAATCATGAAGAAAAGGATCAAAAAACCGGGTATGCATTAATTAAATTTTAATTTTATTTGGTTGAATGGTTGCTTTGTTTGTTTGTTTGGTTTAAATTTAACTTTAAAAACAAAAATTTGAAATTAGAAATTCAATTTTGAAATTTGAATTTTGAAATTCAAAATAATAATATAATATTAGATAATCAATAAATTAATAAAATAAAATTGTTTGAGTGCTTGATAGGATTAGAATTATTTCAGGAAATCGTTAAACCTGAAATATAAGTTGATAATATATTTCAAAATATAAAAATCCAATTTCCTTTTGAAATAAGTCAAGTATGTCGACATGCAGAAAAGTATATGTCGACATATCTAACTAGTTTTGAAATTTAAATTTTGAATTTCAAAAGTTTAAACTTTCAAACTTTCCTCCAATCTTTTCACCAACTCCCAAGGTCTGAAAAGGTATCCTTTCAATCTGAAAAGTTGTGCCTATTCAATTCATATTCATTCAATTCATATCTATTCAATTTCTATATATACATCTATTATTTCTGCCTTTCATTCACAACTCAAAACAATATTCTTCATATTTATCCTCTTCAAAATTATCATTTCAATGGCTTCCTCAAGTTCATCTCAGAAATAGAAGATAATCAAAACCGTTAAAGGTTATCTTTACAATGACAAAGAGGCCATCAAAACCTATGATAATTATTTAGCAAATGCTAAAGTTAACACGAGTGCTTTTGCCGTCTTTAGTGACTTTTCATCTTATGATCTCGTCTCTCTTTTCGAACACAGTAAAGTCTTGAGTCTAATTGACTCTCGTGATAATGCGAATCTCAATCGTGGATTTTACGAAGGCAACGAAAATCAAATTTGGAGTAGTGCCAAAGGAACTCAAATTGTTCTCGATGCCGAACTCTTAGGCACTATTCTAAATTGTAGATGCGTAGGCTCATATTTTTCAACTTTTGATATCAAAGAAACTGATATGGAAACCTTTCATGATATTTTCTAAGATGGTGCTCCAATGGATTTCAAAAATCGTTTCTTACGCCCAAAAACAAGAATTGTCAACCTTTTCCTTCAACACACCACCACTCCCCATTTCGGAAATTTCAACAATCAAACTCTTAAAGTCCAAAAGGCTCTCTTTGCTATTATGGGTGGATATCTTATCAATTGGGCTAATATGATTCTAAATGAAATAAAGCCCATAGATTTATCTACAAGAGAAAACACTCTCTATTATGGTGTTTATCTCACTCGCATTTTCAAATACTTTAATATTGATCTTCATGGAGAAGAATTTGTCCCTAGAAAAGTGTTTGACGCATCAAACATTCATCTCATGCAAATTCCTCTCACTTTCAAACCTTATGAGACATTCGAGGCCAAACAAGCCCGATTGCAACAAGAACAAGAGCCAATGGAAGTCAAAGAAGAAGAGGCTTCTATGGAAAGTATTGAGTATCCAACTTCTAAGCGTGTTTACAAAGATACGATTGTTCAAAATCAAGTAAAAATCGTCAACAATCAAAAGAAGCTTAATAAGAGACTTTCCAAAATATCCAAATTCATGGTCAAGATAGGAAGAAAGCTTGGAATTTCATCTTCCTCGTCATCATCCGAAAACTAGGCCATCTAGTTTAATCCATCTTTATATATTTCCTTGTATTTACTTTAGAATCTCGTATTTAAAGTGTGTCTTGATTAGTTGGATGTATTTGCTTTCTATCAAGTAATGAATGGTGCTTTTATTTATGATATAATCATTTCTATGCTTTTGGAAAAACTATAAAACTAATTATAATATAATAGAATTCAAAATTTCAATTTTTTTGAATATAACACTATAGTATGTCGACATGACAAAAAGGGTATGTCGACATATAATTGATATATTTTAAAAATATTTCAAATTTTAAAATTAAAATAACTACTCATGTCCATTCAAAATCCAACGAATTGCAGACCCTATTTAAGTCCATTTCTTCCAGAAAACTTCATTATTCCATTACTCCTTCTTCCTTAATCATTTCTCATCAAATCCATGGCAAATCCTATCCATAATCTTAGTGAAAATCTAGAAGAAACTCTCAATTCTTTCAAAAATATTCTCTCTAATATTCTACAAAATCAGCGTCATCTCGAATTAAGTCAAGTAAAGATGTTCGAACAACAAGAGAAGCATTTTGATGCAATGCGATGGCTAATCTCTTCACTTTTCAGAGATGAAGATAATAATCTCGCAAAGGCTCCACCAACCAAAGAAGATGAAGATTGGGAAGTAATTAAGAAGGATCCTATCTTTGGAGAAGATTATTGGGTTGAAGTTCCAAGAAACGTTTAATTATTCGGTACGATTTGATTGATTTGTTTAAGTATTCTAAAACATATGGTGTGGTGTGATTTGAATTCTATTGTTTGTAACTTGTATATATATTAGGACATATGGTGTGATTTGATTTGGTTTGATTTGTATATATATCAGACAAACATATGTAATAATGGTACTTGGATTGGTTTGTATCATCATTTTAGGTTTTATTATAAGTTTGAATAGATTAAGGTGGGGTATATTTATTAAGTAAGTTAAGTTTTATTCAGAGAGTTACCCAATTTAGGGGGAGTATCTTTAAAGTTTTTTTTGATAATGCCAAAGGGGGAGAAGTTATAAAATATAGGCATTGTTTATAGGATTCTTCCAGATAGGGGGAGTATTTGAAGGAACATCATTAACAAGTATATACAGGTATGATATTTTATAAACAAAGGTTGTCATTATCAAAAAAGGGGAAATTGTTGGAGAATGAAGTTTTGATGACAACAACCTTATTTCAATTATCATTGATTATAAAATATATGCTAACACTTTTTGTATAGAATATATATATATATGTGCAGGAATTATATACAGGTAATATTACCGAAGAATGTACAGTTTTAAAGATAATAGAGATTCAAAGATCAGAGAAATTTCAAGACTCATGAGTATTCAAGATTTCAAGAGTTCAAGAGTTCAAGATTAATCTAGTTATAGAGTCTATATTCTATAAGACTCTAAATAACACTCCAGGTTCAAATTCAAATTCAAAATTTCAAATTTTGTTTTTCAATTCTATCCTCAATCCTCTCTATTTTGTTTTCTATTCTTTTTCCTTTTTTATTCTTCTTTGTTCTTCAAAACTTAAATTTTATATTTATATTCTTATACTTTATATATTTATATAGTTTAAAATCTTATAATGTTATAATTTTATAAATAATTTTATATAGTTTAAATTTATGTTTTCATATGTTTTTCTACTATATAATATTAATTTACAACACTAGATTTTTACTCAAGAATTTCCAGAATTATTTTTATATTAAAACACTTGAAAAATACTTTAAAATACAAAATTACACTAGGGTATGTCGACATACCAAAAACACCATGTCGATATATAACTGTCACTTTTTTCAATTTTGAAAGGAAGTGTCTTTTCACTATTTGAAACGATTCAGAACTGTTGCAACCTTTCACACTCTATAAAAAGGGGTTAAAACCGATTTTTTAATCATGTCTTCTTCTCCACTTTCATCCTCTTTCATTATATAATTATTCTTAATCATTTTTATGATTCCTACACTTATACTCTGCCGAATTCAATTTCGTTTTGATCAAACTTCTTCTCTCAACACTCTCTTCTCATCTCTATCTGAATCAAGTGCTATTAAAGAGTTCTAGGGCTGTTTGTAATTGTTTGGATTAAGTAAATGTTGTTTGGGTTGAATCAAGTAGGAATCAGTGTGTTCCCTATAGCCGTGAAATCAAGGCAGTAGTAATCAGTGTTTCCTTGTAGCCGAGAAAGCAAGGAAGTAGTAATCGGTGGTATCCCTTATAGCCGTGAAATCAAGGAGGTTGTACTTGACTATTGGAAATAGTAATAAAACTTTGTGCAATCCAGCGTTGTGCGGGACTGGACATAGGAGCAATCCAAACTAGTATAAAATCCGGTGTGTTCTTTCCTTTTCTGCATCTTTATTTCTGTTTATTTTGTATTTGTGTTTAAATTGGTGTCTATGATTATATTTGTAGTGTTTGATTCGTCTCATAGTTTACATAAGTTTTAGATTTTGTTTAAATTCTAACCAACACTATTCACCCCCCTCTAGTGTTTGTTTTGCCTTAACAATCCTTTCTGCATTCCCTAATACAAGGCTCTGAAGCATTCTCGAGATTATGTATGTTTAATTTTATTTATTACATAAGGTGTACATACCTCCACGTGTATATTTAACACGTTACATGATGAAGGTTAATTAGTTTATTTCGTATGCAGAGGCATCCATTGACAAGCAGAGCGATGATGACAGACTTATTTAAAAGTGACCGCTCTTCATTCCCGTCACCAAGCGTGTTACTTACCATCTTCTTCTCTAAAATGGCTCTTCCCACATTAGATTCTTCTCTCCGTTTTTTCAATTTTCGTGCATCCCCTTTTCTGTCTTCCTTTTCCCTCTCTTTGAATATCGTTATGCAAAATGGAATTTTGGATCCAGAACAACGCGTGGTTATCCAAAGTAGATTGATGCATCTTCCCAGGCTTCAAGCAGAAACAAAATCATGGTGGTCAGTTCCTGAAAACATCATTTGAGGTAAAACCACACTCTTCTCCGCACCGATTTGAACTTCTGAGCTGCTTCTTCTCCGCCTTCTTCTTATCTTTGATAGTGAGTATCGGTGAATTATTTCAGCAATAATGGTTGTTTCCTTTATTTCTTTCACAAATGAACAACTGCAGGAACATTATGTTCAAATGCCAGATGCTAACAATGTTGCGTTCCAGGTTGAGATCAATTAGCCTTTGTGCTTGATTATTAATAGCTGGCCTATTATAAGTAATTGTTTGTTTTCCACTCATGATTTTTTACTAAATTTCATTTGAGTTCTATTTAGGTTACTTTACAGAAAGGTAAGCCACTTGATTTAGCGCAAAAATTCTTCTTCAGCTACAAGACCTACAACATTCAATTTTAAAGATACGTAAGCCCGATTGATTTTCTCTAATCAAAGGCGTCGACTTCAGGTTTGTAAACGCCAGTTCTTCATTTTCTTACCAAGCGATTTAAAGGAACTACAAATTTTCCCAGGTTCGATTATGAAATCTACATCATCTAGTCTTTATTATGCAAGCCGTACTAATTTTCTCTAATCCGTAATGTTTTCTTCAAATTTGTTAAAAAATTTGATCCTTTTATTTTGATTTTGAGTATTCATAGTTTTAGTTTTGACCTTTTTTGTTTAACAGGTTCCTTTTTCGGACATATGATTGAAGCCCTCTTGGGTACACCTCAATTAACTATGCATACAAGTAAGTTGTTATGTATAACATGTAGTTTATTTTTTTATTTTTGCACGATCAATTTAATGTTTGATTGTGTTTGATTATTGGCTTTGTTGCATAAATTTTAAGTTTTATTATGTTTGGTTATGGTACTTCTGTTGTGGATTACGTTATTCAAGTAATTTAGTAATTTTTTGGGGAATAGTTCACTTAATATTCTTTATGTGCTTACTTAAGAGTTGACCAACCTCCCTTAGTGCCATGATCAATATTCATTCACAAAATTATATATGACTGAATTTTTTGAGGCACATCATGCTTAATTTAGTTTTACATGGAAATAATTTATTTTTGCATAATTTTTCGAAGCATTTTCCGACAAGTAGGTAAAAGCTTAATTTTGTAATTATGTATGCTCTTTTTATAATGAAATATTATTTTAAGCCAAATGAAGATAAACATTAAATTGTTTGATGTATGATATGCATTAACTGTGTCTGACATATCTTTTTTTCAAATGTATTCATAAATGGAATCCATTAAAAAACTTGGATCATAAATGTTGAGAAGCTGAAGAATTTGGTAGAGGAGGCAGTTTCACAATCTATTAAATAATAGTAAAGCAGAAACTTTTCAAACTTCCTCCTTAATTCTCTCAATTCTCTCCATCCACCTTAATTCTCTCGATTCTCTCTTTTCAGCTTAAAACTCTCAAGGATATTTTTCATTTAATTTAAAATTTAGTATAAAATATTCCAGTCAGAAGAGTTTCATTTGACTTTTCCAATCTCGCATTTTTTCCCTTTTCTGTATCTCACCGCTTCATTTCCGATTCTCTCTTTGTTCCTTCGTAAGCTGTACCCAAATCATTAAATTCCAGCCTATATCGCAATTTTTTTCCATCATGGCCTTTATCTTCTTTCCCAAAGTAATTATTGCACTTCACTGTTTTTTTTTTTTTTTGACAAAATCCTTCCATTTACTGTTGTAGATGGAATTATCTATTCTTCTTCCCTATCATTTACAATATTTTGTGCCCTTTCTTCAATTCCCTAATTTCGTGTGTCTTGATTCGGTATGTCTATCCTTTTATTATATTTTCATGCGTCTTACGACACTAATGACCATTGCAGGCATGCAACTAATCATTTCAAGGATGATAACGTTGCTATGGATGTGGATCAACAGATTACAATTAAACAGTTGCTGACTTCTATAAACTCGATATGCAGCTTTAGGTTTCAATTTGGTTCAAGATATACAACTACAAATCTATTTCATAAAAAAAGTAAAGATTTAATTTCAGCTGCGTATTATCAGTGTAGTGTATACTGACTAGGTTGGAAACTTTTTTCTTTCCATAAATTATTTAGATCCATTTACTTATGTAGTCTGACCAAAAAACCGTTTAGTTGAGATTATTTGAATATCATATGTGCACATGGTAATCACTATCTAGATTGAATGGATTTTAAGCATTTGACGCAACATGATTGTCTGAGGTCACTCCCCATAAGTGAGCAATTATAGTCCTGTATTGCTAATTTAAGAAATAGAATTATAATTATGAAACAAAATAGACAAATTTTAGTCATTGAATTAAACTGACCAAAGTTAGGGAAAAATAGTTGACTTGGAACCCAAGAACATAACTTTTTAGTGAATTTAATCTGATTGAATAAGCTTAGTTGTGGCCAAATACGATAGAAAATAAGTTATGATAGGAAAATTAGTCACAAAATTGTAGCCATTGACTTGGAAATTGAAGCATTGATTTGATATTGAATCTATTTATATATTCTGTTTTTTATAGCCAATAACCTTTTGAATTGCAATTTGATTGTTATTTGGAACTTGAGTTTTAATAGTATTAGCGCGCGCGCACACAAACACACACACACACACACACACACACACATATATATATATATAGAGAGAGAGAGAGACCCTTAAACTTGATACCCTCTCCACTTTGGATACCCCCGTCTCTCCGTTGATGCTCTCTTCATGTTGGAGCAAATGTCGGGTGTGTTAGTTTACACTTTTTTGCTTTGATCATTTATTCAATTTATATTTAAATGTTTTTTTTACTCATTTATCCTTCAATTGATGTTCCTTTGATGCAGCCACTCATCTAGCAATTGCTTCTGAGGTGTTGGAAATTTCGTTTATTAGCGCTTTAAGGTACCCAATCCATTGTTATTTCAACTTTCATTCTACGTTTGAGTTTATGTTACTGTGGTTAACGTTATGTGCTCATGTTTTAATTTTCTTCAATTACCCATATTGCTACCATTTTCTGGAGTTGTTTGTTCAGTAACTCACAAACAGAACATTGAATATGTTCATCGCTAATTTTATAGGAATATTATTGTATCAAATTAGCTGATTGGATTGATTGCCTAATTTTATATTGTTTCATAATATAGCATCTATAACAGTATTCAATATTTATAACAGTCTTCTTTGGCCAACTAAGTAATGTTAAATGACATTTCGGTTTTCTAATATTATGTAGGAAGTAAATGTGTTCCAGTCATGTTCTACCTCAAATGAATTGAATATTTTGACGTCTACTGTGAAATAGACGATAAAAAGGTTTAGTCCATATACCGAATAATCAAGAATTTGGGTATCGGTTTATCTTGAATACTTTGTTATTGTTGCCCGTTTGTTAATCACGAAAACCATTCACTTTTACTTGAATGAATATAATAAGGCTTCAGTGTGGATGCGTACAAATTCTTGGATAGAAAAGAGCGAGAGTGAAGCCTTGCTATCTGTTCATCTTGGATATATGCATCTCTTTTGGTTATAAATACTTTCAGGTATTCGAAATAAATTTCAATGCCAAATTTTTTTATTATTTTATTCATGGATCTCATATAATTTTTTTTAAATATGTGCATGTTTTATTACTAATACTTACATTTTATATGCGATTTATATATTAACTTAAAAAAACGTGGATCCTTTTCATCCTTAAAATTTTCTCTTGAAAACTACTCAACAATGCTATCATAATATTTGCTTAAACAATTCTTAGTTTATTGTCTTAGCTTTACTTTTGTTTGGCTATAACGATCATGTACGCTGCAATAAAAATCATTAATTATTTATTGTCTAAGATTATACCATTTGCATCATACCTTATAAACTGTCCTATGTATTAGTGTGACGGCAAGGAATTTCGCTCGATCTGAATCAGTCGTTAAACCGATCTAAACCGTTCGAAACCCCTGAACGTTGAGAACATGACAAACCAGAACACAAACAGAAGAACATTTCATTGTATATTACAACAATTCCATCAGATACAAGAATATACAGAGTATAAATGAATAAATATTACACAGAAATATCAGAGATTTAAATTACATTTAAATACATAGCAGCGGAAAAATAATATAAAGCACAACTGAAGGTGATATACGGATACAGAGCTTTCCGGATATCATTCCAGCTGTAAACCAGGATCCTGTGAATATAAATCTGCAAAACCAAAACTACTAGCTGCCCGTGCGGAAAATAGGGGCACCCAGAGTTTAGGTTAAAACAATAAACTCCAGGTCAGTCATGTGACTGGTGTGAGAACTAAAACAGTTATTTAAAACTTTACTTTAAAAGAGAGTAATTCAAGGGACCACGCCGTATAACACGGAACGGGTTTCCTCCCAAGAATACCAGTGCATAGAATAAACAACGCAATGCTTTTTCGAAAAATGAAGCTATTATAAGACCCAGGTCCTATCATACAATGCAACGCAAGCCGGGGGATAGGGTTTTCCCTTATAATAGCCAAACATGCTTGATACGTTTTAAAACAAATCATTTGATACTATAATAAGTGTATAGTGTCAAAACATTTCAATCATAAGTATAAATCATAGACGGCATGGGTACCATATATCATGTCGCCATACTAGTTCTACAATTAAAACCGCGATACACGTATTGGAAATTGGATTTCCGTCATGAGTCGAGGCAAGGGGCAAGCTCCTCTCCGCGTTCGAGACACTCTAGCAAATGTCCCCGGGATTACGCACACTGGGTAACCCCTGGATGCGGCTGGGCCGGTCCTCACTTACGTTAGAGGATTAATTATGCCTGAACACACGTTTCCCGGTCCTTACAGACCTATAATCGAGGCGCCTCATTCCAACAACCACAAAGGTGAAAAGTATATATATGTCAGGGCTGGTAAGTCACTGACACCACCAAAGCTAGAAAGAAACGTGCGCTCTCCCAGCGGTCCGTATCCCGTTTTTAACTCATACCGAGGTGTGAGGCTTGCGAATACACGCTATACACAAAGCTGCCACGTAGGCGTGCTTTGATCATCAACCACAAGACTTTGCTTTTCAACAAAAGCCTTGATCCATGCAACTCAGCATGCCACACAGGCAATTCATGCCATGCGATTGATATCTATCGATATATAACCTCTAAGCTCGTACGTCTCAGAGAAGGGCGTTAAGCAAGAGAATAAATTCTCCGCCGCCAAGCAGATATATATTTAATAGAAATCAATCAACACAGAATAAAATCCAATGTCAGGCACACAATCCATTTACAAGTCCGTTCTGGGTCTGAACGAAACCGGAGGCACTTTCCTCGCATATCCATCCATCTCCAAGTACGTCTGGACGACCACTAACTATTTCCATCCTCTTGGGTGTACAGCCCAATCAGGATCGTCAGTAATTATCCCTACGATGTGAAGACTTCCGGTCTTCAACCACCGTCTTCATCTTCGACATATCGTCGAATCGGTTATTCAGAATGGGTATAAACCCGGACTTTCCGAACAACCCGCGTATATTGAAAACAAATGTTACACAAACACAACATACGCCTCATTCTAATTCATTAGTCACTAACCGCAAATTAGCAAGAGAACAATTTCCCGAACATTAACCCCGAAGGCCGAAACCAACATCAGATCAATACCCAGGAAACCATTCTTCATAGCCAACCTACAGCTAGTTTCTAAATTCCACATTCTTAGGGAAAAGTTCCCATTAATTTTATCCAAGATAAATTCTTTAAAATTTATCCTGAAATCTTCCTTTGGATGTCATTTAAAACCAAATTATGGTTTTCCAACTAGTCGAGATTAGCGAACCACAACGAAGTAATTATTTATTTTATTTCCCAATCCCAACCTATTCATCCCATGAAGCAAAACTGGTAATACTCCATATCTAACACCGTGGTGTTATCGGTAAAATTAATTACCATTTCACGTTCAAATCTAATTAAAGATTTAACTATCGCTTTGGAGCAAAACTGGTGATACTCCATTCTCGCTCATTTCTAAATTTGATAATTTAGATTATCAGTTCGAATTTCAATCTAATTGCAGATTCAATAAAACTCCTTTTACTGGGTTAAAGAACTAGGTGTTATTTAAAACACAGTTCACAACAAACCCAAATCACATTCTATTTGTTATCGGGTTAAAGAACTAGTGTTATTTAAAACACTGTTCACGATAAACCCATCTCAAACTTAATCAAACATATTAGAAATTCGATTATTTAAAACCCCTTTTTAAATCTAATTCATTTATTTTAAAAATGATTGGGTTTTAAATTTAGTTCAAAACTAGTTCATTTTGATAAAAATCTATTTTTATCTTTTCAAATATGGAGTTTTTCACCCCAATTTTTCCCAAATCATTTCTTATGATTTTACACAAATTATTGATATTTTTAATAATTTTATCAAGGCCCGTACAGTCGATTTCCAACGATGGCCATCGAACTGCACTTACAGCGACCTTTTTCGAATTTGATTTGGACGTATCTCCAAATCCAACCGTTAGATTTTGAATTTCTAATATTCGTTAGAAAGCTCTTTTCGATACGAACCCAACGGTTCCGGTTTTAGGAGAATCCGACGGTCGGATCTCCCGTAATGTCCGTTTGAAATAAATGGTCGAAATTTACGAACTGCCGCGGCGCGGCGCGTTCTATTCAGGCCATTATATTATATATATAATATATATAATATATATTTCGTCGATTTCTATTTAAAACGAATTATATATTTAGTTTTGAATTCGTTTCAAAAACGAAGTCAACTTCTATTTCAATTCAAATCAAAATTGAATTCTTCTTTATAAATTCGTTTTAAAATTCATTTCTATTCAATTCAAATTTCAATTTAATTTGAATTCATTTCACTTCATTTTAAATTCAATTCGAATTCGTTTTTCAATTCAATTCAAATCAATTCAATTCAAATTGATTTTCTATTCGATTCAAATTCATTTTCTATTCAAATTAATTCGTTTCGTTTTCTATTTGAATCAAGTTCATTATATATTCAATTTGAAATCAAATTGGTTTTCTATTCCATTCAAATCGAAATCGTTTTATATTCAATTCAAATCGAAATCGTTATATATTCAATTCATTTCGAAATCGTTATATATTCAATTCATTTCGAAATCGTTATATATTCAATTCATTTCGAAATCGTTATATATTCAATTCATTTCGAAATCGTTATATATTCAATTCATTTCGAAATCGTTATATATTCAATTCATTTCGAAATCGTTATATATATCGTTCGCGTCAAAATGGCGCATCACTATTCAACACGGCTTTATATATTCTATTTCAAATATTTCTTTTTGTCAACACACGACTAATCTCAACGAATGAGTACCGTCCATGTGTGACTATTTTTGGTTAAATTATTTCGTTCAACACATGACTAATCTCAACGAATGAGTACCGTCAACACATGAACCTTTATTTTATATTGATAAAGATGTAAATTTTATTATAAAAATAATTCGTTCAACACATGGCTATTCCCAACGGATGAGTATAGTCAACACATGAACCTTTATATTATATTGATAAAGATGTAAATTTTATTATAAAAATAATTCGTTCAACACATGACTATTCCCAACGGATGAGTATAGTCAACACATGAACCTTTATTTTATATATTCTTTATTTTTCAAATTGGAATGAGGCCCAATCAATCACCATATAAAATTAATTATATGGATTTTCATACATCACATGTATATAATAGTATTGAAAAATAATCAACCATCAACCAAAGTGCACTACACTGTATAAGCATCAAATATAGATATCTAACGCTTATAACAGCCTGTCAATCAATCGATCGACATATTTAATCAATCAGGATGAGTGGACTTCATATTTCATCCCAACACCCGTGTAGGGTTTCAAACAATCAAGCACAGATTTTATTTGTGCAGTTGGGCGATGTGTAAAATTTATCGACCCAATCAATATCAATCAAATAGGTGTACATAAACAAACCGTCCGGTTTGTAAATGAATATTTATTTTATTCACTTTCACTATATTCATATTCACGTTAAAAATTATATTTTTAACGATAAAATATTTTATTTCGACATATGAATATCTATTCAGTTCATTCTTTAAATAAAATGTTATTTTTATTTTTCTAACATGTTTTAGAAAATTTCGGCGGCATAACGGCACGATACTAGAAACGGGACAAGGCCTAGCCTTATCCCCGGTCTAGTGAAGGCCCACGCCATTCACACATCAATCAAATTCACTTTCGTTATGCAAGCCACAAAATTTGGAGTAAGGGTCTAACCTAGCCTTACTCCTTCGCCTTATAACGGCGCACGTCTAATCCTAACCAATTTATCGATTCGATTTTTCACACCACAAACCACATTCAAATCAATATCTCAATCAATCACCAAACATCCAAACAAACAAGTCCATGGTATGTGGACGGTTGTGTCGGGTGCTACTAAACACCGTCTGCATCCTAGTATATATATATATAAATATAACTAGAAATAAAATTGAAAGGGTGAGAAATTCTCACTTATAGCTATCCTAGCTCCACGGCTCTTCTTTGATAGAAATCTTCATCGCTATGGCATTTTCGTCAGCTTCGTCGTCCGTAGCCACTACATATATAAAAATCGAATTTTTACCTTGCTATTCAATATTTAAAAATCATATTTTTATTTCGAAGGTCCATATATAAAAATCAAATTTTTAGTTCAGAGTTCAATATATAAAAATCGAATTTTTATTTCAAAGTTCTATATATAAAAATCGAATTTTTATTTTACTTCGAAGTTTACTATATAAAGATCTCGTCTTTTCAAATATTTCGCCTTTTCTACTTTAAAGATTACGCCTTTTTGAATTTAAAGATTACGCCTTTTTGAATTTAAAGATTACGCCTTTTTGAATTTAAAGATTACGCCTTTTTGAATTTAAAGATTACGCCTTTTTGAATTTAAAGATTACGCCTTTTTGAATTTAAAGATTACGCCTTTTTGAATTTAAAGATTACGCCTTTTTGAATTTCCTATTTTAAAGATCAAATCTTTTTAAAGTTCAAACCATTTTCTTTTTAAAGTTTAAACCTTTTCTATTTTAAATCTTAAAATAAAATCAGTTTTTCAAACTTTTAAAAATCTCAGTTTTGAATCTTAAAAATAAAAACAGTTTTCTATATTTAAAAATTCAGTTTTAAAAATAAATTAAAAATCAGTTTTTAAAATACTTTTAAAAATCTCAGTTTTGATTTCTAAAAAAAACAGTTTAAAAATTCTTTTTAAAACAGTTTTTTTTTTATAAAATCAATATAAAAGTAAAAATAAATAAAATAAAATAAAAAAACTACCTGGGGCGCTGTCGGCTTTGTCGGGGGGGGGGGGGGCTTCGCTTCATCTTCGTCGGCGGCAGGAGGGTACTGGACTTCGCGAGTGGGGCGCGACCATCGACAGGGGAGGGGAAGCGGTCATCGACAGGGGGGGGGACTGCGGTGGCGTGGATCGCTATTGGCGATGGCGTACGATGGGGCGACGGGTTTGGGGTTCGGGGATCATCGAAGAAGAAGGGGAAAGGGCGGCGATGCATCTGGGGAGGGGCGGTGGTCGGAGCTGGCGAAGAGGCGGCGTTGGGTGGCTCTGGCGACGGATCCTGGGGGGGGCGATCGCGATTGGGGGTTTTTCTTTTTTTTTTTTTTTTTTTTTTTTATTTATTTGATTTCTGTTTTTAGAATGAAAACGAGAGGGGGGGGGTTTATATGAAAAATATATATATATTTAATTATTTAATTACTTTCAAAAAGCAACTTTTATTTTCGACCTCAAAACGAGACCCACCGCCTGTCGTCCATAGCGTTTCACCCCCATTCCGAACACAATGAAACATGTATCGCAAGCTGATTCGATTGTTACAGTCAGTTTCCCTTGAATTTACTTTTAAATCACTATATTGAATTTTAAACGTATATTTCAAATTACCGGGGGCACAAACTAACTCGAAAAATTCCAGAAAAATATTTTCTAGCTTCGTATTGACGATACGGTCCTAACAAAACTAGTTTCGTCGAATTCTGAGACCGTTAGAAAAATGGCCAATTTCCAGTCGATTAAAATCAACTGAAACTGGTCAAACGCGTTTTCCTTTGCCACGCTCACATATTGATTCGAAAAATTATGAAATTTGGAATCTAGCAATAATTTGACATCACGGATCCAACAAAAGTGGTTTCGTCGAAATCCGAGGTCATTTGCAAAATGGCTATTTTTAAGGGCTATATATTATATTAAAATATATATAAATTCCACAGCGACTATTTCTAATTTTCAACTGGACATATCTCATCATTTCTAAAATGAAATCTCAGTTTGTTAACTTCGTTACAAAGATATAGTTATACAGATTCAAATATTTCTTGTTTCGTTCAATTCTGACTTATATTGAATTCTGTATATTCATTTGAAATTAGAAATCGAATTTTCGAACTACCGCGCCATTTTCTTTTCTATTTATAATTATATATAATTATTTATATTCTAACGACGACGTATATAATATATACGTCGATTCTATATTGAAAATAAATTTTCCGTCGCCATTATTTAAAATAATCTATTTTAAATATTCAAAATTCGCTAAAATGGCCAAAATAAAAATTTTAAACTGGCCCAGATTTTGCGGGTTATTACAATCTCCCCCACTTAAAACTTTTCGTCCCCGAAAAGGAACAAAGTCGAAAGTGGTTTGATTATTCAACTCTATGTTCGTTCTGGCTTCCATTCTCCAACTCTTTAGTTTCTGAGAATTTCCAAAACTTCAAAAATTTGGCTAACACCCTAAATTTTCGAAAAATTTCGCCATAACCTCCCCTGCACCGGGAGCATCGGGAAATTGCAAATAGCGTTCCCGGTCCTTCAGATCTCAAAAAGAAAAAGAAAAAGCCAAGCGGCTAGCCAATAGGCTCACAAAATCATCATCACCCAAACAAAACAGTAAATTATGTAATAAACATGTACCTATTTGTCGGGCAAACAAATTCTATTCTCGGCTCTAGCCTCCTTGCTATGACCTGTTCAATGATATATATATATATATATATATATATATGCAAGCAAACGCGACCAATTTTCAATACAATTCAATATTTGATTATATTAGGCATAAATGGTTAAAAATCAGCAAACAATTAAACAAACAACACAAACATCAATCAATTAGTGGATTAGAGTTTCAAATTCATAAATTTTGATATATATAAAGAAAATCATGTTTTTGATGCCAATTCACAACAATGTGTTCTAACTATATAAGTTTTGGGTTCTCACACCAGCCTAATGGAAATATATAGAAAATCACGCCTTCGTCACTCGAAAATAAATACTGGTGATGGTATACTTCATCATCAGGACCATGTCCGGGTGCCTAGAGTGTGACTCTATATCTATCTAATATATTAAAACTTCGGATATACGTTCATGACGCGTATATGCAAAACCTTTATATACTAGATTGTCCACATTCAAAATAAATAAATATTCAAATACGTATAGCATGATTTAAATTTTCAAAACAAAATTGTTTTCATTTGAAAAATATACTCTTCACACTCGTTCTAGGATACTACTGATCCTATCTCTAACGAGTCATTCTAATTGGATATTACTAATCCAATATCTGATGAATTCTTTCGTATGGTTCTAATGTGTCTTGTTCTCGAGCTCTGTAAACCAAAGCTCTGATACCAAATGTGACGGCAAGGAATTTCGCTCGATCTGAATCAGTCGTTAAACCGATCTAAACCGTTCGAAACCCCTGAACGTTGAGAACATGACAAACCAGAACACAAACAGAAGAACATTTCATTGTATATTACAACAATTCCATCAGATACAAGAATATACAGAGTATAAATGAATAAATATTACACAGAAATATCAGAGATTTAAATTACATTTAAATACATAGCAGCGGAAAAATAATATAAAGCACAACTGAAGGTGATATACGGATACAGAGCTTTCCGGATATCATTCCAGCTGTAAACCAGGATCCTGTGAATATAAATCTGCAAAACCAAAACTACTAGCTGCCCGTGCGGAAAATAGGGGCACCCAGAGTTTAGGTTAAAACAATAAACTCCAGGTCAGTCATGTGACTGGTGTGAGAACTAAAACAGTTATTTAAAACTTTACTTTAAAAGAGAGTAATTCAAGGGACCACGCCGTATAACACGGAACGGGTTTCCTCCCAAGAATACCAGTGCATAGAATAAACAACGCAATGCTTTTTCGAAAAATGAAGCTATTATAAGACCCAGGTCCTATCATACAATGCAACGCAAGCCGGGGGATAGGGTTTTCCCTTATAATAGCCAAACATGCTTGATACGTTTTAAAACAAATCATTTGATACTATAATAAGTGTATAGTGTCAAAACATTTCAATCATAAGTATAAATCATAGACGGCATGGGTACCATATATCATGTCGCCATACTAGTTCTACAATTAAAACCGCGATACACGTATTGGAAATTGGATTTCCGTCATGAGTCGAGGCAAGGGGCAAGCTCCTCTCCGCGTTCGAGACACTCTAGCAAATGTCCCCGGGATTACGCACACTGGGTAACCCCTGGATGCGGCTGGGCCGGTCCTCACTTACGTTAGAGGATTAATTATGCCTGAACACACGTTTCCCGGTCCTTACAGACCTATAATCGAGGCGCCTCATTCCAACAACCACAAAGGTGAAAAGTATATATATGTCAGGGCTGGTAAGTCACTGACACCACCAAAGCTAGAAAGAAACGTGCGCTCTCCCAGCGGTCCGTATCCCGTTTTTAACTCATACCGAGGTGTGAGGCTTGCGAATACACGCTATACACAAAGCTGCCACGTAGGCGTGCTTTGATCATCAACCACAAGACTTTGCTTTTCAACAAAAGCCTTGATCCATGCAACTCAGCATGCCACACAGGCAATTCATGCCATGCGATTGATATCTATCGATATATAACCTCTAAGCTCGTACGTCTCAGAGAAGGGCGTTAAGCAAGAGAATAAATTCTCCGCCGCCAAGCAGATATATATTTAATAGAAATCAATCAACACAGAATAAAATCCAATGTCAGGCACACAATCCATTTACAAGTCCGTTCTGGGTCTGAACGAAACCGGAGGCACTTTCCTCGCATATCCATCCATCTCCAAGTACGTCTGGACGACCACTAACTATTTCCATCCTCTTGGGTGTACAGCCCAATCAGGATCGTCAGTAATTATCCCTACGATGTGAAGACTTCCGGTCTTCAACCACCGTCTTCATCTTCGACATATCGTCGAATCGGTTATTCAGAATGGGTATAAACCCGGACTTTCCGAACAACCCGCGTATATTGAAAACAAATGTTACACAAACACAACATACGCCTCATTCTAATTCATTAGTCACTAACCGCAAATTAGCAAGAGAACAATTTCCCGAACATTAACCCCGAAGGCCGAAACCAACATCAGATCAATACCCAGGAAACCATTCTTCATAGCCAACCTACAGCTAGTTTCTAAATTCCACATTCTTAGGGAAAAGTTCCCATTAATTTTATCCAAGATAAATTCTTTAAAATTTATCCTGAAATCTTCCTTTGGATGTCATTTAAAACCAAATTATGGTTTTCCAACTAGTCGAGATTAGCGAACCACAACGAAGTAATTATTTATTTTATTTCCCAATCCCAACCTATTCATCCCATGAAGCAAAACTGGTAATACTCCATATCTAACACCGTGGTGTTATCGGTAAAATTAATTACCATTTCACGTTCAAATCTAATTAAAGATTTAACTATCGCTTTGGAGCAAAACTGGTGATACTCCATTCTCGCTCATTTCTAAATTTGATAATTTAGATTATCAGTTCGAATTTCAATCTAATTGCAGATTCAATAAAACTCCTTTTACTGGGTTAAAGAACTAGGTGTTATTTAAAACACAGTTCACAACAAACCCAAATCACATTCTATTTGTTATCGGGTTAAAGAACTAGTGTTATTTAAAACACTGTTCACGATAAACCCATCTCAAACTTAATCAAACATATTAGAAATTCGATTATTTAAAACCCCTTTTTAAATCTAATTCATTTATTTTAAAAATGATTGGGTTTTAAATTTAGTTCAAAACTAGTTCATTTTGATAAAAATCTATTTTTATCTTTTCAAATATGGAGTTTTTCACCCCAATTTTTCCCAAATCATTTCTTATGATTTTACACAAATTATTGATATTTTTAATAATTTTATCAAGGCCCGTACAGTCGATTTCCAACGATGGCCATCGAACTGCACTTACAGCGACCTTTTTCGAATTTGATTTGGACGTATCTCCAAATCCAACCGTTAGATTTTGAATTTCTAATATTCGTTAGAAAGCTCTTTTCGATACGAACCCAACGGTTCCGGTTTTAGGAGAATCCGACGGTCGGATCTCCCGTAATGTCCGTTTGAAATAAATGGTCGAAATTTACGAACTGCCGCGGCGCGGCGCGTTCTATTCAGGCCATTATATTATATATATAATATATATAATATATATTTCGTCGATTTCTATTTAAAACGAATTATATATTTAGTTTTGAATTCGTTTCAAAAACGAAGTCAACTTCTATTTCAATTCAAATCAAAATTGAATTCTTCTTTATAAATTCGTTTTAAAATTCATTTCTATTCAATTCAAATTTCAATTTAATTTGAATTCATTTCACTTCATTTTAAATTCAATTCGAATTCGTTTTTCAATTCAATTCAAATCAATTCAATTCAAATTGATTTTCTATTCGATTCAAATTCATTTTCTATTCAAATTAATTCGTTTCGTTTTCTATTTGAATCAAGTTCATTATATATTCAATTTGAAATCAAATTGGTTTTCTATTCCATTCAAATCGAAATCGTTTTATATTCAATTCAAATCGAAATCGTTATATATTCAATTCATTTCGAAATCGTTATATATTCAATTCATTTCGAAATCGTTATATATTCAATTCATTTCGAAATCGTTATATATTCAATTCATTTCGAAATCGTTATATATTCAATTCATTTCGAAATCGTTATATATTCAATTCATTTCGAAATCGTTATATATATCGTTCGCGTCAAAATGGCGCATCACTATTCAACACGGCTTTATATATTCTATTTCAAATATTTCTTTTTGTCAACACACGACTAATCTCAACGAATGAGTACCGTCCATGTGTGACTATTTTTGGTTAAATTATTTCGTTCAACACATGACTAATCTCAACGAATGAGTACCGTCAACACATGAACCTTTATTTTATATTGATAAAGATGTAAATTTTATTATAAAAATAATTCGTTCAACACATGGCTATTCCCAACGGATGAGTATAGTCAACACATGAACCTTTATATTATATTGATAAAGATGTAAATTTTATTATAAAAATAATTCGTTCAACACATGACTATTCCCAACGGATGAGTATAGTCAACACATGAACCTTTATTTTATATATTCTTTATTTTTCAAATTGGAATGAGGCCCAATCAATCACCATATAAAATTAATTATATGGATTTTCATACATCACATGTATATAATAGTATTGAAAAATAATCAACCATCAACCAAAGTGCACTACACTGTATAAGCATCAAATATAGATATCTAACGCTTATAACAGCCTGTCAATCAATCGATCGACATATTTAATCAATCAGGATGAGTGGACTTCATATTTCATCCCAACACCCGTGTAGGGTTTCAAACAATCAAGCACAGATTTTATTTGTGCAGTTGGGCGATGTGTAAAATTTATCGACCCAATCAATATCAATCAAATAGGTGTACATAAACAAACCGTCCGGTTTGTAAATGAATATTTATTTTATTCACTTTCACTATATTCATATTCACGTTAAAAATTATATTTTTAACGATAAAATATTTTATTTCGACATATGAATATCTATTCAGTTCATTCTTTAAATAAAATGTTATTTTTATTTTTCTAACATGTTTTAGAAAATTTCGGCGGCATAACGGCACGATACTAGAAACGGGACAAGGCCTAGCCTTATCCCCGGTCTAGTGAAGGCCCACGCCATTCACACATCAATCAAATTCACTTTCGTTATGCAAGCCACAAAATTTGGAGTAAGGGTCTAACCTAGCCTTACTCCTTCGCCTTATAACGGCGCACGTCTAATCCTAACCAATTTATCGATTCGATTTTTCACACCACAAACCACATTCAAATCAATATCTCAATCAATCACCAAACATCCAAACAAACAAGTCCATGGTATGTGGACGGTTGTGTCGGGTGCTACTAAACACCGTCTGCATCCTAGTATATATATATATAAATATAACTAGAAATAAAATTGAAAGGGTGAGAAATTCTCACTTATAGCTATCCTAGCTCCACGGCTCTTCTTTGATAGAAATCTTCATCGCTATGGCATTTTCGTCAGCTTCGTCGTCCGTAGCCACTACATATATAAAAATCGAATTTTTACCTTGCTATTCAATATTTAAAAATCATATTTTTATTTCGAAGGTCCATATATAAAAATCAAATTTTTAGTTCAGAGTTCAATATATAAAAATCGAATTTTTATTTCAAAGTTCTATATATAAAAATCGAATTTTTATTTTACTTCGAAGTTTACTATATAAAGATCTCGTCTTTTCAAATATTTCGCCTTTTCTACTTTAAAGATTACGCCTTTTTGAATTTAAAGATTACGCCTTTTTGAATTTAAAGATTACGCCTTTTTGAATTTAAAGATTACGCCTTTTTGAATTTAAAGATTACGCCTTTTTGAATTTAAAGATTACGCCTTTTTGAATTTAAAGATTACGCCTTTTTGAATTTAAAGATTACGCCTTTTTGAATTTCCTATTTTAAAGATCAAATCTTTTTAAAGTTCAAACCATTTTCTTTTTAAAGTTTAAACCTTTTCTATTTTAAATCTTAAAATAAAATCAGTTTTTCAAACTTTTAAAAATCTCAGTTTTGAATCTTAAAAATAAAAACAGTTTTCTATATTTAAAAATTCAGTTTTAAAAATAAATTAAAAATCAGTTTTTAAAATACTTTTAAAAATCTCAGTTTTGATTTCTAAAAAAAACAGTTTAAAAATTCTTTTTAAAACAGTTTTTTTTTTATAAAATCAATATAAAAGTAAAAATAAATAAAATAAAATAAAAAAACTACCTGGGGCGCTGTCGGCTTTGTCGGGGGGGGGGGGGCTTCGCTTCATCTTCGTCGGCGGCAGGAGGGTACTGGACTTCGCGAGTGGGGCGCGACCATCGACAGGGGAGGGGAAGCGGTCATCGACAGGGGGGGGGACTGCGGTGGCGTGGATCGCTATTGGCGATGGCGTACGATGGGGCGACGGGTTTGGGGTTCGGGGATCATCGAAGAAGAAGGGGAAAGGGCGGCGATGCATCTGGGGAGGGGCGGTGGTCGGAGCTGGCGAAGAGGCGGCGTTGGGTGGCTCTGGCGACGGATCCTGGGGGGGGCGATCGCGATTGGGGGTTTTTCTTTTTTTTTTTTTTTTTTTTTTTTATTTATTTGATTTCTGTTTTTAGAATGAAAACGAGAGGGGGGGGGTTTATATGAAAAATATATATATATTTAATTATTTAATTACTTTCAAAAAGCAACTTTTATTTTCGACCTCAAAACGAGACCCACCGCCTGTCGTCCATAGCGTTTCACCCCCATTCCGAACACAATGAAACATGTATCGCAAGCTGATTCGATTGTTACAGTCAGTTTCCCTTGAATTTACTTTTAAATCACTATATTGAATTTTAAACGTATATTTCAAATTACCGGGGGCACAAACTAACTCGAAAAATTCCAGAAAAATATTTTCTAGCTTCGTATTGACGATACGGTCCTAACAAAACTAGTTTCGTCGAATTCTGAGACCGTTAGAAAAATGGCCAATTTCCAGTCGATTAAAATCAACTGAAACTGGTCAAACGCGTTTTCCTTTGCCACGCTCACATATTGATTCGAAAAATTATGAAATTTGGAATCTAGCAATAATTTGACATCACGGATCCAACAAAAGTGGTTTCGTCGAAATCCGAGGTCATTTGCAAAATGGCTATTTTTAAGGGCTATATATTATATTAAAATATATATAAATTCCACAGCGACTATTTCTAATTTTCAACTGGACATATCTCATCATTTCTAAAATGAAATCTCAGTTTGTTAACTTCGTTACAAAGATATAGTTATACAGATTCAAATATTTCTTGTTTCGTTCAATTCTGACTTATATTGAATTCTGTATATTCATTTGAAATTAGAAATCGAATTTTCGAACTACCGCGCCATTTTCTTTTCTATTTATAATTATATATAATTATTTATATTCTAACGACGACGTATATAATATATACGTCGATTCTATATTGAAAATAAATTTTCCGTCGCCATTATTTAAAATAATCTATTTTAAATATTCAAAATTCGCTAAAATGGCCAAAATAAAAATTTTAAACTGGCCCAGATTTTGCGGGTTATTACAATTAGTCTATACCATAAGACGTTTTGGGTTTTTATGTGAGGGGGACTACAATATTCTTAATCAAGTTAAAATTATTTCAGATTTACTATCTTCCTATCATGGACATGCATGGATCCTTGAACTCAAAGAATCGCCCATTTGTTGCCCTTTGTTTTCATGCCTACAGTAAATATGACTCATCAGGTTGGTAATGCTGTTAAAATTCACACAGTGCACTTTGTTTCCACCTACTTCTGTATATCTTTTGCATGTGAGTTTTTTTATTGAAGTTGTTCTGTATTTTTGTTGGGTTAGGTACAAGTTGGACATGTTCACACCTAAACAGTTCTTATGGTCAACTTGGCATTCACAAGTAGAACATGTAAGTTAGCATTAAAGATTGTCATTTATATTGAAATGCCTGTGATAAAAAATGGAAGTAATGGACCACACATGAATGACTTTTCATTCATTTATATTAGAGTTCGCTTTCTGCTTTATGATATGATGTTGTTTGCAATCCGTATTTGTTTCATATACGTAGTCAAATTGCTTGCAGTTAGTGATGAACATATCCAAATAAAAAAAAGCTTCTTAATTGCTTACAAATTTTGAATATTGTAGAAATATAGTTGTAATCATCCTATAAAGTTTGAAACAAATTTCTTTCAAAAAAATAAAAAAATAATAACTACCGATTTTTCTCACATCGCAATTTCCTATATTGAAAATGAAACATAAAATATGGTAATGTAAATTGATTACTAGCTATTATAAACCACCGGTTTGAGGGATTTTTTATTAACAAATCCCCTGCCATAAACCACACTTATTATAAAATATGGTAATGCAATTGTCCTTTAGTCCCTTCTCTTTTTGCGATTTTTATTCTTACTATATCCCTCAAGATTTTTGTTTATTACTGTTTAACAATTTGATGCATATATAGTAATTATTCAACGGATATACCTAACCTTCGACTACGAGCTTTGATAAAAGTTCCATACTCTTTAATTATTATACTGACATACACAAA
Source organism: Allium sativum (assembly GCA_030737875.1). Classification (NCBI taxonomy): domain Eukaryota; kingdom Viridiplantae; phylum Streptophyta; class Magnoliopsida; order Asparagales; family Amaryllidaceae; genus Allium; species Allium sativum. Next base: position 61,999,639 of record CM060927.1, on the reverse strand, counting down.
ACCTGAGTAAACTATTTTTTTCTTTTGTGTATTTTATATTTTCTGAAACGAGTGACATACTTTATTGATGCACTGCCATTTTAAAGCTTTGCCAACATCCAATATTCATATCAGCTCATTTTGGTACTTTTAACTTATTTTCGCACAAACTATGACTAAAGAATTTTAGAAACATCACACTAATTTAATTTGAGTATTATCCTTTACATATAATTTCTCAAGCTATATCTCAAATATCTGCATACTCAGATCAATTATAATGGTAGAAGAATGGTATCACTCAACAGTTTACACGGAGGACCTTAAATTGGATTATCAATGTTAAGATGCTCAAGCTTATACTACTACTTAAGTAACTCTTTTTCAGTGGGTGTTCAAGTCGGTGGTACTTAAAGGAACAATTTAAGATGGATTAATTAGAAAAGGTTATCTTCAAAATGTAAGAAATAAAATCTTTAATACGCTTCCAGAAACTTAGGTGATTCCCTCCATGTTGAAAAGAATATGGGAATATGACTCAACATAATGTCAAGCCAGCACAAAATGATTCTCTAATAAACAACCTAAAGACTTATTATAGGTTTCAAAGTCATCGACGATACAAAGACAAGGCTTAGAAAAGACTACTACTTCTTTAGATTCAAATTAAACATTCTTTTTTAAATATCAGCCTATATGCTTGGACATTATATTGCCTTGCATTATTACACAGTGCGACATATACACAAATGGATGAAAATATTAATGATATCTATAAGCATTATCTCATTTATGTAAAAGTCAATTTTTGATCACACTTTGAAATATTTTTCCGCTGTTCTTTATTGCTTCATATTTGTGTACATTCTAATCTCCATTTGTTGATGTTTATAAAACACCTCATTGATAGAGATTGGATGCGATAATTTTATGCACTTTTTTGTTTTTATAACCTATGGTTTTTATATTTTTGAAGCAAAGCGATGGAGACATTTTTCACATCAAACTGTATTTGAAATTTATGTATGTACCTAACGTCAATAAGGAACAATCAAATTAAAAACAAACAAGGACAACATGTTTAATTTCATGTGCTTGAATTTGATCATCAAACAAATATAATAGTACGACATGCTGATAGTGATATGGCATAAAGCGGATAATCATTAAGAGTAGGTGTAAAAGTATGCAAGTTATCGGGAAACTATGTCACTGTTAACTTTAGTATTGGTTACATTATTCATATTCAGTATAGTTTCTATATCTTATACTGCTGATACTTTCATAAGCATATCACGATGCTAATTAGTAAAATTATGGAATATAAGATGAAATTTGAAACAGTTATCCATTTTTTTACAATATTTTACCACATTTTACCACACTACAACCAAGTTTAGAATTCATATATCAATATAAGATGGAATACAAGTATATCGCGATGCTATTTAGTAAAATTATTCATATTCAGTATTGTAAAAGCATGTCTATTAACTCAAAAGCATGCATATATCAATATTTTATGAAACACTGCAAAAATGTCATATTACAACATTTTACCGCACTAAGTTTAGAATTCACGTCACATTATAACATAAATTGTTGTCTTTATGAGAATGTCCAAGAAGCCTGGCGCCTGTTGTACAAATTTTAGGCTCCAGCACAATGCAAATGATCTACCAAAATAAAGAAGCTATAAGCATGCAGATGCTACTTTTTTGAACAATTATTTTGAAATGCATAGCAGATTTACTTATGAGTGAAAAGTACATATAAAATACTTGGGCACATCAAAATTCGTAAGGCAATGTAAGATTGATCATGAAGAATCAATTTTATTTTATGCACGGTATATAATTGTACAAACTTAGCCCACTCAAAAAAGCATCGCCAAACGGATGGAATATTAAGCAGTATCGATTAAATTAACTAAATCTTATGATTATGATTACTATTATTATTTCGTAAACTAAAATATTATGGCAAATCATTGTGAAAAAATAACTAATACAAATTCAAAACATGTATTGTGATATACTTTTGTAAACACAAAAGACTAACACCATTCAAATATATTTTCTTTTGATGGAGAACTACCTCTTAAACCCCACATTCCAACCTAGATCAAGAATGTTCTCCACAACTCACTTTCGAATTTTGACATTTAGGTAAATATATTTTATTTAAATAGAAATTTTAAAATGTTACATATTCAAAATAATTAAGTTATCTATATTAATTTATTTGATAAATTATTCAAAAACAATAATTTCAATTTGTATGTCACTTTCATATTAACCAAGAAGACAATTTTTTTTTTAATTAAACATAAAAACTTATTAAATACATAACAAAAATTATTAAAGTAAACAATAATATCATATTATTCAATATTCTACTGATCCCTTCTATGTTTCTTTTCTTAATATCTGCATTTGAGTCAACTTCTTTAATCGATAACAACTACAAATTTAACATATTTTGGAAAAAATCACTTGATTAAATAAGTAAAAAATAATAGAGATATTTTCTTTTCCAAGCCCAACGTGTAAGAAATATAACATTAAATTATACATCATAATTTTGAAAAATGTATTCTAAAAATCAATTATTTTACTTAAATCATCTCGGATGATGCATAATAATCTTTTATTTTTTATCATTAATAGCGCAAATGTTACATTTTAAAAAATAACGTGTGCAACGCACGGGTTACACACTAGTATATAGAATAGATAATATTATTAGTGAAGTTTTTAAAGAGTCGAATGAATGAGAGGAAGAAGTCAGCGAAATCAGATAATAGCTTTGGAGCACGTATCATTATTATTGTATTTTCAAAATATAATTTTACAACATGCGAATTGTGAAAAGAGAGAAGCTGAGGAGTCATATTTTGACATTTATCATGTATGATAGTTAATTTGAATTACTTTGGATTATCATATTACTTCTATTGTACTGCTAAAATTACAATCTTGCTGCTTGAGGATTCAAGATCTAATCCTGCAAATTCTTAAAAAATGGAAGATGGTAAAGGTTTTGGTTCTCATTCATATAGTTTTAGACCTTGCTGGTTTGTCTTATCGCAAATTTCTATTTATCTGATTAATGGTTACTACGGTCTAAACATATGTTTCTATCTTATTTTTTCAAATAGCAGTCTTGGTTTGTACGAATTATTAATTAAATGAGCAAAAAATATAAGAATATGCTGTTGCACATATCGAGAAATGAAGAAATGCAAGATTTGCCTGAAATTACATAAGCTGCTGCACATATCGAGGGATTATTATACTACCCTTCTGTGATTGCACTCGTGCGTATCAGTCCTTCTGTCAGTTGGAAAATGGTGGCATGGTCGTTGTTCGCTACATGAGTGCAATCACTTTAATACCATGTTTGTGATAGATTCCCATCTAGGTGTGGATTTATCTTGCAGGTTTAAATCAGCCATCTTTTAAATTCCTACTGAGCTCGAGGGTCATTTGGTCGTCCTATTATTTTGATGCATGAATTTCGACCTGCAGCTTTAGACCTCAATCAAATTATTACATACCCGATTTAGTACGTTAGTGATCCTTTTTTTTTAGGTACATATATCAAACTGGATATTTGTATCCTACAGTTATGGTATTAAAATTTTCTTTCTTTGGTTCCAATTTTGCTTATATCTACCGTGCAATATGTTTACGCTATGCTGATACTGCAAAGATTTGTTTTGTCCATCGCTGTATATTGAGTTAGTCTATCCTTTCTCTCATAAAAGTTTATAATAGCATTGCTAATTTTTGTCCATTCATATCAACTATATATACATGGTTTCATTAGAATTTGCAGATTATATCAACTCGCAATAACAAGCTAGATCTGAATATATGTACAAGTTTTCTATAATGCTATTATTTCTAAACATCTATATATACATTTGGTTAATTCATTTGACTCGATTATGAAATTTAGTTGTATTTCTTTATGCTTCCTTTAAAAAGGAAGCCGAATAGCTATAATTACTAATTTTAGGAAAAAGCAAAATAAGTAATTTTTTTACTACATTTATGATGAATGATTTAAAAAAATGGAATGCATTAAATTTTATGCATGTTTCATGTGACTATATTAATTTATTTTTGGTTAGTATTAAATATAGTTAAGGATGTTTTCAGTTCTAAATTTATTTATTCATGGTATTTACAGGTGTTATTATCTAAATATTCACAGAAGGTGAAGTAGGTTCTTTTCTGAAGTGTCAGAAACATATGATTTCATTTTTATTTATTATATTTATCTACTAAAGAAAAATTAAATCGATGATTTTGAATTAATTGTTAGGGTTTTGAAAATGATATATGTGGAAGGAAGTAGGAGAAAATCTCAAAGGGAGCATTAATTCCTTTTGTTTTACTACTATTTGATTTGATATCTTTCTGGAAGCGGCCTCTTGAAAAAAAATGAAGCAAATACTTTACAGTAAAGAGGCGTTAGACGATATCTTATATGCTGAGCTAAGTTTTCATTACTACCTAATACTTTGTAAGGAGAAAACCGTAATATTACCAGTGATACTTATTTGAATTGTTGACTCTCAGCTAAGTGAGCACCATGTTCATATAACAGAATACATGTATGCGTGATAGACCAGAAAAAATATTATTATTGTTTTAGTCGTAGTTTTGCAAGACCTGATAACTGCCTGCTCTCGGATCAAAATGCAGAGGCCTTTGCAGACCATAATTTACCAATATAAACTAAAGTTCCAATTATAGTAAGTTCTTGTGTTAAAATAGTCTTCTTTTGCACCAGTATTAACGTAAAAAAATTCCAAATGTTGGTAAATCATCAACGAAGGTTATTAACATTTCTATGTATTTTGGAGACTAATAATTAAAGTATATGAGTTGCCAATGATGTTTATGATGGAAATACATAGAAAATTTAGGCTTGTGCTGGAAATCATAATGATTTATTTAAAGCCCCGGTGAAAAAAGTTCAGACATCTAACCTAACCATTGAAACAAAATGGACTATAATGAGTATTTTGAATGGCAAATATTTATACAGAGTAAAGAATCTCTAAAAGTGTCTTTTGATTTTGACCCTATATAGGTTGATGGCATTGTTTTTGAAGGTGATGATTATCTAACCAGGTCATGAGTCACTATAACATGGTCTTCTTGCAAGGTAACAGATGTTTATCAGCAATTAATATCATGTTCATTTTTTTCAGTGATATATACTTATACCCTGTTATTACAAGTTTGTTAGCTGAGTTGTTGGACCAAAAGAAAAACACAACTTATTAAAGTTAAAGTTCGTGCTAGAGAAGTATAACAGGAAAGATAAAGGTTATTTCTCCTCATGGTTAATTTTAGCCTCATTTTCACACATTTTCTTTTCTTGGTTCTGTAACAACCCAAATTCCGATAGACCGATTTCTTTTTCAAAATTTTAATCTATCGAAACTCATGTTGGTTTGCTTTGGTATCCTGCAGAAAAGACAGAGACATAAAATATGTCAGCGCTCAAAAAATATCTCACAGCGGAATGGATAAAATATAATATAATCAAAGTATAGCCTTACCATATTAATAATACTGGCTAACTAGCATGCAAAGCAATAATGTCTATGCCACAAATCTAACTTGCGAGTATGTTATGAGGAGGAGGTCAGAACACAAATTCTGGTGATTGGATTTAAACTATACACTTTGGATAATACTACATATATCGTTCAGTCACTTTTTCTTATTTATTAGGTTACTTGGGTTAACAACACTCAAGGCTTACACACACGTCGTACGCATTTACTTCCAACTGGATTAACCTAATACAGTACATATGTAGCTACCCCCAATATTGAGGTACAGCCCATCGTACCCCACTTGCACAGTCTCCACCGTAATGCCACAGAAATGAACGCAGCCCCTCATCCTACGCCGGAGTGACATATGGATCTCTACATAACAATGTTACGTTCCGCATATATATGTCATTACTATGCTATGTAAGCGTACAGACTGCCACCTTCGATCGAATCAGACTCCATACCAGAGGAATGCCCTCAAGTCTATGATACACAACCCAGAGTAGACATGCATGTATCTTGACTTTCCCACGTACATATCGTCAATTGTATTTGATGCCTTAACCACACATAATGTGCACCGAGTTATGTGGCAGGGCTATACAAGAAATACGGAACTCAGTCGGGAGCTTTTCCATATCTGTACAGGCCCGTCTTTAAGAGCCTCTAAATACAGATATACCTAGGGTTTGTTTTTCATGGTGGCTATGTGCCCCTACCTCGGCCCCTCCCTCAACTAGTAAAGACTACACGAGCTAAGCGACTTGCCCCTAACAAACAATATAAACATCCAGTTGGAGTCTCCCCTCAACCACCGTACCTCGATTGTGAAAGGTGAATGGTCTATTGGGTTTAGCTCTAGTCTTTTCGCATCCCACCGACTGCCGATGACGGGTACTCGACGATCTACTATCTTTATTGGTCCTGACGTCTGCCTATCCGTTGAGGCGACCATCGAATCACCCTAGTGTCACCACGTTACAACATTCTGACTACAAATCTACTTTTGCAGTCAAGGCCCATTCACTTGGTAGTTACGCGCAAGCCCAACCTCTGAGAGCACAACCTAAACATTTACCACCACACAGAGGACTACCAGGAGCACCTTACGTACCTCAGAAAGTCGCGTGCTTCCTCTCCCAATCCTTCAGAGCCGACAGAATAGTCAGATGAATGTGCGCTCCCCTCGTGCCTCATGACACTACGTTGATCTACCCCGTTGGGTTATCACCCTCAAACGTGCGGACTGGTCCAAGCGCCTCATTTTAATATGTTATTAGATCCTATGTCTAAACATTCTTTTATGCGTTTGCCTTACCTCATCAGGTTTCCATTTAACTTTGTTATTTCCATTCACATTGAGTTCTTGATCAAGTTACCAAATTTCTCTCTCTTATTAATTTCAGTCATATAACTTAACCCATTTAAGTTTATTAATAAAACCACAATATGTTATTCTCTAGATTGTGATCCAAGGTCTGTAATCCACAATCCCTTTATACTCTTGTTTGATTTCACAGTTACAATAACATATTCTACTCAATATGTAATTAAGTTTATCTCTATTTACATGTTTTCTGTTTAACATGTCACTTATCATTTATGATTAAATATAATTTATTTCATTTCATAAGTGTGCCCCACTCTTTCCTATTTAATAATAATTCCATCTTACACTGTCACTACAACTTATCGTTGATTACTTATTAACTTAGTTCTCTTAACTAAGGTTCACTAATAAGTCTTCTTTCCATTTATTATAACCTATGTTATAATTTCCTCTTGTCCCTAGGACGAGCCTTAACATGTTATTCTTATCAGCATATTTCACATTTTCAAGTTTTCAAATTACTTAATTTATAATTAAGTACAACTTTTTACACAAAATTTTCCCCCATTTCCTGATTACTTAATTTACAATTAAGTACCATTACAAGTTATCTCATTTTCTCACTAGTTTATTATAACCTAAGTTATAATATCCGCTTGTCCACAGGACAAGTCTACCTATTATATAACATTCTCATTAATGTAATTTATTTATAATAGATTATTATCATTCCCCGTTTATTCCCTTTCCTTTACTGTTGTAATTATATTTCATTCAATCCCATTTATTTCCATTAATTACAACTAATGATGTTTATCAATCCAGCCATTTACACACACACACACACACACACACACACACACATATATATATATATATATGTTTATGTACTAGACCTCTCGCATTAAGCCTACACTTGTGGATGTTGGATTTGCCAGGCGGTTCCGGGCAGACTTCTTCCACAAGTTGACTTAACCTCATGTCTTAGCACCGATATATGTTTTATTTATGCACTTAGACCCCTCACATTAGATTTACCACTTGTGGATGCTGGATACCGGGAGGTTCCGGGCAGACTTCTACCACAAGTGTAATCTAACCTCGTGTCTAAGCGCGGTTACAGTTTCTTATTTACTGTAAATCTTCTATATAGTCTAGGCATGTCTATTCTTACAAATTTCCACTATAATTTATATTTTATATGTCATCATATTATGCCTATTTTATGTCATACGTTATTTCTAACATATAATCAATTCTATTCCATCATGTAATCAATTAATCAGATAATTGTTCAAATTTAACAATAACATGTGATTGCCAAATCATGTAATTTTTCTCAATTTCTATCGTTAATGGTCCAGGTACATAAATGTCACAAGTTAACATGAAATTGAAACAACAGTAATCACTACGAATATTTTGGCTAATTTACCAACATATTAATATCTTAGTATATTAACATTCCAACATGTCATATTCGTCACTTTAATCCTTTTAACATATGTTTAAACATTTCAACATATCATATTTAAAAATGTCATAATAACATTTCAATACTTTTAATTATTCTAGCCAATTCACATTGTACAATAATGGGGAATGTTAAACGATAATATATCTTTATCTAAAATGATATAACTTAAATCCACTCACCTCATTTGCTTTCCAAATCCTAGATTTGGTCCAAATCTAGCATTCCATGGGTAATTGAATTCAGAACCTAACAACCATGGATTCATAACTTCTACTAAAGAAAAAGGGAAGAAAGAGTAAGAAAATTGAATAGACTAGATCTAGAAAATTACCTTACTTTGGATTTGATTATGGACACCTTTTTATTAACGTCAATTCTCTTCCTCCAGATCTTGATTTAGAATTTTTCCTAAACTAATAATCTTAATTTTCTAAAGAGATTTGAGAAGGAAGAAGAAAGGCAGAGTATAGACGTTGTCTCAGAAATATGTGATTTAGGCTAGGCTTTGCTAGCCTATTTATAGGTGTTTAGAAGCATATCGTACACGCCGCGCTGAGTCAGCAACGAACCTTGTTAAGAAAATAGTCCAGATTCATTGATGAATCTAGATGGATCTTGGGGGGGGGGGGTGTCGACCCCCCTATAGGGATGTCGACCTCGGTGTGTCCCACCAGCAGTTTCGCGCATAAATTTCATTTTTGAATTTCGAATGTTTGAATTTTCTGGAATTTATTTAAATATTATATTCACATGAAATTTTCTTATACGTATACAACTCTTCTAACGACCATTTTATGCATTTATGTATATACGCACAACTTATGTTTGGTTTTCAAAATTCAAACTGTGTTGCACCGTTATTTGATTCTTTCCATATTTCATTGATTCCAGCCTTATCTTGAATTTTATATCTTGTGTGTCTCTCTCTCTCTCTATATATATATATATTGAAAATGGGTAAACCGCCTCATTAAAATCCTAAACTAGAACTCGGTGTGAGAACTAGACAGGAAAAAAGAGTGCGGTGCTTTATTGACAACGCTTCAATAAAAGGTACAAAATAGTACATATTGGCCAGTAGTTCACAAATTCAATTGCTGCCTACCCAACAATAAAACAGTGCTAACCGGATACACACACTTCAAACCGAAAACTTATGGCATGAGTGCCTATACATGGCGGTTTCTAAAACTTAGAACAAAAACAAGAGCCTCCGTCACTTTCCCAAAATCAAGCAAAAAGAAAAGGGTCTCGAATCCCTAAATTGCGCTCTCCATTACTTCTTCTTCAGCCCGAGTCAAGGGACTTGACGCCCCATCTTTCTCCAATATCAACGTCGATGCGATTTTGAGTCTTCTTCCTTTTCGATTTCTAAAGTAGGTATCTAATATCTATCTCTATAAAATCCCAGCGATGAAATTTGTCCCATTGTTGGTTTCTATGAATTCTGATATTTCTTTCATTCCATATGTGGTAGATGGTGGTGGAAATTGCTACACATGCAGCGACGTCTTTTCCAAACGAGGTTGTGGTGAAGTTGCTTTTTCAGCGTTAGCAATTTTTCATCTAACGTCAGTGCACTCATATTCGATGGAGGAAGCCCAAGCTTGAGATGACATCTAACCTAGAGATATGCAGAATAACGGCAGGTAAAAAACAGGTGATCCCTTGTCCCCATTTCTTCATTACATAAAGCGCACACAGGATTTACATCGTAGCCCCAGCTCACCATGTGATCCTTAGTACTTAAACGATTTAAGGTGGCTTTATACAAACAGAGTGACATTTTTAGGATGTTAGTATAATTCCACACAATATTACACCACTCTGGTTCAGTCATGATTCCTGGAAATATCCCAAGCAGAGTAAAAGGTGAAACCATTTTTCTTATCATTCCAAGTCCAATAATCTAATTCCTCATTATTATGAATTCTAACTTCATTGATCTGGGTTGACAATTGTCTAGCAGCGGGTAAACAATTTGGATTAAGGACCCCTTCTTGTAATATGTGCTTTACAATAAGATTACCCCCCCCCCCAAATAGACTTAAATGATCCCAACCCAGAAGATTTACCATGATCCGATTGTTAATCCAAGGGTCAAACCAGAGCGTAGTATTCCTACCATTGATAATACACGGATTTATACATTGCAGTCCCTTATTCCTGTGTTTGAGAATAGTTTTCCACGTACCCGAACTATATATTCTCATATGCATATATATACAAATATATAAGTTTTTTTAATATCCTTATATGTGTGTTCTTATCCTTATGAATTTTGAATTTGTATGCGTACACATATTTGTATGTTCAGCTGGCCTTCTCTAAAACAAAGATAAAAATTATGTCGCTGCTGGGGTTCAAACTCCCAACCTCTATGCTGCAAATCCAATGCCTTAACCAACTGAGCTATGATGTCCTTTGTCAATAAGTCTAGAAACAATGGTAGTCATTGTTCTTCTTCTTTTACCTTATTTTCATGTTTTTCTACAATACTTCATTTAAAGGTATCTCTTTCATCTTAAATCAGTTTTCTACAATCCATAGGTCTAAATTGACTAGAAAATCGCCACGAATGCAATGATACTAATCCCATGGCCAAATTCTGGAAGCTCTTCGAAATTTTATTTTTCTTAAATGTTTATGTCTGTGCATATATATACATATATGCATTATTTAATTGTTATAAAATGTGGGGTGTTACATTCTCCCACCCTTAGGAAATTTCATCCCTGAAATTTAATAAGGGTAAAAATTAATCAACCCCTCGCATAATATACATCCATCATGTGTGCATCCAATTTTTGCAAACATTGTGCACTTGTGCAAAGTGAAATACAACATAACAATACATGTATGCCTAAGTGATACCTCCTATATGTATGCAAATTTTTCAAAAATCCTTTTAAAACGTGATGCTCACATCCTAAATATACCGGAGTTCTACATAAATGCAATATTTTGAAAATCAGAATACATTTTCATCCAAATTTTTCTCACATTCTTGTATAGCAAGAACGCAGTTCATCCAATTGTTGCACCCAAAATCCTATCAACCAACTTTATTTTTCGAATTTCAGAAAAAATATAATTTCCTAAATTCGGTTTCTTATGTTACAAAAAGGTGGAAAACGGAAAACTTCGTATCTTCCATTTTTCTTATTCAACCTTTTTCTAGTTGTACTTGGATTTTATGCAACTATTTATAAAGATTCCCCTATTTTCCTATCCAAGCACAACCCACATAAGAAAATTTTCTCTGTTTTAATTTTTTTTAATCTTATCTTGGAAATTTTTATTCTTATCCATCTTTTCTCATAATTTGTCAAGTATGTCACTTTACTAAATTTTTTGTTTCCTTTTTAGTTGTACCTTTTCTCTGAGCTTATTTAATCATCTGATCTAAGTTTAGTTTTCAAATAAGCCTTCTAGTCCTTCAACTAAAACAGACACTCTACATAGCTACTACTAAGGGCCAAGAATCTCGGGACTATGTCCCCCTCAGACAACAAAGTCCAAACCATGGGATCCATGATAGGTTTAGGTGTTACCCTAACCACCCAACAAGAACAAAATAACGGAACGATCCCAACAGAAATGTAATAATGGGTTTTACCCCTTATAGAAAATTAGGAAAAGGATCTAAACACTTGCTTGCCCTTTTTCTATCTAGTAGTCATCACTAATTCTAGCTGTGCACCAATAATCATTTCAAGCAACATCCTAGGCTTTTTAATGCTTACGCATTCCACGAGAACTTACTATTATTCTAAGATAATTCTCGCTATCTACTTCATAGCCTCAAAACTTTTCCCGTCTTTCCTAGGCACTAATCCTTACCTACTCCATACTTTTTAAAACACGTTTTGGCCTTTTTCATTTAAATTTTCTTCCAAAATTTTAAAAGTGTCAAAATCTTATTTTCCTCATGAAACTTACTTTTGTCAAACCATAAAAACATGTCATCTTAAAAAATGGTAAATCATTTTTTCAAATCAAAAAACTGGAGTAGATAAGGACAACTATTCCTCAATCGGGTTTATAACTTGTTCTTACCTATAAGGTCGGTTCAGTCTCTTACTATGAGGTGCAACCATCTACTCTATTCTAAATTTCTACAACTTATTTTGTCTACCTAACAAAATTTTTCTCTTTTAAACAATTTATAAAAAATGATTGTCAAAAGAATAAAGACTTCTATGCTTCCTTTATTAAAAATTCTTGTATGAAATATAAAAAGAAACTAGCGAGCTATACATGCTCTATAATATGCACCTTTTACTGAGAGAACTTTACTTTAAACAAAGTTTTCGTAAGAAATCACTATTTACGAAATATAGCACATTTTACTTTAAAACTCAAAGCAGGTTTTCCAATTTTTCTAGGATTTCCTGGACACTCCTACAAAGTCAATTCTCTCAACCATATATATTACTGATCCGTTTTTCTCTTTTTAACCTTTTCCAATTTAAAAGCTTTTACTGCCAAGCCCACTAATCCGAAGTACTAACATATGGGATCCTCCTTTCTTTATTTCAAAATATATTGTACCCTTTCCCACCCAAATTTCCTAAGGGTCTCAAATTTCCACATTCATTTCTTTAGTGTACAAAACAGTTATCCCAATTCTTACCATATTATACTCTTTCTATTTAGTGGGTTCCTCTATGGATCTAGGTATATATATATATATATATATATACATTTAAAGATACAAATACGTTCACTCACTATTTATATAGGAATCCTAAACCTAAGCTCTGATACCAGATGTAACAACCCGAATTCCGACATACCAATTTTTTTTTTCAAAATTTTAATCTATAGAAACTCGTGTTGGTTTGCTCTCGTATCCTGCAGAAAAGACAGAGCTCGGAAAATATCTCACAGTGGAATGGATAAAATATAATATAATCAAAGTATAGCCTTACCGTATAAATAATACATGCTAACTAGCATCCAAAGCTATCATGTCTCTGTGACAAATCTAACCTGCGAGTATGTTATGAGGAGGGAGTCAAAACACAAGTTCTGGTGACTGAATTTAAACTATACACTTTGGATAATCCTACATATACCATTTAATCACTTTTTCTTATTTATTAGGTTACTTGGGTTAACAACACTCAAGGATTACACACACGTCATACTCATTTACTTCCCAATGGATTAACCTAATACAGTATATATGTAGCTACCCCCAATATTGAGGTACACCCCATGGTACCTCACTCGCACGGTCTCCACCGTAATGCCATAGAAATGAACGCAGTCCCTCATCCTACGTCGGAGTGATGTACAGAGCTCTACATAACAATGCTACATTTCACATATATCTGTCATTACTATGTTATGTAAGCGTACGAATTTCCACCTTCGATCGAATCAGATTCCATACCAGAGTAATGCCCTCAAGTCTTTGATACACTACCCAGAGCAGACATGCATGTATCTAGACTTTCCCACGTACGTATCGTCAATTGTATTCGATGCCTTAACCATACATAATGTGCACCGAGTTCCGTTGCAGGTTTATAGAAGAAACACGGAACTCGGTCGGGAGCTTTTCCATATCTATACAGTTCCGTCTTTAAGAGCATCTAAATAAAGATATTCCTAGGGTCTGTTTTTCATGGTGCCTATGGTCCCACCTCGGCCCCTCACTCAACTAGTAAAGACAACAAGAGCTAAGCGACTTGCCCCTAACAAACAATCTAAACATACAGTTGGCATCTCCCCTCAACCACCATACCACAATAGTGAAAGGTGAATGGTCTATTGGGTATAGCTCTAGTTTTTTCGCATCACAACGGCTGCCGATGACGGGTACTCGACGATCTACTATCTTTGTTGGTCCTGACCTCTGCCTCCCCGTTGAGGCGACCGTCGAATCACCCTAGTGTCATCACATCACAACATTCTGACTACAAAGCTACTTTTGTAGTCAAGGCCCACCCACCTGGTAGTTACGCGCAAACCCAACCTCTTAGAGCACAACCTAAACATCTGCCACCACACAGAGGACTACTAGGAGCACCTTCGTACCTCAGGAAGCCGCGTGCTTCCCCTTCCAGTCCTTCGGAGCCAATAGAACAGTCAGATGAATGTGCACTCCCCTCGTGCCTCATGACACCACGATAATCTACCCCGTTGGGTTATTCACCCTCAAACGTGCGAACTGGTCCAAACGCATCATTTAATATGTTATTAGAACCTATGTCCAAACATTCTTTTATGCGCTTGCCTTACCTCATCAGGTTTCCATTTAACTTGGTTATTCTCATTCAGATTGAATTCTTAATCGAGTTACCAAGTTCCTCTCGCTTATTAATTTCAGTCATATAACTTAACCCGTTTAAGTTTATTAATAAGCCTACAACATGTTATTCTCTAGATTGTGATCCAAGGTCTGTAATCCACAATCCCTTTATACTCTTGTTTGATTTCACAGTTACAATAACATATTCTACTTAATTTGTAATTAAGTGCATCTCTATTTATATGTTTTCTGTTTAACATGTCACTTATCATTTATGATTAAATATAACTTATTTCATTTCATAAGTTTGCCTCACTCTTTCCTATTTAATCATAATTACATCTTACACTGTCACTATAACTTATCGTTAATTACTTATTAACTTAGTTCTCTTAACTAAGGTTCACTAATAAGTCTTCTTTCCATTTATTATAACATATGTTATAATTTCCTATTGTCCCTAGGACAAGCCTTAACATGTTATTCTTATCAGCATATTTCAGATTTTCAAGTTTTCAAATTACTTAATTTATAATTAAGTACAACTTCTTACACAAAATTTTCCCCTATTTGTTAATTTACAATTAAGTACATTTTTCTTGTTACACAAGTTATCACACTTTCTCACTAGTTTATTATAACCTAAGTTATAATATCCACTTGTCCGTAGGACAAGTCTACCTATTATATAAAATTCTCATTAATGTAATTTATTTATAATAGATTATTATCATTCTCCGTTCATTCCCTTCCTTTACTATTGTAATTATCTTTCATTCAATTCCATTTATTTCCATTAGTTACAATTAATGATGTTTATCAGTCCAGCCATTTACATATATTTATATATATGTTTATGTACTTGACCTCTCACATTAAGCCTACACTTGTGGATGCTGGATTTGTCGGGCAGTTCCGGGCAGACTTCTTACACAAGTTGACTTAACCCCATGTCTTAGCACCGTTACATGTTTTATTTATTCACTTAGACCCCTCACATTAGATTTACCACTTGCGGATGCTGGATATGCCGGGCGGTTTCGGGCAGACTTCTACCACAAGTGTAATCTAACCTCGTGTTTAAGCGCGGTTACAGTTGCTTATTTACTGTAAATCTTCAATATAGTCTAAGCATGTCTATTCTTTCAAATTTCCACTGTAATTTATATTTTACATATCATCGTATTATTCCTATTTTATGTCATACGTTCTTTCTAACATATAACCAATTCTATTCCATCATGTAATCAATTAATCAGATAATTGTTCAAATTTAACAATAACAATGTGATTGCCAAATCATGCAATTTTTCTCAATTTCTACCGTTAATGGTCCAGGTACATAAATGTCACAAGTTAACATGGAATTGAAATAGCAGTAATTGCTACACATATTTTGGCTAATTTTCCAACATATTAATATCTTGGCATATTAATATTCCAACATGTCATATTCGTCACTTTAATCCTTTTAACATATGTTTAAACATTTCAACATATCATATTTAAACATGTCAGAATAACATTTCAATACTTTTAATTATTCTAGCCAATTCACATTGTACAATAACTGGGAATGTTAAACGATAATATATCATTATTTAAAAGGATATAACTTAAATCCGCTCACCTCATTTGCTTTCCAAATCCTGGATTTGGTCCAGATCTAGCATTCCATGGTATTTCCCTAATTGAATTCAGAACCTAAAAACCATGGATTCATAACTTTTACTCAAAGAAAAAGGGAAGAAAGAGGAAGAAAATTGAATAGACCCAATCTAGAAAATTACCTTACTTTGCATTTGATTCTGAACAACTTTTTATTAACGTCAATTCTCTTCCTCCAGATCTTGATTTAGAATTTTTCCTAAACTAATAATCTTAATTTCCTAAAGAGATTTGAGGAGGAAGAAGAAAGGCAGAGTATAGATGTTGTCTCGGAAATATGAGATTTAGGCTAGGCTCTGCTAGCCTATTTATAGGTATTCAGGATCTTATCGTACACGCAGCGCTGAGTCAGCAACGAACCTTGTTAAGAAAATATCCCAAATTCATTAATGAATATGGATGGATCTGGGGGGGTGTCGACCTAAGTGTCGACCCCGGTGGGTCCCACCAGTAGTTTTGGTGCATAAATTTCATTTTCAAATTTCGAATATTTGAATTTTCCGGAATTTATTTAACTGTTATATTCACATGAAATTTTCTTAAATGTATACAATTCTTCTAACGACCATTTTACATGAAATTTATTTGTCTTCTTTGTACCTTTTTTTCATTACAGTAAGTATCTTATCTCATAAAACTGAAAGGTGATCACATGTTGCATACAGTATTGTGGTCATGTAAAAGAGAAAAAAGGATTTCTACTTAGCATTGCCTTCATACTGGCACGTTCCATATAATGCAATATTGTTTTTGTTTTAGTTTGTGCTTATATCAAATATAATTATATAATACTTTATGCTATTTTACACCCTTCTCGCCTTGAGATGTATAAATCACTTTTACAGATATAACACCCAAGTTTTGTAAAAGAACAGTTATTTTTACGTAGTACTATAAAGTATTGGACAACCTGAAATGAAAAGCTTTCAGTTATTTTTATTTGAATGTTGCTTCATTTATTTTATACTACACAAACAATCCTTCTCATTCTTACACATTTTAGTGATTTTCTTTGTTATTCACTAATTGTGTTTCTCGTAGGTTCAGTGTAAACCATTGTTATCTCTTCCATTTTGATTTGATGTGCACAACTACTCAGCTATCATAAGGAATTTGATTTTCTTATTCAATGTATAGGCTTATTGTTGGATTTTTTTTATTTTCATATGAGTGGTGATTTTGACCATGTTGAGGGTTCTTTCAGTTATTAAACATGTAAGTTTGTCCATGCTGCCTTTGTGCCATCACTAACCCATATAACACTTTACATGAAGGAGTCGTGGAAGTTGTGGCGGATATGGTGGGTTTGGCATATGCAAAAACAGTGGCAGGTGCAAGGAATTCTTTCTCAGGGAGTCAAGTACTGCTTAGCTTGTTGTTTCTTGGTTTAATGATGAGGTTGAAGTTGTTGGTTCTGATTGAGGCATGATAGGAATGTTATAGCAACTTCTGTTGAATTGTATTTGGTATGTGATGAATTGATCTTATTGGTTTTGCTTTGAAGAGTATAAGAATTGTGACTTTGTTCTGCATTGAGCATTTACTTGAAGTTGGACTATGCTTTTTTGTGCATTAGATTTGTGTGATATTACCCTGATGAAATTAGACCCTGGTTACGCTGCTTGATGGGAGTAATTAAATCTTTGTTTGTGAAAGTAATTGTTTGCATAAGAAGCATTGTTTTGAGTCCTGTGCACAGGTCATTGGAATGCTTTTTTTCTTCCTATGGTACGGTTTTGGTTCTCTTTAGTATATGCAGTGCCGATCTACTCTTGAATGTGCTTGATTAAGTTTGGTTTAGTTTCACATGGTTGGTTCTATTATTATTCAAGCTTCTTTGTTAAGTTTAAAAAGCCAAAAAAACATTTATTTTAATGGATCCAAATGAACCTTAAGCATAATGTTTATTTAAATAATGTGTAATGACCTGCAGGATTCGACCCCGAAAATTCGACACAAAACACCATGTCGAACATTAAAGCATCGAAAACCCATGAACGTTATTAGAAAGAAATTAGAGGGTGAGATAAGAAAGAAAGAAATATTAGAATAAAAGAAAAAGAAACAACACAGAATTAGAGCCTCACATCGCAGCGGCACAAAATATAATATAGATATAAATCTTTATTGAGGGCTTGAAAAATACTTACAATCATCAAAGTACATCAACACATCTGGACAGTTATAATAATCTGTCCTTATATACAACACACAGCGGAATAACATCTAGATATCATACGTCTGGACTCTTCTAGCTCGTCTCTTCACTGAATCCGATAACCTGGACCTGTACAACCCGGTATAACCCGAGCATTACAAACGCCAGATCAGTCTGGTGAACTAGAGTGAGAAAAACACACTAAGTTTAAAGGTATCACACAATTTGATTTTAAAGTTAAAATCTTTTCGACAGAAAAGGATAATCGTAAGACCGAATCCACACATAAATACGGACGGTTTTTACCTTATGATAACCCAAAACATTTTTAAAATCTATATAATTTCTGATATTATAATAATGTTAAATACAAATAAATATCAATCTAATAGAACGCTTGCATCTCACGCTCTACGTATATAGTATATAATCAAAAACTGCGGGCGCTTACTGGAGAATGGATTTCCTGGCAAGGTATGGGACAACCTTCCCGATAATGTACCTCTAGAGATGAATACATTGGGGTTCAACAAGAATATCTTGCAACCCAGGCTAATAATGACCGACCCCTCACTTCGCTTGAGAGTACTGAATATATCTTTACCACAGTTGGGTGCCAACCAACCAAACTGATAGCATAACTATAAAAATAAAAGGGACAACCAAAGGATTTTGATTTCACCTGATCAGGTAATGACATACCCTTTTGATGGGTGCTTCCCACATAGCCATGCGACCTACCCGATTTTATGCCATTTCTCGATTGATGAGGCTAGAGGTTAAGCTTATCCTTCAGAACAGAGCATCTCCATCTAGTTTGAATGCCAGATTGTCAAATCGGCTAGATATCACTAATTGACGTCTACAAAAGTACTCTGCAGCTAACAGAATTACGTTTTTAAAAATCAATATACGTGATTCTTAAGAAATACTCTGTCATACATTCGTCCATACAAGTCATCCATTAACAGGATGAACCGAAGGCATTCTCCTACCACATCCTTGAGTTACCCTATGGATCAGTAGTTAGTAGCCCCTGCAATCCGAAAGATTCCAATCACGACCGAATCACTGTAGAAATACCTCTTGGAGCTAACCAGAGAGATTTGACAAATAATCCTTTTGCTCGTGAAGATCCACAGTCTTCAATTACTCCATCTTTAATCAGTATCCTCCACATATTTGCTGGTTCGGAATGGTTTTCGAATATAAATTCGATCTCATACTTTTTGTGCCAACAATCGTATTCGCTAGGTTTGATAGTCGGTTATTTAACTATCAAATAAATAATCGTGACAATGAAATGAGTTTACTGATTCATACCTCTCAGACCTTGACCAACAACATTCATATCTTCAAAATAGATAGAAGTTTATTAACCACACGTTTTCCTTTGAAAACCTTATTTAAATCTCAACACCATTTACTTAATTAATTGATTATTAAGTAAACTATTATTATACTTCTCTATAAATCTTTAATAATCCTTTCTAAAATTATACTCGAGTTTCGATTCCATTATAAATAAAATCCTTTGTAAAATTTCTTCAACATCTTTTTAAAAAATATTCTTTAACTTGTTTGCAAGAACAATACTATATTGTTTTTAAAATCATATATAACTATCTTTAACAATCTAATATAAATCTTTACAAATCTCATATAAGTATCTTTATAAATCTTACCTTCCTATCTTTTACAATTCTTATATTGACATCTCATACGAATCCTTATATTCATTTTTATCAAAACAATTCATTTATCATCTGCAACAAACGTTACATATTTTATATCAAAACTTCCTAATTTCTTATATTATAACTTTTCAAATCATTCCGACAACTTATGCGTTGTCTAAAATCACATAGCGATCTTTTTAACGATCTTCAAATTATAAATCGAATAGTGCAATTTATTATTTTTATTTACAAAATTCATTTTCCAAACCTCTTACTTCATTTACAAACCCCATTGTAAATTATTTACGACACTTATATTTATTGCCATTTCCGAAATCTTTTACTCAGCTTATACTCTCAACTCTGCTTAACATTCCAAACTTCGGAATATCACATTCCGAACCTCGGAACAAATCTCACTTCGTTATTTTATACCATTTCCCAATTTCTAAATTCCCTTTTTCTAACATCAAATATTCAGTAAATATTTGATTTAAGCTATCAGATTTGCTTAAAATTCTTTTTACAACTTCGTTATAAAAACTCGATTTTTATATAAAACCCGTTCATAAACTCCTTTCACATTTCGATTAAATACATTTCAGTTCAATCACTTTATAACAACCCATATTTTTGAGATATAATAATTAATTTATTTAATTATTTAAATAGTGAAAATGGTTGTTTAATTAAATTATATTGAATATTTAATTAAAATAAATAATAGAATAATATATTTAATTTCTGAAATAATCAGAAATAGTGAATTGTCAATATAATGTGAACTGGACAATTCAAAGAATTTAATTCAGCTTAGAATTGAATTAGAATGACGGATATATTATTTGAACGACAGTTTGAACATATAATTATATTATAATTAAAATCAAGCTCGAAATGGCGCTGTAGTTCGCTATTTGGCGATTCGAACTTCAACTGAATATACAGGGTCCGTTTTAAATCAGATTTCTGTAAAACAAGAAACGTATGGAGCCGGTGAAGTATATTTTTCTAGTGGAAGAGAAAAATAGGGATTTCATTGTGTAGATTTTGATTTATGTCCAAATCAAATTTTAAAATAGTCGCTATAGAATCGTTTATCGATCGTAACGGTTTACTCGATATAACTAGATACAGGTTTCGAATTTAGACGAGATTCTTTTTGAGACGTAGTGATAATTTAATTTTTAGAATTTTACTGTAATTTTTAATTAATTAAATAAGCAACTTTTTATTTGGAGTATTTTGCACCCTGTAGTCAACATTTTGGGGTTTCACAATATGAGCTAACCTACCGATATTATTATATTTTTGGGATCGAGGCACTGAGCTCGACACAACGGTATTTTTATTTATGTCCGTACGTAAGTAGAATTTTACGTAACAGGGTACGCTCGATATTATAACTCAAACAAACAACATATGTTGGATTCAATGCAAACGTCTGGTTGATGCTCGCGTTTGGTGGCTGATGGTATTACCTTAAGTTTTGAGCATCCGTTTGTTATAAATACACTCCAACTTATTCCTTAAGACCTAAAATGAAATTCTCAGCAAACATAAAAAAAAGTGTAGCCGCCACTTCATTTTAAACTTCAAGAATTCAAACAAGTGAGGAATGGTGAAACAATAAAGAATTTGCGGGAGTACATGCGGAAAGGGGCATGGTATGTAAGGGGGTTTGGGATACATGGGTATGGAGGAGAATATAGGTATGGGAGCTATATTTGTGGAAGAACAGTGGTGTACAACGTGAGTATCCTGGAGGCAAAGGATGAGGAGACAGGTTCCGTTCCAGTTCCGTTCAAAGGGAAAGGGGGTTCGGTCCAGAGAAACGGAAGTGGAAGGAAAGGTGCGAGTGGAAGCATATGAAGAGATGAAGTTGTGTAGTCTTTGCTGATGGGATAAGGGAGATGGGCGGACTGTTTCATGCAGAGGGTGCTGAAAGAAAATGGTTGAAGCAGGAGTTCACGCGGTTTTGTATGTGAGGAGGGATGTGCACTTTGCACTGTGCAGGAAAACAAAGAGAAACGGGAAATAATGGGAAGGAACAAACGGGTTTAAGAATGGAAAATGGGGTTTGAAACTTCTTACGGGAAGCATGTTTCAAAATATCGAGAATGGGGGAAGAAGTGTACAGTGAAATGGAGACGGAGTCGAGTTCCAGACATTTTGAAAAGGAAGAAGGGTGCGATAGATATTTGTTTGGAGCGGGTTACCTTGTTTTCGTGGGCTGGTTATTATGAAGCCCAACTCTATAAAAGAAAAAAAATAAAAAGAAGGAAAAAAGGGAAGCCCATGAAGAATTCGTGAATCAGCAAGTCACGAAATGTGGAAGGAGGAAATATAAAAAAGTTGTATGGGTGGAGCATGGTTCTGGGCTTGTTCAGGAAAAGGTCGGCCCAATTTATATAAATCATATAAGTTTAGTTTATTTAAATCTAAATAAGAGTATAAACTTATAACTATTATATGTTTTTCATTCGTGAACGAAATCGAGAAAAATAAGATCCGACAGGATCCTATTGTAATGACCCGCATTTTTTAGACATATATAAATAATTCATTTAATTATATAATTGGTGATTTAGAGAAGTTAATGATCGTTTAATTAAATAATATTGAATATTTAATTTATAATTATAATATAATAATATATTATAATGTCGAAATAGTCGGAAATAGTGAAATTCACAATATCGTGTGAATTGAATAGCATACGAGATTTGGTGGAGTTTCGATTCGAAATATAATAACGATTATATTGAATCGACTACAGTTGAACGTATAGTTTATAATATATTTATAAACGACCCCGAAATGGCGCTGCAGTTCGTTATTTGGCGATTTGAACTTCAACTGAATATACAGGATTCGATTTAAACCGGATTTCTGTGAAACAAGAAACGTGTGGAGCTGGTGGAGTATATCTTTCTAGTGGAAGAGAAAAATTAGGATTTCGTCGTGTAGATTTTGAGTTACGTCCAAATCAAATTCTCAGAAATGCAGCGCCCTGACCATAACGATTTAATTATATTTTAAATAAGGATTTAAATAGAAATCGAGCGTCGATATAACTCTGACGATGTGATATCGGGTTGTAAATACATACAGGAATATTTTGGAGCTGTATGGTATGCCACTGTGAATATAGACGATAATAATTAATTTTAAATAATTAATTTAATTATATTTAAATATATTTATATATCTAAATAGGCTATTTAGAGCGTTAAAAATAGCCACTTTTGCAAACGAAGTCGGAATTCGACGAAACCAATTTTGTTGGATCCGCAATATCAAATAGTTGTTAGATTCCAAGTTTCGTGATTTTTAGAGTCAGTGTGTGACCGTAGGGATTTTTAGAGTGAGAAATAGTCAGTAATTCGACGGTTAAAAATACGTTGTATGGGCATACGAAGTCGGAATTCGACGAAACCAGTTTCGTTGGGACCGTAATGTCAAACTCTAGCAGTATGTCCAATTTCATGATTTTTGGGTATTGTATGTGGTCATAAGAAATTAATTATGATAAGAACACATAACTTTAAAAATAGAAAGAGAATATGCTGAGGAATATTCCTACACCATACCCTATATAATAACCTTATCCTTGCCTAAACCTAATATCCCTCATTCTAGATATTTTCCGCCTCCACCCTTCTTCAGAAACGAGAAAACTGATCTTGCCCAAAAACAAAAAAAATATCAAAAACAATCGAAATAAAATTCCGTAGATCAGCAAATATATATATATATATATGAGTTCGTCGTGATCTGCTCTTCGTTTTCATGTGTTTGTTTCTGAGTTTGAACACTTGTCTGCGTCGATGGAAAATACCCAGCGAGTTAGGGTTAATGCCTTTTTGGGTTATTTAAGTATTGATTCATGAAATCGAGTCCGATTTTGGATTTCGTGAGTTGAAAGGGGGTTTACGCGCAAGTTTGGAGGTGTTCTATGAAGGTTCTGTTCGGTGGATTCTTCCTATGACCTGCGGAGTCGAGCAGCTTCAAAGGGTCGTCGCAGGGAGGTCTCGTTGATGGCTTGTGCAGTCTTCTGGAATGCGGATAAGTGAAGTGGTGAATGAAGTTTAGTTTTTTTCTTTTTCAGTTTACTGTTGGGTTCGAATTGTTCCTGTGTTCGTGAATTACTGTAGTGATGATTTTTCCGGAGTTGAAGTTGAAGTGGTCGGAAAGACAAGCGGGTTGATGGTCTGGTGGTTTGGCAGATGGAGGAGCTGATGTTAGGAGGATGAAACGGTGTACAGGCGTGGTATGTATTTTGTTTTGTGTACTAGGAGTTAAGGGGAGTTTGAGTGTTTTGTACTGATAAAAGGAAAGGCAGTGAGCTCGAGTAGCTAGTGATGGTTGGATCAAAGTCTGAAATGGATAGAAGAAGTGGAAACTGGAGTTAACGAATTTTATATTCAGTGAAGAAGGTTGTGAAAATTACAGTGGAGAAGAAAAATGATGATCGAGTTACTGTGTTATGAAACAAACGAAAGCATTGTAAGTTATAAATTGGGTCAGCCTTGTTATGGAACCAAATGTAATTAGTCACTAATATTGTTAATTAGTAATTAGTTAAAGAATTAATTAATTTATACTTAAGATAACTTACACTTAGGTTAATCTATTTATCTGTAAGTTAATTAAATTTTACTTAGGAAGTTAATTCATATGATAGGTTAGTCAAATATACTTAAGTTAATCATGCACACTTAAGGTTAATTAATTTTAGATGAGAGAAATTAATTAAGTTAAGGTAATTAGTTAATTATTAAATTAATTTGTATTATCTTAAAATGTTAATAACTTGTATATCTATCATCAGAATCGGATAAACAAGGCATCGACAAAATCGTATTTTCGAGTGGAATATTTTGGAACTGGTTTGGAATGGATTCGAAGCTCGTCTAAATTTATTACAAAATAAATTGTGTGATCAGAATCAACAACCGTAAATCGTTGGTTAACGATTACGGACAATGTGAGTAAAACTCACCAACTCTGAACAGTTATATTTTTATAATGTATTTTTAGAACTGTTAATCATCTGTTGATTGCTGTGTGTTGGTTGATTGATTGAACTACTGGTCAGTTAGTGAAAATTATATATGTATATATATGTAATTATATATATATATAAACCGTTAAATATTTATATATTGATTCTGCTATCAGAATAATTTATATTGAACTGAAAGTGATGATAATCATATTGTGTAATATCTGTGGATGCAGGGAGACAGGTTGGAGGAATCCGACTGGATTCCTCAACAGTTATTTTATTGTTTTTCATATATTGTTATATGATGTGATATAAAATCTGTGGGCGATTATATGTGCTTGTACGATATTGAACATCGTGATTCGATATGATTGAATACCATAACATACCGAAATGTTGATAAGGGGATTTTCAAAGTGATATTGAAAACAGAATATTTATAAATTGGAATATTTATAAATAAGAGATATTTATAAATTTAAATATTTATAAATAAGGAATATTTATAAATTGGGATATTTATAAATAGGAGATATTTTAAAAAGGAAAATAAATTCAAAACATTTCTTTTTGAATGGAAAGGCCTGTGTGGTGGGTTTGGGGATTTTCCCGATGCTCCCGTAACAAAGGAGGTTATGGCGAATTTTCTCGGGAATTTAAGGAGTTATAATATTTTTAAGATTAAATTTGAAAAGGGAATATTTGCAAACCATTTGCAAATAGAATAAAATAGAGAAAAGAAATATTTGCAAACCATTTACAAATAGAATTGAAAAGGAAACGTTATAAAAAGGAAATCATTTTTAAAGTGTAGAACCGTTATTTAAAAGTAAATCTTTTCAAATGAATAAAACGTTGTTAAAAAGGAAATCTTTATAAAGTGAATAAAGTAAATCGAATATGGTATTCTAAAGGAGTTAAATCGAATATGGTATTCGAAGGTAGTAAATCGAATATGGTATTCGAAAGTTAGTAAAACGAATATGCTATTCGAAAGGGGTTAGTCGAGTCGAGTTAGTTGAATAGAGTTAACCAGTTCAGTAGAGTTAATTAGGTAGAGTTAACCAGTTAGAGTTAATCAGTTAGAATTAATCAATTAGAGTTAAAACGAACTAGAGTTAATCAAATATAGTTAAGTGAGACAGAGTTAGTCAAACATAGTATTCAGGGTAAGTTACCATCTCGTACGACTGCTAGCGAAATTCGCAGGGCAGTAAATAGCCTAAGGCAGTCGGATGTTTCATGAGGGAGTCAGGCATAACCATTGTGATCGCTGCGATCTAGAGTCAAGCGAATGGAGTTT
This sequence comes from Allium sativum, assembly GCA_030737875.1. Taxonomy (NCBI): domain Eukaryota; kingdom Viridiplantae; phylum Streptophyta; class Magnoliopsida; order Asparagales; family Amaryllidaceae; genus Allium; species Allium sativum. Next base: position 61,973,188 of record CM060927.1, on the reverse strand, counting down.
AATGGAATATTAGTTATTCGATAGGAGTTAATCGAATATAGGCTATTCGAAGAAGAGTTAATCAAATAGAGATTTCTCGAAGAGAGCTAATCGGCGAATTCGATTATATCGAATTCGGGAAAGTACTTATACTATCCAGTGTTTAAATAGAGATTTATTTATTTATAAATAAATAAGTGTTAGGTTAATTATTCACTAATAAGAATAGAAGTTATAATTAAAGTTAGATAATTCGAAAGGAGGGATTATAACGTTATCATTATAACCAATGTTTTAAATATAGAAGTGGATTAGTAAAATTGGATCCGAGAAAGGCGTAAAGAAGTTGTTAAAGATTAAAAGATAAACTTTGACCATTTCGAAGTTATAACGTTGTTCAGTTAAGGTCTGAGAGGTAATTATACCCCAACTTGAGTGGCTTCCTTCTTAACTAAGAAATGGTAAGGTTTGATCGTAAAGGAGTTTTGGAAATGTTTTCCAAACGAGAATCAGAAATGTTTTCTGATAAAAGAAAATAAGAATTTAGAATATAGGGAAACAGGAGATAAGTAAATAAATGAACTAAAGAGATTTATGTTAAATGATGTTTGTTCGATATAATTTCCATTTGGAAATAATATCGTTATTTGCACACTTGTTTTTCTTTGATAGTTAACTCACCGACTATCGAAGTTTTGACCATTTTAACGTTGTTAATATGGAGAGACCGGTTGGATTATTATCCATAGAACCACTCTGTATTGGCATAAGCATCGCGAATCATATATGCCAAAGATAATTGAAGACGGAGTAAAATGCAAGGGCTGTTGTATAAGTCTTAGATAACAGTGACTAAGATGGATATACGGAATAGTGCCTTCAGTTTGTCCAGTCCCAGGACAAATTGTATGGACGAAGGTCTGACAGAGTATATCCAATGGATCGCGTAAGTTGATCTGTTCAAACGTATTCACGTTTGGTGGCGGAGGAATTCGTTTCTCTGAGCTGTATACCCGTGTTACTTTTGGATAAATCAATTTGTGATTTGGTGGGTATGACGATGTGACATTCTAAGTGAATGGGATGACTTGTATGAATGAATGTCTGACAGAGTATTTCTAGAAAGGTCACGTACATTGATTTCTTCGACCGTACCAAGAGTGGAAACGGAGAAGGAAACTTCTTAAGCTAACACGTAATGTACTGTTGTAGACGTCAATTAGTGATTTTCGTTGGATTTGACAATGTAGCATTCGAAGTGAATCTGATGTAATGATAAAGCGTAGCTTCTAGCCTCATCAACCAGTAAATGACAGAAATCGGGCAGGCAGCATGGCTAAGTCGGTCGTACCGAAGTAGGGTGTATAATCACCTATCTAGAGAATATTCATTTGTTTCTTAATTCTATCAATGCTGTCCCATATATATACGGGAACGGTTGTTGATCCCAACCGTTGGTGATATACATTCGATACACTCAAGCGAAATGAGTGATCGGTCATGTGTGGCTGAGTTACAAGATGTTCTTGTTGAACTCCAGTGTATCATTCCTAGAGTACACTGATCGGAAGGTGGTTCCATACCTTGTCATAGTTGGAAATCCATTACCCAATACGTGCTTGCGATTTTGATTGTATACTATATATGTAGAACGTGAGATGAAAGCGTTTCTGCTAGTTGATATCTATTTGTACATAGACATTATTATAATATCAAAAGGTTTTTGATATAAAGATATTTTGGATTCTCATAAGGGAAAACCCGTTCCGTTCTGCGGCGTGGTCTTATGAGATATCGTTTACTTGTTCATATACCTGTTTAAACTGTTTTACTCACACCAGTCCCATGACTGACCCGGAGTTTACTTTGTTGTTTTCCCTAAACTCTTGGGTGCCTAAATTTGTACGGGCAGTCAAGTAGTCGGGATTTACAGATATACTTGGAGAGCTTGGAGCAGGAGGCTTCAAGATCATATAGCTATAGTTCATTTCCGTTGTGTTGTAAGTGTTGTGCTCTGATAAGTGCTATTGTATACATAACTGTTATATTTCAAAGTTATGTTATCTACTATATGTTATTCGTTCCGCTGTGAGGTTCGTGTTACTCTGATGTTGTGTTCTTCTTCTTCTTCTATTCTAAGTTTCTATCTTATCTATTCTCGCCTTCTAATTTCTTTCATTAATTACCGGGATTTTTCTATGTTTTGGTTATCGACATCGTGCTTATGTCGATAACCAAAGTCGCCGAAAATCCGGGTCGTTACAGTTGGTATCAGAGCTTAAGTTAAGAATTACTTGGCTCTATGGCGTGACTCGGTAGAGATAGGGTTAGTAATACCCTAGATTGAGTTTGAGTGTATATATACGAGTGCGTATTTATATTTGATATAAAAATGGTTTTATATTGTGGAGATTCATTGGCTGAGTTGTTTATGAGTTCTGGTCGATCAGTTTGATCCACTGTATCGGTAGGAGTAAATAAACACTCGAATACGATGGGTCGACACGGTATGTTTTGAAAAGAGGGTAAATGAAATAATTTTACCCGAAGTATATATATTGGAATTATTATAATGTGTTGGTTGTTATTATAATTGAGTAAGATTATAAAAGTGAAACGGTTATGAAAATAACCAATCAAATTTCGTATAAGTATTACGAAGTGAATTAAATCTGAAATTAAAGTCAGAATTGAAATTAAAAACTGGAAATTCAGATAAGTGTTTGTAATTGAATCTGGATTAGATATAGGTGAATTTTAAGATCCTGGGAGATATTAATTTTGTTTACAACATTGTAAAAGGATATTTGGAATTGATTTCAAGGTGGAAATGTGTAAAAATGGGATTTGAAAATACTATAGTATTGAACTCACTTCGGTAGCTGGAATAGATTCCGATGTTGATCATGACATCATCGGTGTTCATTTTCGAGTATGTAAGTGACGGATTACTACCAAGGATTTTGTTTTGGGAAAACAAGTTGTGTTGAATTTCAAAAAGGAAAATTTGATTTTTGAAAGAGGTAAACTGTTTAAAAACTTCCAGGAAGAAAAGGTTGTTCGAATTTAAACAAATTAAAGTAAAATTTGTAAAATCCAATAGAATTGGGATTGAATTAAAAGCCAGTAAGTTGAAATTGAATTGAAATAGATTGGTGTCAAGTAGAATTGGACTTGATTAGAGATAATATGAAATTTATATTGGACTGGTGAGTTATGGATTGGAAGTCAAGAATAGTGCTTGAGTTTGAAATAAAATTCGACTTAGGTATAAGCGAATGGTTGTGTTAAAGATAAATTGATTTGAGATCAAGTGGGAATGACATTGGTATATGTTGAATTGGTAACAGATGCAAAGGACATAGTGATATGCCCGACAAAAAGGTACAAGTTTATATTTGATATAAGAAAGAGATTTATGAGCTGAATTGGCAAGTCGTTTGGCATTTTGATTTTCTTTTGGGTTGAAGAAGGCCCAGAGAGGTGAGTTGGAATTTGAGATATTGACCAGTACAAAGGAGGTGCTGGCGAAATTTTCGGAAAATTTAAAGTATTAGAAAATTTTCAGAATTTTTAAAATTTTAGTTGGTCGAAATGAATAAATATTTTAGTCGATATTAATTGGTTCAGTTAAAATCAGAAATATGGGGTAAACAAATCTTAGGAATTCCAATAGACAGGGTCGTCCTCTAACTTAGCAATTTCGAGGACGAAATTATTTTAAGTGGGGAAGAATGTAATGACCCGCATTTTTTAGAGATATTTAATTAATTCATTTAATTATATAATTGGTGATTTAGAGAAGTTAATGATCGTTTAATTAAATAATATTGAATATTTAATTTATAATTATAATATAATAATATATTATAATGTCGAAATAGTCGGAAATAGTGAAATTCACAATATCGTGTGAATTGAATAGCATACGAGATTTGGTGGAGTTTCGATTCGAAATATAATAATGATTATATTGAATCGACTACAGTTGAACGTATAGTTTATAATATATTTATAAACGAGCCCGAAATGGCGCTGCAGTTCGTTATTTGGCGATTTGAACTTCAACTGAATATACAGGATTCGTTTTAAACCGGATTTCTGTGAAACAAGAAACGTGTGGAGCTGGTGGAGTATATCTTTCTAGTGGAAGAGAAAAATTAAAATTTCGTCGTGTAGATTTTGAGTTACGTCCAAATCAAATTCTCAGAAATGCAGCGCCCTGACCATAACGATTTAATTATATTTTAAATAAGGATTTAAATAGAAATCGAGCGTCGATATAACTCTGACGATGTGATATCGGGTTGTAAATACATACAGGAATATTCTGGAGCTGTATGGTATGCCACTGTGAATATAGACGATAATAATTAATTTTAAATAATTAATTTAATTATATTTAAATATATTTATATATTTAAATAGGCTATTTAGAGCGTTAAAAATAGCCACTTTTGCAAACGAAGTCGGAATTCGACGAAACCAATTTTGTTGGATCCGCAATATCAAATAGTTGTTAGATTCCAAGTTTCGTGATTTTTAGAGTCAGTGTGTGACCGTAGGGATTTTTAGAGTGAGAAATAGTCAGTAATTCGACGGTTACAAATACGCTGTATGGGCATACGAAGTCGGAATTCGACGAAACCAGTTTCGTTGGGACCGTAATGTCAAACTCTAGCAGTATGTCCAATTTCGTGATTTTTGGGTATTGTATGTGGTCATAAGAAATTAATTATGATAAGAACACATAATTTTAAAAATAGAAAGAGAATATGCTGAGGAATATTCCTACACCATACCCTATATAATAACCTTATCCTTGCCTAAACCTAATATCCCTCATTCCAGATATTTTCCGCCTCCACCCTTCTTCTGAAACGAGAAAACTGATCTTGCCCTGTAACGACCCGGATTTTGAGTGACTTTGGTTATCGACATAAACGCGATGTCGATAACCAAACCATCGAAAAATCCTGGTAATTAGTGAAAGAAATTAGAGGGTGAGGAAAGATAAGATAGAAAATTAGAATAGAAGAAGAAGATGAACACAACATCAGAGTAACACGAATCTCACAGCGGAACGAATAAATATATTTCATAACATAACTTTGAAATACAAATCTGTACTTGAATATACATATCATTATCAAAGTACAGCACTTACAACACAGCGGAAATAACTATAGCTATATGATCCTGAAGCCTCCTGCTCCAGCTCTTCCAGTATATCTGTAAATCCCGACTACTTGACTGCCCATACAAATTTAGGCACCCAAGAGTTTAGGGAAAACAACAAAGTAAACTCCGGGTCAGTCATGGGACTGGTGTGAGTAAAACAGTTTAAAAACAGTTCGAACAAGTAAACGATATCTCATAAGACCACGCCGCATAACGGAACGGGTTTTTCCCTTATGAGAATCCAAAATAACTTTATATCAAAAATCTTTTGATATTATAATAATGCCTATCCATCACAGTATATATAATCATCTAGCAGAAACGCTTTCATCTCACGTTCTACATATATAGTATACAATCAAAACCGCAAGCACGTATTGGGTAATGGATTTCCAACTATGACAAGGTATGGAATCACCTTCCGCTTGTGTACCTCTAGAGAGGAATACACTGGGTTCAACAAGATCATCTTGCAACCCGGCCACACATGACCGACCACTCATTTCGCTTGAGTGTATCGAATGTATATCACCAACAGTTGGGATCAGCAACCGTTTCCCGAATGGGACAGCATCAACAATAGATTTTTAGAAGTAAATGAAACTCTAGATCAGGTGATTATACACCCTACTTCGGTGCGACCGACTTAGCCATGTTGCCTGCCCGATTTCTGTCATTTACCGGATGATGAGGCTAGAAGCTATGCTTTATCATCACATCAGATTCACTTTGAATGTCACATCATCAAATCCATCCAATCACCGATTGATGTCCTCAACCATACATTATGTGTTAGCTAAGAGAAGTTTCCTTCTCCGCTTCCACTCTTGGTACAGTTGGAGAAATCAATAAACGTGATCGTCTGGACATATTCTGTCAGACATCTGTCCATACAAGTCACCCAGGAACAGGATGAACCGAAGGCACTATTCTGTAAACAGGATAGCCCTTGCATAACTCCGTCTTCAATTTCCTTTGGCATATATGATTCGCAACGCTTATGCCAATACAGAGTGGTTCTTTGGATAATAATCCAACCGGTCTCTCCATATTAACAACGTTAAAATGGTCAAAACTTCGATAGTCTATGATTTAACTATCGAATAAAAACAAGTGTGCAAACAATGATAATATTTCCAAATGGAAATTATATCGATCAAACATCATTTAACATTCATCTCTTTATTTCATTAATTTACTTATTTCCTGTTTCCCTACGTTCAATATTCCTTATTTTCTAAATTGGGAAAATATACGTTATTAACAATGGAAAACATTTCCATTTCTCGTTTTCTTTATTAGAAAACATTTCTGGTTTCTTATTTGGAAAACATTTCCAAAGCTTCTTCATTGGACTTAGGCAGATGTTTAAACAAACCATCGCGATGCCAACTCAAACCATTTCCTTTTACTGCCGAACATTAATTATTCCTTAGTTAAAACGAAGCCAATTAAGTTGGGGTAGAACTACCTCTCAGACCTTAACTGAACAACATTTCTAACTTTGAAATGGGCAAAGTTCACTTTGTATTCCATTTACTAACTTCCTTACATAACCCTCCTTCGAATAGATCTCTATTTGATTTACTCTATTCACTTAACCCCTTTTCGAATAAACTATATTCGATTTACTAACTTTATTCGAATAAACTATATTTTATTAACTCCTTTTACTTTAACCCTAATCGATTAACTAACATCGATTAGCTCTTTTTACTTTACTCTCTAATCTATTAACTAACATCGATTAGCTCCTTTGCTTTCTATTCGAATAAACTATATTCGATTAACTCATTTTACTTTCTATTCGAATAACTATATTCGATTTAACTCATTTTACTTTCTATTCGAATAACTATATTCGATTAACTCATTTGCTTCTATTCTAATCGATTAAACTAACATCGATTATCTCCTTTCAACTTTATTCTCTAATCGATTAACTAACATCGATTAACTTCTTTTTAACTTTAACACAAATCGATTAACTAACATCGATTAACTTCTTTTACTTTATTCTCTAATCGATTAACTAACATCGATTAACTTCTTTTACTTTATTCTCTAATCGATTAACTAACATCGATTAACTTCTTTTACTTTATTCTCTAATCGATTAACTAACATCGATTAACTTCTTTTACTTTATTCTCTAATCGATTAACTAACATCGATTAACTAACATCGATTAACTTCTTTTTAACTTTAACACAAATCGATTAACTAACATCGATTAACTTCTTTTTAACTTTAACACAAATCGATTAACTAACATCGATTAACTTCTTTTTAACTTTAACACAAATCGATTAACTAACATCGATTAACTTCTTTTGATAAACTACGTTTTCCGTTACAACTATTTCCTTTTTATAACGTTTACTTACCGTTACAAATATATCCTATTTATAACTTCTATTTACCGTTACAAATATATCCTATTTATAACTTCTATTTATTTTCTAAATAAATATTCCTTTTCTATTTCTATTTATTTTCTAAATAAATATCCCTTTTATAAAACCGTGTTCGTTTTATAAATAATTCCTTTTATAAAATCCTGTGATTTTATAAAATCCTGTGATTTTATAAAATTCCTTTATTTCAATATACATTGAAATACTTCTTTTTACATCCCAGGGTCTTTTATGATATTTAAAATATCGAATAAAAATGATCAATATCATTTCAACACCCATAATCCATAACAGATTATATAACACATCATATATCACAATATATGAAAACAGTAAAATAAATGTTGAGGAATCCAGTTGGATTCCTCCAACCTGTTTCCCTGCATCACAGATGTTAAACAATATATATAACATCACTTTCAGTTCCATATGATATATTCTGTTAAACAGAATCAATATAGAAAATAAATCAACTGACTAGCAGTTCAATCAAACAGTCAACATACAGTAAATCAGCCAATATCTAACAGTTCTAAAAATACAACATGAAATTATAAACTGTTCAGAGTTAGTGAGATTTACTCACATTTGCGCGTTAGCCGTTAAATAACGGTTTGCGTTATTGGATTCAGTCGGACAATTTATTTCGCCATAAATTGTAACGAGCTTCGATTCACTCCCCGTCAGCTCCATGGTGTAGTGTCCGTCCATACGATTTCAATGTGACAGACCGTTCGTAAATCGAACACATCTTTGAACTTGGCCCAAAACCCGTCCTCTTTGAAAACCCTATGGCAAGTTCCACTGCATACTTTTAATCCACCCAACTCTAACCGTTTTCCCTTTTGCAAAGAACTATCTTTGATTTCGATCGGCCTCACAAACATACTCGTAAATTTGCAATGAACTCTCGTTTTCCATTTGGGCCTCACACACAATTTTTATATTATTATTTAAAACTGGGCTCACCCCATATTATCGGCGGCCCATGTCCACTGCATCCCACCGCAACCAACAGTACTTCTTCTTCCCTCGTGAAAGCAGAAACCCCGTCTCCCATTTAGCACCGTGACCTTCTCGTTCTACTGTGTAAACAAGGACCGCAACCAACCCAGCACATCTTTCCTTCCAACCGCATACACCTGTGATCACCTACCCCGTCTCCGACTAGTTCTTCCTTCCCAGTCCAAACGCCTGTAGCCCCTTTACCGCCCATGCAGCAAACAACTAGTTCACTCCTCAAATAACAAAGCACGCCCCTTTTCTTGTAACCACCTCAATACCCTTAATATTCTTAACATCCTAAATCAACTATACCACATATAAATACCTGCCGCTTAATACACTTTCTTCACCCTGACGCCATACTTCATATGAACACAGTTTTACTTAAACTTCCTTCTCCCTGAACATAACCGTAAAACACACAGCACCGGTCACGAATGGACTTACCACTCGTCTGCCTCGCTGCCAGAAAATCAAGGTCCTCCTCTCGCAAGCCCGAGCTCATCCATGCTGTCCCCCCTAGCTCGAAGACCATTCACACGTATTTCATGAGATTTAAGTGGGATTATTTGTTTGCTCTTTTTTTTTATTCGATTGTTGAAGTTTTAGTAATGGAGGCGGCCTCCGTTTGTTTGCAGAAGATAGATAAGGTCGGTTAGGTTATAACGTTTAGCAGGGGTATTTATATCATTAAATGTTCATTTCTCTTGTGGATTATTAAATGCCACGATCTTGTTTCGAGGACCAAGGGAACGGACGGTTTGAGGAGGTGGTTCATGGCTTCTGTTTGGTCACATGTGAGTTAGGATATTTTTATGTGTAAAAGTTTTAGTGTCCCCTATCACAAAGTAAAGAATTTCCTTCCTTTACAAACTGTTGTCGACAGAAGTAAACATGTCGTTGAAATCAGCTCGGTGCCACGATCCCGAAAATATAATAATACCGGTAGATGGACTCATATTTTGAAACTTCAAAATGTTGATTTCAGGGTGCAAAATACTTCAAATAAAAAGTCTCTTATTAAATTAATTAAAAATTACAGTAAAATTCTAAAAATTAAATTATCACTATGTCCCAAAAGAACCTTGTCTAAATTCAAACCCGATCTCTAGTTATATTGAATAAACTGTTACGGTCGATAAACGATTCTATAGCGACTATTTTAAAATTTGATTTGGACATATCTCAAAATCTACACGACGAAATCCCGATTTTTCTCTTCCACTAGAAAGATATACTCTGCCAGCTCCACACGTTTCTTGTTTCACAGAAATCCGGCTTAAAACGAATCCTGTACATTCAGTTGAAGTTCGAATCGCCAATTTACGAACTGCAGCGCCATTTCGAGCTCGTTTATAATTATATTATAAACTATACATTCAACTGTCGACGATTGAATATATTCGTTATTCAAATTCAATTCCAAGCTGAATTAAATATCACAGATGATCCGGTTAACACCATATCATTATTTCAGCCAATTTTGATTATTTTAGAATTAAATATATTATTAAATATATTATTTTAAATTAAATATTCATCATTATTTAAATTCAACGACCATGCAATTCACTAACCTACCATTTATACAATTAAATAAATTAATCATAATACCCTTGCCAATGCGGGTCATTACAATCTTCCCTACTTAAAATAATTTCGTCCCCAAAATTGCTAAAAAGTAGAGGACGACCCTATCGACTGGTTAGAACATATTTGTTCACTTCTTAATCTTCAGTTTCAACTGAACGAATTTAATTTCAATTAAATTATTAATTAATTCTTATCAACGAAAATTTCCAAAAATCATGAAAATTTTCTAACGCCTTAACTCTTCGAAAAATTTCGCCAGCACCTCCTTTGTACTGGTCAATCGGTCAAACTCCAACTCGCCTCTCTGGGCTATCTCCAATCCAAAAGAAATCAAACAGCCAAGCGGCATGCCCATTCGGCTCATCAAAATCTCATACCGTATGAAATATAAACTTGTACCTTTTATTGGGTAAATCAACTCTATCACTTCTATATGCTATCGACTCAGCATACACCAATGTTATCCTCAATCAAATTCTGCAATAACTTTTATTTCCAACACAAACATTCGCGTTAAGTCCACCAAATATCTTTTCAAACTCGAGTTTGATTCTCGATTTCAACCTCTTAACTTGGTTACCAAATTACACTTCAAATTCGAATCTCACAATCCCATTTGTCTTGATATCATTCTAATTCAATCTCAGTTACCACTTTATTGGCTTTACTTTAATTCAATTTTGCTTTCACAAATTTCTGTTAATTTGTTTTTAATTCAAACAGTCTTTCACTGGGAGTTTTCAAACAGTTTACTCTTTTCAAAAAATCAAATTTTCTTTTTGAACATGTCACTGAGCCCTTAATTGATATTCCATTAGTTAAAACACTTCTCTATTTCTTATCAATATTTGTTAACCAAATATCTTCAATAACCATATTGACCTGTTACGTTATTTGGAAAACATCTCCGAATATCGCCTTCCTTTATTTTCTAAACTTTAGAAAATATATGCTATTTATAACTGGAAAATATTCCAATTACTTATCTCTTTCTCGATCTCGTTTATTTCTATACTTAGGAAATATTTATTATTATATTTCCAAGCTTACACTTATTTGGGTTAAAACGGATGTTGTGTAAAACATCGTTTCGACAACCCAAACACTATATTCAACTAACTCTTATCCAATCATTGATCTTAGAGCCTGAAATCTTACTATTTATTTGTTAATAATGAAATCAATCAAGTTGGGGTATAACTACCTCTCAAACCTTGACTGAATAACATTTATAACGTCAAAACAGATATGACTACTTACTCGAATAATCAATACCATACAAACCAGTTATTCACCTTTAAATACTGTAACGACCCGGATTTTGAGCCAGTTAATATTGAGTATTTAAATTTATTTAAATTATTTAATTAGGATAATAAATTGATTTTTTATATTGAATTTATCAATTTAATAATCGGTATATGAATAATTATCTAATATATTTAATTATCATATTATGGAAACGATAAATAATTGGATTTAGAATTTAAAACTGAATCAAAAAGATTCAAATGGCTAATATAAATTATATATTGAATTATAACGATAGTTATCGATAATTTAAATTGTTTGAAACCATTTTTATATTTTAAATTGAATTTAATTTAAATCGTTAATTTAAATTGTTATTTCCTTTATTTAGTCGAATTAAATTACAGAGTCAGTTCCGTGAATTTTAAAATAACACCATAATCTGAAGACGTAAATCGCTACGTTGAAAATAGCAGTTCGGGGTTTTAAATTAAAGGACCGCAAGATATTTTAGTTATTCAAAATAAAATCAAATCAGTATTTAATTCAAAGTTACATTGTAAGGCCGACCTACTGTATTAAATCACGCAGACCTTTATTCCCCATCGCAGACCTATACTCTTCTCGAGCTGTAGAAAATGTCTCTCCCTTTCAGGATCAAGCAGACAACATTTCAATGTCACGTACTATTTGTTTCTCCTCCCTTTGCTTATTTAAACCATCGCAACTTCATTCCTTCATTCGAAAACAACACAGTCCTTCACATCCTCCGTTGCTTCTTCTTTTTCCTTAATCAATGAAAAACCCTATTTCCGTATTAAGTCAAAATCGGGTATCGCGACTAAGATTTCGGAGTTCCCAAAAGCGACGCTGATGCTGGAGCTCACCATGATTGTCGTGGGAGGTCTGTAGTTGAACGAAGGCATCGGGCTTAGGTAAAAGGGCTTCCTCGATTGAACGAGCATCGGGGTCAGAGCGATGGAGGTCGGAGGGTTTGTCGAGGTGATGGTTTGATTTCTGGGTCGAAGACGCATGCCGTGGCACCACTCGGAGGAGCTCTGGTTGACCAAAATAAAACGCGATGACTGCTACAAATCAAGTCGCAATTTAGGGATTTCGTTCTCGAGAACTACGAGTTACTGTAGGGGCTACTGGAGTTCTTCTAAGGTGCGATTTCAGTCAGGAAATGGATGAAGTCATACACAGTGGGTCGGAGGCGTGTTTTGAGGCAATGCAATGTGATGCTGGGGTGATTTGGGGAATGTCTGCAAGATGTTTGATAAATTGTCAAAATGAAGGAAGTGGGTTTTTGGTGCTGTTTACGGTGGAAACGGGTCGGTGGTCATTGATTCGGTTTCATAGTTGATCGAGTTTTCAAGGCAATTAAGGTAATTTAAAACTTGTTATTTATTTATTTTAAGTAAATGAAAAATATACATATATGGTTAAATGTTTATGAAGTGAATAATGAGGTTAGAATTTTAGTTAGAAGAGGTTAGAATTTTATTTAGAAAAAGGTTAGAATTTAATTAATATATATATGGATTAGAATTTAATTAATATATGGATTAGAATTAAATCGGCATACTAGTTAGAATTAAATTAGTATGTCAGTTAGGATCAAATTAGTTTAATACAAATGCATAAAATTTTACTAACTAAGGAATATTTCATTTAACATATACATGATATCAGATCCGAGTGGAAAACCGGTTGCGTTGAATCATATCGATGTAGGCCGCGAAATGGAATTTGAAATGGAAATCAGAATAGATCGGATTTAAGGAATATCGCGGTGAGTAAATCTCACTCACCTTTTATTTACAATTATTTTTATTTCGTTAAAAATAATTGTTGTTGCTTGTTTGGATTTTTCTGCTTGTTTATATATATTAGTTATTTAGGCTATATATATATATATATTGGGTTGATTGATTGGTTGGATTCCCGCAGTCTCATTAGCGGATGCCCGCAGTTTCATAGCGGATGATTACCCTATACGCCCCACGCTATGATTAGTGGATGACCTTCTATACCGCGATATTCTGCCACGAAGCAGAATGGGTATTATTTATGTGCTAACATCTGTGGATGCAGGAAAACAGGTTGGAGGAATCCAACTGGATTCCTCAAAAATATATTATCTGTTTGTTTGTTGTTTGTTTGATTACATATATAATTTTCATATATGATGTGTAAAAAATCAAATGATTGAAAATTTGGTGATTTGATTGGTTTAAATATCACTGGGCTAAGTGTTAATTTATTTAAAATATCATGTAAGGATATTTGAAATTTAAAAGGGAAAATTCTATGTTTAAATAGAATTTGAATTTTTAAATGGAATAAAAATATAAACTTGTTTTTTTTTTGAAAAATAAAACAAGTAGTTTCTTTATAAACGAAGTTTATAAATAGTTCTTTTATAACGAAGTTATAAATGAAGTGAAGAGAATTATCATTTGATAATTCAGAAATAGAAATACAAGTGTGAAATTGGAATTCGAAATGAAATTTCAAAACAGGATGTGAAAGGAAATTTTTAAATATATAACTCAAATGAAATTTGAGTATAACATTTGAATAGTAGCGTTAGAAAAGGAATTTAAATATTTGAATTTTAAATAAAAGAAAAAGGAGATTGAATATTAGAAATTCAAATAGAAGTTCAAATAGAATTTGAATAGACGAAATTAGAATGAAAAATAGAATTTGAATTCAAGGAATTAAAATAAATTTGAATTCAAAGGAATTCGAATAAAGAAATTCAAATAGAGATTTGAATGTAGAATTTCAAAATAGAATTTGAAAAAAACTTTGAAAATAGGATTTTCAAAGTAGAATTGGAAATAGAATTTCAAATAGGATTTCAAAATAGGAAATCCAAATGGTTTTGATATGGAATTTGAATTCAAGGGAATTCAAATGGATTTGAGTAAAGAAATTCAAATGGTGTTAAAAATAAGTTTGAATATTAGAAATTCAAATGGTGTTGGAAATGAATTTGAATATTAGAATTCAAATGGAAATAGAAAATGAAATTTGAATATAAGAGATTCAAATTGAATTCAAATAGGATTTGATCTATGGGATTTGAATATGAAATTCAAATGGGTTTTAAACTATGGAATTTTGAATATAGAATTTAAAAAGGAGTTTGAATATTTGAATTCCAAAAGAATTCAAATATAGAAATTGGAATGTAGAAGTTCAAACGGAATTTAAATATAGAGTTTGAATAAGAGAATTCCAATGAATTCAAACATAGAATTTGAATATAGGGAATTCAAATAGAAATTCAAGTATCGAATTTGAATATCAAATAGAAAAGGAATTGGAATTTGAATATAGAATTCAAATAAAAGTGAGATTGGAATTCGAATCAAGGAATTCAAATGGAGTTGAATTCATTTTAAAGAAGTTTAAAGGTTTATATATATAAATATAATTAAACGAACTCGCCGCAGCACTGCAGTTCGTAAAATAGCGATTCGAACTTCAATCGAGTATACAGGACTCAATTGGAGTCGGATCTCTTTGAAACAAGAAACGTCAGGACCGGTTTGATAATAGTTTTCTAATGAAAGAGAAAAATATGAATTTCGTCGTATAGATTTTGAGTCATGTCAAAATCAAATTTTCAGAAAAGCAGCGCCAGAATCGTTTTGAAACCATAACGGTTTATCTAATGTTATAAAAGGATTTTAAGCGGAAAAAATCCGAATTGTCTATTTAGAAAATTTCAGAGTTGAGTTGTAAAACATATGCGAATTCAAGTTGTGTAAATGAATATGATTTTTGAAACAGAAACCAGATTTTGATTTATTGAATAGAATTAACTAAATTGAATAGAAATTAGTTAATGAGATTTCGAATGAATATTGGGGTTTTAATAAGTAAATTCGATTTGAAAATTTATATTCGAAATCAAAAAGGGAACTAGAATTGAAATTGAAATTCAATTTGGTTGTGAGCAAGTTAAACATTTTATTTGAACGTGTTATGTTCAACAAAGAAGTGAAATAGGCAAAAGGGCTAATTAAAGAATAATTGAGCGAAACTGAATTCAAACGATTCAAAATTTAATTCAAACGAATGGATTGAGTTGAATTGAATTGGAAACAGGTGAACAGGTGTTAAACAGATATGGGATGAAGTATATGAAGATTTTAATTTGTGTGCCCAACAAAAAGGTACATGTTTAATTCATATATGAGATTTTATACGCCGTATCGGCAAGCCGCTTGGCTTTTCCTTTTTCTTTTGATTGAGGAAGATACCGGGAAGCCATTTGAAATTTCCCGATGCTCCCGATACAGGGGAGGTTATGGCGAATTTTTCCGGGAATTTAAGGAGATAGAATATTTTTCAGATAATTTGATAGTTATAAATCAATGTATCGATAAATGTAGAATTCGATAAGGAAATGAAATCAAAATAGAGTATTGGAAACAGAAAAGGGAAATCTATAAATTAGAAATAGAAAGCGAACTTTATACATGTTTTAAAAATGAATAATTGGATTGTATAGTGTGTTTATTCGAGGTAAGTGGTTTTGCCGTTTTGAAGTTGAGGATGTTTTCAGTTAAGGTCTGAGAGGTAATTTTACCCCAACTTGACTGATTTCATTTTTAATGGATAAATAGCAAGATCCAGTCTCGAAGAGAAGGGTTTGAAAAAGAGTTAGTTGAATAAAATATTTTGGGTTGTTGTAACGATGTTTTACACAACATTCGTTTTAAACCCAAATGATGGGATTTTGGAAATATAACAAGTAAATATTTCCTGAGTATAATTAAAATAGTCGGGATAGAGATAAGTGATTGGAATTGTTTCCAATTGCAAATAGAGATATTTTCTAATATATAGAAAATAAAAGAAGTTGATAGTTGGAAACGTTTTCCAAATGGCATAAAGGCCGAGATGATTATTGAAAATATTTGGGTAACAAATATTGATAAGGAAATGGAGAAGAGATTTAATTAATGAAATATTAATTAAAGAGCCCAGTGATTTGTTTGATACGTTTGGATGAACACTTGTTTTTACTCGATAGTTAAATCACAGACTATCGAAGTTTTGACCATCGTTGTCAATATGGAGAGACCGGTTGGATTATTATCCGAAGAACCACTCCGTATCGGCATAAGCATTGCGAACCAAGTACGCTGAATATATTGAAGACGGAGTAAAGTGCAAGGGCTTTTCTATTTATAGAAATGGTGCCTTCGGTTTCGTTCAATCCCAGAACGAACGTAAATGGACGAATGTCTGACAGAGTATTTCCAATGATCAAATGGGTTGGTCTGTATGAATATATATGGTTGCAACGGATTTATTCCCTTAGCATAACATCCAGAATATTTGTGCAAACTTAACTAGTGATTAACAGGATCTGACAATGTGGCATTCAAAGTGATTGTGCTATCAATGAATGGTAAGTATGCGTAGCCTCAGGCCTCAACAAACGGGAAAGGACAAAAATCGGGCAGGCAGCATGGCTATGTGGGTCGCACCCATTAGGATGTATAATCACCTATCTAGAGGTTCATTTAATTTCTTATTCTATTCGATGCTGTCCCAGTCGGGAGACGGTTGCTGATCCCAACCGTTGGTGATATACATTCGATACACTCAAGCGAAATGAGTGGTCGGTCATGTGTGGGCCGGGTTACAAGATGTTCTTGTTGAACCCAGTGTATTCCTCTCTAGAGATACACTAGAGGAAGGTGGTTCCATACCTTGTCATGTTGGAAATCCAATCTCCAATAAGCGCCATGCGGTTTTTGATTTTATACTATGTATGTGGAGCGTGAGATGCAAGCGTTCTGCTATTTGGTTATTTATTTGATGTAGACATTATTATAATATCATTGGATTTGATACCAAAATGTTTTGGGTTATAGTAAGGTAAAAACCATCCATGTTTATGTGTGGGCTGGTCTTACTATTATCTTTTCTTCCGAAAAGGGTTTTGAAAGTTAAACAAGTGGTTGGAGTTTACTCACACCAGTCCCATGACTGACCCAGAGTTTGTTTTGTTTTGTTTTTCCTAAACTCTTGGGTGCCCAAATTTGCACGGGCAGTCAAGTGTTTCAGGCTTTTACAGATACACTTGGAGGAGCTTGAAGCAGGAGGCTTCAACGTTAGTTATTTCGAGTTACTTCCGCTGAATCAAATGTTATGTGTACTCTGATGATGGTATGTATATATGTACTAAACAGATTTGTATTTCAAAAGTTATGTTATATAATATATTTTATTCGTTCCGCTGTGAGTTGTGATCTTCGTTTTTCTTCTATTCTAAGTTTTCTATCTTATCTATTCTCACCCTCTATCTTCTTTCTATTAATGGTTCGTATTTCTGTGTTATTTGGGTTGGACGTGTGTTGTATTTAGTCAACTCAGATAGCTCGGATTTGCGGGTCGTTTCAGTTGGTATCAGAGCTGGTTGCTTAATTGGTACGGATGATAGGGGGTTCTCGCTTCGCGTTTGGTGGCGAACGGGAGACTCTTACCCCTACATCTCCCGACAATGTGGGTTGGTCGAGTCGCGAGGCTGGCACTAAAAGCAGTTCTGAGGTATCTCTGTAAGCCACGGTGGGAGGTTAGCCCACTGCCGTTAGGTCGCTACAGTTGGTATCAGAGCTTAGGTTGAGCGAACACCTAGGCTTGTGTGGCATGTGCTCATTAGAGATAGGGTCAGTAGTACCCTAGAATGAGTTGAGCGTATATATACGAGGGAGCGTATTTGTAAATTTATATAAAAGTTGTTTTATATTGTGTTGCCTAGTCTGTTGAGTGGTTTATGAATTCTGGTCGGATAGTGGGACGCCATGAAGTCGATAGGGATTTCTAAACACTTGAACAGAGAAATTGAACACGATATAGTTTTAAAATGGGTAGATGAAATAATTTAACCCAAAATTTCTATTTTTGATATAGAAAGAATAATTTTCTAGAATTATTATTAGATGGATGTGTTGGGTGTTAATTTTATAATCAAATGAGATTATAAAATTTAGAATGGTTATTTATAACCAAATAGAATTTGTATAGGAATTAAATATACGAATGAGATGAATTAGAATTAAATTCAAACCAGAATTAAGGATTCAAAATCCTGGGAAGTTGAAATTTATTTTTCAAAATATATTAAAATAATATAGATTTGTTTTAAAGGATTTGAAAGAAAATCATGGATTTTGAAATAATAAGGCACTGAACTCACTTCAGTGGCTGGAAAATAATTCTGATGATGATTGCAACATCATCAGTGTTCATTTCCGAGTTTCTAAGTGATGAATTGCTACCTTAGAAAGTTTTGTTGGAAATTTGTTTGAAAGAAAACAAGTTGTTTTGGGAAGAATTCAAGTGTTTTGAATTTGAGATGGAAATAAATATATGTATATATATTTATGTGATTTCAGAAGGATTTGAAATGAAAACCCTAGGATTTGAATTCTGGAATTTAAATTTAACTTAAACAAGTTAAATGGGTCGAAGTGAATGAATTGATTAGAATCAATTTAAATAGATTTATTGAAATAAATTGAAATAAATATGAATTGAATGTGAAGGCATATGAAAGGAAGAAGACCAAAAGTTTTGGTTGAAATTAAAGTCGTAGAAATATGAGGAGTTGAATTTCAACATAAGTGAATATGTTGAAAAGTAATGAGTTTGTACCATGTTTCCTACCTTAGCAATTTCGAGGACGAAATTATTTTAAGGGGGAAAGAATGTAACGACCCGGATTTTGAGCCAGTTAATATTGAGTATTTAAATTTATTTAAATTATTTAATTAGGATAATAAATTGATTTTTTATATTGAATTTATCAATTTAATAATCGGTATATGAATAATTATCTAATATATTTAATTATCATATTATGGAAACGATAAATAATTGGATTCGGAATTTAAAACTGAATCAAAAAGATTCAAATGGCTAATATAAATTATATATTGAATTATAACGATAGTTATCGATAATTTAAATTGTTTGAAACCATTTTTATATTTTAAATTGAATTTAATTTAAATCGTTAATTTAAATTGTTATTTCCTTTATTTAGTCGAATTAAATTACAGAGTCAGTTCCGTGAATTTTAAAATAACACCATAATCTGAAGACGTAAATCGCTACGTTGAAAATAGCAGTTCGGGGTTTTAAATTAAAGGACCGCAAGATATTTTAGTTATTCAAAATAAAATCAAATCAGTATTTAATTCAAAGTTACACTGTAAGGCCGACCTACTGTATTAAATCACGCAGACCTCTATTCCCCATCGCAGACCTATACTCTTCTCGAGCTGTAGAAAATGTCTCTCCCTTTCAGGATCAAGCAGACAACATTTCAATGTCACGTACTATTTGTTTCTCCTCCCTTTGCTTATTTAAACCATCGCAACTTCATTCCTTCATTCGAAAACAACACAGTCCTTCACATCCTCCGTTGCTTCTTCTTTTTCCTTAATCAATGAAAAACCCTATTTTCGTATTAAGTCAAAATCGGGTATCGCAACTAAGATTTCGGAGTTCCCAAAAGCGACGCTGATGCTGGAGCTCACCATGATTGTCGTGGGAGGTCTGTAGTTGAACGAAGGCATCGGGCTTAGGTAAAAGGGCTTCCTCGATTGAACGAGCATCGGGGTCAGAGCGATGGAGGTCGGAGGGTTTGTCGAGGTGATGGTTTGATTTCTGGGTCGAAGACGCATGCCGTGGCACCACTCGGAGGAGCTCTGGTTGACCAAAATAAAACGCGATGACTGCTACAAATCAAGTCGCAATTTAGGGATTTCGTTCTCGAGAACTACGAGTTACTGTAGGGGCTACTGGAGTTCTTCTAAGGTGTGATTTCAGTCAGGAAATGGATGAAGTCATACACAGTGGGTCGGAGGCGTGTTTTGAGGCAATGCAATGTGATGCTGGGGTGATTTGGGGAATGTCTGCAAGATGTTTGATAAATTGTCAAAATGAAGGAAGTGGGTTTTTGGTGCTGTTTACGGTGGAAACGGGTCGGTGGTCATTGATTCGGTTTCATAGTTGATCGAGTTTTCAAGGCAATTAAGGTAATTTAAAACTTGTTATTTATTTATTTTAAGTAAATGAAAAATATACATATATGGTTAAATGTTTATGAAGTGAATAATGAGGTTAGAATTTTAGTTAGAAGAGGTTAGAATTTTATTTAGAAAAAGGTTAGAATTTAATTAATATATATATGGATTAGAATTTAATTAATATATGGATTAGAATTAAATCGGCATACTAGTTAGAATTAAATTAGTATGTCAGTTAGGATCAAATTAGTTTAATACAAATGCATAAAATTTTACTAACTAAGGAATATTTCATTTAACATATACATGATATCAGATCCGAGTGGAAAACCGGTTTCGTTGAATCATATCGATGTAGGCCGCGAAATGGAATTTGAAATGGAAATCAGAATAGATCGGATTAAAGGAATGTCGCGGTGAGTAAATCTCACTCACCTTTTATTTACAATTATTTTTATTTCGTTAAAAATAATTGTTGTTGCTTGTTTGGATTTTTCTGCTTGTTTATATATATTAGTTATTTAGGCTATATATATATATATATTGGGTTGATTGATTGGTTGGATTCCCGCAGTCTCATTAGCGGATGCCCGCAGTTTCATAGCGGATGATTACCCTATACGCCCCACGCTATGATTAGTGGATGACCTTCTATACCGCGATATTCTGCCACGAAGCAGAATGGGTATTATTTATGTGCTAACATCTGTGGATGCAGGAAAACAGGTTGGAGGAATCCAACTGGATTCCTCAAAAATATATTATCTGTTTGTTTGTTGTTTGTTTGATTACATATATAATTTTCATATATGATGTGTAAAAAATCAAATGATTGAAAATTTGGTGATTTGATTGGTTTAAATATCACTGGGCTAAGTGTTAATTTATTTAAAATATCATGTAAGGATATTTGAAATTTAAAAGGGAAAATTCTATGTTTAAATAGAATTTGAATTTTTAAATGGAATAAAAATATAAACTTGTTTTTTTTTTAAAAATAAAACAAGTAGTTTCTTTATAAACGAAGTTTATAAATAGTTCTTTTATAACGAAGTTATAAATGAAGTGAAGAGAATTATCATTTGATAATTCAGAAATAGAAATACAAGTGTGAAATTGGAATTCGAAATGAAATTTCAAAACAGGATGTGAAAGGAAATTTTTAAATATATAACTCAAATGAAATTTGAGTATAACATTTGAATAGTAGCGTTAGAAAAGGAATTTAAATATTTGAATTTTAAATAAAAGAAAAAGGAGATTGAATATTAGAAATTCAAATAGAAGTTCAAATAGAATTTGAATAGACGAAATTAGAATGAAAAATAGAATTTGAATTCAAGGAATTAAAATAAATTTGAATTCAAAGGAATTCGAATAAAGAAATTCAAATAGAGATTTGAATGTAGAATTTCAAAATAGAATTTGAAAAAAACTTTGAAAATAGGATTTTCAAAGTAGAATTGGAAATAGAATTTCAAATAGGATTTCAAAATAGGAAATCCAAATGGTTTTGATATGGAATTTGAATTCAAGGGAATTCAAATGGATTTGAGTAAAGAAATTCAAATGGTGTTAAAAATAAGTTTGAATATTAGAAATTCAAATGGTGTTGGAAATGAATTTGAATATTAGAATTCAAATGGAAATAGAAAATGAAATTTGAATATAAGAGATTCAAATTGAATTCAAATAGGATTTGATCTATGGGATTTGAATATGAAATTCAAATGGGTTTTAAACTATGGAATTTTGAATATAGAATTTAAAAAGGAGTTTGAATATTTGAATTCCAAAAGAATTCAAATATAGAAATTGGAATGTAGAAGTTCAAACGGAATTTAAATATAGAGTTTGAATAAGAGAATTCCAATGAATTCAAACATAGAATTTGAATATAGGGAATTCAAATAGAAATTCAAGTATTGAATTTGAATATCAAATAGAAAAGGAATTGGAATTTGAATATAGAATTCAAATAAAAGTGAGATTGGAATTCGAATCAAGGAATTCAAATGGAGTTGAATTCATTTTAAAGAAGTTTAAAGGTTTATATATATAAATATAATTAAACGAACTCGCCGCAGCACTGCAGTTCGTAAAATAGCGATTCGAACTTCAATCGAGTATACAGGACTCAATTGGAGTCGGATCTCTTTGAAACAAGAAACGTCAGGACCGGTTTGATAATAGTTTTCTAATGAAAGAGAAAAATATGAATTTCGTCGTATAGATTTTGAGTCATGTCAAAATCAAATTTTCAGAAAAGCAGCGCCAGAATCGTTTTGAAACCATAACGGTTTATCTAATGTTATAAAAGGATTTTAAGCGGAAAAAATCCGAATTGTCTATTTAGAAAATTTCAGAGTTGAGTTGTAAAACATATGCGAATTCAAGTTGTGTAAATGAATATGATTTTTGAAACAGAAACCAGATTTTGATTTATTGAATAGAATTAACTAAATTGAATAGAAATTAGTTAATGAGATTTCGAATGAATATTGGGGTTTTAATAAGTAAATTCGATTTGAAAATTTATATTCGAAATCAAAAAGGGAACTAGAATTGAAATTGAAATTCAATTTGGTTGTGAGCAAGTTAAACATTTTATTTGAACGTGTTATGTTCAACAAAGAAGTGAAATAGGCAAAAGGGCTAATTAAAGAATAATTGAGCGAAACTGAATTCAAACGATTCAAAATTTAATTCAAACGAATGGATTGAGTTGAATTGAATTGGAAACAGGTGAACAGGTGTTAAACAGATATGGGATGAAGTATATGAAGATTTTAATTTGTGTGCCCAACAAAAAGGTACATGTTTAATTCATATATGAGATTTTATACGCCGTATCGGCAAGCCGCTTGGCTTTTCCTTTTTCTTTTGATTGAGGAAGATACCGGGAAGCCATTTGAAATTTCCCGATGCTCCCGATACAGGGGAGGTTATGGCGAATTTTTCCGGGAATTTAAGGAGATAGAATATTTTTCAGATAATTTGATAGTTATAAATCAATGTATCGATAAATGTAGAATTCGATAAGGAAATGAAATCAAAATAGAGTATTGGAAACAGAAAAGGGAAATCTATAAATTAGAAATAGAAAGCGAACTTTATACATGTTTTAAAAATGAATAATTGGATTGTATAGTGTGTTTATTCGAGGTAAGTGGTTTTGCCGTTTTGAAGTTGAGGATGTTTTCAGTTAAGGTCTGAGAGGTAATTTTACCCCAACTTAACTGATTTCATTTTTAATGGATAAATAGCAAGATCCAGTCTCGAAGAGAAGGGTTTGAAAAAGAGTTAGTTGAATAAAATATTTTGGGTTGTTGTAACGATGTTTTACACAACATTCGTTTTAAACCCAAATGATGGGATTTTGGAAATATAACAAGTAAATATTTCCTGAGTATAATTAAAATAGTCGGGATAGAGATAAGTGATTGGAATTGTTTCCAATTGCAAATAGAGATATTTTCTAATATATAGAAAATAAAAGAAGTTGATAGTTGGAAACGTTTTCCAAATGGCATAAGGGCCGAGATGATTATTGAAAATATTTGGGTAACAAATATTGATAAGGAAATGGAGAAGAGATTTAATTAATGAAATATTAATTAAAGAGCCCAGTGATTTGTTTGATATGTTTGGATGAACACTTGTTTTTATTCGCTAGTTAAATCACAGACTATCGAAGTTTTGACCATCGTTGTCAATATGGAGAGACCGGTTGGATTATTATCCGAAGAACCACTCCGTATCGGCATAAGCGTTGCGAACCAAGTACGCTGAATATATTGAAGACGGAGTAAAGTGCAAGGGCTTTTCTATTTATAGAAATGGTGCCTTCGGTTTCGTTCAATCCCAGAACGAACGTAAATGGACGAATGTCTGACAGAGTATTTCCAATGATCAAATGGGTTGGTCTGTATGAATATATATGGTTGCAACGGATTTATTCCCTTAGCATAACATCCAGAATATTTGTGCAAACTTAACTAGTGATTAACAGGATCTGACAATGTGGCATTCAAAGTGATTGTGCTATCAATGAATGGTAAGTATGCGTAGCCTCAGGCCTCAACAACCGGGAAAGGACAAAAATCGGGCAGGCAGCATGGCTATGTGGGTCGCACCCATTAGGATGTATAATCACCTATCTAGAGGTTCATTTAATTTCTTATTCTATTCGATGCTGTCCCAGTCGGGAGACGGTTGCTGATCCTAACCGTTGGTGATATACATTCGATACACTCAAGCGAAATGAGTGGTCGGTCATGTGTGGGCCGGGTTACAAGATGTTCTTGTTGAACCCAGTGTATTCCTCTCTAGAGATACACTAGCGGAAGGTGGTTCCATACCTTGTCATGTTGGAAATCCAATCTCCAATAAGCGCCATGCGGTTTTTGATTTTATACTATGTATGTGGAGCGTGAGATGCAAGCGTTCTGCTATTTGGTTATTTATTTGATGTAGACATTATTATAATATCATTGGATTTGATACCAAAATGTTTTGGGTTATAGTAAGGTAAAAACCGTCCATGTTTATGTGTGGGTTGGTCTTACTATTATCTTTTCTTCCGAAAAGGGTTTTGAAAGTTAAACAAGTGGTTGGAGTTTACTCACACCAGTCCCATGACTGACCCAGAGTTTGTTTTGTTTTGTTTTTCCTAAACTCTTGGGTGCCCAAATTTGTATGGGCAGTCAAGTGTTTCAGGCTTTTACAGATACACTTGGAGGAGCTAGAAGCAGGAGGCTTCAACGTTAGTTATTTCGAGTTACTTCCGCTGAATCAAATTGTGACGGCCCGCCCCGCACCAACCGACGTTTTACTCCAATTGTGCGCTGTACACATGTCCAATTGGCATGGGACGGTCGCCAGAGAAGAGAAAGAAAGAAGAGGAACCAAATAAAGAACCTGTAATATGTCTCACAGCGCATGGAATAAAATATAATAGCCAACATATACTTGACATAAAACAGATGAGACAGTGCATAAGCTGAAAACTTAAACTAACATCATCAGAGTAGCGGAAATATCAAATACAGCTTATTACAACTTCAAAATACTGTCTCTAAGATAAGCAAAATAGGTATGCTACTAATGCCCAAAGTAGATACCAATCACGACACAGGGAGAATAACTATATATCATACGTGGAGCCTCCTGCTCGTCTTCAGTCCATCTACCAAGCGCACTACCAGCTATCCCTGTCTCTAGTCTGCTCGTGTGAGCACCCAGAGTAATAAGAAGAAACATAAAACTCTGGGTCAGACATCAGTCTGGTATGAGTGGTAGCAAGCATAAACAGAATAATAACAGGTATACTAAGTCATACCTGAACCTGGACCTGCAATCAAAGAGTTAGTACTACAAGGTACAATACTCTAAGATGTCACAAACACATAGTATAAGTATACGGGGTGGGGATGTGTGTGTCAAACAATCAAGCATAACAACCATCCTCGCATCTCTCACTCAGTGCGTAAAGCATACGACATCCACTTCTTCGATCACTAGAGCACTTTACTCAAACGACAGAACTCGACTTTGTACGACTATGTACATTCCTACTACCACCAACGCCATACCTATGGGATCACGCCCAACGTTTCCATGACCCCACTCCATTGGTAGGTAGCTCCCTAGTCGCACCATATCCAAAGCCCGAGTTTGTCTCTCTACCTCCAACACCTAGTGATCCAAAGTCATAGACATCGACAACTCCTTAGCACACGTCCCGCAGCAAAGCCCAATCACGAAGTGAACTCATTGGTTCCCGTCTGGATCCTGAGCTCGAACTTCCACTTGAACTACCTTTGCATTTCGGGTTATGGATCTTCCTCCTTCGGATCGGTTCGGACCATCATTTCTTTCACCAATTCGGGTCGGGTCGGGTTCGTGACCACCCATCGGATCGGTTCGGGTCTACCACCTCGGTTCGGTTCGCACCCTCCATCATGTTGTGGTTCGTGCCGCCCTCAACCACCAAGCGTCAGTCCTCGGATCGGGTCGGAGCCTTCTTCATGCCATGGTTCGGATCCCTTTCGTCATCATTGGGATCGTGGTCTTCATCGTCTCGTTTCGTGACTGTTACCTCGGGTCGGATCGGAGTGCACCATCGGTTCGGGTCGGATCCATGTCTCTCCCTTGTGACGGTTCGGATCGGAGTCCTTCATTGCACACTGGATCGGTTCGGATCCTTCAGCTCGTGGCGCAGCTTGCTTCGCTATAGCGATCCGGTTCGGTTCGTGGTGAAGAGAAGTGGGCGGTTCGGGTCGGTAGGGGCGATCCGATCCGATTTCCTGCACTAATTCCTGCAACTTTCCAGCAAGTGTTTATACGCCTCTCGACGGCGTTTTCGACCATTCTAACTATTGAAATCAATCACAAAGCATGTCATAGAGTCATAGCAACACATACAAGTGACCTCAAACACCAAAACAACAATATGACATGGTAAAATGGATCAAATATGCCCAAAACCCCATGTTTTCCCTTAATCCTTCTTAATCATGTCTAAGCATATGATTAGCAAAACTTCTTCAAATTATCCCAAACTCATATCAGAGGTCTAAAACATTATTTATGATTTTATAAACATTTTTCCAGAATTTATTTTCGTCTAAAAACACTAATTAGCACTAATCACCCCAAATAACCCCAATTAGTGCATAAAGCAAGCTAATCACTCACCTTAGCCACAAATAAAACAAGGTCTGAAATAATTCTCTGATTTGATGCGAATCCAAATGCTAACAGCAGCTCCAAGGTTGATTAGGTGAAGATCTTCTTTGATTTGGTCTTGCTAATCTCTTTTTCTTCAAGTTGGAGTGGTTTGGAGGTGATTTGGAGACTTTAGAGGGTGGAGGCCATTATTAGGTTTCTTGGGGACTAAGTGGAGGCTAGAAAACTGAAATGGGATCAAATCCTAGACCAACTCAGCCCTCTCCTAACCCTAATCCCGAAATGGGTCATGGGCCCAAATCCTTAACTACCCGGTTTGGCCCAATATGCAGTTTTTTCATCTTGCAAACCTTGTTTCAGCCATATCTCCCAAACGGTAAGTCCGTTTGGCTATTATGACCACTCTACGGAAAGAGAAACCATCAAACGAATCTAATGGAAGTGGTTTCAGGTCAAAATTCCTTCCCTATCAAAAGTTATGGCCAAAACAGTACTGGCTAGGGGCAAAATGGTCATTTAAAAATCGACAAAAATCATGAACAGGGGAAATGACTCCAATAAATGTTTCCCAAAGTTATATGACCATACGACTTCACACGGGAAAGAAATAAATATTCTACAATCCTATGATGTGTAGAATACGGGTCGTTACACTCTTCCCCCCTTAAGAAATTTCGCCCCCGAAATTCCCTAATCAAAACACACACAAGGGTCCCGCATGCCTATCATCATAAAACAACCATCAAACATGCAAAACAAGCAAAACAAGTCTATCCTAGCATGCGGAATAACTAAATCGCAAAGTAAATCTTACCAGGCAAAGAGTTCTGGATAAGCCTTTCTAATGCTCTCTTCTGTCTCCCAAGCACAATCATTTTCGTCCTCGCCCCACTGAACTTTGACTAGCTTCACCGACTTTCTTCGAAGTTGCTTCGTATCATGCCCCACAATACGAATCGGCTTGCGGTTCTCAACCGCCTCAGGTTCTACTTCGAAGTCCTCTAACTGATCAGGTGAAATAATCACATTTGAGTCGTGAACGAACTTCCTTAGTTGGGAAACGTGAAACACATCGTGAACTCCTGCCATTTTCTCTGGTAAGCCAACCCTATACGCCAAATTCCCAACTTCCTCGAGAACTTGGAAAGGACCCACAAATCTTGGTGCCAACTTGCCTCTCCTGCCAAATCGTATCACGCTTTTCAACGGAGAGATCTTGACAAACACCAAGTCACCAACGGAGAATTTCAAGTCTCTTCTCCTCTTATCAGCATAGCTTTTCTGCCTATCCTGAGCAGCTTTCATTCGTTGCTGAATGATCTTGATCTTATCGGAAGTCTCTCTCACCACATCTGGTCCAAGCACAAACTTCTCGCCAGTCTCTATCCAACATGATGGTGAGTTGCACGGTCTTCCGTACAAAGCTTCATATGGAGCCATACTGATACTGGATTGGTAGCTATTATTATATGCAAACTCCACTAGATGCAAATGGTCATCCCATGATCCACCGAAATCCAATATGCAAGCCCTCAAGAGATCTTCCAATATCCGATTCACCCTCTCCGTCTGACCGTCGGTCTGAGGATGATACGCGGTACTGAGATGTAATTCTGATCCTAAAGCCTCTTGTAAGCTCTTCCAAAATCCACTAGTAAACAACGGATCTCGGTCACTCACAATACCTTTGGGTACTCCATGAAATCTCACTACCCACTTCATATACAGTTCTGCTAACTTAGCTGCAGTTCTGTTCGACTTAACTGGTATAAATCTTGCACTCTTGGTCAGTCGATCCACAATTACCCAAATGCTATCATGTCCCGATCTAGTCCTCGGCAAACCATCGATGAAATCCATCGAAACTTGCTCCCATTTCCATTCGGGAATTTCTAATGGTTGCAACAACCCACTAGGCTTCTTTTGCTCGGCTTTAACTAGCTGGCAATTCATGCATTTGGATACAAACTTCCCAACGTCTCTTTTCATCCCTTCCCAGTAGTAAGTCTGCTTCATATCTCGGTACATCTTATTACCACCGGGATGTATAGTTAGCTTTGAGTGATGACATTCTCTAAGCACTTCATCCCTCAATCCATTGACATTGGGTACAACAAGCTTTCCATTCTTCCGAAGCCATCCATCACGATCAAGCCCATACTTGTCCATCTCCCCATCAATATTCATTTCCAACTTGGAGATGACTTCCAATAAATTAGGGTCGTTCCTTTGACTGGAACCAATCCTCTCAATCAAAGTGGGTCTGATCGTCAAACTAGCTAGCATAACTGGATCCAATTCGCACCTTGGTCTGAAATCAAACCCCGCGATATACTCCAGCTGCTTCCATTCAAGAAACATTGCCCCTAAGCTGGCATGTCTCCTACTCAAAGCATCGGCTACCGCATTACCCTTCCCAGGTGTATACGCGATGTCAAAATCATACGAAGCCAAAAACTCTAACCATCTCTGCTGACGGAGATTCAGATCTTTCTGAGAGAAGAGATACTTTAACGATTTATGATCGGTAAACAGCTCAAATCT
Source organism: Allium sativum (assembly GCA_030737875.1). NCBI lineage: Eukaryota > Viridiplantae > Streptophyta > Magnoliopsida > Asparagales > Amaryllidaceae > Allium > Allium sativum. Next base: position 61,943,460 of record CM060927.1, on the reverse strand, counting down.
TTCTCCCAAGAGGTAATGTCTCCACATCTTCATCGCAAATACAATCGCTGCTAATTCCAAATCATGGGTAGGATACTTCTTCTCATGTGGCTTTAGCTGTCGACTAGCATAAGCTACAACCCTACCTCCTTGCATCAATACCGCACCCAATCCGGTACCACAAGCATCCGTGTATACCGTCATCTCTTCATTTCCCTTAGGAATGACCAACACTGGCGCACGCGTCAACTTTTCCTTTAGACTCTTGAATGCTTTCTCACACCCTCTGTCCCAAACGAAGGCTTGATTCTTCTTAGTCAACTGAGTCAACGGTGCCGCTGTCTTGGAGAAGTCTTTGATAAACTTACGATAATATCCAGCTAACCCCAAGAAGCTTCTTACATCCTTTGCATTCTTGGGCGCAGACCAATCTTGTACCGTAGCCACCTTCGCAGGGTCCACGGCAATACCATTCTCTGAAACAACATGGCCCAAGAACCTCACTTCCCTCCTCCAGAAGTGACACTTAGAAAACTTCGCTTTCAATTGGTGTCTTCTCAACACCTCTAACACAATTCTCAAATGTTCCTTGTGTTCCTCTTCTGTCCTCGAGTAAACAAGGATATCGTCTACGAACACAAGAACAAACTTATTCAGTTGGTCTCTGAATACTCTATTCATAAGATCCACGAAGTATGCTGGTGCATTGGTCAACCCGAATGGCATGACCAACCACTCATAGAACCCCGACGGCGTCCTAAATGCCGTTTTAGCTATACTATCAGCTGCTACACGGAGCTGATGAAATCCTGTCGCGAGGTCCAACTGGGAGAACACTCTCGCTCCTTCCAGTTGATCAAACAAATCATCTATCCGTGGTAGAGGATACTTATTCTTCCTCGTCACCTTATTTAACTCGCGATAGTCCACACACAATCGAAGGGAACCATCTGCCTTAGTAGCAAACACAACTGGTGCTCCCCACTCGGAGACACTTCTTCTAATAAATCCCTTCTTCATAAGATCACTAACTTGCACCTCGAGCTCTCGCTGTTCTCGTGGTGCCATACGACGAAGTGGCATCACTATAGGTCTGGCATCTTTCACTAAATCAATACGAAACTCAATCTCTCGGTGTGGTGGAAGTCCGGTCACTTCCTCGAAGATGTCCGGGTACTGGCCAACCACGGGCAAACCTGATAACTCATCATGCGGAATGTCGAGGGAATTTACAAAACTAGCCATTACCCCATCACAGGGTAGATTACCAAACACTACCCTCCGCCCATCATCCGCCCTAACAGTCACCAAAAAGCCCTCACAGTCTACCACCACCCCGTATCTTTGGAGCCAATCGACTCCCAAAATAATGCCATACCCAGTAAAGCCCAAAACAAAGCAATCACAAACAAACATACATCCATGACTCGATAAGACCACATTACGACAGATCATACTGAGGTTTGTTGAACCACCAATCGGGTTCGTCACAGCTAACGGTCTATCGACTAACTCGGGTTCCAATCCCAACCTATCTACCAGGTCACTAGATATGAAGGAATGGGAAGCCCCGGTATCAAACAAAACTCTAACAGGAAGATCATAAATGGAAAGCATACCTTGAATGACGACTCCCTTTCCTTTCTCCGCCGCAGTTGGGGCATTCGACGAAGAAGGAACAGCATTGATGGCATATGCTTTCACAAGCTGATTCTCCTTCAGAGGTTGCGGGCACTTATCCTTAAAATGTCCCTCCTGACCACAGTTAAAGCACTTCTTTCCCACTGTCTTGGCCCTACACTCCCTTGCATAATGGCCCTTCTTTCCACATTTGAAGCACTCGATTTCTTTCCTGCTTTTCTTCTGGCCATCCTTAGCTTGGTTCTGCTTCCTCTTATTCTGAGAGTTATTCTTGCCTCCACCGCTTGCTTGCGGCTTTGGCTCTTCAGCAGATGCAGCAACAACCCCAGTCTTCGGCTTAGGGTAAAGACTTTCTGACCTCAAAGCTATTCCCACGATCGACTCAAACGTCTCATCGATGTGATTAATCAGCCTCTCCCCTAAGTATTCATCCAGGCCAGTGATGAACCTCTCATTTTTCTTTTCGGGAGTATCGATTAGAGATAACCCATACTTCGACAAAGTGTCGAACTCAGCAACATAATCCGATACTGCCCTTCCATTCTGCTTAAGCTCCAAGAACTTCCTAAACAATTCCGATTTCTGGGCAGCTGGGATATACTTGTCGCTAAAGCGAGCTTTAAACTGATCCCAAGTAACTTGGTCTTCTGGTGTGGCTGCCCTAATAGCATTCCACCAATTCATCGCTCGTCCTTGCAGCTGACGAGACGCTAGCCTTCTCTTCATCGCATCCTCGATACCCAAGTCATCGAAGATACGGTCACAACTATCCAACCAATCTTGAACATCCGTGGCCGACTCCGTTCCGTGAAACGGCTTTCCACCAAGATTAGTGTAATCCTTACTCAGCTTGGCGAAATCGACCCTAGGCGCTTGCACCGCTACACCTCCAGCATTGGCAACATTAGGAGCCTCCCTCTGAATATCCACAAGCATCTCTCTCATGAGGTTGGTAAACATAGTCCTCATGTCAGGGGGATTCCCATTATTGGCCCCTCTGCCAGCACCTCTTCCTCGGCTCATCGTCAAATCTGTTAAAGAGAAAACGATTAACCATCTCCTTAGTGGTGCCAGTGCAGTGCAATGCGACTTCATTCTTAAACATACTAATACTATATATAGATATAGCTTTTGAAAACCAAAATAATCACAAATACGCGCTCTCATATACGTACTATCTCTCCCTAGTGTCTTTCCCTAGGTGAATTCCGCAACCTAGAGCTCTGATACCAAGTGTGACGGCCCGCCCCGCACCAACCGACGTTTTACTCCAATTGTGCGCTGTACACATGTCCAATTGGCATGGGACGGTCGCCAGAGAAGAGAAAGAAAGAAGAGGAACCAAATAAAGAACCTGTAATATGTCTCACAGCGCATGGAATAAAATATAATAGCCAACATATACTTGACATAAAACAGATGAGACAGTGCATAAGCTGAAAACTTAAACTAACATCATCAGAGTAGCGGAAATATCAAATACAGCTTATTACAACTTCAAAATACTGTCTCTAAGATAAGCAAAATAGGTATGCTACTAATGCCCAAAGTAGATACCAATCACGACACAGGGAGAATAACTATATATCATACGTGGAGCCTCCTGCTCGTCTTCAGTCCATCTACCAAGCGCACTACCAGCTATCCCTGTCTCTAGTCTGCTCGTGTGAGCACCCAGAGTAATAAGAAGAAACATAAAACTCTGGGTCAGACATCAGTCTGGTATGAGTGGTAGCAAGCATAAACAGAATAATAACAGGTATACTAAGTCATACCTGAACCTGGACCTGCAATCAAAGAGTTAGTACTACAAGGTACAATACTCTAAGATGTCACAAACACATAGTATAAGTATACGGGGTGGGGATGTGTGTGTCAAACAATCAAGCATAACAACCATCCTCGCATCTCTCACTCAGTGCGTAAAGCATACGACATCCACTTCTTCGATCACTAGAGCACTTTACTCAAACGACAGAACTCGACTTTGTACGACTATGTACATTCCTACTACCACCAACGCCATACCTATGGGATCACGCCCAACGTTTCCATGACCCCACTCCATTGGTAGGTAGCTCCCTAGTCGCACCATATCCAAAGCCCGAGTTTGTCTCTCTACCTCCAACACCTAGTGATCCAAAGTCATAGACATCGACAACTCCTTAGCACACGTCCCGCAGCAAAGCCCAATCACGAAGTGAACTCATTGGTTCCCGTCTGGATCCTGAGCTCGAACTTCCACTTGAACTACCTTTGCATTTCGGGTTATGGATCTTCCTCCTTCGGATCGGTTCGGACCATCATTTCTTTCACCAATTCGGGTCGGGTCGGGTTCGTGACCACCCATCGGATCGGTTCGGGTCTACCACCTCGGTTCGGTTCGCACCCTCCATCATGTTGTGGTTCGTGCCGCCCTCAACCACCAAGCGTCAGTCCTCGGATCGGGTCGGAGCCTTCTTCATGCCATGGTTCGGATCCCTTTCGTCATCATTGGGATCGTGGTCTTCATCGTCTCGTTTCGTGACTGTTACCTCGGGTCGGATCGGAGTGCACCATCGGTTCGGGTCGGATCCATGTCTCTCCCTTGTGACGGTTCGGATCGGAGTCCTTCATTGCACACTGGATCGGTTCGGATCCTTCAGCTCGTGGCGCAGCTTGCTTCGCTATAGCGATCCGGTTCGGTTCGTGGTGAAGAGAAGTGGGCGGTTCGGGTCGGTAGGGGCGATCCGATCCGATTTCCTGCACTAATTCCTGCAACTTTCCAGCAAGTGTTTATACGCCTCTCGACGGCGTTTTCGACCATTCTAACTATTGAAATCAATCACAAAGCATGTCATAGAGTCATAGCAACACATACAAGTGACCTCAAACACCAAAACAACAATATGACATGGTAAAATGGATCAAATATGCCCAAAACCCCATGTTTTCCCTTAATCCTTCTTAATCATGTCTAAGCATATGATTAGCAAAACTTCTTCAAATTATCCCAAACTCATATCAGAGGTCTAAAACATTATTTATGATTTTATAAACATTTTTCCAGAATTTATTTTCGTCTAAAAACACTAATTAGCACTAATCACCCCAAATAACCCCAATTAGTGCATAAAGCAAGCTAATCACTCACCTTAGCCACAAATAAAACAAGGTCTGAAATAATTCTCTGATTTGATGCGAATCCAAATGCTAACAGCAGCTCCAAGGTTGATTAGGTGAAGATCTTCTTTGATTTGGTCTTGCTAATCTCTTTTTCTTCAAGTTGGAGTGGTTTGGAGGTGATTTGGAGACTTTAGAGGGTGGAGGCCATTATTAGGTTTCTTGGGGACTAAGTGGAGGCTAGAAAACTGAAATGGGATCAAATCCTAGACCAACTCAGCCCTCTCCTAACCCTAATCCCGAAATGGGTCATGGGCCCAAATCCTTAACTACCCGGTTTGGCCCAATATGCAGTTTTTTCATCTTGCAAACCTTGTTTCAGCCATATCTCCCAAACGGTAAGTCCGTTTGGCTATTATGACCACTCTACGGAAAGAGAAACCATCAAACGAATCTAATGGAAGTGGTTTCAGGTCAAAATTCCTTCCCTATCAAAAGTTATGGCCAAAACAGTACTGGCTAGGGGCAAAATGGTCATTTAAAAATCGACAAAAATCATGAACAGGGGAAATGACTCCAATAAATGTTTCCCAAAGTTATATGACCATACGACTTCACACGGGAAAGAAATAAATATTCTACAATCCTATGATGTGTAGAATACGGGTCGTTACACAAATGTTATGTGTACTCTGATGATGGTATGTATATATGTACTAAACAGATTTGTATTTCAAAAGTTATGTTATATAATATATTTTATTCGTTCCGCTGTGAGTTGTGATCTTCGTTTTTCTTCTATTCTAAGTTTTCTATCTTATCTATTCTCACCCTCTATCTTCTTTCTATTAATGGTTCGTATTTCTGTGTTATTTGGGTTGGACGTGTGTTGTATTTAGTCAACTCAGATAGCTCGGATTTGCGGGTCGTTTCAAATACGTATACACCTTCTCTTTCTATTCTTACTAGATTTTTATTCCTAGTCTTCCTTTTTGATTTTACTATTCTAATTCTAAGTTCATTTTCTTATCGACTTCTATATATATTGATATATAGATTTCTAGCTATCAAATTATCTTAAAAATATTCTAACTTCTTAAATTCCAAAAAAAATTCGCCATAACCTCCTTTGTACTAGGAGCATCGGGAAAATCCCCAAACTGCCACACAGGCCTTCTCCAAATCAAAAAGAAAAAGAAAAGCCAAGCGGCTAGCCGATACGGCGCATAAAATCTCATATGTGAATTAAATACATACCTTTCCGTCGAGCATTCTATTTATATACCTTCATATCTTATCCATACATATCTCATGTATATTTATACATTTCTAATTCATTTCAACTTAATCCAATCATTTTAACTTAGTCCGTTAAGTGATTTTCAAATTACTGGTTTGCCCATTTCACCTTTATATTTGAATATACATGTTCAAATATAGGTTTAACTTGTTTATCAACTAATTGAATTCCATTTCAATTCTATTTGAATTTCGTATATTCAAATTCCATTTCAATTCTCTTATTCAAATCCTACATTTGAATTTCATTTCAATTCACTTATTCAAATTCTATATTTGAAATCTCTTATATTTTCTATATCCAAACGCCATTTGAATTTCTATATTAAAATTCTATATCACTTCCATTGAATTTCATATATTCAAACTCCCTTGAATTATATATTCCAATTTCCATTCCAACTCTATTTGAATTCTATATTCAAATTTCATTTCAAACTATTTGAATTCTATATTCAAATTTCATTATTACTCTATATGAATTCTATATTCAATTTTCCATTATTTACATCTACTTTATTCAAATCTCATTTGAATTTCTATATTCGAATCACCTTTGAATTTCTATATTCGAATCTCCTTTGAATTTTCTATATTCAAATTCTATGTTTGAACTTCCTTTCTTCAAATTCCTTTTCAAACTTTCTTTATTCATTCTTTACATAAGTCTCGATTTCAATTCCTTTTGAAATCGATATTACTACCTTTGGAAAATAGGTTCCCCTTTCAATTTCACACTTGTATTTTTATTTCTGAATTATCCAATGATAATTCTTTTCACTTCATTTATAAGCTTCGTTTATAAAAGAACTATTTATAAACTTCGTTTATAAAGGAACTTCTCGTTTTCTTTCTTTTAAAACAAGTTAATATTTCAAATCTATTTAAAAATTCAAATTCTATATTATAAATCCCATTTGAAATTCAACACACTTGTCTTTCCCAAAACAAATTCAAAATAGTATCTCTGGTAGTAATTCGTCACTTACAACTCGAAAATGAATACTGATGATGCAGCTGTCATCATCAGAATCTAATTTCCAGCGATCGAAGTGAGTTCAATACTATAAAACTATTTTTAACCTTTTCCACCTTGAAATTCATTTCAAAATATAATTCACACTGCTTGTAAAACAATTTAAAATCTCCTAGGATCTTAAATTTTCCTTATTTTTAATCCCAATCCATTTACAAACACTTATCCATTTCTCCAGAGTTTTAACTCAATTCCTGGTTTAAATTTCAGATTAACTCATCTGATTTCACGTATTTCACTTATATGAATTTTGATTGATTATTTACATAACCATTTAATTTATAATCTTACTCGATTATAATAACAATCAATATATCCAATATATATCTAAATATAAGTTGGGTAAACTATTTTCATTTACCCTCTTTTCAAAACATACCATGACGGTTCATCGTATTCGAGTGTTTAGTAACTCCTACCGATACAGTGGATCAAACTAATCGACCAGAATTCACAAACAACTCAACCAATGGATCTCCACAATATAAAACAATTTTTTTATATCAATAACAAATACGTTCACTCGTATATATACACTCAATCTCAGTCTAGGGTATTACTAACCCTATCTCTACCGAGTCACGCCACAAAGCCAAGTAATTCTTAACTTAAGCTCTGATACCAACTGTAACGACCCGGATTTTGAGCGACTTTGGTTATCGACATAAACGCGATGTCGATAACCAAACCATCGAAAAATCCTGGTAATTAGTGAAAGAAATTAGAGGGTGAGGAAAGATAAGATAGAAAATTAGAATAGAAGAAGAAGAAGAACACAACATCAGAGTAACACGAATCTCACAGCGGAACGAATAAATATATTTCATAACATAACTTTGAAATACAAATCTGTACTTGAATATACATATCATTATCAAAGTACAGCACTTACAACACAGCAGAAATAACTATAGCTATATGATCCTGAAGCCTCCTGCTCCAGCTCTTCCAGTATATCTGTAAATCCCGACTACTTGACTGCCCGTACAAATTTAGGCACCCAAGAGTTTAGGGAAAACAACAAAGTAAACTCCGGGTCAGTCATGGGACTGGTGTGAGTAAAACAGTTTAAAAACAGTTCGAACAAGTAAACGATATCTCATAAGACCACGCCGCATAACGGAACGGGTTTTTCCCTTATGAGAATCCAAAATAACTTTATATCAAAAATCTTTTGATATTATAATAATGCCTATCCATCACAGTATATATAATCATCTAGCAGAAACGCTTTCATCTCACGTTCTACATATATAGTATACAATCAAAACCGCAAGCACGTATTGGGTAATGGATTTCCAACTATGACAAGGTATGGAATCACCTTCCGCTTGTGTACCTCTAGAGAGGAATACACTGGGTTCAACAAGAACATCTTGCAACCCGGCCACACATGACCGACCACTCATTTCGCTTGAGTGTATCGAATGTATATCACCAACAGTTGGGATCAGCAACCGTTTCCCGAATGGGACAGCATCAACAATAGATTTTTAGAAGTAAATGAAACTCTAGATCAGGTGATTATACACCCTACTTCGGTGCGACCGACTTAGCCATGCTGCCTGCCCGATTTCTGTCATTTACCGGATGATGAGGCTAGAAGCTATGCTTTATCATCACATCAGATTCACTTTGAATGTCACATCATCAAATCCATCCAATCACCGATTGATGTCCTCAACCATACATTATGTGTTAGCTAAGAGAAGTTTCCTTCTCCGCTTCCACTCTTGGTACAGTTGGAGAAATCAATATACGTGATCGTCTGGACATATTCTGTCAGACATCCGTCCATACAAGTCACCCAGGAACAGGATGAACCGAAGGCACTATTCTGTAAACAGGATAGCCCTTGCATAACTCCGTCTTCAATTTCCTTTGGCATATATGATTCGCAACGCTTATGCCAATACAGAGTGGTTCTTTGGATAATAATCCAACCGGTCTCTCCATATTAACAACGTTACAATGGTCAAAACTTCGATAGTCTGTGATTTAACTATCGAATAAAAACAAGTGTGCAAACAACGATAATATTTCCAAATGGAAATTATATCGATCAAACATCATTTAACATTCATCTCTTTATTTCATTAATTTACTTATTTCCTGTTTCCCTACGTTCAATATTCCTTATTTTCTAAATTGGGAAAATATACGTTATTAACAATGGAAAACATTTCCATTTCTCGTTTTCTTTATTAGAAAACATTTCTGGTTTCTTATTTGGAAAATATTTCCAAAGCTTCTTCATTGGACTTAGGCAGATGTTTAAACAAACCATCGCGATGCCAACTCAAACCATTTCCTTTTACTGCCGAACATTAACTATTCCTTAGTTAAAACGAAGCCAATTAAGTTGGGGTAGAACTACCTCTCAGACCTTAACTGAACAACATTTCTAACTTTGAAATGGGCAAAGTTCACTTTGTATTCCATTTACTAACTTCCTTACTTAACCCTCCTTCGAATAGATCTCTATTTGATTTACTCTATTCACTTAACCCCTTTTCGAATAAACTATATTCGATTTACTAACTTTATTCGAATAAACTATATTTTATTAACTCCTTTTACTTTAACCCTAATCGATTAACTAACATCGATTAGCTCTTTTTACTTTACTCTCTAATCGATTAACTAACATCGATTAGCTCCTTTGCTTTCTATTCGAATAAACTATATTCGATTAACTCATTTTACTTTCTATTCGAATAACTATATTCGATTTAACTCATTTTACTTTCTATTCAAATAACTATATTCGATTAACTCATTTGCTTCTATTCTAATCGATTAAACTAACATCGATTATCTCCTTTCAACTTTATTCTCTAATCGATTAACTAACATCGATTAACTTCTTTTTAACTTTAACACAAATCGATTAACTAACATCGATTAACTTCTTTTACTTTATTCTCTAATCGATTAACTAACATCGATTAACTTCTTTTACTTTATTCTCTAATCGATTAACTAACATCGATTAACTTCTTTTACTTTATTCTCTAATCGATTACCTAACATCGATTAACTTCTTTTACTTTATTCTCTAATCGATTAACTAACATCGATTAACTTCTTTTTAACTTTAACAAAAATCGATTAACTAACATCGATTAACTTCTTTTTAACTTTAACACAAATCGATTAACTAACATCGATTAACTTCTTTTGATAAACTACGTTTTCCGTTACAACTATTTCCTTTTTATAACGTTTACTTACCGTTACAAATATATCCTATTTTTAACTTCTATTTACCGTTACAAATATATCCTATTTATAACTTCTATTTATTTTCTAAATAAATATTCCTTTTCTATTTCTATTTATTTTCTAAATAAATATCCCTTTTATAAAACCGTGTTCGTTTTATAAATAATTCCTTTTATAAAATCCTGTGATTTTATAAAATCCTGTGATTTTATAAAATTCCTTTATTTCAATATACATTGAAATACTTCTTTTTACATCCCAGGGTCTTTTATGATATTTAAAATATCAAATAAAAATGATCAATATCATTTCAACACCCATAATCCATAACAGATTATATAACACATCATATATCACAATATATGAAAACAGTAAAATAAATGTTGAGGAATCCAGTTGGATTCCTCCAACCTGTTTCCCTGCATCACAGATGTTAAACAATATAGATAACATCACTTTCAGTTCCATATGATATATTCTGTTAAACAGAATCAATATAGAAAATAAATCAACTGACTAGCAGTTCAATCAAACAGTCAACATACAGTAAATCAGCCAATATCTAACAGTTCTAAAAATACAACATGAAATTATAAACTGTTCAGAGTTAGTGAGATTTACTCACATTTGCGCGTTAGCCGTTAAATAACGGTTTGCGTTATTGGATTCAGTCGGACAATTTATTTCGCCATAAATTGTAACGAGCTTCGATTCACTCCCCGTCAGCTCCATGGTGTAGTGTCCGTCCATACGATTTCAATGTGACAGACCGTTCGTAAATCGAACACATCTTTGAACTTGGCCCAAAACCCGTCCTCTTTGAAAACCCTATGGCAAGTTCCACTGCATACTTTTAATCCACCCAACTCTAACCGTTTTCCCTTTTGCAAAGAACTATCTTTGATTTCGATCGGCCTCACAAACATACTCGTAAATTTGCAATGAACTCTCGTTTTCCATTTGGGCCTCACACACAATTTTTATATTATTATTTAAAACTGGGCTCACCCCATATTATCGGCGGCCCATGTCCACTGCATCCCACCGCAACCAACAGTACTTCTTCTTCCCTCGTGAAAGCAGAAACCCCGTCTCCCATTTAGCACCGTGACCTTCTCGTTCTACTGTGTAAACAAGGACCGCAACCAACCCAGCACATCTTTCCTTCCAACCGCATACACCTGTGATCACCTACCCCGTCTCCGACTAGTTCTTCCTTCCCAGTCCAAACGCCTGTAGCCCCTTTACCGCCCATGCAGCAAACAACTAGTTCACTCCTCAAATAACAAAGCACGCCCCTTTTCTTGTAACCACCTCAATACCCTTAATATTCTTAACATCCTAAATCAACTATACCACATATAAATACCTGCCGCTTAATACACTTTCTTCACCCTGACGCCATACTTCATATGAACACAGTTTTACTTAAACTTCCTTCTCCCTGAACATAACCGTAAAACACACAGCACCGGTCACGAATGGACTTCCCACTCGTCTGCCTCGCCGCCAGAAAATCAAGGTCCTCCTCTCGCAAGCCCGAGCTCATCCATGTTGTCCCCCCTAGCTCGAAGACCATTCACACGTATTTCATGAGATTTAAGTGGGATTATTTGTTTGCTCTTTTTTTTTATTCGATTGTTGAAGTTTTAGTAATGGAGGCGGCCTCCGTTTGTTTGCAGAAGATAGATAAGGTCGGTTAGGTTATAACGTTTAGCAGGGGTATTTATATCATTAAATGTTCATTTCTCTTGTGGATTATTAAATGCCACGATCTTGTTTCGAGGACCAAGGGAACGGACGGTTTGAGGAGGTGGTTCATGGCTTCTGTTTGGTCACACGTGAGTTAGGATATTTTTATGTGTAAAAGTTTTAGTGTCCCCTATCACAAAGTAAAGAATTTCCTTCCTTTACAAACTGTTGTCGACAGAAGTAAACATGTCGTTGAAATCAGCTCGGTGCCACGATCCCGAAAATATAATAATACCGGTAGATGGACTCATATTTTGAAACTTCAAAATGTTGATTTCAGGGTGCAAAATACTTCAAATAAAAAGTCTCTTATTAAATTAATTAAAAATTACAGTAAAATTCTAAAAATTAAATTATCACTATGTCCCAAAAGAACCTTGTCTAAATTCAAACCCGATCTCTAGTTATATTGAATAAACTGTTACGGTCGATAAACGATTCTATAGCGACTATTTTAAAATTTGATTTGGACATATCTCAAAATCTACACGACGAAATCCCGATTTTTCTCTTCCACTAGAAAGATATACTCTGCCAGCTCCACACGTTTCTTGTTTCACAGAAATCCGGCTTAAAACGAATCCTGTACATTCAGTTGAAGTTCGAATCGCCAATTTACGAACTGCAGCGCCATTTCGAGCTCGTTTATAATTATATTATAAACTATACATTCAACTGTCGACGACTGAATATATTCGTTATTCAAATTCAATTCCAAGCTGAATTAAATATCACAGATGATCCGGTTCACACCATATCATTATTTCAGCCAATTTTGATTATTTCAGAATTAAATATATTATTAAATATATTATTTTAAATTAAATATTCATCATTATTTAAATTCAACGACCATGCAATTCACTAACCTACCATTTATACAATTAAATAAATTAATCATAATACCCCTGCCAATGCGGGTCATTACATGCCCAAAAACAAAAAAAATATCAAAAACAATCGAAATAAAATTCCGTAGATCAGCAAATATATATATATGAGTTCGTCGTGATCTGCTCTTCGTTTTCATGTGTTTGTTTCTGAGTTCGAACACTTGTCTGCGTCGATGGAAAATACCCAACGAGTTAGGGTTAATGCCTTTTTGGGTTATTTAAGTATTGATTCATGAAATCGAGTCCGATTTTGGATTTCGTGAGTTGAAAGGGGGTTTGCGCGCAAGTTTGGAGGTGTTCTATGAAGGTTCTGTTCGGTGGATTCTTCCTATGACCCGCGGAGTCGAGCAGCTTCAAAGGGTCGTCGCAGGGAGGTCTCGTTGATGGCTTGTGCAGTCTTCTGGAATGTGGATAAGTGAAGTGGTGAATGAAGTTTAGTTTTTTTCTTTTTCAGTTTACTGTTGGGTTCGAATTGTTCCTGTGTTCGTGAATTACTGTAGTGATGATTTTTCCGGAGTTGAAGTTGAAGTGGTCGGAAAGACAAGCGGGTTGATGGCCTGGTGGTTTGGCAGATGGAGGAGCTGATGTTAGGAGGATGAAACGGTGTACAGGCGTGGTATGTATTTTGTTTTGTGTACTAGGAGTTAAGGGGAGTTTGAGTGTTTTGTACTGATAAAAGGAAAGGCAGTGAGCTCGAGTAGCTAGTGATGGTTGGATCAAAGTCTGAAATGGATAGAAGAAGTGGAAACTGGAGTTAACGAATTTTATATTCAGTGAAGAAGGTTGTGAAAATTACAGTGGAGAAGAAAAATGATGATCGAGTTACTGTGTTATGAAACAAACGAAAGCATTGTAAGTTATAAATTGGGTCAGCCTTGTTATGGAACCAAATGTAATTAGTCACTAATATTGTTAATTAGTAATTAGTTAAAGAATTAATTAATTTATACTTAAGATAACTTACACTTAGGTTAATCTATTTATCCGTAAGTTAATTAAATTTTACTTAGGAAGTTAATTCATATGATAGGTTAGTCAAATATACTTAAGTTAATCATGCACACTTAAGGTTAATTAATTTTAGATGAGAGAAATTAATTAAGTTAAGGTAATTAGTTAATTATTAAATTAATTTATATTATCTTAAAATGTTAATAACTTGTATATCTATCATCAGAATCGGATAAACAAGGCATCGACGAAATCGTATTTTCGAGTGGAATATTTTGGAACTGGTTTGGAATGGATGTGAAGCTCGTCTAAATTTATTACAAAATAAATTGTGTGATCAGAATCAACAACCGTAAATCGTTGGTTAACGATTACGGACAATGTGAGTAAAACTCACCAACTCTGAACAGTTATATTTTTATAATGTATTTTTAGAACTGTTAATCATCTGTTTATTGCTGTGTGTTGGTTGATTGATTGAACTGCTAGTCAGTTAGTGAAAATTATATATGTATATATATGTAATTATATATATATATAAAAACCGTTAAATATTTATATATTGATTCTGCTATCAGAATAATTTATATTGAACTGAAAGTGATGATAATCATATTGTGTAATATCTGTGGATGCAGGGAGACAGGTTGGAGGAATCCGACTGGATTCCTCAACAGTTATTTTATTGTTTTTCATATATTGTTATAAGATGTGATATAAAATCTGTGGGCGATTATATGTGCTTGGACGATATTGAACATCGTGATTTGATATGATTGAATACCATAACATACCGAAATGTTGATAAGGGGATTTTCAAAGTGATATTGAAAACAGAATATTTATAAATTGGAATATTTATAAATAAGAGATATTTATAAATTTAAATTTTTATAAATAAGGAATATTTATAAATTGGGATATTTATAAATAGGAGATATTTTAAAAAGGAAAATAAATTCAAAACATTTCTTTTTGAATGGAAAGGCCTGTGTGGTGGGTTTGGGGATTTTCCCGATGCTCCCGATACAAAGGAGGTTATGGCGAATTTTCTCGGGAATTTAAGGAGTTAGAATATTTTTAAGATTAAATTTGAAAAGGGAATATTTGCAAACCATTTGCAAATAGAATAAAATAGAGAAAAGAAATATTTGCAAACCATTTACAAATAGAATTGAAAAGGAAACGTTATAAAAAGGAAATCATTTTTAAAGTGTAGAACCGTTATTTAAAAGTAAATCTTTTCAAATGAATAAAACGTTGTTAAAAAGGAAATCTTTATAAAGTGAATAAAGTAAATCGAATATGGTATTCTAAAGGAGTAAAATCGAATATGGTATTCGAAGGTAGTAAATCGAATATGGTATTCTAAAGTTAGTAAAACGAATATGCTATTCGAAAGGGGTTAGTCGAGTCGAGTTAGTTGAATAGAGTTAACCAGTTCAGTAGAGTTAACCAGTTCAGTAGAGTTAATTAGGTAGAGTTAACCAGTTAGAGTTAATCAGTTAGAATTAATCGATTAGAGTTAAAACGAACTAGAGTTAATCAAATATAGTTAAGTGAGACAGAGTTAGTCAAACATAGTATTCAGGGTAAGTTACCATCTCGTACGACTGCAAGCGAAATTCGCAGGGCAGTAAATAGCCTAAGGCAGTCGGATGTTTCCTGAGGGAGTCAGGCATAACCATTGTGATCGCTGCGATCTAGAGTCAAGCGAATGGAGTTTAATGGAATATTAGTTATTCGATAGGAGTTAATCGAATATAGGTTATTCGAAGAAGAGTTAATCAAATAGAGATTTCTCGAAGAGAGCTAATCGGCGAATTCGATTATATCGAATTCGGGAAAGTACTTATAATTTCCAGTGTTTAAATAGAGATTTATTTATTTATAAATAAATAAGTGTTAGGTTAATTATTCACTAATAAGAATAGAAGTTATAATTAAAGTTAGATAATTCGAAAGGAGGGATTATAACGTTATCGTTATAACCAATGTTTTAAATATAGAAGTGGATTAGTAAAATTGGATCCGAGAAAGGCGTAATGTGACGGCCCGCCCCGCACCAGCCTGCATTTCCTCCGAAAGTGCGCTGTACACATGCTCGACTGGCACAGGACGGACGTCAAGAGAAAGGAAAGAAGAGAATGAACTAATCAAGAAACCTGTAGAATGTCTCACAGCGCATGGAATAAAATATAATAATAACATACTTGACACAAAACAGGCGAGACAGTGCATAAGCTGATAACTAAAATCAACATCAATCATCAAAGCAGCGGAAATCCAAATACAGCTTATTACAATTTTCCAAATTTACTGTCTCTAAACAAAAGAAAGCTGAAGTAGAAGATACACCAACAATGCCCAAGCAGTGATCTTCAACAACACAGGGAGAATACTATATATATTACGTGGAAGCCTCCTGCTCGTCTCCGGATCATCTACCCGTGCATCACCAGCTAACCTGTCTCTAGTCTGCTCATGTGAGCACCCAGAGTAATAAGAGGAGACATAAAACTCTGGGTCAGACATAAAGCCTGGTATGAGCGATAAGCATCTAAACAGAATAATAACAGGTATACTAAACCATACCTGAACCTGGACCTGCAACCAAAGAGTTAGTACCACATACCGTACAATGCTCTAAGGTGCCATAATAAATAGTGTAAGAATACGGGGGTGGGGTGTGCATGTCACAATGATAGCAAGCAAATCATCCATAGAAACCATCCTCACATCTCTCATTCAGTGCGTAAAGCATACGACATCTACCACTTTGGAACGCTAGACAAACTGAGGTAACGACGAATCCCGACTTGTAGAAACCCTGCTGTGACCAAGCCAAACACTTGGAGTCATGACCAAACATTTCAATGACCCACTTCATTGGTCGTAGCCCTTGGTTCTACCGATGCCATAATGGCCCTGAATCCGCCTTCGTACCTCCTACCATAGTGGTCCAAAGCTATAGACGTCGATAACTCCTTGGCACGCGTCCCGCAGCAAAGCCCAACCATGAAGCGAACTCGTTGATTCCCATCTGAATCTTGAGCTCTAACTTCTCATTTGGACTTCCTTTGCATCTCGGGTTTGGTCGAATTGGAGTTGGTTTTCAAAAGAGTCGTCGCGTAATCACAGCTCCAATCCGGTTCGGTGCTCCTTTGGTTCGGGTCCTCCACTCGGTTCGGTTCGGGTCACAGTACTCCATCCGGTTCGGTGCTCCTTCGGTTCGGGTTCTCCACTCGGTTCGGTTCGGGTGTCTTGCTCCTGCTGCCGTTTCTTCAACTACCTCCGAGTCCTTCAGAGTCGCGGTCCGGGTCTCCCTTGTTGTCCCTGAAGTTCCATGCTGCTGGAGATGCCACCACCTTGGTTCAGTTCGGCTACCCGACCCGATCCCCTTATCCGATCTGATCCCACTCTCTTTAGCTTAC
Organism: Allium sativum; assembly: GCA_030737875.1. NCBI lineage: Eukaryota > Viridiplantae > Streptophyta > Magnoliopsida > Asparagales > Amaryllidaceae > Allium > Allium sativum. Next base: position 61,926,148 of record CM060927.1, on the reverse strand, counting down.
TCCGATCCGATCCCACTCTCTAGCTTATTCCGATCCGATCTGATTCTGCTCCATAGCTCCGATCCGATCCTCTGTCCAACTCCAACCCTAAGTAAACGGCCTTCCTTCTCGCCAAGTCTCCTCCAGTGACAAGTTCCAATCCAGTTCGAATTCCCTTGGTCAGTTCACAAATCCGATCCGACCCCTTTCTCCGATCCGAACCGGTTCGGAACCTGCACACTTCTGCAACTTTCCAGCGAGCTTTCTACGCCATTCGACGACGTTTTCGACCAATTTAACTATTCTAATCAATCATGAAACATACCATAGAGTCATAGCAACATGTAACATCAATTGCAAACACCATAACAACAATTTGATAGATTTAAAATGGATTAAACATAGCTAGAACTCCTCATTTTCCCCTAATCACTCTTAATCATGTTCAAGCATACAATTAACAAAACACATCGAAATTAACCCAAATTTCTAACAGAGCCTTAAAACATTATTTTAGAATTTTAAGAATTTTTCCAGAATTTATTTACGTATAAATTCGCTAATCTTCACTAATTACCCTTAATCACCGTAATTAGTGCAAAAACTATGCAAATCACTCACCTTGGCCACAAAATAAAACACCAAATCTGAAATATCCTCTGTTTGGGTCGAATTCCTATGTATAGCAGCAGCTCCAACCTTGCTTTGTTGCTATTTGGCCTTGCTTTGATGTAGTTTAGGCTTAATCTTCACTACAAATGTGTTTTGGAGTGGTTTTAGAGGATGGAGGCCATTACTAAGGTCTCAAGAAGGTTTGTGGCGGCTCAAAACTGAAATGAAAGTAATAACCTAACCCTAATCAGTCCCCCTATACCTCTAAACCCGAAATTCCCCTTGGGCCTAGCTGCTAATCACCCGGTTAAGCCCAATTAAGCTGTTTTTCACCATCTGAAACTTGTTTCAGCCATATCTCCCAAACGGTAAGTCCGTTTGGCTAATGTGACCACTCTACGGAAAGAGAAACCATCATCCAAAGCCAATGGAAGTTGTTTCAGGTCAAAATTCCTTCCCAGTCAAAAGTTATGGACAAAGCAGTGCCAACTAGGGGTAAAATGGTCATTTAAAAAAATCGAGAAAAATCATGAACATGGGAAATGACCCCAATAGTCGTCTCCCAAAGTTACATGACCATACGACTTCGTATGTGAAAGAAATAAATATCCTACGATCCTATGATGCGTAGAATACGGGTCGTTACACTCTCCCCCCCTTAAGAAATTTCGTCCCCGAAATTCCTTAACCCAAAACATACAAGGGATCCCGCATGCCTAACAACCATATACAACATTCAAATATGCAAAACAAGCAAACAAGCCTATCCTAGCATGCGGAAAACTAAATCGAAGTCAAAACCTTACCATGTAAAGAGTTCTGGATGTGTCTTCCTAATGTCCTCCTCTGTCTCCCAAGTACAATCACTCTCGTCCTCGCTCCACTGAACTTTGACCAACTTCACCGCCTTCCTTCGAAGTTGCTTCAAGTTGTGCTCGACAATACGGACCGGCTTGCGGTTCCCAACCGCCTCGGGTTCTACTTCGAAGTCCTCCAACTGATCAGGTGAAATAGTCATATCTGAGTCGTGAACGAACTTCCTTAGTTGGGAAACATGAAATACGTTATGAACTCCCGCCATCTTCTCTGGTAAGTCAATTCTATATGCCAAATTCCCGACTAGTTCAAGAACAGGGAATGGGCCAACAAACCTTGGTGCCAACTTGCCTCTCCTGCCAAATCGTATTATGCTCTTCAACGGAGAAATCTTGACAAACACCAAGTCGCCAACGGAGAATTTTAAGTCTCTTCTCCTCTTATCAGCATAACTCTTCTGCCTATCTTGGGCAGCCTTCATTCGTTGTTGAATGATCTTGATCTTATCTGAAGTTTCCCTCACCACATCTGGTCCAAGCATAAACTTCTCGCCAGTCTCTATCCAACATGATGGTGAGTTACACGGCCTTCCGTACAAAGCTTCAAACGGAGCCATACCGATACTGGATTGGTAGCTATTATTATATGCAAACTCTACTAGATGCAAATGGTTGTCCCATGATCCACCAAAATCCAATATACATGCTCTCAAGAGGTCTTCCAAAATACGATTCACCCTCTCTGTCTGACCGTCGGTCTGAGGATGATATGCGGTACTGATATGTAGCTCTGACCCTAGAGCCTCTTGTAAGCTCTTCCAAAACCCACTAGTGAACAACGGGTCTCGGTCGCTCACAATGCTTTTAGGTACTCCATGAAATCTCACTATCTACTTCATATACAATTCTGCTAACTTAGCTGCCGTTCTAGTCGATTTGACTGGTATAAACCTTGCACTTTTAGTCAGTCGATCTACAATTACCCAAATGCTGTCATATCCCGATCTAGTCCTTGGTAAACCATCGATGAAATCCATCGAGACTTGCTCCCATTTCCATTCGGGAATTTCTAATGGTTGCAACAACCCACTAGGCTTCTTTTGCTCGGCTTTAACTAGTTGGCAATTCATGCACTTGGATATAAACTTCCCAACGTCTCTTTTCATCCCTTCCCAGTAGTAAGTCTGTTTCATATCTCTATACATCTTATTACCACCGGGGTGTATAGTTAGCTTTGAGTGATGACATTCTCTAAGCACTTCGTCTCTCAATCCATTGACATTGGGTACAACAAGCTTTCCATTCTTTCTAAGCCATCTATCTCGATCAAGCCCATACTTGTTCATCTCCTCATCGATACCCATCTCTAACTTGGAGATGATTTCCAATAGGTTAGGATCGTCCCTCTGACTAGAGCCGATCCGTTCAATCAAAGTGGGTCTGATCGTCAAACTTGCTAACATTTCTGGATCCAATTCGCACTTTGGTCTGAAATCAAACCCCGCGATAAACTCCAGTTGCTTCCATTCAAGGAACATAGCCCCTAAGCTGGCATGTCTTCTACTCAATGCATCAGCCACCGCATTGCCCTTTCCCGGTGTATATGCGATGTCAAAATCATAGGAAGCTAAGAACTCTAACCATCTCTGCTGACGGAGATTTAAATCCTTCTGGGAGAAGAGATATTTTAACGACTTATGATCTGTAAACAGCTCAAATCTTTCTCCTAAGAGATAGTGTCTCCACATCTTTAACGCGAACACGATCGCTGCCAATTCTAAATCATGGGTAGGGTATCTTCTCTCGTGCGGTTTCAACTGCCGACTTGCGTAAGCTACAATCCTACCGCCTTGCATCAATACAGCACCCAGTCCGGTACCACAGGCATCCGTGTATACCGTCATCTCTTCATCCCCCTTAGGAATGACTAACACTGGTGCGCTTGTCAACTTGTCCTTTAGACTCTTGAATGCATTCTCGCACCTTTCATTCCAGACAAAAGCTTGATTCTTCTTTGTCAACTGAGTCAACGGTGCTGCTATCTTGGAGAAGCCTTGGATAAACTTACGATAATATCCCGCTAATCCCAAGAAACTTCTTACATCTGTTGCGTTCTTGGGCGTAGGCCAATCCTGTACCGTAGCCACCTTTGCCGGGTCCACGGCAATACCATTCTCTGATACAACATGGCCCAAGAACCTCACTTCCCTCTTCCAGAAGTGACACTTAGAAAACTTTGCTTTCAATTGGTGTTTTCTCAACACCTCCATCACTACTCTTAAATGTTCCTTGTGTTCTTCCTCTGTCCTCGAATAGACCAAAATATCATCCACGAACACAAGAACAGACTTATTCAACTGATCTCTGAATACCCTATTCATAAGATCCACAAAATATGCCGGGGCATTAGTCAGCCCAAATGGCATAACCAACCACTCATAAAATCCAGACGGCGTTCGAAATGCCGTTTTAGCTATACTCTCAGCTTCCACTCTAAGCTGATGAAAACCTGTCGCGAGATCCAACTGAGAAAATATTCTCGCGCCACTCAACTGATCGAACAAATCATCTATCCGCGGTAGAGGATACTTGTTCTTCCTCGTCACTTTATTCAACTCGCGGTAGTCTACACACAAATGAAGGGAACCATCCGCCTTGGTAGCAAACACAACTGGTGCTCCCCATTCAGAAACACTCCTTCTGATAAATCCCTTCTTCAAAAGATCGCTGACTTGCACCTCGAGCTCACGCTGCTCTCTTGGTGCCATACGACGAAGTGGCATCACTATAGGTCTGGCATCTTTTACCAAATCAATACGGAACTCAATCTCTCGGTGTGGTGGAAGTCCGGTCACTTCTTCGAAAACATCCGGATACTGGCCAACCACGGGCAAACCTGACAACTCACTATGCGGAATGTCGAGGGAGTTTAGAAAACTAGCCAATACCCCCTTACTGGGTAGACCACCAAACACTATCCTCCGCCCATCATCCGCTCTAGCTGTCACCAACAAGCCCTCACAGTCTACCACCACCCCGTATCTTTGGAGCCAATCTACTCCCAAAATAATGCCAAACCCAGTAAAGCCCAAAACAAAGCAATCACAAACAAACATGCATCCATGACTCGATAAGACCACATTGCGACAAATCATGCTAAGGCTAGTCGAACCACCAATCGGGTTCGTCACTATTAAAGGTCTATCGACAATTTCGGGCTCCAATCCCAACCTATCTACCAGGTCACTAGATATGAAAGAACTGGAAGCTCCGGTATCAAACAAAACTCTAACAGGAACATCATAAACAGAAAGCATACCTTGAATGACGACATTCTTTCCCTTCTCCGCCGCAGTTGGGGCATTCGACGAAGAAGGAATAGCATTAAGGGCATATGCTTTCACCATTTGCTTTTCTTTAGGGGGCTGTGGACACTTGTCCTTGTGATGTCCCATTTGGCCACAGTTGAAGCACTTCCTATCCGCTGGCTTGGCCCGACAATTACTAGCATAATGGCCCTTCTTACCACAGCTGAAGCACTCCACATCTTGCTTATTCTTTTTCTTCTGGCCGTCCTTAGCCTGATTCTGCTTTCTCTTATTCTGAGAACCACCTTTGCCTCCACCACTAGCTTGTGGCTTTGGCTCATCTGCGGATGCAACCTCAGTCTTCGACTTAGGGTAGAGACTTTCCGATCTTAACGCTTTCCCCACAATCGATTCAAACGTCTCATCGATGTGGTTAATAAGTTTTTCCCCCAAGTACTGATCCAAACCAATTATGAATTTTTCATTCTTTTTCTCGGCAGTATCAATAAGAGATAACCCATATTTTGACAAAGTGTCAAATTCAGCAATATACTCCGAGACAGCTCTGCCATTCTGCTTGAGCTCCAAGAACTTCTTAAACAACATTGACTTCTGAGCAGCTGGAATGAACTTCTCACTAAAGCGAGCCTTAAACTGCTCCCCAGTAATCTGGTCTTCGGGAGTAGCTGCCTTTATAGCATTCCACCAATTCATTGCCCGCCCTTGCAGCTGACGGGACGCTAGCTTTCTCTTCATCGCATCCTCGATACCCAAATCCTCGAAGATACGTTCGCAACTATCCACCCAATCCTGAACATCCGTAGCCGACTCCGTTCCGTGGAACGGCTTCTCACCAAGGCTAGTATAATCCTTATTCAGCTTGGCGAAGTCGACTCTTGGCGCCTGCACCATTGGACCACCACCATTTCCACCATTGGGAGCTGCCCTCTGTAAATCTCTAAGCATCTCTCTCATGAGGTCAGTAAACATCGTCCTCATGTCAGCAGCATTCCCATTATTGGCTCCCCTACCAGCACCTCTAGTATATCGGCTCATCGTCAATCTGAAAAAGGAAACGATTAACGACTCCATAGTGGTGCTAGTGCAGTACGACTTCATCCTTATACTACTAATAGTATATATATATATAGCTTTTAAAAACCAAAGTAATCACAAATACGCTCTCTCGTATACGTGTATTATCTCTCCCTGATAACTTCCCTAGGTTAACTACGCAACCTAGAGCTCTGATACCAAGTGTGACGGCCCGCCCCGCACCAGCCTGCATTTCCTCCGAAAGTGCGCTGTACACATGCCCGACTAGCACAGGACGGACGTCAAGAGAAAGGAAAGAAGAGAATGAACTAATCAAGAAACCTGTAGAATGTCTCACAGCGCATGGAATAAAATATAATAATAACATACTTGACACAAAACAGGCGAGACAGTGCATAAGCTGATAACTAAAATCAACATCAATCATCAAAGCAGCGGAAATCCAAATACAGCTTATTACAATTTTCCAAATTTACTGTCTCTAAACAAAAGAAAGCTGAAGTAGAAGATACACCAACAATGCCCAAGCAGTGATCTTCAACAACACAGGGAGAATACTATATATATTACGTGGAAGCCTCCTGCTCGTCTCCGGATCATCTACCCGTGCATCACCAGCTAACCTGTCTCTAGTCTGCTCGTGTGAGCACCCAGAGTAATAAGAGGAGACATAAAACTCTGGGTCAGACATAAAGCCTGGTATGAGCGATAAGCATCTAAACAGAATAATAACAGGTATACTAAACCATACCTGAACCTGGACCTGCAACCAAAGAGTTAGTACCACATACCGTACAATGCTCTAAGGTGCCATAATAAATAGTGTAAGAATACGGGGGTGGGGTGTGCATGTCACAATGATAGCAAGCAAATCATCCATAGCAACCATCCTCACATCTCTCATTCAGTGCGTAAAGCATACGACATCTACCACTTTGGAACACTAGACAAACTGAGGTAACGACGAATCCCGACTTGTAGAAACCCTGCTGTGACCAAGCCAAACACTTGGAGTCATGACCAAACATTTCAATGACCCACTTCATTGGTCGTAGCCCTTGGTTCTACCGATGCCATAATGGCCCTGAATCCGCCTTCGTACCTCCTACCATAGTGGTCCAAAGCTATAGACGTCGATAACTCCTTGGCACGCGTCCCGCAGCAAAGCCCAACCATGAAGCGAACTCGTTGATTCCCATCTGAATCTTGAGCTCTAACTTCTCATTTGGACTTCCTTTGCATCTCGGGTTTGGTCGAATTGGAGTTGGTCTTCAAAAGAGTCGTCGCGTAATCGCAGCTCCAATCCGGTTCGGTGCTCCTTTGGTTCGGGTCCTCCACTCGGTTCGGTTCGGGTCACAGTACTCCATCCAGTTCGGTGCTCCTTCGGTTCGGGTTCTCCACTCGGTTCGGTTCGGGTGTCTTGCTCCTGCTGCCGTTTCTTCAACTACCTCCGAGTCCTTCAGAGTCGCGGTCCGGGTCTCCCTTGTTGTCCCTGAAGTTCCATGCTGCTGGAGATGCCACCACCTTGGTTCAGTTCGGCTACCCGACCCGATCCCCTTATCTGATCCGATCCCACTCTCTTTAGCTTACTCCGATCCGATCCCACTCTCTAGCTTATTCCGATCCGATCCGATTCTGCTGCATAGCTCCGATCCGATCCTCTGTCTAACTCCAACCCTAAGTAAACGGCCTTCCTTCTCGCCAAGTCTCCTCCAGTGACAAGTTCCAATCCAGTTCGAATTCCCTTGGTCAGTTCACAAATCCGATCCGACCCCTTTCTCCGATCCGAACCGGTTCGGAACCTGCACACTTCTGCAACTTTCCAGCGAGCTTTCTACGCCATTCGACGACGTTTTCGACCAATTTAACTATTCTAATCAATCATGAAACATACCATAGAGTCATAGCAACATGTAACATCAATTGCAAACACCATAACAACAATTTGATAGATTTAAAATGGATTAAACATAGCTAGAACTCCTCATTTTCCCCTAATCACTCTTAATCATGTTCAAGCATACAATTAACAAAACACATCGAAATTAACCCAAATTTCTAACAGAGCCTTAAAACATTATTTTAGAATTTTAAGAATTTTTCCAGAATTTATTTACGTATAAATTCGCTAATCTTCACTAATTACCCTTAATCACCGTAATTAGTGCAAAAACTATGCAAATCACTCACCTTGGCCACAAAATAAAACACCAAATCTGAAATATCCTCTGTTTGGGTCGAATTCCTATGTATAGCAGCAGCTCCAACCTTGCTTTGTTGCTATTTGGCCTTGCTTTGATGTAGTTTAGGCTTAATCTTCACTACAAATGTGTTTTGGAGTGGTTTTAGAGGATGGAGGCCATTACTAAGGTCTCAAGAAGGTTTGTGGCGGCTCAAAACTGAAATGAAAGTGATAACCTAACCCTAATCAGTCCTCCTATACCTCTAAACCCGAAATTCCCCTTGGGCCTAGCTGCTAATCACCCGGTTAAGCCCAATTAAGCTGTTTTTCACCATCTGAAACTTGTTTCAGCCATATCTCCCAAACGGTAAGTCCGTTTGGCTAATGTGACCACTCTACGGAAATAGAAACCATCATCCGAAGCCAATGGAAGTGGTTTCAAGTCAAAATTCCTTCCCAGTCAAAAGTTATGGCCAAAGCAGTGCCAACTAGGGGTAAAATGGTCATTTAAAAAAATCGAGAAAAATCATAAACATGGGAAATGACCCCAATAGTCGTCTCCCAAAGTTACATGACCATACGACTTCGTATGTGAAAGAAATAAATATCCTACGATCCTATGATGCGTATAATACGGGTCGTTACACGTAAAGAAGTTGTTAAAGATTAAAAGATAAACTTTGACCATTTCGAAGTTATAACGTTGTTCAGTTAAGGTCTGAGAGGTAATTATACCCCAACTTGAGTGGCTTCCTTCTTAACTAAGAAATGGTAAGGTTTGATCGTAAAGGAGTTTTGGAAATGTTTTCCAAACGAGAATCAGAAATGTTTTCTGATAAAATAAAATAAGAATTTAGAATATAGGGAAACATGAGATAAGTAAATAAATGAACTAAAGAGATTTATGTTAAATGATGTTTGTTCGATATAATTTCCATTTGGAAATAATATCGTTGTTTGCACACTTGTTTTTCTTTGATAGTTAACTCACCGACTATCGAAGTTTTGACCATTTTAACGTTGTTAATATGGAGAGACCGGTTGGATTATTATCCAAAGAACCACTCTGTATTGGCATAAGCATCGCGAATCATATATGCCAAAGATAATTGAAGACGGAGTAAAATGCAAGAGCTGTTGTATAAGTCTTAGATAACAGTGACTAAGATGGATATACGGAATAGTGCCTTCGGTTTGTCCAGTCCTAGGACAACTTGTATGGACGAAGGTCTGACAGAGTATATCCAATGGATCGCGTAAGTTGATCTGTTCAAACGTATTCACGTTTGGTGGCGGAGGAATTCGTTTCTCTAAGCTGTATACCCGTGTTACTTTTGGATAAATCAATTTGTGATTTGGCGGGTATGATGATGTGACATTCTAAGTGAATGAGGATGACTTGTATGAATAAATGTCTGACAGAGTATTTCTAGAAAGGTCACGTACATTGATTTCTTCGACCGTACCAAGAGTGGAAACGGAGAAGGAAACTTCTTTAGCTAACACGTAATGTACTGTTGTAGACGTCAATTAGTGATTTTCGATGGATTTGACAATGTAGCATTCGAAGTGAATCTGATGTAATGATAAAGCGTAGCTTCTAGCCTCATCAACCAGTAAATGACAGAAATCGGGCAGGCAGCATGGCTAAGTCGGTCGCACCGAAGTAGGGTGTATAATCACCTATCCAGAGAATATTCATTTGTTTCTTATTTCTATCAATGCTGTCCCATATATATATGGGAACGGTTGTTGATCCCAACCGTTGGTGATATACATTTGATACACTCAAGCGAAATGAGTGGTCGGTCATGTGTGGCTGAGTTACAAGATGTTCTTGTTGAACTCCAGTGTATCGTTCCTAGAGTACACTGATCGGAAGGTGGTTCCATACCTTGTCATAGTTGGAAATCCATTACCCAATACGTGCTTGCGATTTTGATTGTATACTATATATGTAGAACGTGAGATGAAAGCGTTTCTGCTAGTTGATATCTATTTGTACATAGACATTATTATAATATCAAAAGGTTTTTGATATAAAGATATTTTGGATTCTCATAAGGGAAAAACCCGTTCCGTTCTGCGGCGTGGTCTTATGAGATATCGTTTACTTGTTCATATACCTGTTTAAACTGTTTTACTCACACCAGTCCCATGACTGACCCGGAGTTTACTTTGTTGTTTTCCCTAAACTCTTGGGTGCCTAAATTTGTACGGGCAGTCAAGTAGTCGGGATTTACAGATATACTTGGAGAGCTTGGAGCAGGAGGCTTCAAGATCATATAGCTAAAGTTCATTTCCGCTGTGTTGTAAGTGCTGTGCTCTGATAAGTGCTATTGTATACATAACTGTTATATTTCAAAGTTATGTTATCTACTATATGTTATTCGTTCCGTTGTGAGGTTCGTGTTACTCTGATGTTGTGTTCTTCTTCTTCTTCTATTCTAAGTTTCTATCTTATCTATTCTCGCCTTCTAATTTCTTTCATTAATTACCGGGATTTTTCGATGTTTTGGTTATCGACATCGTGCTTATGTCGATAACCAAATTCGCCGAAAATCCGGGTCGTTACAGTTGGTATCAGAGCTTAAGTTAAGAATTACTTGGCTCTGTGGCGTGACTCGGTAGAGATAGGGTTAGTAATACCCTAGATTGAGTTTGAGTGTATATATACGAGTGCGTATTTGTATTTGATATAAAAATGGTTTTATATTGTGGAGATTCATTGGCTGAGTTGTTTATGAGTTCTGGTCGATCAGTTTGATCCACTGTATCGGTAGGAGTAAATTAACACTCGAATACGATGGGTCGACACAGTATGTTTTGAAAAGAGGGTAAATGAAATAATTTTACCCGAAGTATATATATTGGAATTATTATAATGTGTTGGTTATTATTATAATTGAGTAAGATTATAAAAGTGAAACGGTTATGAAAATAACCAATCAAATTTCGTATAAGTATTACGAAGTGAATTAAATCTGAAATTAAAGTCAGAATTGAAATTAAAAACTGGAAATTCAGATAAGTGTTTGTAATTGAATCTGGATTGGATATAGGTGAATTTTAAGATCCTGGGAGATATTAATTTTGTTTACAACATTGTAAAAGGATATTTGGAATTGATTTCAAGGTGGAAATGTGTAAAAATGGGATTTGAAAATACTATAGTATTGAACTCACTTCGGTAGCTGGAATAGATTCCGATGTTGATCATGACATCATCGGTGTTCATTTTCGAGTATGTAAGTGACGGATTACTACCAAGGATTTTGTTTTGGGAAAACAAGTTGTGTTGAATTTCAAAAAGGAAAATTTGATTTTTGAAAGAGGTAAACTGTTTAAAAACTTCCAGGAAGAAAAGGTTGTTTGAATTTAAACAAATTAAAGTAAAATTTGTAAAATCCAATAGAATTGGGATTGAATTAAAAGCCAGTAAGTTGAAATTGAATTGAAATAGATTGGTGTCAAGTAGAATTGGAATTGATTAGAGATAATATGAAATTTATATTGGACTGGTGAGTTATGGATTGGAAGTCAAGAATAGTGCTTGAGTTTGAAATAAAATTCGACTTAGGTATAAGCGAATGGTTGTGTTAAAGATAAATTGATTTGAGATCAAGTGGGAATGACATTGGTATATGTTGAATTGGTAACAGATGCAAAGGACATAGTGATATGCCCGACAAAAAGGTACAAGTTTATATTTGATATAAGAAAGAGATTTATGAGCCGAATTGGCAAGCCGTTTGGCATTTTGATTTTCTTTTGGGTTGAAGAAGGCCCAGAGAGGCGAGTTGGAATTTGAGATATTGACCAGTACAAAGGAGGTGCTGGCGAAATTTTCCGAAAATTTAAAGTGTTAGAAAATTTTCAGAATTTTTAAAATTTTAGTTGGTCGAAATGAATAAATATTTTAGTCGATATTAATTGGTTCAGTTAAAATCAGAAATATGGGGTAAACAAATCTTAGGAATTCCAATAGACAGGGTCGTCCTCTAACTTAGCAATTTCGAGGACGAAATTATTTTAAGTGGGGAAGAATGTAATGACCCGCATTTTTTAGAGATATATAATTAATTCATTTAATTATATAATTGGTGATTTAGAGAAGTTAATGATCGTTTAATTAAATAATATTGAATATTTAATTTATAATTATAATATAATAATATATTATAATGTCGAAATAGTCGGAAATAGTGAAATTCACAATATCGTGTGAATTGAATAGCATACGAGATTTGGTGGAGTTTCGATTCGAAATATAATAATGATTATATTGAATCGACTACAGTTGAACGTATAGTTTATAATATATTTATAAACGAGCCCGAAATGGCGCTGCAGTTCGTTATTTGGCGATTTGAACTTCAACTGAATATACAGGATTCGTTTTAAACCGGATTTCTGTGAAACAAGAAACGTGTGGAGCTGGTGGAGTATATCTTTCTAGTGGAAGAGAAAAATTGGGATTTCGTCGTGTAGATTTTGAGTTACGTCCAAATCAAATTCTCAGAAATGCAGCGCCCTGACCATAACGATTTAATTATATTTTAAATAAGGATTTAAATAGAAATCGAGCGTCGATATAACTCTGACGATGTGATATCGGGTTGTAAATACATACAGGAATATTCTGGAGCTGTATGGTATGCCACTGTGAATATAGACGATAATAATTAATTTTAAATAATTAATTTAATTATATTTAAATATATTTATATATTTAAATAGGCTATTTAGAGCGTTAAAAATAGCCACTTTTGCAAACGAAGTCGGAATTCGACGAAACCAGTTTTGTTGGATCTGCAATATCAAATAGTTGTTAGATTCCAAGTTTCGTGATTTTTAGAGTCAGTGTGTGACCGTAGGGATTTTTAGAGTGAGAAATAGTCAGTAATTCGATGGTTAAAAATACGCTGTATGGGCATACGAAGTCGGAATTCGACGAAACCAGTTTCGTTGGGACCGTAATGTCAAACTCTAGCAGTATGTCCAATTTCGTGATTTTTGGGTATTGTATGTGGTCATAAGAAATTAATTATGATAAGAACACATAACTTTAAAAATAGAAAGAGAATATGCTGAGGAATATTCCTACACCATACCCTATATAATAACCTTATCCTTGCCTAAACCTAATATCCCTCATTCCAGATATTTTCCGCCTCCACCCTTTTTCTGAAACGAGAAAACTGATCTTGCCCAAAAACAGAAAAAAACAAAAACAATCGAAATAAAATTCCGTGGATCAGCAAATATATATATATATATATATATATATATATATATGAGTTCGTCGTGATCTGCTCTTCGTTTTCATATGATTGTTTCTGAGTTCGAACACTTGTCTGCGTCGATGGAAAATACCCAGCGAGTTAGAGTTAATGCCTTTTTGGGTTATTTAAGTATTGATTCATGAAATCGAGTCCGATTTTGGATTTCGTGAGTTGAAAGGGGGTTTGCGCGCAAGTTTGGAGGTGTTCTATGAAGGTTCTGTTCGGTGGATTCTTTCTGTGACCTGCGGAGTCGAGCAGCTTCAAAGGGTCGTCGCAGGTAGGTCTCGTTGATGGCTTGTGCAGTCTTCTGGAATGCGGATAAGTGAAGTGGTGAATGAAGTTTAGTTTTTTTCTTTTTCAGTTTACTGTTGGGTTCGAATTGTTCCTGTGTTCGTGAATTTCTGTAGTGATGATTTTTCCGGAGTTGAAGTTGAAGTGGTCGGAAAGACAAGCGGGTTGATGGTCTGGTGGTTTGGCAGATGGAGGAGCTGATGTTAGGAGGATGAAACGGTGTACAGGCGTGGTATGTATTTTGTTTTGTGTACTAGGAGTTAAGGGGAGTTTGAGTGTTTTGTACTGATAAAAGGAAAGGCAGTGAGCTCGAGTAGCTAGTGATGGTTGGATCAAAGTCTGAAATGGATAGAAGAAGTGGAAACTGGAGTTAACGAATTTTATATTCAGTGAAGAAGGTTGTGAAAATTACAGTGGAGAAGAAAAATGATGATCGAGTTACTGTGTTATGAAACAAACGAAAGCATTGTAAGTTATAAATTGGGTCATCCTTGTTATGGAACCAAATGTAATTAGTCACTAATATTGTTAATTAGTAATTAGTTAAAGAATTAATTAATTTATACTTAAGATAACTTACACTTAGGTTAATCTATTTATCCGTAAGTTAATTAAATTTTACTTAGGAAGTTAATTCATATGTTAGGTTAGTCAAATATACTTAAGTTAATCATGCACACTTAAGGTTAATTAATTTTAGATGAGAGAAATTAATTAAGTTAAGGTAATTAGTTAATTATTAAATTAATTTGTATTATCTTAAAATGTTAATAACTTGTATATCTATCATCAGAATCGGATAAACAAGGCATCGACGAAATCGTATTTTCGAGTGGAATATTTTGGAACTGGTTTGGAATGGATATGAAGCTCGTCTAAATTTATTACAAAATAAATTGTGTGATCAGAATCAACAACCGTAAATCGTTGGTTAACGATTACGGACAATGTGAGTAAAACTCACCAACTCTGAACAGTTATATTTTTATAATGCATTTTTAGAACTGTTAATCATCTGTTGATTGCTGTGTGTTGGTTGATTGATTGAACTGCTAGTCAGTTAGTGAAAATTATATATGTATATATATGTAATTATATATATATAAACCGTTAAATATTTATATATTGATTCTGCTATCAGAATAATTTATATTGAACTGAAAGTGATGATAATCATATTGTGTAACATCTGTGGATGCAGGGAGACAGGTTGGAGGAATCCGACTGGATTCCTCAACAGTTATTTTATTGTTTTTCATATATTGTTATATGATGTGATATAAAATCTGTGGGCGATTATATGTGCTTGGACGATATTGAACATCGTGATTTGATATGATTGAATACCATAACATACCGAAATGTTGATAAGGGGATTTTCAAAGTGATATTGAAAACAGAATATTTATAAATTGGAATATATATAAATAAGAGATATTTATAAATTTAAATATTTATAAATAAGGAATATTTATAAATTGGGATATTTATAAATAGGAGATATTTTAAAAAGGAAAATAAATTCAAAACATTTCTTTTTGAATGGAAAGGCCTGTGTGGTGGATTTGGAGATTTTCCCGATGCTCCCGATACAAAGGAGGTTATGGCGAATTTTCCCGGGAATTTAAGGAGTTAGAATATTTTTAAGATTAAATTTGAAAAGGGAATATTTGCAAACCATTTGCAAATAGAATAATAGAGAAAAGAAATATTTGCAAACCATTTACAAATAGAATTGAAAAGGAAATATTATAAAAAGGAAATCATTTTTAAAGTGTAGAACCGTTATTTAAAAGTAAATCTTTTCAAATGATTAAAACGTTGTTAAAAAGGAAATCTTTATAAAGTGAATAAAGTAAATCGAATATGGTATTCGAAAGGAGTTAAATCGAATATGGTATTCGAAGGTAGTAAATTGAATATGGTATTCGAAAGTTAGTAAAACGAATATGCTATTCGAAAGGGGTTAGTCGAGTCGAGTTAGTTGAATAGAGTTAACCAGTTCAGTAGAGTTAACCAGTTCAGTAGAGTTAATTAGGTAGAGTTAACCAGTTAGAGTTAATCAGTTAGAATTAATCGATTAGAGTTAAAACGAACTAGAGTTAATCAAATATAGTTAAGTGAGACAGAGTTAGTCAAACATAGTATTCAGGGTAAGTTACCATCTCGTACGACTGCTAGCGAAATTCGCAGGGCTGTAAATAGCCTAAGGCAGTCGGATGTTTCCTGAGGGAGTCAGGCATAACCATTGTGATCGCTGCGATCTAGAGTCAAGCGAATGGAGTTTAATGGAATATTAGTTATTCGATAGGAGTTAGTCGAATATAGGTTATTCGAAGAAGAGTTAATCAAATAGAGATTTCTCGAAGAGAGCTAATCGGCGAATTCGATTATATCGAATTCGGGAAAGTACTTATACTTTCCAGTGTTTAAATAGAGATTTAATTATTTATAAATAAATAAGTGTTAGGTTAATTATTCACTAATAAGAATAGAAGTTATAATTAAAGTTAGATAATTCGAAAGGAGGGATTATAACGTTATCGTTATAACCAATGTTTTAAATATAGAAGTGGATTAGTAAAATTGGATCCGAGAAAGGCGTAAAGAAGTTGTTAAAGATTAAAAGATAAACTTTGACCATTTCGAAGTTATAACGTTGTTCAGTTAAGGTCTGAGAGGTAATTATACCCCAACTTGAGTGACTTCCTTCTTAACTAAGAAATGGTAAGGTTTGATCGTAAAGGAGTTTTGGAAATGTTTTCCAAACGAGAATCAGAAATGTTTTCTGATAAAAGAAAATAAGAATTTAGAATATAGGGAAACAGGAGATAAGTAAATAAATGAACTAAAGAGATTTATGTTAAATGATGTTTGTTCGATATAATTTCCATTTGGAAATAATATCGTTGTTTGCACACTTGTTTTTCTTTGATAGTTAACTCACCGACTATCGAAGTTTTGACCATTTTAACGTTGTTAATATGGAGAGACCGGTTGGATTATTATCCATAGAACCACTCTGTATTGGCATAAGCATCGCGAATCATATATGCCAAAGATAATTGAAGATGCAGTAAAATGCAAGGGTTGTTGTATAAGTCTTAGATAACAGTGACTAAGATGGATATACGGAATAGTGCCTTCGGTTTGTCCAGTCCCAGGACAACTTGTATGGACGAAGGTCTGACAGAGTATATCCAATGGATCGCGTAAGTTGATCTGTTCAAACGTATTCACGTCTGGTGGCGGAGGAATTCGTTTCTCTCAGCTGTATACCCGTGTTACTTTTGGATAAATCAATTTGTGATTTGGCGGGTATGACGATGTGACATTCTAAGTGAATGAGGATGACTTGTATGAATGAATGTCTGACAGAGTATTTCTAGAAAGGTCACGTACATTGATTTCTTCGACCGTACCAAGAGTGGAAGCGGAGAAGGAAACTTCTTTAGCTAACACGTAATGTACTGTTGTAGATGTCAATTAGTGATTTTCAATGGATTTGACAATGTAGCATTCGAAGTGAATCTGATGTAATGATAAAGTGTAGCTTCTAGCCTCATCAACCAGTAAATGACAGAAATCGGGCAGGCTGTATGGCTAAGTCGGTCGCACCGAAGTAGGGTGTGTAATCACCTATCTAGGGAATATTCATTTGTTTCTTAATTCTATCAATGTTGTCCCATATATATACGGGAACGGTTGCTGATCCCAACCGTTGGTGATATACATTCGATACACTCAAGCGAAATGAGTGGTCGGTCATGTGTGGCTGAGTTACAAGATGTTCTTGTTGAACTCCAGTGTATCGTTCCTAGAGTACACTGATCGGAAGGTGGTTCCATACCTTGTCGTAGTTGGAAATCCATTACCCAATACATGCTTGCGATTTTGATTGTATACTATATATGTAGAACGTGAGATGAAAGCGTTTCTGCTAGTTGATATCTATTTGTACATAGACATTATTATAATATCAAAAGGTTTTTGATATAAAGATATTTTGGATTCTCATAAGGGAAAAACCCGTTCCGTTCTGCGGCGTGGTCTTATGAGATATCGTTTACTTGTTCATATACCTGTTTAAACTGTTTTACTCACACCAGTCCCATGACTGACCCGGAGTTTACTTTGTTGTTTTCCCTAAACTCTTGGGTGCCTAAATTTGTATGGGCAGTCAAGTAGTCGGGATTTACAGATATACTTGGAGAGCTTGGAGCAGGAAGCTTCAAGATCATATAGCTATAGTTCATTTCCGCTGTGTTGTAAGTGATGTGCTCTGATAAGTGCTATTGTATACATAACTGTTATATTTCAAAGTTATGTTATCTATTATATGTTATTCGTTCCGTTGTGAGGTTCATGTTACTCTGATGTTGTGTTCTTCTTCTTCTTCTATTCTACGTTTCTATCTTATATATTCTCACCTTCTAATTTCTTTCATTAATTACCGGGATTTTTCGATGTTTTGGTTATCGACATCGTGCTTATGTCGATAACCAAAGTCGCCGAAAATCCGGGTCGTTACACCTATGGACGGCGGCTACACATGGAACTGACTGGGAGTGAATCTAAGCTCATTACAATTTATTGCAAAATAAATTGTACATCTGAATCAACAAATGCAAATCATTATTTAACGGTTAACACGAAATGTGAGTAAATCTCACTAACTCTGAACAGTTATATTTCTATAACGTATTTTAGAACTGATAATTATCTGTTGATTACTGTGTGTTAACTGTTTGGTTGAATTGCTTATGTATTGGTTGAAATTATAGATAACTATATATATATAAATCGTTAATCTAATATTGATTCTGTTTAGCAGAATATTTCATATTGAAATGAAATCGATGTTAATTTTATTGTTTAACATCTGTGATGCAGGAAAACAGGTTGGAGGAATTGAACTGGATTCCTCAACATTTATTTTACTGTTTTTTTTTTCATATATTGTGATATATGATGTGATATATAATCTGTTGTTGATTATGTGTGTTTGAATGATATCGATCACTGTTGTTTGGTATTTTAAATGCCGTAAGAAAACCCTGGGATGAAAAAGGAAAATTTCAATAACTATATTGAAATAAAATATTGTATAAAATCGAAAGATTTTATATAGAAGGAAGATTTCAAACTGTATATTGAAATAGAATATTTATAAAATCAAAGGATTTTATATAAAGGAATATTTATAAAATCAAGGGATTTTAAAAAGAAATTATTTGTAAAACAAATATAAAGGAAAATATTTGTAAAACAAATATAAAAAGGATATATTTGTAAAACATTTACAAACAGAAATGAAAGGGATATATAACCATTTACAAATAGAAATGAATAGGATATATTTGTAAACCAATTACAAATAGAAATGAAAAGGTTATATTTGTAAACCATTTACAAATAGATTTGGAAAGGGAATATTTGTAAAAACATTTACAAATACAGTTGAAAAAAATATATTTATTTGTTAAATAAATAGAATTGGAATAGGATATTTATTTGTTAAATAAATAGAGTTATTAAAGGAGATATTTATTTAGAAAATAAATAGAGTTATTAAAGGGATTTATTGGGAAATGAAAAGAGTGTCATATAAAGAAATATTTGGCAAATGAATAGAATTTTACATCAGGAAAGTTTAGACCCGTGCTTCGCACACGGGTATAACATGATATAGATTTAAAGCAAAGATTTTAAATAGAATCTGTTCTAACCGATAGATTGAGAAGATTAATTTATAAATAATATTTTATAAATTAAATAAAATATTTATCATTGGATAAATAGAATATATAAGTCAGGACTTATATAGAGAAGTAAGAATCGATTTCAACATCGATATTTGAAACTAAATATGGATGTAGAGTTAATCAAAGGAGATAATCAAAATGTGTTAATCAAAAGGAGTTAGAGTTAGAGTTAATCGATTAGAGTTAGAGTTAATCAGTTAGAGTTAATCGATTAGAGTTAAATCGAACTTGAGTTATTCGAATAGAGTTAATCGAACAAGAGTTAGTCGAATATTTGTTATTCGAATAGAGTTAATTGAATTAGAGTTGATCGGATTAGAGTTATTCGAATATAGTTTATTCGAATAAAAGAGTTATCGAATAAGGTTATTCGAAGAAGAAAATTAATCGAATATAGTTTATTCGAATAGAGAAAGGAGTTATCGAATATTAGTTATTCGAAGGGAGTTATCGAATATTAGTTATTCAGAAAGAGTTAATCGAATATAGTTTATTTGAAAGGAATTATCGAATATTAGTTATTCGAAAGGAGTTATCGAATATTAGTTATTCGAAAGGAGTTAATCAAATATTAGTTATTCGAAAAGAGTTAATCGAATATAGTTTATTCGAAAGGAGTTAACTGATAAGAGTAAATCGATTAGAGTTAATCGAATAGTGTTAATTGAATAGAGTTATTCGAATATAAGTTATACGAAGAAGAGAAACTATCGAATATAGTTTATTCGAAGGAAAGAGTTATCGAATAGAGATTTATTCGAAAGAGAGTTACGTAAGGAAGTTTGTTAAAGATTTAAAAGATAAACTTTGACTATTTCGAAGTTAAAACGTTGTTCAGTTAAGGTCTGAGAGGTAATTATACCCCAACTTGATTGACTTCCTTCTTAACTAAGGAATGGTAAGGTTTGATAGCGAAGGTTGGTTAAGTGAATATAGTTAATGAAGGTAATGGTGAATTGGCATAGCGATGCTTTATTTAAACATCCGTTTAAATCCAAGGAATGAGTTTTGGAAACGTTTTCCAAATATAATCAGAGATATTTTCTAATCATAGAAAATGAAATGTTGGATGGTAAAGAATACTGGAATGACAGTGATACGTGGAAAGGAGATGGAAATGTTTTCCAATGATTAATAACGTATATTTTCTAAATTTAGAAAATAAGAATTTAGAATATATGGAAACAGGAGATAAGTAAATGAATGATAAATTAATGTTAAGAGATAAATGTTGAATGTTGATTGATCGATAAAATTTCCATTTGGAAATAATATCATTGTTTGCACACGTGTTTTTTTTGATAGATAAATCACATACTATCAAAGTTTTGACCATTTTTCTGTCGTCAATACGGAGAGACTGGTTGGATTATTATCCGAGAAAACTCCGTATGGGCGTTAGTGTTTCGAATCAAATAGATCGAAGACAAATTGAAGACGGGTTTTATACAAGGGCTATTGTATAAATCTTAGGTAGAGATTGCCTAAGATGGATGTACGGAATAGTGCCTTCGGTTTGTCCATTCCCAGGACAACTTGAATGGACGAATGTCTGACAGAGTATATCTAGTAGATCGCGTAAGCTGATCGTTTTCAAACGTATTTACATTGGTGGCGGAGGAATTCGTTTCTCTTAGCTTATACCCGTGGTGTTTTTGGGGAAATCAGTTTGTGATTTGACGGGTATGACGATGTGGCATTCAAAATGAATGAATGAGTAATCTGTTGAAAGATACGTTATGACCTCCAGCCTCGTCAACTGGGAAATGACAGAAATCGGGCAGGCAACATGGCTAAGTGGTTCGCAACCAAGTAGGGTATATTGTCACCATCTAGAGAATATTCAAATTTTTACTTCTTCAATTCTGTATCTCCCGGGAATGGTTATGTTGATTTACCAACTGTAAGGTGACAATATATTCGATACACTCAAGCGAAATGAGTGGTCGGTCATGTGTGGCCGAGTTGCAAGATGTTCTTGTTGAACTCCAGTGTATCGCTTTTAGAGTACATTGAGCGGAAGGTGGATCCATACCTTGTCATAGTTGGAATCCATTCCCCAAATAAGAGCCCGCGGTTTTGATTGTATATTATATATGTAGAAAGTTAGATGCAAGTGTTTCTACTAGATTGCTAAGTACTTGTATTTAGACATTATTGTAATATCAGAAGAGACTTGATATAAAGAATGATTTTGGGTTATCGTAAGGTAAAAGCCATCCGTGTTTATGTGTGGATCGGCCTTACGATTATCCTTTGTTTCAAAAGGATTTTGAAAGTTAAATCAAATGATTTGAGTTTACTCACACCAGTCACATGACTGACCCATAGTTTATTTTGTTTTGTTTCCCCTAAACTCTTGGGTGCCCAATTTTGTACGGGCAATCAAGTAGTTGGGATTTATACATATATTTGGAGAGCTGGAGCAGGAGGCTTCAGAATTATATAGCTATGGTTATTTCCGTTGTGTTGTAAGTGTTGTACTTTGGAAATGATATGTATATTCAAGTACAGATTTATATTTCAAAGTTATGTTATATATTATATGTTATTCGTTCCGCTGTGAGGTTCGTGTTACTCTGATGTTGTGTTGTTGTTCTTCTTCTATTCTAAGTTTCTATCTTATCTATTCTCACCCTCTAATTTCTTTCATGGACTATCCAGAGTTTTCGATGCTTGAATAGTCGACATGGTGTTGTATATCGAATTTTCTAAGTCAAAAATTTTCGGTACGTTATACACTTTTTAAATGAATTTCAATTAAAAAGTTAATCTCTTAAATTATTAATGAAATAATAATTTGCTTCGATCACTAACTACTATAGCTGTAGTTAACTTCTTAATTGACTAAAATAAATAGTAAATTCTCTTTTAAAATCTTATTAAAATTAAACAAATATTTGTTAAATTATTTTATTAAATTAATTCAAAATAAACTAATTTAATAATCAATTCCAGTTGTTTACTTAGTCAATTCAATAAACGATTAGTCCGTTAATCGATCCCAATTATCTCACTTCATATAAAATTGATTAATATCAAATTTCACTTTATAATATCATTTAATAATTACAAATAAAATTAAATAATAAATATTTATTTTCTTTTAAAAAACTTTTATTCAAAATAATATATTTAAAAATCTATTTTTAGTTATAAAATAAATTTTATAACTTCATTTCCGTCGATTCACTTGACACTGTTTTTGGGATCTCGACAATATGAAGCAATAAGTTAGTTATTAGTTTTTAATTTTTTTATCATAGTAGTTGTAATTGTTTAGTTAATATTAGGGATCAGTCTTTTTTTCATTCTACTAAAAACAGTAAATCCATATTTGAAAAACGATTGATTTATAGGCCATATACTACCAATTACTCAACCAATACTACTCATTGGTTTAAACAAAATAAATTGTTGAATTTCAGTTCAACGGTCAATGATCAAATCAAACGTCCAATCAGAACAGTTCATATAATGATAAATAACATTTAAATATATTTGAGGAATCCCGTTGGATCCCTCCAATCTGTTCTTCCCTGTATATGAATATGTTATCTCACATAAATCCAATCAATTCAATTTAACTGATATAACAGTAAATAACAACCATTTAACAATAACCAATATATTTAATATTAACAAATAATTCAAACCATTTTTTAAATTTAACACATTTATTTTATAAACGTGACCAACAAGGTAAGTTACCTTTATTGGGACCAATCGTTAAAATAACGATTTGGTGTTTCACCGATATTTAACAACGTTTAAATTTATTTGTTCGGTCAACCTATGAATATATATTTAACAAACAGTCAACCATTAGCAACCATAGCACACAAGATAAAAACTCGACTTATATAAAATATACGTGGGAAGAACTGATTGAGTTTAACTCACCTTGATTTGATTTGCGATTGATATAGTTCGATTACCATTAAATTTAACAGTCGTTTAATTTAACTGTAAATTCCCGTTGATTCCAGATCCGTCCAAATTAGCTCCATAATGTAGATCTCGTCAATATGATAGTAACACAACTTTAATCGTCCAATTCTGATCATATGTGCACAAGTTATAACCATATAAGCCTTAACCATTTTAATTTAATTAATTTAATTATTAATTATTAACCCCTAATTAATCACATTTAATATTAATGACTTTATTTAAAGATTAACAGCAGGTTACCCTTGAATGTGAAGAACACGAGCCCAACCCGTCACTTCTATCTCCATATTATTGTTGTTGTTCACTCGGAACGGTGACCAATTTATATTCTTCTTTCACGACTGGCATTCCCAGATTCAAACCCATGGTCAATCCCTTTTTCGTATTTATTTTCTAAATTGTCGGCTCGATTACAAAATTTCCATGACATGTAGACCTTTATTTTCCCTATCATTGCATTGCTTCTCGAACTGTTTCTTTTCCATGAACAGTCCGGTCTTCACGAATTATTTTTCTGGCCTATGCTTCTCTAGGTATAAGGCAGACATCATACACCCTAATTGCATGGGTCAAGCAGGGTTTCTCACGTTCTACCAATCCATGATTTTGTTTTGAACAAGAACATCCTGACCCTATCCTTCCACCGTACATCTTTCATTCCCTGTTTCTCCTTTGCAAACAAAATTTCATGTTTCAGTTATCACCAATTTATTATACTAAGTATTTACTTAATTAAATATATTTTAGTACTTAGGTTAGGAAAAATTATCTGCCAAAGTTTCCTCCTTCTATTTTGATCCCATCATTTCTTTTCGGCCATGGCTTGCTCAAGCTTCCCCAATCCCACTTGCTTCTTTCGTTAGTTATAATATTTTACCTTTTTTCCTTGCTTCACGGATCCGCGTTCCAGGTACCAACGAGCTGCCGAGATTCAGTTGATCCATGTGCCACTGTCCATCGTCTAACCGCCGATCAGATGCTATCAACCAAAGCGTGGCTCCAACAGCTTCCTCCACCACTGATCTCGCTAAACTTGAACAAGCCAAACTCTCTATAACCCTTGCGCAAGTAAGCGCCTTCAAGGCCAAGATCCGGTAGTTCCACTTCATCTTTTCCCATCGTAGCCGTTGAACATGAAGCTCTCATCGAGCTGATTAGTTTCATAGTTGGGAGATCGGAAAAATAACGAACTGATTTTGAGATAATTGGAGGAGAAGAGGGTGGTTTCTTGATCGTTCATTGTATGGGGAAAGCAGCGGCATAGCCATTGGCCGCGAAACCAAGATTATTCGCAAAAATAAGGGTTCGTTGAGATGCTTTATATAGAGAATGGGACCAAATAATAATATTTTATTATTCTAACATCACGATGAAGCTTTTGGTATAATTAACACACCATATGATTTCAAATTCGAGATAAAATACCTAATCCTAGCATAAAAAAATATTCCTGATCCAGTGGGACAGGTTTCGTCGAATTCCGAGGTCATTTGTGAAAAGTCCTTTAAAAATATCGATGAAAAATAAGGCGTTAAAAATTACTATAATTACAGAAAAATCCAATAAATTTGAGACCTTGACATTTTACTAGACCTCTTCCTAACAGATCCAATGAATCTTGTTTCGTTAAAATCGGAGTTTGTTTGGCCAGTCGTTTGTTCGTTTAAATTTACCCACGTCGAAATTACATAAACGATTAAATATAAACAAAGACTTTTTTGGCTACCGAAGTCACATACGGCATCGGTTTTCCACGAAATTTGTTTTTCTTACAATAACTTGACGATACGGTTCTAATGAAACTAGTTTCATCGAAAACTGAGATCGTTTGCAAAAATGACTATTTTCAATGCTTATAAAATATTAACAAAATATTAATTAAGTTTCCAAATAAATTAATAAAATGATAATAAATTATTTTCGTCATATATATCCAAACAGAATATATATACAACTTCAAATATAATTTATACAACTCAAAATCATCAATTTCGAGTTAATCGTTATTTAAATTATATTCAAAACCTTATTATATTATTTAATAAATGTTATATTTTAATAATGATTTCCATAGCGACTATTCAAAATTTGAACTGGACATAACTAACAATCTATAACACGAAATCTAGATTTTTCTCTTTCATTAGAAAATTATAATCAACAAGATTCCAACATTTCTTATTTCACAGAAATCCGACTTAAAACGAATTATGTATATTCAATTAAAGTTCAACTATATTACGAACTGTCGCGTCATTTCGAGCTTGTTTTAATTTATATGTAAGTTAAACGTTCAAACTTTGTTTTAAATAACGAATTCAATAATAAATCCATAAATATTCCAAATATAATATTTAAAAAAATAATAAATTAAATTAAATATTTGGCTACCAAAAATATGAGACATTACAATCTTTCCCCCTTAATTAAATTTTGTCCCCGAAATTACTAAGATAAGAAAAATGTCACAAACTCGTAGATTTTCAAAATCCATTTTATTTTAAATCGAAAAAATAATTTATTATGGTAAAATAAAATTTTCAAAAATATTGAAAAAATTCTAACACCTTAAATTCCCAGAAAAATTCGTTAGAGTCTCCCCTGTACGGAGTGACATCTGCGATATCGCAAGAACAAATAATATATATACATCGACCCACACGGTCGAAAAACAAAATTCAAAACCAAAAATTTATAATTTCGCGTAGGTGCACCTTTTACGAGCACTATTGAGCATACTACTCAATTTACGTGCAATCTATGCAACCAAAATCAATTCTCTAGACTTCTGGCACCTGTACTTAACTTAGATTATCATGTAAGTAACAATTTCATGAAATTTAAATAACATTTCATTAATAGACAATTATAACCACACCAATCTCCAAAATCAACATGAAATATCAATTCAATTTCAAATATAGGTTTAAATCAATAATTTCGGTTTATATGCAGTTTTATCCTAGTTTATAATTCTGGAATTTTATCTTTTAGTTTATAATTCATTCAACTCCACTAAATTGTTGATTATTCCTATTCAAACAATCTACCATCCAATAACAAGTAATTCACAACCAGCAACCAATACAAAACCAAATCAATTGAATTTATATTAAATATTAATATTTATTTTGGTTTACATATTTGAACATCAATCGGATAATATTCGATTGATTTCTATTTAATTATAATTCATTAAATTTTCAAATTCTAAATTCCATATTTATTTAATTAAATTTCAATATCCTTATTAATTTAATTTCACTTAACCAGATTAACTTCTAATTCTAATTTTTAATTCAATTTGAATTCCATTCAAATCAATCAACACATAATATCTCAATAATCTGATAAAATTATTTCTTTTCTATACAAAAATATAATCTGGGTAAAATTATTTCATTTACCCTCTTTATAAAACAATATTGTCTCCGTTTCAAGTTCAAATGATTTTCAACACTTGAATCGATCAAATAACACAATACAAAACATTTGTATATAAAATTTACAAATACGCTCTCATATATATACACTCAACTCAATCTAGGGTATTACTAACCTCATCTCTGTCGAGTTACGCCACAGAACCAAGGTTATTACTAAACCAATAACTCTGATACCACTGTAACGACCTGCAGGATTCGACCCCGAAAATTCGACACAAAACACCATGCCGAACATTCAAGCATCGAAAACATAGGAACGTTATTAGAAAGAAATTAGAGGGTGAGATAAGAAAGAAAGAAATATTAGAATAGAAGAAGAAGAACCAACACAGAATCAAAGTCTCACATCGCAGCGGAACAAAATATAATATAGAAATAAATCTTTACTGAGAGCTTGAAAAATACTTACAATAATCAGAGTACATCAGCACATCTGGACAGTTATAATAATCTGTCATATACAACACACAGCAGAATAACAACTAGATATCATACGTCTAGACTCTTCTAGCTCGTCTCTTCACTAAATCCGATAAGCTGAATTTGTACAACCCAGTCTAACCCGAGCATTACAAATGTCGGATCAGTATGGTGAACCAGAGTGAGAAAAACACACTAAATTTAAAGGTATCACACAATTTGATTTTTAAGTTAAAATCTTTTCGAAAGAAAAGAATAATCGTAAGACCGAATCCACACATAAATACGTACGGTTTTTACCTTACGATAACCCAAAACGTTTTTGAAATCAATATATTTTCTGATATTATAATAGTGTCTAAATACAAATAAATATCAATCTAGCAGAACACTTGCATCTCACGCTCTATGTATATAGTATACAATCAAAAACTACGGGCATTTATTGGAGAATGGATTTCCTGACAAGGTATGGAACCACTTTCCCGACAATGTACCTCTGGAGATGAATACATTAGGGTTCAACAAGAACATATTACAACCTAGGCTAAACATGATCGGCCCCTCACTTCACTTGAGAGTACCGAATATATCATTACCATGGTTGGGGGCCAGGCAACTGAACCGATAACATACATATAAAAATGAAAGGGACAACCGAAGGTATTTGATTTCACCAGATCAGGTAATGACATTACTTTTAATGGGTGCGACCCACATAGCCATGCGACCTACCTGATTTTATGTCATTTCCTGGTTGATGAGGCTAGAGGTTAAGCTTATCCTTCAGAATAGCGCATCTCCATCTACTTTGAATGCCACATTGTCAGATCCGCTAGATATCATTAAGTAACGTCTACAAAAATACTCTACAACTAATAGAAGTATGTTTGTAAAAATCAATGTACGTGATTCTTAAGAAATACTCTGTTAGACATTTGTCCATATAAGTCATCCAGGAACTGGATGAACCGAATGCATTCTCTTACCACATCCTTGAGTTACCCTATGGATCAGTAGCGAATAGTCCATGCAATCCGAAAGATTCCAATCACGACCAAAGCACTGTCAAAATACCTCTGGGAGCTAACCAGAGAGAATTGACAAATAATCCTTTTGCTCATGAAGATCTACGGTCTTCAATTACTCCATCTTCAATCAGTATCTTCCATGTATTTGCTGGCTCAGAATGGTTTTCGAATATAAATTCGATCATGGACTTTCCGTACCAACAATCGTATTGGCCAGATTTGATAGTCGGTTATTTAACTATCAAATAAATAATCGTGAGAATAAAATGAGTTTACTGATTTAGTACTTGGCATTATCTGGCCTCTTTAATTAAACATCTGTTAATTATATTCTTAAAATCTTCATGTATTTGGAGTTTATCCTTTACTTCTTATTAAAATAAGAATACTATTCGAAATCATTTCATTCGCTTATAAACTATTCAAATACAGTTTATAATATTATTTACGGAAATCATAATTCATGTTTCCCTCAATTACTCTTGTTTATAAACTAATACCATTCTTGGATAATCGTGCAGTCGTTCAAGTTGGGGTATTTTATTTACCTCTCAGACTTTGACCAACAACATTCATATCTTCAGAATAGATAGATGTTTATTAACCACACATTTTCCTTTGAAAACCTTATTTAAATCTCAACACCGTTTACTTAATCAATTAATTATTAAGTAAACTATTATTACACTTCTCTATAAATATTTAATACTCCTTTATAATTTTATACTCGAGTTTCAATTCCATTATAAATAGAATCCTTTATAAAATTTCTTCAACATGTCTTTAAAAAATATTCTTCAACTTATTTGCAACAACAATACTATATTATTTTTAAAATCATATATATTTGTCTTTAACAATCAAATATAAATCTTTATGAATCTCATATAAGTATCTTTATAAATCTTACCTTTCTATCTTTTACAATTCTTATATTGACATCTCATACGAATCCTTATATTCATTTTTATCAAAACAATTCATTTATCATCTGCAACAAACATTACAGATTTTATTTCAAAACTACCTAATTTCTTATAGTATAACTTTTCAAATCATTCCGACAACTTATGCGTTGTCTAAAATCACATAGTGATCTTTTTAACGATCTTCAAATTATAAATCGAATAGTGCAATTTATTATTTGTAACGATTTTTACAAAATTCATTTTCCAAACCTCTTACTACATTTACAAACCCCATTGTAAATTATTTATGACACTTATATTCGTTGCCATTTCCGAAATCTTTTACCTAGCTTATACTCTCAACTCTGTTTAACATTCCGAACTTCGGAATATCACATTCCGAAACTCAGAAAAAATCACAATTCGTTATTTCATACCATTTCCTAATTTCTAAATTCGCTTTTTCTGACTTCAAATATTCAGTAAATACTTGATTTAAGCTATCAGATTCGCTTAAACTTCTTTTTACAACTTCGTTATAAAAACTCGGTTTTTATATAAAACCCTTCATAAACTCCTTTCATATTTCGAATAAATACATTTCACTTCAATCACCTTTTAAATGAATTTCAATCAAAAAGTTAATCTCTTAAATTATTAAGGAAATAATAATTTGCTTCGATCACTTACTACTGTAGCTGTAGTTAACTTCTTAATTGACTAAAATAAATAGTAAATTCTCTTTTAAAATCTTATTAAAATTAAACAAATATTCGTTAAACTATTTTATTATGTTAATTCAAAATAAATTAATTTAATAATCAATTCCAGCGGTTGACTTAGTCAATTCAATACACGATTAGTCTGTTAGTCGATCCTACTTAGTTCTCACTTTAAATTAATTAACAATATAATTAATTTAAATAATTCCATTTAATTGTGAAATAAAAAACAATTATCCAATTCTTAATCGTTGGGTTAAGTTCTGCCCATTTGCTTATAATCTGATTAATATCAAATTTTACTTTATAATATCATTTAATAATTACTTATAAAATTAAATAATAAATAATAAATATTTATTTTCTTTTAACAAACTTTTATTCAAAATAATAGATTTAAAAATCTATTTTCAGTTATAAAATAAGTTTTATAACTTCATTTCCATTGATTCACTTGACGGTAAATCCATATTTGAAAAACGATTGATATATAGGTCATATACTACCAATTATTCAACCAATACTACTCATTGGTTTAAACAAAATAAATTGTTGAATTTCAGTTCAACGGTCAATCATCAAATCAATCGTCCAATCAGAATAGTTCATATAATGATAAATAACATTAAATATATTTGAGGAATCCCGTTGGATCCCTCCAATCTGTTCTTCCCTATATATGAATATGTTATCTCATATAAATCCAATCAATTCAATTTAACTGAAATAACAGTAAATAACAGCCATTAACAATAACCAATTCATTTAATATTAACAAACAATTCAAACCATTCTTTAAATTTAACACGTTTATTTTATAGACGTAACCAATAAGGTAAGTTATCTTTATTGGGACCAATAAGGTAAGTTATCTTTAATTTTATCGGTTCAGTCAATCTATGAATATATATATATTTGACAAGAAGTCAACCATTAGCAACCATAGCACAAAAAATAAAAACCCGACTTATATAAAATATAAGTAGGAAGAACTGAGTGAGTTTAACTCACCCTGATTTGATTTGCGGTTGATATGGTTCGATTACCATTAAATTAAACAGTCATTTAATTTAACTGTAAATTCCCGTTGATTCCAGATCCGTCCAAATTAGCTCCACAGTGTTGATCTCTTCACGGTGATCGTAACACAACTTGAATCGTCCCATTCTGATCATATGTGCATAAGTTATAACCATATAAGCCTTAACCATTTTAATTAAATTAATTTGATTATTAATTATTAACCCCTAATTAATCACATTTAATATTAATGACCTTATTTAAGGATTAACGGCTGATTCCCTTGAATGTGAAGAACACGAGCCTGACCCGTCACTGCTATCTCCACATTACTGTTGTTCACTCGGAAAGCTGACCAATTTATATTCTTCTTTCACAACTAGTGTTCCCAGATTCAAACCCCTGGTCAATCCACTTTTTTCATATTTATTTTCTAAACTGTCGATTCGATTACAAAATTTCCACGCCATACTGGCCTTTATTTTCCCTATCATTGCATTGCTTCTGGATCTGTTTCTTTTCCATGCACAGTCTGGTCTTCACGAATTATTTTTCTACCCTATGCTTCTCTAGGTATAACGCAGACATCATACGCCCTAATCCCATGCGCCAAGCAGGGTTTCTCACATTTTACCAATCCATGCATTTGTTTTGAACAAGAACAACCTGACCCTATCCTTCCACCGTACATCTTTCATTCCGTGTTGCTCCTTTGTAAACAAAATTTCATGTTTCAGTTATCACCAATTCATTGAACTAAGTATTTACTTAATTAAATAATTAAATATACTTTAGTACTTAGGTTAGGATAAATTATCTGCTAAAGTTTCCTCCTTCTATTTTGATCCCATCATTTCTTTTCGGTCAAGGCTCGCTCAAGCTTCCCCCAATCCCACTTGCTTCTTTCATAAGTTATACTGTTTTACCTTCTTTTTTTCCCCTATTCACGGATCCGCGTTCCAGGTGCCCACGAGCTGCCGACCTTCAGTTGATCCATACGCCACTGTCCATCGTCTAATAGCCGATCAGATGCTACCAACCAAAGCGTCGCTCCGTCAGCTTCCTCCACCACCAGTCTCGCTAAACTCGAACAAGCCAAACTCTCCATAACCCTTGCGCAAGTCAGTGCCTTCAAGGCCAAGATCCGGTAGTTCCACTTAATCTTTTCCCATCGTAACCGTTGAACATGAAGCTCTCATCGAGCTGATTAGTTTCATAGTTGGGAGATTGAAAAAACAATGAACTGATTTCGAGATAATTGGAGGAGAAGAGGGTGGTTTCTTTATCGTTCATTATATGGGGATGGCAGCGGCATAGTTGTTGACCGCGAAACCAAGATTGACCGCAAAAATAAGGGTTCGTTGAGATGCCTTATATAGAGAATGGGACCAAATAATAATATTTTATTATACTACTTCACGATGAAGCTTCTTGTAAAATTAACACATCATATAATTTCAAATTCGAGATAAAATACCTAATCCTAGCATAAAAAAATATTCCGGATCCAATGGGATAGGTTTCGTCAAATTCCGAGGTCATTTGCGAAAAGTCCTTCAAAAATATCGATGAAAAATCAAGCATTAAAAATTACTATAATTACAGGAAAAATCCAATAAATTTGAGACCTTGACATTTTACTAGACCTCTTCCTAGCGGATCTAATGAATCTTCTTTCGTTAAAAATGGAGTTCATTTGGCCAGTCATTTGTTTGTTTAAAGTTACCTATGTCGAAATAACATAAACAATTAAATAGAAACAAAGACATTTTTGGCTACCGAAATCACATACGACATCGTTTTTCCAAGGAAATTTTCACTACACCAAACAGGCCATATTGTAACATTTTCTCGGATCCTTGAAGTAACGGTTATTACTGTTACTATTTTATAACGTTAATTACCGTGATATTCCCTTATAATAGTTATTACCATTACAATATCCCATTATTTTTCACGGAAGGGATAATACCGTAAATTTACATCCACTCACCTTTCTAACCCTTCAGTTCCCTTTCGTTATTCACATAACAATTGGATCCCCAAATTTTCACAGCCGCCGCTAGATTTGCTCCCTCCTTCTGACCGATTTCTTTCACCTCGATGTTGATTGCCTCTGCTGTGTTCTGACCGACAACGATTCTTACGCTGCTGATGCCGATCTATTCAAATGCTTAGGTATTTGTTTATTCATTACCTTTATTCATTATACACAAATGCTAATTTATGAAATTAGTTGAATATCATGCTTTTGTTATTAACGGTGAGCCTTAGGTTTCCATCAGGTTATATACTATGCTGTAAAAGTAATTCTATTCCATATGGCTCATGATTTGTAATACAATTCTCACGTGATTTTTCTCTTATTTACTTCAATTTTACTAAGATAAAACTTAAACCAATTAAATTGTTGTATTCCTAGCTAAACCATACTTAATTATTTTTTATATTGATGAGTTAATCTTTTAGTTATTGATTTTTTTTTTTTTTTGCGCTTAAGTATGATATTCTTTTAAAGAATATTGTTGAGTAGATATTGACAAGTACAATTATATATTGCAGTCCTCCATTTACAGGCTTGCATTTCATATGTTAGCCTTCCATACACTTTTTTTAATAATTACTATATTTATGATTAATAATCTACAAAGGGGACCGATAAATAATTGTTGAAAATTGTAACATTCCAATAATTAAATTCTGCAACATGTGTGAAAACTGTAATTTAATACTCCTTTTCTTACAACATTAAATTATAAGGTTTGTATATTCCTATTATTAAGTTTGTGACGAACAAAACGAAAATATCCAATCCTCTTGATATCTATGTGTTCCATCGTCATCTTTATGTTTCTATTTGTTTCTGCTATGCTTTTTCGTTGTTTAAATAAAATTGAATATGTTAAAATTTTCTATGCAGTTTTTAAAATGTTTATATGCAATAGTATCAAACCAATGTCGAAAACTACGCATATTGTAATGACCCGCATTGTTAGCCGCGGAATAATTAATTAATTTAATTATGTAAATAAGGATTTAGTGAATTAAATAGTGGTTTAATTAATATTAGTGGTTATTTAATTTAATTAAACAATAGAATAATAGATTTAATTCAGAAATATTCAAAAATATTGGAAATCACAATATTTTGTGAACTGGGTCGTCCCTTAGATTTAATTCAGCTTAGAGTTGAATTATATTGAAGAATATATTCAATCGACATCAGTTTGAACATAGAATTATAATATAATCAAAATCGAGCTTGAAATGGCGCGGCAGTTCGTTAATTTACGATTTGAACTTCAACCGAATATACATAATTCATTTTTAATCGGATCTCTGTGAAACAAGAAACGTATGGAGCTGGTGGAGTATATCTTTCTAGTGGAAGAGAAAAATCAAGATTTAATTGTGTAGATTTTGAGATATGTCCAAATCAAATTTTAAAATAATCGCTATAGAATCGTTTATCGAACGTAACAGTATATTCGATATAACCAGAGATCGGGTTTGAATTTAGACAAGGTTCTTTTGGGACATAACGATAATTTAATTTTTAGAATTTTACTGCAATTTTTAATTAATTAAATAAGCAACTTTTTATTTGGAGTATTTTGCACCCTGTAATTAACATTTTGGGGTTTCACAATATGAGTTAATCTACCGGTATTATTATATTTTTGGGATCGTGGCACCGAGCTGACTACAATGGTATGTTTACTTCTATCGACAACATTTTGTAAAGGAAGGAAATTCTTTATCACGTGATGGTAAACTTTTTAACACAAAACAAAGACCCACGTTCATTCATTTCAACCGGCTGTTTCCTTTGGTTCAAACCAAAATACTTGGCCCTTTGAAAATCCATACAAATGGAAACAAAGATCCTATAAGTACCCCTCCTATTCTTGCCTAAACCTAACATTTCCTCATCTCTGGTCAATTGAAAAAGGAGCCGCCATCCTCTTTCTCAGGAAACTCAAAATGAGGATATTCTCCATCCTCTAAATTCCTGTAAAATCAAAATAAAATCGTAGAAAATATATATTACAAATCGCAAGTCTATGAGAAGATGTGATGATTTCACTGTGTACAGCGTCCATTTTGTTTGGTGCGATAGTGAATTAGTTCGCTGAATTTAGAGCAGCGTCGAATGGAGTTCAGGAATTTCAGAAATTGGTGAGCTTTAATTCGTAAATTCAATGTGATAATGGGGTTTAGGAGGTCGATTCGATCTTGTATGCAAAGAATTGGAAAATTCCACGATAAAGGAATTCGGTGTTTGTTCATAACAGTGGGAAGGGGTGGATGCGAGTTGAATGAGGAGCACAGGAAGTCGAAGAGAAGTTTAATGGGTGGAGTTTGGTAGTGTTTGTTACCTATGATGTTCGCACCTGTAGCGTGAACTACAGGGATCTCTGTCTCCAATCGCGGTTGTTTGGTGACAGTAATGGCAGCATTCAAGGGGAGGTTGAGAACAGAAGTGTGATGGAGATAGTTTCATGAAGTTTCACGTGAAAATGGATTAGGGAGGAGCAGGCGTAGGTTTTGGCTGATGGCGGAAGTCTTACTGGAGGTGGGTTATTAGTGGTGTGAGGAGATCATTAAGTTGATTATAAGTTTTGGGGCCATGACATTTTAAATAGAAATGGTGTGAGCAGGTCCAAGAAAAATGTGGAGTTCTGTCTATCAGGAGGGCGAAATTTCTGGGAACATGGATTGAAGAAGACGGGTACGAATTCTTGTGGGTCAGATGGGAAATTGAAGTGGGTTGATGCTATTGAAAGGTTAAGGCCCATTTAATATTAAATATCCAAGTTTTATTTAAAAGTTAAAAGTATATTGATTTTTAAATATAATAACTTTGTCAAACGTTAACCGAATTCAGCGAAGTTAGATCCGTTGGGATCGTATGGACGGACACTACATGATGAAACTGACTGGAAGTCCATCGGAGCTCGTTACAATTTATAGCAAAATAAATCGTCTGTCTAAATCAATAGATGGTTATCGTTATTAACGATGATCATCCAATGTGAGTAAAACTCACCAACTCTGAACAGTTCTATTTTTTACAGTGTATTCTTAGAACTGATAAATGATGACTGATTGTTGTGTGTTAACTGTTGGTTGAGTTGTTTGTGTATTGATTGAAATCATAAGATAACGATATATATATAAAAATCGTTAATCGAATACTGATTCTGTTTTATTAGAATATTTTATATATGTGTTGTTTAACATCTGTGATGCAGGGGAACAGGTTGGAGGGGTCCAACTAGACTCCTCAATATTTATAATATTGTTCTGTTCATATATTGTAATATGCGGTGTGATATATAATCTGGTTGATTATGTGTGTTTAAATGATATCGATCATTGTGGTTTGCTATTTTACATATCATAAGAGACCCTGGGATGTAAAAA
The DNA here is from genome assembly GCA_030737875.1 of Allium sativum. Taxonomy (NCBI): domain Eukaryota; kingdom Viridiplantae; phylum Streptophyta; class Magnoliopsida; order Asparagales; family Amaryllidaceae; genus Allium; species Allium sativum. Next base: position 61,889,927 of record CM060927.1, on the reverse strand, counting down.
GAATTATTTCAATGTATATTGAAATAAAGGAACTTTATAAAATCAACCCATTTTATAAAAGGAAATATTTTGAAAATAAAGTATTTATAAAATCATAGGATTTTATAAAGGATATATTTATTTAGAAAATAAATAAAGTTAAAGGAAATATTTATTTAGGAAGTAAATAGAATTAAAAAAGGAATATTTATTTAGAAAATAAACAGAAGTATAAAAAGGAAATTGACAAGATATAAAAGAGTTAATCGAATTTAGTTATTCGAAGTCGAGTTAATCGAATATGGTTAGTCGAATAGAGTTAGTCAAGCATAGTTATTCAGGATAAGTTACCATTTAGCACGACTGCTAGCGTAATTCACAGGGCTGCAGATAGCCTACAGCGGTCGGATGTTTCCTGAGGGAATCAGGCGTAACCATTATGATCGCTGCGATCTAGAGTCAAGCGAATGGAGTTAAATTCAATATTAGTTATTTGAATAGGAGTTAAACAAATAGAGTTATTCAATTAGAGATTAAAGAAATAGAGTTAAGCAAAATTAGAAACTGACTAGAGAATAGTAAGTTGAATGGTTTTCTGAGTATCGATCTGATGTTGGTTTCGGCCTTCGGGGTTTATACTTGGTAGTCATTCTCTTACTAGTTTACAGTTAGGGACTAATAGTTGTGGAATGGTAATGATGCGTGAACAAGCTATGGAAATGTTTTCCAGGGTTAATAACGTATATTTTCTAAATATAGAAATGAGGATATATATATATGGTTGATGATTGATCGATATAATTTCCACTTGGAAATAATATCGTTGTTTGCACACGTGTTTTTCTTTGATAGTTAACTCATCGACTATCGAAGTTTTCAAACATTTTAACGTTGTTAATATGGAGAGACCGGCTGGATTATTATCCGAAGAACCACTCTGTATTGGCATAAGCGTTGCGAATCATATATGCCAAAGATAATTGAAGACAGAGTTATGGAAGGGCTATTCTGTTTACAGAATAGTGCCTTCGGTTTGTCCAGTCCCAGGACGACCTGTATGGAAGAATGTCTGACAGAGTATATCTAATAGATCGCGTAAGTTGATCTCTTCAAACGTATTCACGTTTGGTGGCGGAGGAATTCGTTTCTCTTAGCTGTATACCCGTGGTATTTTTGGGGAAATCAATTTGTGATTTGGCAGGTATGACGATGTGACATTCAAAGTGAATGAAGATGTGGCATGTAAAAGATAAGCGTTGCTTCTAGCCTCACATCCAGTAAATGACAGAAGTCGGGCAGGCAGCATGGCTAAGTCGGTCGCTCCGAAGTAGGGTGTATAATCACCTATCTAGAGAATATTCATTTGCTTCTTTAATCTATCAATGTTGTCCCATATACATATACGGGAAACGGTTGCTGATCCCAACCGTTGGTGATATACATTCGATACACTCAAGCGAAATGAGTGGTCGGTCATGTGTGGCTGAGTTGCAAGATGTTCTTGTTGAACTCCAGTGTATCGTTCCTAGAGTACACCGATCGGAAGGTGGTTCCATACCTTGTCATAGTTGGAAAACCATTACCCTATACGTGCTTGCGGTTTGGATTTATACTATATATGTTGAACATGAGATGAAAACGTTTCTGCTAGATGATTATTATATTGTGGTTGATAGACATTATTATAATATCAAAAGGTTTTTGATATAAAGATATTTTAGATTCTCATAAGGGAAAAACCCATTCCGTTATACGGCGTGGTCTTATGAGATATCGTTTAATGGCTCAATCTGTTTTAAACTGTTTTACTCATACTAGTCCCATGACTGACCCGGAGTTTATTTTGTTTTGTTTTCCCTAAACTCTTGGGTGCCCAATTTTGTACAGGCAGTCAGGAATTTACAGATATACTGGAAGAGCTTGGAGCAGGAGGCTTCAGGATTATAAAGCTATAGTTATTTCCGCTGTGTTGTAAGTGTGTACTCTGATAATGTTATTGTAAACATATACTGATTTTATTTCAAGGATATGTTATCTATTATATGTTGTTCGTTCCGCTGTGAGATTCTTGTTACTCTGATATTGTGTTCTTCTTCTATTCTAAGTTTCTATCTTATCTATCCTCACCCTCTATCTTCTTTCTATTAATTTCTTGAATTTCTAGTGCAATTTGGGGTTGGACTTGTGTTATTTTGTCAGCTCAAATTGGACTGGATTTTCGGGTCATTACAGTTGGTATCAGAGCTTAAGGTTAAGTATTACCTTGGCTCTGTGGTGTGACTCAGTAGAGATGGGGTTAGTAATGCCCTAGATTGAGCTTGAGTGTATATATACGAGTGCGTATTTGTATTTGATATAAAAATGGTTTTATATTGTAGAGATTCATTGGTTGAGTTGTTTATGAATTCTAGTCTATCAGTTTGATCCACTGTATCGGTAGGGGTTTATGAACACTTGAATACGATGACCGAGACAATATGGATATGTGATATATTATCATATATGGGTTGTGATTATAATCGAGTAAGATTATAACATGTGAAATGGTTAAATATAACCAATCAGAATTCATATAAGTGAAATACGTGAAATTAGATGAGTTAAATCTAAATTTAAATCAGAATTAATTGGAATTAAAATCCCAGAAATTGGAAAAGTGTTGTAGATGAATCTGGATTAAGTATACGAGAATTTTAAGATCCTAGGAGATTTTAAATTGTTTACAACATGGTAAAAGGATATTTGGAATCGATTTCAAAATGGGAATATTCAGAAATGGTTTTGAAAAGTGATATAGTATTGAACTCACTTCGATAGCTGGAAAATAGATTCCGATGTTGATCATGACATCATCGGCGTTCATTTTCGAGTGTGTAAGTGACGGATTATTGCCAAAGTGATTGTTTTTGGATTGTTTTGAGAAAAACAAGTTGTTTTGATATTCCAAATTGAATATTTTGATTTTTGGAAAAAGTTAAGCTGTTTAAAAAACTCCCAGAAACAGATTATGTGAATTAAAACAAATTAAAGTAGGATTTGTAAAGGCCAATAGAATTGAGATTGAATTAAAAGCCAGTTAAGTAAAAATCATATTGAAATAGATTGGGGTCAAGTGGAATTAGACTTGATTAGAGATAATCTGGAAGTATATTGGGCTGGTGAGTTATGGATTGGAAATCAAGAATAGTGCTTGAGTTTGAAATGAAATTCGACTTACGTATAAGCGAATGGTTGTGTTAAAGATAAATTGATTTGAGATCAAGTTCGAATGACATTGATATATATTGAATTGGTAACAGATGCAAAGGACATAGTGATATGCCCGACAAAAAGGTACAAGTTTACATTTGATATAAGCATGAGATTTATGAGCCGAATTGGCAAGCCGCTTGGTTGTTTGATTTTCTTTTGGGTTGGAGAAGGCCTAGAGAGGCGAGTTGTGGTTTTACCGATAGGGCTGTACAAAGGAGGTTATGGCGAAATTTACCGAAAATTTAAAGTGTTAGAAAATTTTCAGAATTTTTGAAAATTTTAGTTAGTCGGAATGAATAAATATTTTAATTGATATTAATTGGTTCAGTTGAAATCATAAATAAGGGGTAAACAAATCTTAGGAATTCAAATAGATAGGGTCATCCTCTACCTTAGCAATTTCGAGGACGAAATTATTTTAAGTGGGGAAGATTGTAATGACCCGCATTGTTAGCCGTGGAATAATTAATTAATTTAATTATGTAAATAAGGATTTAGTGAATTAAATAGTGGTTTAATTAATTTTAGTGGTTATTTAATTTAATTAAATAATAGAATAGTAGATTTAATTCAGAAATAATCAAAAATATTGGAAATCACAATATTTTGTGAACTGGGTCGTCCCTTAGATTTAATTCAGCTTAGAGTTCAATTATATTGACGAATATATTCAATCGACATCGGTTTGAACGTAGAATTATAATATAATTAAAATCGAGCTTGAAATGGCGCGGCAGTTCGTTAATTTACGATTTGAACTTCAACTGAATATACATGATTCGTTTTAAATCGGATCTCTGTGAAACAAGAAACATATGGAGCTGGTGGAGTATATCTTTCTAGTGGAAGAGAAAAATCGAGATTTCATTGTGTAGATTTTGAGATATGTCCAAATCAAATTTTAAAATAGTCGTTATAGTATCGTTTATCGACTGTAACGGTTTGTTCGACATAACTAGAGATCGGGTTTGAATTTAGACAAGGTTCTTTTGGGACATAACGATAATTTAATTTTTAGAATTTTACTATAATTTTTAATTAATTAAATAAGCAACTTTTTATTTGGAGTATTTTGCACCCTGTAATCAACATTTTGGGGTTTCACAATATGAGTTAATCTACCGGTATTATTATATTTTTGGGATCGCGGCACCGAGCTGATTACAACGGTATGTTTATTTCTATCGACAAGAGTTTGTAAAGGAAGGAAATTCTTTATCACGGGATTGTAAACTTTTTAACACAAAACAAAGACCCACGTTCATTCATTTCAACCGGTCGTTTCCTTTGGTTCAAAACAAAATACTTGGCCCTTTGAAAATCCATACAAATGGAAACAAAGATCCTATAAGTACCCCTCCTATTCTTGCCGAAACCTAACATTTCCTCATCTCCGGTCAATCGAAAAAGGAGCCGCCATCCTCTTTCTCAGGAAACTCAAAACGAGGATATTCTCCATCCTCTAAATTCCTGTAAAATCAAAATAAAATCATAGAAAAATATATATATTACAAATCGCAAGTCTATGAGAAGATGTGATGATTTCACCGTGTATAGCGTCCATTTCGTTTGGTGCGATAGTGAATTAGTTCGCTGAATTAAGAGCAGCGTCGAATGGAGTTCAGGAATTTCATAAATTGGTGAGCTTTAATTCGTAAATTCAATGTGATAATGGGGTATAGGAGGTCGATTCGATCTTGTATGCAAAGAATTGGAAAATTCCATGATAAAGGAATTCGGTGTTTGTTCGTAGCAGTGGGAAGGGATGGATGCGAGTTGAATGAGGAGCACAGGAAGTCGAAGAGAAGTTTAATGGGTGGAGTTTGGTAGTGTTTGTTACCTATGATGTTCGCACCTGTAGCGTGAACTACAGGGGTCTCTGTCTCCAATCGCGGTTGTTTGGTGACAGTAAAGGCAGCATTCAAGGGGAGGTTGAGAACAGAAGTGTGATGGAGATAGTTTCATGAAGTTTCACATGAAAATGGATTAGGGAGGAGCAGGCGTAAGTTTTGGCTGATGGCGGAAGTCTTACTAGAGGTGGGTTATTAGTGGTGTGAGGAGATCATTAAGTTGATTATAAGTTTTGGGGCCATGACATTTTAAATAGAAATGGTGTGAGTAGGTCCAAGAAAAATGTGGAGTTCTGTCTATCAGGAGGGCGGAATTTCTGGGAACATGGATTGAAGAAGACGGGTACGAATTCTTGTGGGTCAGATGGGAAATTGAAGTGGGTTGATGCTATTGAAAGGTTAAGGCCCATTTAATATTAAATATCCAAGTTTTATTTAAAAGTTAAAGGTATATTGATTTTTAAATATAATAACATTGTCAAACGTTAACCGAATTCAGCGAAGTTAGATCCGTTGGGATCGTATGGACGGACACTGCACGATGAAACTGACTGGAAGTCCATCGGAGCTCGTTACAATTTATAGCAAAATAAATTGTCTGTCTAAATCAAGCGATGGTTATCGTTATTAACGATGATCGTCCAATGTGAGTAAAATTCACCAACTCTGAACAGTTCTATTTTTTACAGTGTATTCTTAGAACTGATAAATGATGACTGATTGTTGTGTGTTAACTGTTGGTTGAGTTGTTTGTGTATTGATTGAAATCATAAGATAACGATATATACATAAATCGTTAATCGAATATTGATTCTGTTTAATTAGAATATTTTATATATGTGTTGTTTAACATCTGTGATGCAGGGGAACAGGTTGGAGGGGTCCAACTAGACTCCTCAATATTTATAATACTGTTCTGTTCATATATTGCAATATATGATGTGATATATAATCTGGTTGATTATGTGTGTTTAAATGATATCGATCATTGTGGTTTGCTATTTTAAATATCATAAGAGACCTTGGGATGTAAAAAGAATTATTTCAATGTATATTGAAATAAAGGAACTTTATAAAATCAACCGATTTTATAAAAGGAAATATTTTGAAAATAAAGTATTTATAAAATCATAGGATTTTATAAAGGATATATTTATTTAGAAAATAAATAAAGTTAAAGGAAATATTTATTTAGGAAGTAAATAGAATTAAAAAAGGAATATTTATTTAGAAAATAAACAGAAGTATAAAAAGGAAATTGACAAGATATAAAAGAGTTAATCGAATTTAGTTATTCGAAGTCGAGTTAATCGAATATGGTTAGTCGAATAGAGTTAGTCAAACATAGTTATTCAGGATAAGTTACCTTTTAGCACGACTGCTAGCGTAATTCGCAGGGCTGCAGATAGCCTACGGCGGTCGGATGTTTCTTGAGGGAATCAGGCGTAACCATTGTGATCGCTGCGATCTAGAGTCAAGCGAATGGAGTTAAATTCAATATTAGTTATTTGAATAGGAGTTAAACAAATAGAGTTATTCAATTAGAGATTAAAGAAATAGAGTTAAGAAAAATTAGAAACTGACTAGAGATTAGTAAGTTGAATGGTTTTCTGAGTATCGATCTGATGTTGGTTTCGGCCTTCGGGGTTTATACTTGGGTAGTCGTTCTCTTACTAGTTTACAGTTAGGGACTAATAGTTGTGGAATGGTAGTGATGCGTGAACAAGCTATGGAAATGTTTTCCAGGGTTAATAACGTATATTTTCTAAATATAGAAATGAGGATATATATATATACATGGTTGATGATTGATCGATATAATTTCCACTTGGAAATAATATCGTTGTTTGCACACGTGTTTTTCTTTGATAGTTAACTCATCGACTATCGAAGTTTTCGACCATTTTAACGTTGTTAATGTGGAGAGACCGGCTGGATTATTATCCGAAGAACCACTCTGTATTGGCATAAGCGTTGCGAATCATATATGCCAAAGATAATTGAAGACGGAGTTATGCAAGGGCTGATTACAGAATAGTGCCTTCAGTTTGTCCAGTCCCAGGACGACCTGTATGGAAGAATGTCTGACAGAGTATATCTAATAGATCGCGTAAGTTGATCTCTTCAAACGTATCCACGTTTGGTGGCGGAGGAATTCATTTCTCTTAGCTGTATATCCATGGTATTTTTGGGGAAATCAATTTGTGATTTGGCAGGTATGACGATGTGACATTCAAAGTGAATGAAGATGTGGCATGTAAAAGATAAGCGTTGCTTCTAGCCTCACATCCGGTAAATGACAGAAGTTGGGCAGGCAGCATGGCTAAGTTGGTCGCTTCGAAGTAGGGTGTATAATCACCTATCTAGAGAATATTCATTTGCTTCTTTAATCTATAAATGTTGTCCCATATACATATACGGGAAACGGTTGCTGATCCCAACCGTTGGTGATATACATTTGATACACTCAAGCGAAAAGAATGGTCGGTCATGTGTGGCCGAGTTGCAAGATGTTCTTGTTGAACTCCAGTGTATAGTTCCTAGAGTATACCGATAGGAAGGTGGTTCCATACCTTGTCATAGTTGGAAAACCATTACCCATTACGTGCTTGCGGTTTGGATTGTATACTATATATGTAGAACGTGAGATGAAAGCGTTTCTGCTAGATGATTATTATATTGTGGTTGACAGACATTATTATAATATCAAAAGGTTTTTGATATAAAGATATTTTGGATTCTCATAAGGGAAAAACCCGTTCCGTTATACGGCGTGGTCTTATGAGATACCGTTTAATGGCTCAATCTGTTTTAAACTGTTTTACTCATACCAGTCCCATGACTGACCCGGAGTTTATTTTGTTTTGTTTTCCCTAAACTCTTGGGTGCCCAATTTTGTACGGGCAGTCAAGTAGTCAGGAATTTACAGATATACTGGAAGAGCTTGGAGCAGGAGGCTTCAGGATTATATAGCTATAGTTATTTCCGCTATGTTGTAAGTGTGTACTCAGATAATGTTATTGTAAACATATACTGATTTTATTTCAAGGATATGTTATCTATTATATGTTGTTCGTTTTGCTGTGAGATTCGTGTTACTCTGATATTGTGTTCTTCTTCTTCTATTCTAAGTTTTTATCTTATCTATCCTCACCCTCTATCTTCTTTCTATTAGTTTCTTGAATTTCCAGTGTAATTTGGGGTAGGACTTGTGTTATTTGGTCAGCTCAAATTGGACTGGATTTTCGGGTCATTACACACATTCTTTCTCTAGAATTCGGTACCAATTCCAGAAAAATAATGTATTATGGAATATACAAAGGATGTTATTGTGCCATAAATATTCAAGTTGCTTGTGACTTATGTCTGTGTGTAGGTACTTGTAATAACCCGCAAAATCTGGGCCAGTTTAAATTTTTTTCTATTTTGGCGATTTTAGCGAATTTTGATTATTTAAAATAGATTATTTTAAATAATATCGACGAGAAAATTTAGTTTGAATAGAATTCGATCGTATATATTATATACGTCGTCGTTAGAATATAAATATTTATATATAATTATAAATAGAATTGAAAATGGCGCGGTAGTTCGATAATTCGATTTCAAACTTCAATTGAACATACCGGGTGCAAAACAATCCGGATTTTAGTGAAACCAAAAATAATGGAATCTAAATGATGATATATTTCCAACGAATCTGACAAATCAAGATTTCATATCAGGAATCAAAAGATATGTCCAGTTGAAAATTCTGAATAGTCGCTATGGAATTCAGGCCCTTAAAATTGAAATTTTGCAAACGACCTCGGATTTCGACGAAACCACTTTTGTTGGGTCCGTGATGTTAAATTATTGCTAGGTTTCAAATTTCATAATTTTTCGAATCAGTATGTGAGCGTGGCAAAGGAAAACGCGTTTGACCAGTTTCAGTTGATTTTAATCGACTGGAAATGGGTCATTTTTCTAACGGTCTCAGAATTCGACGAAACTAGTTTTGTTAGGACCGTATCGTCAATACGAAGCTAGAAAATATTTTTCTGGAATTTTTTGAGTTAGTATGTGACCCCGGTAATTTAAAATGTACGTTTAAAATTCAATATAGTGATTTAAATGTAAATTCAAAGGAAACTGATCGAAACAGTCGAATCAACCTACGATACATATCCCATTGTGTTCGGAATGGGGGCAATATGCTATGGACGACAGGCGGTGGGCCTCGTTTCGAGGTCGTATGTAAAAGTCAACCTTTTTACCAAAATTAAATAATTAATTAATAAAAAAAATATTATTTTAATTTTCTCCCCCCTTTTCTTCTTCATTGCCCCCCCCCCCCCCCCCCCGATTCACAATTCAGAAACGAAATAAAAAAAAAAACCTAAACCTACAGTCGCCGCCCCCCTGAAGACCTCGACGCCGACGAGACTTCGCCGCCGCCCTCCTCCATTCGAACCGCACCTCCCTGAGCACCGCCTCACCCCGAAGACCCCATCCCTCTCTCACCAGAACCCCTCGCGACGCAATCGAAGCAGCACCCCGCCGAAGAACACCATCGAACAACCCACGAAGCCGCCGACGCTCCTTCTTCTTCCCCCTTTCTTCGCAGCCATCGGTGAGAATGTAATTTAGTTTATTTTTATTTTTATCTTATTTTTGTTTTGCTAGTTTCTGATTTTTATAATATAAAAACTGATTTTAAAAAAAATATAAAAACTGTTTTTTTTAATGATATAAAAACTGATTTAAAGAAAATATAAAAAACTGATTTTTAAAGAAATAAATAAAACTGATTTTATTTTTAAAGGTTTGAACTTTGAAATAGAAAAGGTGAAATCTTTATTTTAGAAAAGGCGAAATCTATATTTTTGTGAAAGGGAATTTTTGTCTATAAGGCATCGAGATAAAAATATAATTTTTATAACGAAGCATAGTAAAAATTCGATTTTTATATATTGAACTTCGGCATAAAAATATGATTTTTATAAATTGAACTTCGGCATAAAAATATGATTTTTATATATTGAACTTCGGCATAAAAATATGATTTTTATATATTGGACTTCGGCATAAAAATATGATTTTTATATATTGAACTTCGGCATAAAATTATGATTTTTATATATTGAACTTCGGCATAAAAATATGATTTTTATATATTGAACTTCGGCATAAAAATATGATTTTTATTTATTGAATAGCAAAGTAAAAATTCGATTTTTATATATGTAGTGGCTACGGGCAACGAAGTTGACAAAGACGCGATAACGATAAAGATTTCTCTAAAGGAAGAGTAGAGGAGCTGGATAGCTATAGGTGAGAATTTCTCACCTTTCAATTTATTTTTCTAGTTATATATATATATATACTAGGATGCAGACGGTGCTTAGTAGCACCCGACACAATCGTCCACAGACCATGGACTTGTTTGTTTGGTTGCATAGATTAGTTATATGATTTGATTTGAATTTGAATTGTTTGGTGAAATTGAATGGTTTGATTGATGTGTGAATGGCGTGGGCCTTCACTAGACCGGGGATAAGGCTAGGCCTTGTCCCGTTTCTAGTATCGTGCCGTTATGCCGCCGAAATTTTCTAAAATGTGTTAGAAAAATAAAAACATCATTTTATTTAAAGAATGAATTGAATAGAAATTCATATGTTGAAATAAAATGTTTTGTCGTTAAAAATATAATTTTTAACGTGAAGTGAATAAAATAAAATATTCATTTATAAACCGGACGGTTTGTTTATGTACACCTATTTGAAGGACATTGATTGGGACGATAAATTTTACACATCGCCCAACTGCACGAATAACATATTTGTTTGATTGTTTGAAACCCCACACGGGTGTTGGGATGAAACTTGAAGTTCACTCATCCTGATTGATTAAATATGTCGATCGATTGATTGACAGGCTGTTATAAGCGTTAGATATCTATATTTGATGCTTATACAGGGTAGTGCACTTTGGTTGATGGTTGATTATTTTTCAATGCTATTATATGTGTGTAATGTATGAAAATCCATATAATTAACTTTATATGGTAATTGATTGGGCCTCATTCCAATTTGAAAAATAAAGAATATTATAAAATAAAAGTTCATGTGTTGACAGTACTCATCCTTTGAGATTGGTCATGTGTTGAACGAAATATTTTGATAATAACAACTATTTTGAAAAAGAAATATTTGAAATAAAATATTTGAAATAGAAATTTATGAAGCCGTGTTGATTAGATTAACGCCATTTTGACGTAAACGATATTTATATCGATTTTATTCATTTTGAAATGAATTGAATATATAACGATTTCGAAATGAATTGAATATATAACGATTTCGAAATGAATTGAATATATAACGATTTCGAAATGAATTGAATATATAACGATTTCGAAATGAATTGAATTGAAAACGATTTCGAAATGAATTGAATTGAAAACGATTTCGAAATGAATTGAATTGAAAACGATTTCGAAATGAATTGAATTGAAAATGATTTCGAAATGAATTGAATTGAAAACGATTTCGAAATGAATTGAATTGAAAACGATTTCGAAATGAATTGAATTGAAAACGATTTCGAAATGAATTGAATTGAAAACGATTTCGAAATGAATTGAATTGAAAACGATTTCGAAATGAAATGAATTCAAATTGAATTGAAATTTGAATTGAATAGAAATGAATTTTAAAACGAATTTATAAAGAAGAATTCAATTTTGATTTGAATTGAAATGGAAGTTGAAATTGCTTTTGAAACGAATTTAAAACTATTTATATAATTCGTTTTAAATAGAAATCGACGAAATATATTATATATATATTATATATATAATATAATGGCCTGAATAGAACGCGCCGCGCCGCGGCAGTTCGTGAATTTCGACCATTTATTTCAAACGGACATTACGGGAGATCCGACCGTCGGATTCTCCTAAAACCGGAACCGTTGGGTTCGTATCGAAAAGAGCTTTCTAACAAATATTAGAAATTAGAAATCTAACGGTTGGATTTGGAGATACGTCCAAATCAAATTCGAAAAAGGTCGTTGTAAGTGCAGTTCGATGGCCATTGTTGGAAATCGACCGTACGGGCCTTGATAAAATTATTAAAAATAGTAATAATTTGTGTAAAATCATAAGAAATGATTTGGGAAGAATTGGGATGAAAAACTCCATATTTGAAAAGATAAAAATAGATTTTTATCGAATTGAACTAGTTTTGAACTAGAAATATAATTCTATTTATTTTTAAATAAATAAATTGAATTTGAAAAGGGTTTTGAAAATAACCAAAATTTCCAATGATTGCATTGGAGTGGATTTGAATCGAAATTGTCTTCGGAATATTTCGATGTTAGAATTCGTGATTATACAGATGTTGTTATGGAAATTTGAAAGATATATATTTATATCGTTATTTTCAATACGACATTTGTTAATCGTAGAATTTGATATTGAATATAAGCCGATATATTTTCTATTCAGAGCCTCATATTGAATATCAAATGTGATTTGGGTTTGTCGTGAATGGTGTCTTCACTAACACTGTTCTTGAACCCAGTTGAGAAAAGATTAAATCTTTTTATTTAGATTTAATGAAGTGTACCAATTAAAAATGATATTTAATTGGAATTGAATTGGGAATGATTTTTGGGTTTATCGTGAACAGTGTTTTAAATAACACTTGTTCTTTAACCCGATAATTAATGGAATTGATTTTTGGGTTTATCGTGAACAGTGTTTTAAATAACACTTGTTCTTTAACCCGATAATTAATGGAATTGATTTTTTGGTTTATCGTGGACAGTGTTTTTAAATAACACTCGTTCTTTAACCCGATAATTAATGAAGGTGATTTTGGGTTTATTGTGAACTGTGTTTTTAAATGACACGGATTCTTTAACCCAGTCACAGATTAAAACTAAGTGGAGTTTTAATGAATCTTTAATTAGATTGAAATAATCGAAATGGAGTATCACCAGTTTTGCTCCAGGCGATAGTTAAATCTTTAATTAGATTTGAACGTGAAATGGTAATTGAATTTACCGATAACACCGTGGTGTTAGATATGAAGTATAACCAGTTTTACTTCATGGGATGAATAGGTTGGGATTGGGGAATTAAAACAAATGATTACTTCGGTAAAGTTCGTTAATCCCGACTAGTTTGAATTGATATTCAAAAGTAGATTGAAGAATAAATTAAAGAATTTATCTTTGATAAAATTAATGGGAACCTTTCCCTATGAATGTGAAATTTAGGAATTAACTGTCGGTTAGCCAAGCAGAATGGTTTTTTGGATATTGATCTGATGTTGGTTTCGGCCTTCGGGGTTAATATTTGGGGAATTATTCTCTTGATTAATTTACGGTTAATGACTGATGAATTGGAATGAGGCGTATGTTGTGTTTGTGTAACACTTATTTAAAATATACGCGAGTTATTCGGAAAGACCGGGTTTATCCCATTCTGGATAACTGATACGACGATAAGTCGAAGATGAAGACGATGGTCGAAGACCGGAGTTCTTCACGTCGTTTGGGTAATTACTGATGATCTTGATTGGGCTGTACACCCAAGAAGATGGAAACAGTTAGTGATCGTCCAGACGTACTTGGAGATCGATGGATATGCGGGGTACTAGGTGCCTCCGGTTTCGTTCAGACCCAGAACGGACTCGTAAATGGACTGTGTGTCTGACATTGGATTTTAGTCCGTGTGATTGATCTCTATTAAATATATATCTGTTTGGCGGCGGAGAATTTATTCTCTTGCTTAACGCCCTTCTCTGAGACGTACGAGCTCAGGGGTTACATATTGATGGATATCAAACGCATGGAGTGAATTGCCTGTGTGGCATGCCTAAGTGGCAATTGATCGAGGCTTCTGTTGAAAAGCAAAGTCTTGTGGTGATGATCAAAGCACGGCCTTTGTGGCGTAGCTTTGTGTAACGTTTACCTCGCGTGTTTCACACCCGGTATGAACCAAAAACGGGAGACGGACCTCAGGGAGGACTTGCGTTTCTTTCTAGCTAGAAGTGGCGTCAGTGGTTTTACACGCCCTGACGAGTTTGACTTATGTGGTTGTTGCTGTTGCGAGGCGCCTCGGATTGATCGGTCGTTCTCGAACCGATGGAGTCATTTAGTTGGCTCATTTACGCCCCAAAGGGCGGAGAGACGTAGTGTTCAGGCATAATAATCCACATCGGTGGACCGGCCCTGACGATCTAAAGGGTTGATGCGTTCTGATCCTGAGACATGGGCTAGATTGTCTCGAATCGGTTGAGGACTATCTTTTGCCTCGGTTCATAGACGGAAATCCAATTTCCAAATACGTGACATTTGCGGTTTTATTTGTAGAGCCTAGTATGGCGACATAGTGGGATGGGGCACTCATGATTGATACTTATGATTTGAAGTTGTTTTATATACTATGCACTTATAATAGTATCAAATGATTTGTTTTCAACGTATCAAGCATTCTTGGCTATTATAAGGTAAAAACCCTATCCTCCGGCTTGCGATTGCATTGTGTGATGGGAACTGGGTCTTATAATAGCTTCATTTTTCTTTATTTAGCATTGCGCTGTTTGTTTTATGCACTGGTATTCTTGGGAGGAAACCCGTTCCGTGTTATACGGCGTGGTCCCTTGATTTACCTAACTTTTAAAATAAAGAATTAATAACTGTTTTAGTTCTCACACCAGTCACATGACTGACCTGGAGTTTATTGTTTTAACCTAAACTCTGGGTGCCCTTATTTTGACACGGGCAGCTAGTAGTTTTGGTTTTGCAGATTTATATTCGCAGGATCCTGGTTTACAGCTGGAACGATATCCGGAAAGCTTTGTATCCGTATATCTCATTCTAGTTGTGTATTGTATTATTTTTCCGCTGCTATGTATTTAAATGTTAATTAAATCTCTGATATTTCTGTGTAATATTCTTTTATACTCTGTATATTCTTGTAATCTGATGCATTGTTGTAATATACAGTGAAATGTTCTTCCGTATGCGTTCTGTTGTGGTTTGTTCTCGAACTATCCGACGCTTTCCTTTACGGGGAAGTTGCGGGTCTTCACAGTACTGGAATTTATTGTGCAATAAATACGACAAGTATTTGATTATGTTTTGGATATACAATATGGCTAAGAGTAACTAACTGGATGGGGGATGTTTTGCTACTGCAATGTGTGGGTTTCTGATGTTTTTTTTTGTTATGAAGAGTTCAAAGTTTAATAAATTTCTTATTCCTTTTTTCAAAGTTTAATAAATTTTCTATGCAGCTTTTTTATTAGTTTTTAATCTTGTAATCACAAGAGTTTTTTTTATTAATTTTTATTATTTGTGAAATATCAAAGTTTGTCCTTAAATTAAAATATTTGCATTTTTTCCAATTAAAACATGAACATTGTCCTTAATTTACATAGCAAAAGTTTGTCCTTATATTTTTCTTTTTAAAGAATGTGTCCTTGAAATAAATATCCATTAATTTTATTCTCCTAACCTGTAGTTCATATGTGCTACCTTTGAATACCCTATGTCAGTAGTATGTCATTTATAGAGTTCACGCTCCATACAATTGATTTTGTTAACATCAACAGAATTTCCTTGCAAGTGGCTTTCTGAAACAGCCATATACAAATTATGTCGCAGTGTGGTACCTTTAATAAAATAAAACAACAATAATCAGTTTATTTATACTCACCATATTTCATGTCAGTATAATTTTTCCAACGATGATTCCTAAACGCATATCATATACATAATTAGCAGGGAACATTTTTAATACACCAGTATATCAATAATTCATACCACACAAAGAAACATTAACTTTACATAGACATTGATCAGCTAACAAATTCAGATTTAGAATCATTAACTTGTATTAACATGATTAAATTATATACATTATAATCTTTTGCAATATTATAGCTCTTTCCTCCTTATTATAGCTCTTCTCTTTCATCGGTAATTTTTTTGCTTCTGTGAAAGAAGTTCGGTAATACAAACATACCCTTCTTTTTGTTTTTGGTAAGATAAATTGCAATCCTTTTTTTCTGGTAATACAAACATACCCTTCTTTTGTTCAGCTAATTTTTAGACTAACTGCTCATTTGTTATTGTCTTCTCTTAATATATATATATATATAAGATTTCAAACGACCCTCGATGTTTTAACTATTCTGTTGAAAATGGTTTTAAGTGAATCATAATGATAATATTCTCATAAATTAAAAAACACATACTTAACGGTTACGGACTCCATTAATATTTTTTAGGTATATTTTTTCGTTAATACTTTTTTGTTATAAGCACATACATTTTTTTAGATTTATTTTGGTAAATCCTAAATTTTATCTTTCTATTGTTATGGTGCACTCATCTGTCTTTGATTTTAACATTTCTTCGTCCACGTCTATCGCGGATTAGACGCGCCAACACACAGAAGCATTTATCGACGTATGTGTCAATTACCTAGACAAATGAGAAAGCACGCATTCATTTTTATAACATGTAGCGCGGATTTCAACGATGTTTTTAGACTGACTGCTCGTTTGCTATTGTTGTAGATTTTCTGGCAATACAAACAGTATGTGTTTGCGTGTTAAAGTGAAGTATTTAATTAATCGGAGTAATTTAATTTATGATTTCTGGTTAATTAATTGATTTATTGTTTGGGTTTGTTGGTCCTTTGCTAGCCAGTCGTCGCATTTTGCTTCCTTTCGAGGCAGGTATGGTTTTACTTTTCTAATGTTTTTTTCCTTAAGCAGTTTTTTTGCTGCTTTGTTATCTGCTCAATGCTTTTGAGCTAGTGGGTACTGTTTGGTTTCTAGTTTTTTTTTGGCTTGCGTGTGTCTGACATTGGTGTTTGTGATTGCGTGTGTGCGTTCACCGTCGCTGCTTAGCAGCTCCTCACTTTCGTGGGTTTTTTTTCTCCTACCGTGATTTCATGACAGTTCTGTTGAAATGTGATTTGGCACTCAGTCTATTTTAGCATAGTTGATTGAGAAGCTAAAATCTTTTGTATGTTGAAGTGGCTGAACAGAGTAGTGTTACTGCTAAGAATAACATTGCATAGGGCTATTTGCATTGAAAAATTAAACTGAGGTTTATTATATAAGTCTATGTAGTCAAGGCACAAGGAGTCTAGTATATAGATTATTATTTTTGCCGTAAGCAACTCTCCTACAAACAAGTTCAATTGATTAATTCACAACTATGTTTTACTTAAACAAACTGATTTATTAGAAAAACTATTTATAAAAGCTGCTTCATAAAAAACTGCACTATCGTTAAAAAACTGCACCTGCTTCATACGTTCATTAAAAAAACTACTGCATTGTTAAAAAACTGCACCTGTTTCATACTTTCATTAAAAAAAACTTCTGCATTGTTAAAAAACTGCACCTATTTCATTAAAAAAACTGCTGCATTTTTAGAAAACTACACCAGTTTCACTAAAAAAACTGCTGCATTGTATAAACTGTTTCATTAAAATAAAACTGCATCATTAAAAAATCAATTAGAAAAAACTGCTTCATAATAACCTGCATTGTCATTGAAAAAACTGCATTGCCATTAAAAATCATGCAAGTAGTCCCTCAATTAATTGTTCTTCATTTTGGCATTTGTAGTATTCTTAAATAGAGAATGGATCTTCATATTTAACAAAATGGAGAATGTTTAGTAAACTGTTCCAATTTCGCAATTTTATTAAATGTTAAAAGTATATAGATCTTAAGCTGGAAAATGGATAATGCACGCATGTGTATTAAAAACTTGAAATTAATAGACTACAGTCAATTATACATCTATACCATCACATAAATAGGAATATTTGTTGTTTTTAAAGATTTGGTAAGCAAAATTAGCCCCTGTTATAGCATCTCCAATAGTTATATACACCTGTAAATTAGCACATGCCTGTAAAAGTGAAAATTAACATCTCAAAATAAAATTGGTTCTTTTGCATTGGACACAATAAATAATTTATATGGATGTGAATTTAATGTGAAATGAAAATGAATTTATATTAGATAAAAGATGAAAATAATCCCAAGTTCATAAGAGTCCAGAAAATTTACGGATAGACGGGATTCAGCTATCATAACATAAATCATGGAGTAATTTGGGTGTTGCATAAAGGTTTTATCGAGGCGAAGCGTACGCATTATTATGAAAGATCATCATTCACCATTTTTGATAAACTGGTTTTAAAAATCATGCAAGTAGTCCCTCAATTAATTGTTCTTCATTTTGACATTTGGAGTATTCTTAAATGGAGAATGGATCTTCATATTTAACAAAATGGAGAATGTTTAGTAAAAGTGAGCCGAGTGGAGAATGTTTAGTAAACTGTTCCAACTTCGCAATTTTATTAAATGTTAAAAGTATATAGATCTTAAGCTGGAAAATGGATAATGCACGCATGTGTATTAAAAACTTGAAATTAATATACTACGGTCAATTATACATCTATACCATCACATAAATAGAAATATTTGTTGTTTTTAAAGATTTGGTAAGCAAAATTAACCCCTGTTATAGCATCTTCAATAGTTATGTACACCAGTAAATTAGCACATGCCTGTAGAAGTGAAAATTAACATCTCAAAATAAAATTGGTTCTTTTGTGTTGGACACAATTAATAATTTATATGGATGTGAATTTAATATGAAATGAAAATGAATTTATATTAGATAAAGATTAAAATAAACCCAAGTTCATAAGAGTCCAGAAAATTTACGGATAGACGGGATTCAGCTATCATAACATAAATCATGGAGTAATTTGGGTGTTGCATAAAGGTTTTACTAGGGCGAAGCATACACATTATTATGAAAGATTATCATTCACCATTTTTGATAAACTGGTTTCAAAAATCATGCAAGGAGTCCCTCAATTAATTGTTCTTCATTTTGGCATTTGGAGTATTCTTAAATGGAGAATGGATCTTCATATAGTTTATTTTGTGTGTTGCATGTATTAATATACACAGACTTTCATTACTTGATGGCCCAGAATATTTTATACTGCCATGCCAGTAAGAAACTGTTGTACCCATGAAAAAAATACTCCTTATACCTTAAACTTGGCTACCGAGCACATGTTATTTATTTCACCACCATACTTTAAGTCGAATGGGTGATGGATAGTTTTTGGGAATAATTAATACATGCTGTTCATGCAATTCGTTCGAAATTCATGCTGTAAATGAAAATGGTGCATTTTGTTCATATAAACAACATAAATGAAAAAAAAAATCAGCACATAAACTGGCGCACAACGAAAATAAAAAGGACACCGGACATATTACAACATCTGATATATAATCTAAAGAAAAAAAACATGCTTCTTTGTGAGTTGGAACATACATGAAAGTATGCTTACTTTACGACTTAAAACCATAAAGATATGATACTATATGAATTAAACATTTTGTTTATATGATTTGATCGACATGTTCACCTGTAACAGTAGCAGGCATGCACACTTCTAGAAAACTGTCACAGCACATGCAGAGACGAATAACAATGAATAATCAACGGAGTAAAGCCTAGGCAATGTTCGACATGCTTGATCATCGCCGCTGAAGAAAGCTTTTGCTCCCTGATAAAAAATAGTTTAAATTCAACCTCAATGAACTGATATTCATAAACTTATACAGAGTTTTATGCAAACATGGTAAAGCATGTACATCAGTCAACATTGAAATAACACAACAAAAAGACAATCAAATATTATAGAGTAAATATAGTATATCTTGTCATGCAGTAAACACCAAATGTCATCCAATGAGAATTTAAAAAAACGGGGAAGCATGAGAGGAATAATGCAACAAAAATATAAAAGGACAAGTTACAAAAAAAAGTCTGCAGCTACAAATTTTCTGCCATTATTCCTCCTGTTTCCCTTCTACTGAACTGCAGCAAGAACCGTGAATGGAATATATGTGATTCTTAATGGCTTAATCACTAACTGGGTCCTGTGATACATGTGATTATTTAATCCTTCTACTTGCATGCTTTCTTTCCAACATGCTAAGGTAATTTAATCATAAGATTATGACAATTATCTGCATATTTGTTTTTGTAATATGCTAATGGAAAGCATTTTGAATACTGCTTCATTATTATTTGGTTTGTGCCTCTGCTTAGTATACTGAATCTCGAGTTATCTATAATTGTACTTTCATGACTAACTCAATATATAATATAGGATAGTATGATATGGGTTTTGCCTGTTGCACACACTCTGTTTCATCCTTTGTCCATGAAAAATGAAACTGCATTAACCATGATACCATACTGTTTTGGGTATGCTATTTTTGTTGATGCATACAACTAAGGCTATGCTGGGTCTTTACAAAATATGTGAACTGGAACATTTTGGGTTCACATTTAAACTCACCTGAAGTGCACCTACGTGTGTGTTAAAATATTTATTAATAATTTGTATGTACTTACTCGGCTCAGGTTTTGGCTCAGTAAACCTGAGCTGAGTGGCTCGAGTTTACTGAGCCATAGGCTCAAGAAACGTGAGCCGAGTGGCTCGGTTACACTGAGCCTATGAGGCTCAGTAAACCGAGCCACTCGGCTCAGGTTTACTGAGCCTGTGGCTCAGGTTTAACCTGAGCCAAGTGGCTCGGGTTTACTGAGCCACAGGCTCAGTAAACCCGAGCCAAGTCGCTCAGTTACACTGAGCCTACGAGGCTCAGTTACACTGAGTCACTCGGCTCAGTAAACCGAGCCACTTGGCTCAGCCTGTGGCTCAGTAAACCCGAGCCGAGTAAGTACATACAAATTATTGCTTCAAATAGCTTGCAACTGAAATCCATCATGCTTTGACTTATTAATTTACAACTGAAATGCTACTGATTTTGATTTTCATGTTGAGCTTACATATCATGACAGGGTTCAAAGCATCCAACATTCTTTGTTTGTTTTTTAATCGGACATCTTCAGTTGAACTTTCTTTGTTTTTTAGTTAGGCATAGACTCATATCATTAAATTTGTTGGACGTTGTAGCCTTTGGTTGAAGCAGCGGAAGAAAAACAAAGACTAGAAGGTGGCGATGATGCTCTAAGTCTAGATAATTTTGAGAAAGATCCCATTGCTGAAGTTTTTGGAGATGATAAAAGAAGAAGTTATTATCGTGCTATCAGCTCTACATGCAATGTAAAACAAGTAAAAATAGCACAAGCTTCAAAAGCAATTACCGCGGCGAAAGAGAATGCGACTAAACAACAGTTAGCTAAATTGGAGAACAACCAAAATTAAATGCATGAAGACGTCAAATCAATGAACTCGGCATTAGCGTACTTGCAACAATCTATGAAGCTTCTTATCAATCAACAAGGAGGAAATACGACACCACGAGAAGAAGTTGCTTCTGATGGAGGTAATAATAATCTACATACTTCTTCTAATGATGTCATTGGATCATCCACGAGAGATAAACAGTCGGTAGTGTTATTGTCGTCAGCATTAAAGGAGGTAGCGTAGGGATATGTAGGAGTGCAAAAAGTTTGTCATCGTAGAACTGTGCTAGAAGGAGAGAAAGCCATCTGGGTGGAGGAAGTTCTGTATCTGAATGCGTCAATTTTTGATGCACCCCAAAATGGTATGTATACACTATCTAATCTTGTCGATGGTGGATTTGTAATTTGGTCCGGTAATCGTTTGCGTTTTGTGTAATGGTTGTATGTTAAATTATGATACTTAGACGTTATTTGTTATGGATGATGAATGGTATTATGATTGTATGTTAAATTGTCATTTTGGTCAAAATGGAATTTTCTTTAGGATATAAATTGTGATATGTTGTATTTGCTTTGAGATATTGTTATATTATATGTTGCATATTCTTATTGTTGTATGTTTTATGAAATTACCTATTGCAGTCCTGGTAAAATATTCACGTTTATAACAGTTATAACTGTTAGTAAATTATCGTATGAAATAGTCAACTTTATATAGTAACAGTAATATCTGTTACATATTTCATATTTGTAACAATTATTACTGTTATAAAAATAATTTTTATAACATTTATAACTGTCATAAAATTTTCAGTACTAACGGTTATAAGTGTTACAAAGCACATACGTTATAACGGTAATATCCATTACAATATGAACAGTTTATAACGGTTTTAACTGTTACAATATTCGTGACAACAGTTTGTCACGTATGTTGTAGTAACGATTATTACTGTTACAAAGGTAATTCGTAACAGTAATAACTGTTATAAAAAGCCTTTTCTGGTGTTGTTTTGATGTTCTTACAATAATTTGACGATACGGTTCTAATGAAACTAATTTGATCGAAAAATGAGACCGTTTGCAAAAATGACTATTTTCAACGCTTATAACATATTAATAAAATATTAATTAAATTTCCAAATAATTCAATAAAATGATAATAAATTATTTTCGTCATATATATCCAAACATAATATATATACAACTTCAAATATAATTTATACAACTCAAAATCATAAATTCGAGTTAATCGTTATTTAAATTATATTCAAAACCCTATTATATTATTTAATAAACGTTATATTTTAATAACGATTTCCATAGCGACTATTTAAAAATTTGAACTGGACATAACTAACAATCTATAACACTAAATCTGAATTTTTCTCTTTCATTAGAAAATTATAATCAACAAGATTCCAACATTTACTATTTCACAGAAATCCGTCTTAAAACGGATTATGTATATTCAATTAAATTTCAAAACTCTATATTATGAACCGCCGCGTCATTTTGAGCTCGTTTTAATTAAAATATAAATTAAACGTTCAAACATCGTTTTAAAAAACGAATTCAATATTAAATCCATAAATATTCCAAATAAAATATTTAAAAACATAATAAATTAAATTAAATATTTGGCTACAAAAAATACAGGACATTACATAATGAAAGCTGTCTCACGTATTAATATAAAATTATATATATTTTTAAAATTCGCAAGTTGACTCTTTTTATTGTGAACATTAACAAACTTGAGTATAAAAAAAATGTGCTAGATAGTTTGGTTGAAGGCAGTCGTGCAACTGCACGGGATTGACCTAGTAAATTTTAGAAGTAATGCGCGTTTGAATTTGAAAATTAACGCACGTCAAAAATGGAATTAAATCACGAAATAAATGATAGTTTAATAACGTTAGTAAAGTAACATTTCAATTTGAAATGAGTATGCACGTATTTTTGGCAAGGCTATAATAATTTTAGTAATAGTACGCGTTAGAAATTAAAATTAAACAAGCGTTAAAAATGGAAAAGAAACTAATAAAATTGGAAACTAGAATAACGTTAGAAAGAAACGAAATAAATGAATTTAGAAATCCACTAACATCATGATATAATTTTAAAAATTCAAGAATGCTAATTGATTTTGTTGTTTCCGATGGCAATACACTTTTCAATTGTCTAGGTTTAAGAAATAATCCTTTCCCACATATATCACTCTCTTGATTATGTTCCAAAAAACATTCTAATTTCATATATTGATCTTTCAATTGTTTTTATTAAATAGTTTTGAACTTGGCATTTAACAAAAATCCAAAAATCCCTTCATAAAGTTCAAATTTTCAAGTCGATCCTTAAGTGAAGAAAGAGCTTGGTCTATTACATGAATAAAATAAGTGGTTCTAGGATTATCTTCATAAGATTGACTTTCATGAGCATCAACATTCATATCCTCATCAAAATGCTTCTTTCTATGAACAATTCTTCTTTTAACAAATTTTTCTTTGTGCCAACTTCATCCGCCAGTTCTTTAGCCTCATTTATCATGTTCGCAAATCCATCTTCTCTAAAATAAATAAAAAACATGCACTAAGCTCCTTTGTTTTTGCAATTACATCTTCAATATCCACTTCTTTACTTTGAAGTATTTTGCTAACTCGATTAATACTATGCAATAAGGTGTACTAACTACATAGACTAATCAAGAACTCAAAATCTTGAAAAGCGTTTTGAGATAGACATTTAGATTTCACCCTCATAATATTATCATCTTTATACTTATTTGCAATTTCAATTAGTGAGTCTCTTAACTCTGTCAGTTGAGTTCTTATCCCTCTCACGCTTTCTATATGACTTTCTCATCGAGTTGCCAATAATGGTTTTGACGTTAATCCTTTTACATATTGTCTAAGTATTTCCCATCGTTGAGTTGAACCCGAAAACAAAGCATAGATCTTTGGATTCTAATCAAGAATTCTCTTTTGTTCTCCTTGATTCAAACTATGGCACCTACACGAAATATAAAGTGCTCTTAGATTCTAATCAATAATTCTCTTTTGTACTCCTTGATATTTACCTAATATCAAATTTAAGTTATTTATTACATGGTAAATAACATGGTATAAAATAATAATACTAAACTACCAAACTCATATAATAAATGTTATATTTATAACATACCTTTCATATTTGATCCATTATCACAGCCTTGGCTCCTCACATCATCGATGTTAAATTTAAGATCAATTACAATATTACGAAGCTTTTTAAAAAGACCAAGTCCCAATGTATCATCAACCTCTACAAAACCAAGAAAAAATTCCACCACCTTGATAGCATCATAAATGGCAACACATCCTATAACAATTGACATTTGTTCTTTGTGACTTAAATCCAAATCAGTACAATCAAGAATGATAGAATAATATTTTGCCTTTAATATTTTTGAAAGCATCATCTTTTTATTCTTTTCTGCCAACAAAAGTATTAATTCATTTTGAATTTTATGGCTAAGGTAATGATTGTTTACTTCATTATTCACCACCCTTCTAGATGTTCTTCCATAATTGGATCAAATTCAGCAAAAAATTCCATGAGTTGGGAAAAAAAGCCCATTATTCTTTTCATAAATTCTTTTATTAGCCCCACGAAATGGTAAATTATTTCAAGAAAGAGTTTTCACAATTCCGATTATATGTACCAATACCTTTTTCAACATTGCATTTTCTTGGAGTCTCTTATATTAATCAACCCATTTTATAAGACTTGTGGTATGCTCTAGATTACTGTCATTCTCCCTTAGCTTGGTTGTAATGTTATTCCAATCATCCATTCGACCATCTCCTATTTAAACCTTTTTTGTGGGTTTTTAAATAGCTTGCAACAAAAACAAAAGACTATTCACTTCATTTGAGTAAATTAGCCATTTTCTTTCATGTTCTTCTCCTTGCAGATAATAACTAAAATAGCGTTTACAATAAAAACATCTACCATCCATTTCTTTTTGAGGAAAATCTTTGTTTTCTTTCACAATTTTGACAGGCCCTCTTTTAACTAGCATTATCCCTTTACTATCGGTTATTCTTCCTTATAAGCTTGGATCGTAATTGACATCAACATCCTTTTCAAGATCAAGCACGATCAAATCACCAACATCTTCATTCAAATCATTCACTTTACTAGTTATTCCTTCTTCAATTACATTTCCTTCATCATTTTCAATAAACTCTTCATTAACATCTTAATCCATTTTACGAATGTCAATGTGCTTGTTTTCATTGCTCTCTTCAATTCTACTTGAAGTTGAAGACTGAGAATTTTGAACTTGTGCTTGAAACAAATTAGAGATTAAACAAATGAGAGATTTTGTAAGTTCATCTTTCTTTTGCTTAATTTTTCTATTGCGAAATCCAGAGTTTTGTTTACGAAATCTAATTCGATTTTTGTCATCTTCATTCTTTGTCATATTCCTTATAGATTTCCAATTATAAAATACAAGTTTATTAATTAACCCATATATAAATAAAATTATAGGATTATATTTCATTTTGATGCACATAATAAAAATATTAAACATTGAATTTAAACCCCGAAAAAATTCAATGTTCAACTTTTTTTTCTTCATCCCTCATCAAAAAAAAACTATTTTTTCTTCTTCTACTAAATAGCAAAATTAATTGTTGCATCAATCAACAAATTGTTGGACAAGAACTGCATTGCAATTTAACAAGTTAAGAAAAGAAGAGCTACAGTCAATTGTCTACAAATGAAAATTCAATGCCTTTGATAATTTTTAATTATCGATTATCATCAATCTAAGTCTAATAAGAAACAAGTATTAATCAAAATAGCAAAAAGAAATCATGAACTAAAACAATGTCAATAATTACTTTTTTATCAACAAGTATTACCTTTTTTTAATCAAATAATCTAATAAGCGAAGGAGGGATGATTATGAAACTTGAAGGAATAGGGCTCGTTGATGTTGAAACTTAAATCTTGAAGGAGGTTGTCGAAGAGGGTTGCTGTCGAAGAAAGGCGGCTCGTCTGCCGGAGGAGGCGATTCTGAATCTTCGATTCATGCATGTGGATTGCGAAGGATTCCAGGAGCTGCGATTTAACATATTAGGGAATAGTTATTTTTATTCGTTGCTTTTGGCCATTAAAGAGCGAGTTGCCTTAATCTGTGGCCTTGGAGGCCTTGCCCAATAACCGGGCCTGCCTCCAGGACGGAACTGTTGAAGCCCATTATTTTGTAAAAGCTACTCGACCGACACTAAATCCTTTAGTCTCAAAAACGCATAAAATCTCAAAACTTATGTTCTTCAAAATATAAAATGAGTACGGTCTAAAACCGTTGTTGATATTTTGAAACACCCATTGCTGAATTCAATTCAAAAACGGAACAGATAAATCAACATGATGTAATAATCCTTGAACGCGACTGGATCATCATCATCAACATGCTTCAACAACAAACTCATATTATAAGCGAGCAAGTTCGCATAGAAGGACTTAGCCATTTAATACAACAAAAATTTGGCATACCATCAAATGGTGTAACAAGCCTTCAGTAATGTCAAATGATGCAATAAGCCTTTAACATGATATCTGGACATTTGAACGCAGTGGAATCGAATTCCTTGGCCAGTAGACTGGTTTCGCCATGCATATCAAAGGCGCTAGGCCAACAAACTATAACTACTTTTCACCACCATATGCAGATGATAACATAGTAATGTTTTTATTATTTATCTGTAGTAATGAATTCATCCGTTATGTTAGCTTGGATAGCAAAAGAATCAAATGCAAACAAGAGCTTCTAAAGATTAAAAGAAGAAACCAAAAGCACTTTTAACACTGTAATAGATTTGGACAAGCTAGAATTTTAGTTATTGATGATCTAATCAAATTCCTAACAATATATTCTAGCACGTAATCGATGTTGCTTCACAATTCATAATGCAAGATCCTTCATTTTAGACTGTAGAAACAGTATAATTATGATGCCTGGATACTTTCATACTTCATCAAACATAAATTCGAGTTTATGTAAAAATCCATATAAACATACTGTGATAAAAAAGCAACACTTTTATACAATTATACGCACAAGATATGGATTAAAAACTACTGGCTTAGGTCATAAGATCTTTAAATTGTGTTTTAGAGATATTAGGCTTGATCCCAGAGCACTAAAATGAGTGCTCAAGTTGAAGTTATCACTCATACTTAAAAAAAATATGTCAAGACATGGGACTATAGGAATTTCTCTTTGTCAACAAATGTGAATTAAATCACAAAAGTTCACAACTGCAAGATATAGACAACAAATTACCTACCTTAGGCCCAGCGGAGGGCGTCACCCCCACTGATTTTGCTTTTTATTTTGTATTTTCTTATAGTTTACTGCAATATTAGACCTTATGACCTATAAGACTAATGTAATTATACAAGCTTAAATTTTCTTCACGGTAACACAGTAAAGCCATTAGAGAATGGATTAATTTGCTTTTCACATGAAGAACAGTTAGAATGTTTTCAATTCTACGATATGAGTTCCTTTCAAATTCGTAAATTGAAACAATAATTTCTAACACTCTGCAATCCTAACAAATAAAAAGGCAATTAATCTCTTCTGAAATTGAGAACGCTAAGATAGTAAAATTAAATAATTTTTGCTATGTGAAATCAAATTTCAATAATGCTTTCATATTTGCATTGATTACCAATTGGTGTCATGATTGATTTCGTTAGCAAAAACCAAAGGTTATCCTTAGGTGGCATTTGATTTTATGACTGGGCAGTTTACGTTGGCGTCGGCGTCCGACGCGTCGAACGCAGGTCACACAATTTTGACCTGTCAAAGTGAACGGTTGAAAAGGTGGCTTTAACGTCCGACGCGGCATCAGACGTTAAAGTAACTGTCGTTTTCTTCCACTGTATCACCCCATTCCACTATTCCATCATCTTCATTCCCCATTCCATTCCACTTCTCCTTCACCATCTTCATTCTCCATTCCATTCCACTTCTTCTTCATCGTCTTCATTCTCCATTCTACACTTCTACAGTGTTTAAGTTAAATATAATGGCAAATAGTGATGATTCTGATCTGGAAGATTTGAAAGATATTCAAGAAATTATAGCAAATCAAACACGGGAAAGGAGCAGAATACATGATTCCGTAAGTTCCGATCTTGGTTGGGTTAGTGAAATACTATCAGGACATGCAAACCGTTGTCAACGAAATTTTTGAATGAAGCGATTGTGTTTCACAACCTTGTGTGAGCGCTTAGGAAACTATGGATTGGAGGCTTCGATGCACATAACGGTCAGAGAAATGGTGGTTGTATTGTGTATTTTATATTATCATTTTAAATTCTGCAATTCGTATTGCGCAATCATATAATTTAAATTCTGCAATTTGTATTCTGCATTTTACTATTCCATTCGACAATAATCACACAAACTGCTGTGTATATTAAAACAAACTGCCACCCACCAAAAGATTTAAATCCATGTTTATTTGATTAAACAAAATAGATTTATGAACTACTACAAACTTGCGAATTCAAAGGGAAAATATAGATGTGGTCTAGAATTGATCGGAATGTCTGAGAAGGAGGCTAAGCTTAACAGCTTTGAAAAGTGAAAACTCCCATTACAAAACTAACTTCAAACTATAAACACACACAAACAATAAAAATAATAAATAAAAAAACAATAAAATAATAACTCTGCACCTTCCAATTTTCCCCTTTCGTAAAAAAAACACATTCCCCGTTCGCAATAATTCCCCTTCAGATACCCGTTCAAATTACCCCTTTCAAATACTTTTTCCCGTTCAAAATCAACACACTCTTAATATGATTCAATAATTAAACTTGTTAGTTTCTTCCATTTTCCAAGCAAATTATAACTCACTGTTTTCCTTTTGATTGGTTTTTAGAAAAAAGATCAGTAAAAGAAATATTAAAATAATATGTTGAGTTACTTCACACATTGAACATTAATATGTGGATTCAAATTATGGTGATTTTTATTACGAATTATGATTTTTTAACGTTTTTCCCTCGTTGATTCAAATCTCTGCGTATGCCACTGCAACAAAATAGTATGTTGATAAATAGTAACATGGAGAATTAAGAATGAATACGTGTATACACACACAAACATGTGTGTGTTACATTATAATTATATACATACACACGCGCGTTCAACATTCTAGCCTTCGCATAGCCCAAAGACCATGCAAAATGATGCAAATTCTCAAAAAAACACCTAATTGCATATTATACATTTGTGTTCATATCCAAATGATATAGCAAAAATACATCAAATTAAGTAGTTGGTTGAACTCACAACTTAAGTATTAAATAACAATTGTTCGTTTCTACCAGCCAAGAAATGGTGTTGTACCACCATATCAACTCTACAAAGTTTTACCATGCTTAATTACATAACAATTGCAATAATAATCTATATGGCTGCAGATGGCTTGCTAAGAGCATAAGAATTTCAGAGTTCAAATCACGGTCCAGTAATCTGCTGACAGTCGTGACAATATTTGGTTCAAATCTTAGTTCTTACCAGAATAAATTTTAGGACGTGCGCACATGCACATACATTAACACAAGAACGGAAACTAACACAATACTATTCAAGAATGTCAATGAGGTGGGTTTCTTGTGCCCCATGCCCACCCTGGGCTTTTTAAACCCCACCTCAGACCCTCCCCGTAGACTCGATGCGGGTCTGGAATTTTGCCTCGCTCACAAAATTCGTACGGGTCAGGATAGACCCGACCCGCCCCATGACCCAGTACAATTGTGTTCTAATATACACAAATTTATGTACTTATATTTTTTATCACTAAACTATAAATTTTATACTTATATACAATGATAATGTGTTTACAATAATAAGATAATATAATAAAATGAGTTGTAAAATAATAGTTTAAAATGTATGCATTTGATATTGTATGATTACCATTGATGCGACTTAATACTACGAAAAAAATTAGCTTGTTGTTTGTAAAATATAATGTTCAAGTCATAAACAAGTATACCTAAGAAGATTAACAAGTAATTAGTATAGATATAAAGTGTACGTTTCCATAATGCGGTTCGATGGGGGTAGGGTACCCATGCCCCAGGCCCGACCGTAGACCCAGACCTATCAAAAGCGGATCGCGGGTCTACCCACCCCAGGGACCCTATGAGGTGGGTCTAAACGGATCAAAACATGGGTGGATCAATTGGGTATGTACCCTAGACCCGCCCATCTCTACTACTATTAAACATTTTTTTTCATGGATTGACAAGTTATGAAAATGAATGCTATTAAAGTGTGTGCTTTAACCCTGTATGGATGAAAAAAAGAAGCGTTCACTTTGCGTAAGTATTATTTCACACCACTATCCAAAATTGATACTTAACGTTAATATTTCCCTAATGGGGATTCTCTAAACATAACTTGTTTTACTTTCGTAGATACAAATATGCACTACCTTGAGTTAATCGTCATATTCTAATGTTAATAACAATCGGTAAATGCTGAAATTTTGTCTATAAGTTTTGAAGAATTTTGCTGATAATTTTGATAGTATAACAATAGTGGTCTTCGCACCAAACTCATTATCATCTAGACAATGGTTATAAAATGGAGTCAAATTCCAATCCATAACTGGAACAAACCAATTATCATTGCTTTTCACTAAATATCATAGAACTCAATTAAAAGAATGATACTTCGTACTGTGGCTATGATACCAAGCTAACGCATCAACGTAATAACTAGCAGTGTTTAGTTTGAGAATGCGCTAAAATAATACAACCAGTATTTGACTTAAAAGAAAACCACGTCCAAGTCAAGGAGAAAATTAAAATTCTATGTTTGAGAGTGAGAATGTGCTGAAACAATACAATTCATATTAATTCTACGTCCAGGTCAAGTAGGTTTGCTATACTTTTGCCTCATATAAATGTATAACTGGACTCGAGTATTAAGCATATTGACTCAAAAAAAAAGAATATCGTATACCTTTATCAAATTTAACACACCTGTAATGTTCCGTATTTTTACGGTATAATAATTAATTTATTTAAATAGTGATTTAGAGATTTAAATTGTTGTTTAATTAAATAATAGTGAATATTTAAATAATATATTTAATAGAATAATATATTTAATTCCGAAAAAATCGAAAATAGTGGAATTCACAATATTGTGTGAATTGGATTATTTACAAGATATAATTCAGTTTAGAATTGAATTATAATAACGAATATATTTAAATAACGATAGTAGAACATATTAATTATAATATAATTATAATTAAGCCCATAACGGCGCGGCAGTTCGTAATTTGGCGATTCGAACTTTAAACGAATATACAGAATACGTTTTAAGTCAGATTTCAATGAAACAAGAAACATTCGAATCCATTTAACGATATTTTTCTAATGGAAGAGAAAATTCAGGATTTCGTCGTGTAGCTTGTGAGTTATGTCCAAATCAAATTTTCAAATAATCACAATGAAATCATTTTTAAACCATAACGATATATTTAATTTTAACTAAATATTGGTTTCGAATTTGGACAAGATCTTTGATACGTATTTATAATTTAATTTATAGAATTTTTCTGTAATTTTTATTTTTGAAAACAAACAACTTTTTATTTGGGGTATTTTACACCCTGTACCAGCATTTTGGGGTTCCACAGAATAAGCTAACTTCTCTATATTATTATATATTTGAAATCATGGCACATGGCTTGTCACAAAATTATTTTTTATTTCTGTTCATAACAGTCTGTTAGTGATCGGTCATGTTTAGTCTGGGTTACAAGATATTCTTGTTGAACCCGGTGTATTCCTCTCTAGAGATAAACTATCGGAAGGTGGTCTCATACCTTGCCAGTTGGAATTCATTAACCAATAAGCGTCCACGGTTTTTGATTATATATTATGTATATGGAACGTGAGATGAAAGCGTTCAGCTAGTTGATTATTATATTGTGATTGATAGACATTATTATAATATCAAAAGAGTTTTGATATAAATATTATCGTTTCTTGCAAAAGGATTTTTGAAATTTAAATCAAGTGCTTTGGATTCTCATAAGGGAAAAATCAGTTGTGTGTTATACGGCGTGGTATTATGAGATATCGTTTATTTTCGCAACTGTTTTAAATTGTTTACTCACTTACTGTTGAGGGAAAGTCTTAAGCTTGCAAGTGTATGGAATAAAAGGGTTCGCAAGTATTACTGTGGAAACGCATACTGTTAAGGGACGAACTCCGAGGAGCTGCGAGTTCTGTGAAAAGTGCTATGGCGTTTTTTTTTACCGCAGTGGGTTCAAGCATTTGGACTTGCGTTTGTAAAAGGGGGGGGTCTGGCCTTGAGTTGTATGTGGAGGAGCTGCAAGTGTGGCGTTGGGATCTGTATGGGGAAGAATCTGGAACGTGATACGTTGAGAGCAAAGGAAGGCTACAGTAAGTAGCGGTAGCAATGGTGGGCGGTAGTTGTAAGCCCAGTTTTAAAAATAAAATGAAGAAAAACATAAATGGAACGTGGATTATACATGATGGCGTTGGGTTTCATGAAGGAATGTAAGGGTTAAGAAGGGAGAAATGAAGGGTGCGTGAAGTATAAATATGAGAGCTAAAGGGAAGCACAGTGGAATGATTGCAGCGGGTCTTTTGTTACCTGGAGCCTGCGTGTTAGATGGACGTGGTATTCTCCGTTTGAAGAACGGGGTAGAAATGAGTATAAGGTGAAAGGAAATCGTGAAGTGCGGAATGAGTTGCGAATGGTGTTGCGGTTTTCAATGGAAGCTACGTTGTAAGTATAAAATGGAGGAGTTGCGAATTTCCTGTACAGGAGTTCGTGTTTCATTTTTAAATGGCGAAGACAGTTGATGTTTCATGGAAAGGAAAGGGAGCTGGGGGTTGAGGATAAGTGGTAGTGGCGGTTTGAAGTGCCACTGTAGATAATGACGTGGAAGATAGTTACTTGGTGAAGATATGTGCAAAACATGGATTGTGTGCATGTTAAGCCTGTACGATTTTGTTTTACTCCTAGAGTCTGGAAGGATGAATTTCTATTTGGCGGGTCTGGGTTCCTATGGAACGGTTTGGGCTGGCATCAAAAAGTAAGGCCCATTATATAATAAATTTAAATATGGTTTATTTAATAATATACAAATTTGTTAATGCGGTATTTCACTCATGCGATACCAGAATTTAGAACTGTTTGGTTCGTTGGAACCGTAGAGAGACAAACTACGTCATGAACCTAGTTCGAAACCAATTGGAGCTCATTTGGATTTTTGAAAAATTAAATGGCTGATTGGATTTGATCGACAATTTATCGTTATTTAACGAGAAATTACCAATGTGAGTAAATCTCACTAACTCTGCACACTACATTTTATAACGTATTTTTAGAACTGATAAATGTTGGTTGATTTCTGTGTGTTGACTGTTTGAATGAACTGCTAATTAATTGGTTGAGAACATATATTACGATATATATATATATATATATATATATATATATTAATCAAATATTGATTCTGTTTATCAGAATATTTCATATTGAAATGAAATTGATGTTAATTATATTGTTTAACATCTGTGGATGCAGGGAAACAGGTTGGAGGGATCCAACTGGATCCCTCAACATTTATGTTACTGTTTTTCATATATTGTGATATATGATGTGATGTATAATCTGTTAATGATTATGTATGTTTGGATATTATTGATCCTTGTTATTTGGTATTTTAAATACCATATAAAATACTGGAATTAAAAAGGGAATTTTCAAAGTGTACATTGAAAATAAAATATATTTGTATAAAATCAAATGGTTTTATAAAAAGTAATTTCAAATTGGATATTGAATAAAAGGAAATAATTATAAAATCAAAAGGGTTTTATAAAAGGAAATATTTGTAAAATAAATAGAATTATAAAAGGAATTAATTATAAAAAAAGGTTTTATAAAAAGAGAGTTTTACATTAGGAAGGTTTAGACCCGTGCTACGCACATGGGTGTAACATGATATGGATTTAAAGTAAATATTTAAGAGAAATCTGTTTTAACAGATAAAGTGAGAAGATTAATTTATAAATAATAGTTTATAAATTAAATAAACTATTTATCATTTGATAAATGGAATATATAAGTCTAAGATTTATATCGAGATGTAAAATCGGTTCCAACGCCGATATTTGAAATCGAATGTGAACGTAGCAATTGTAAAGGGAGTTATAAATAAGATTTTACAAACAGTCTATAAATAGAAGTATAAATAGAGTTTGGAAATGGAATATTAATTTTAAAGGAAAAATCAAAATGATTGATTATGTAAAAGAAATATTTTTCACATTCGATGTGAATAATGGATTAAAATAAATATTTTATAAATTAAAACATTAAAAAGGAAACTGGGTTTTGAAATAGGAATTTAAATTGGAGTTAATCGAATATAATTTATTCGAAAGAGAGTTAATCGAATATAATTTATTCGAAGAGAGTTAATCGAATATAATTTATTCGAAGAGAGTTAATCGAACATAATTTATTCGAAAGAGAGTAAATCGAATATAATTTATTCGAAAGAGAGTAAATTGAATATAATTTATTCAAAAGAGAGTTAAATCGAATATAAGTTATTCGAAAGAGAGTTAATCGAATAGAGATTATTCGAAAGAGAGTTATACATTGAAATTCGATTATATCGAATTCGGGAAAGTACTGTTCACTTTCCGTTCTTAATCAAGATTTATTTATTAATAATTTAGTTGTTTGTTTATTTATCCAAATTAATAAATAAAAGTTATATTTAAGTTATTATATTTCGGAAGCATGGGATTATAACACTATTGTTATAATCAAATGATTTCTGTAAAAGAACTGGATTCGTAAATAGAATCCGAGAGATACGTAAGGAAGTTTGTAAAGATTTAAAAGGTTAACTTTGTCTATTTCGAGGTTAGAAATGTTGTTCAGTTAAGGTCTGAGAGATAGTTAGACCTCAACTTGATTGACTTCATTTTTAACTAAGGAATGGTTAAAGTTCGATAGTAAAGGTTAGTTAAGTGAATTTAGTTAATGAGTGCAATGGTTTGAGTTGGCATCGCAATGTTTTATTTAAACATCTGTTTAAATCCAATGAAGAAATTTTGGAAATGTTTTCCAAATGAGAACCAGAAATGTTTTCTAATATAGAAAATAAGAAATGAGAGTAAATATGGAAATGTTATCCAATGATTAATAACGTATATTTTCTAAATTTAGAAAATAAGAATTTACTAATATATAGAAGCGGGAATAGGGAAAAGAATAAATTAATGGTAAATTAATTTAAAAAGGGAAAAAAGTTGATTGACGATTGATCGGTAAGATTTCCATTTGGGAATACAATTGTTGTTTGTACACTTGTTTTTCTTTGATAGTTAAATCACCGACTATCAAAGTTTTTGACCATTTCCATTGTCAATACGGAGAGACTGGGTTCAGATTTATTATCTGAAAACCACTCTGTATGGGCATTATTGTTTCGAATCAAATATATCGAAGCCAATTGAAGAAGGAGTGTATGCAAGGGTTATTCTGGCGAACCTAGGTAGAAATTGCCTAAGATGGATTTATAGAATAGTGCCTTCGGTTTGTCCAGTCCCAGGACAACGTGTATGGAAGAATGTCTGACGGAGTATATTTAATAGATCACGTAAGTTGATCTCGTCAAACGTATTTATGTTTGGGTTGGCAGAGGAATTCGTTTCTCTTAGCTGTATACCCGTGGTATGTTTGGATAAATCAATTTGTGATTTGGCGGGTATAACGACATGACATTCAAAGTAAATAAAGATATGATCTATATGTTATGACCTCAAGCCTCACAACAAGGTAATGGTATAAAATCGGGTAAGTCGCATGGCTAAGTGGTTAGCTGCCAATTATGGTGTATTGTCACCTGATCTAGAGAAATTCCATTTACTTCTATAATCTATTTCGATGTTGTCGCTTTCGGGAAACGGTTGCTGATCCCACCCGTTCGTGATAATACATTCGGTACACTCAAGCGAAATGAGTGACCGATTATGTTTAGCCTGGGTTACAAGATGTTCTTGTTGAACCCGGTGTATTCCTCTCTAGAGATACACTGTCGGAAGGTGGTCCCATACCTTGCCAATTGGAATTCATTAACCAATAAGCGCCCACGGTTTTTGATTATATATTATGTATGTGGAACGTGAGATGAAAGCGTTTCTCTAGTTGATTATTATATTGTGATTGATAGACATTATTATAATATCAAAAGAGTTTTGATATAAAGATTATCGTTTCTTGCAAAAGGATTTTTGAAAGTTAAATCAAGTGCTTTGGATTCTCATAAGGGAAAAACCCGTTTCATGTTATACGACGTGGTCTTATGAGATATCGTTTATTTTCTCAACTATTTTAAATTGTTTACTCACACCAATCCCATGACTGACCCAGAGTTTATTTTGTTTTGTTTCCCTAAACTCTTGGGTGCCCAATTTTGTACGGGCAGTCAAGTAGTCGGGATTTTACATATATACTGAGAGCTTGGTGCAGGAGGCTTCAGGATTATATAGCAATTGTTTATTTCCGCTGTGTTATAAGTGTTGTACTTTGAAATGATATATATATTCAAGTATAAATTTGTATTTCAAAGTTATGTTATATAGATATTTATTCGTTCCGTTGTGAGATTCGTGTTACTCTGATTTTGTTGTGATCTTCTTCTTCTTCTATTCTAATTTTCTATCTTATCTATTTTCACCCTCTAACTTCTTTCTATTAACTATCCGGTATTTCCAATGCTTGGATAGTCGACATTGAGTTATGTCGATAACCAAGATCGCAAATTTCCTGGGCCGTTACAACACCCTTCCAAAACAAGAACCAAATTTATAAAATTTTCAATTTA
This sequence comes from Allium sativum, assembly GCA_030737875.1. Taxonomy (NCBI): domain Eukaryota; kingdom Viridiplantae; phylum Streptophyta; class Magnoliopsida; order Asparagales; family Amaryllidaceae; genus Allium; species Allium sativum. The sequence continues at coordinate 61,852,597 of CM060927.1, read as the reverse complement.
TTTTGTACTAGCATCGTATCCAAGCTCTGGTCCCAAATGAAACCTTATAAATTCTCGTTTTTGGTAGTTTCATAACTTGATTCATACCATTTTCTAATTTAATAATTTTAGACCACTATAAATACTACCATCCTATGTGAATAAAAGTACTGTAGTTTTCCTTCTACACGGATATTATCCATTTTCCTCACTGATGTATTATTGCTATTGAGGTTTATGTCTCAAATATTTATAATGTCTCGACTTGAAAGTTCGACATGCTATCTCGTATCGATGAGATTTCGAACAAGGTGGACATATATTAGATGTATATTTCAAATTGACTAGATCTTAAAGTATATATATATGAGGAGCGTTCAATGGAACCTCAAATAGTGAGCATCCCAAAAGCCCGCTATAGAAATCAAGCATTTATATTAGTTTAAGTTAGTGGGAGGTGACAGAATGAGTGGAAGGAGAGAGAAACAGGATATGTATTGGAAATCAGGGGGTATTTTGGGTTCTGCACTGTATTGGGTGTCATTAAACGCTCGCCTATATATATATATATATATATATATATATATATATATAGACACACACACACACACATACACACACACACATCATAGCACTCTCAAAAATAATGTGTCTAAAATTTAATGTTTAATGCTCTTTTTAATACTTGTTATCTAAATATTAAACAGTTTTATATTTGATATTTGATTTAAATACGTAAAGATATGTTGTGCTGGAAACCGCAATAGTTTCTTAGCGTAGTCATAGACAAAGTAAATGATTTCATGACTGGAAATTTTTTAATAGAAATCTAACACATGCCTTTAAAATCAAACTTATGCATGAAAGAATCTCACTCGATCAAGTTTCATAAACCCACCCATTGAAATCAATATGGAATTGTTTTCTCAACCATGTCTATTTTTTCATATGTGAACCCTAATATGCACTTCTTCCCATGCGTGAAGTTTGATTGATTTCAGCATAGTCAATAGCAAATTGCGCTAAATAAAGCATTTCTTGTGCTACACGCTATTTCACGCTATACGCTAGCACATACTATTTTGGTTCTTTTTTTAGCAACTAATCAAATATATTTTGCCCAAATGAAATTTAATTCCGTTTTTTTGCAGATTTTATACCATATACAACCATCAAGACTTCAAATACAAGCACTACCATACATGCACTAAATATTTCTTGATGCAAAATGTAACAATATTAGAGAAAAGCTAAAAAATTCGTATGAAACAATCAAAATAACTAATGGACATAATATATTTAACCAAACTTGAAATTTATTCTTTATATTTGCGAGTCATGATGAAATTTAATTCTTATTTGTGAGTTATGATGAGGTAAAATTCTACGAATGCATGAAAAAATACAATTTTACAAAAGTATGCAAAAGATTTTTTTAGTGATATTAACATATACAAAAAAGTTCACAATAACATGATTCAAATAAACAATACCAAATATTATTCAAGCATTGTTAACCGGCCTTTTGGTCTGGTCACCAAAAGTACTCAAGAAACGCTCGATTCAACATATCGCGTGATATTACAGCCCGGAGGTGTCGTCAATATCTTCTGGGGGGCCAGTATCAGAAGACTCGAGTCTGGCCACTAGCAGGACGTCGCATCCCTCAGACGCAACCCCCATCAATATCCGTCTGCATCCGAGCCGAAGGCGAGCTATCAAGCGGGTCTGGGCATAGCGCCGGTGGGGGTCCGGGGCCCCACAGTCCCGGCGGCGATCGACCTAACCGGTTAGGTCGAAACCGTGGGCACCGCCCGATTCATCCGATTTTTTCCATGCCGGAAACTCAGATTCCTTCACTTCTGACCAGCAAAACGGTGGATTCCTTCATTTCGTGTTGAGGAGCTTCGACGCCTCGAAAGAACCAACCAGCCTCGACAACGCCTCTCGCCGAAATCCACTTCGCACCCAGTCGGGTGCGAAATTTCGCACCTACCAGGTGCGAAATTTCGCACCTCACCCTAGGTGCGAATTTCCGAGGCCCGACAGCAAGAGGTGCGAATTTCTGAAAGATGATCCTCATTTCTACCTACTCCTACCTAACCCTTTCCTATAAATACCCCATGGCCTCACACTTCAAAGGGGGGGAATTCTTGAGCTTGAAGACCTCCATAAAGCTTCATTAATTGCATCTCCTCTTTGAGGAAGAAGAAGGACAAAATTGTCTTTTTCTTTATTATTCAATATATGATAATTATGACATCATATATCATGAAAAGTGAATGTAATGAGATGTCATGAGATAGTCTCAACTTTGTAGTTCTTCCAAGTGATTAATAATATTTCAACCGACTCTTCAAAGTAGACGTAGACCCTCACTGAGGCCGAACCACTATAAATCTCGTGTTATTTACTGCTTATGTTATATTTAATGTTCTTGTCTATGCGACCATATTTATAATTCCCAGTAATTGGGAATCTTTGGTGTTTACGACATTTTTTGCCATCAACAAGCATACAATGACAAAAAACAGAAATTACATTACACGTCTACGCTTTCAAAGCCTGATCACTAATGCCATCCAAAATCAAAACCCTCATCATTATCTAAACAATCATCAATTTCTTATTCTCTCAAGCCTTTGCATAATTATTAAATTCCATATGAGCCGAACTAAGATTTACTTGCCTAAAGCTTTCAAACAAATAAAACAAAATATCGCGCTAGTTCGCACATTGATACAATAACGAACTATTTTTGCACAACAGCAGACTCTGCGCTATTATAAGAACAACAGCGCAAACTACTTTGATAACACTGACGGATTTATCTAATCTACTTTCTTTTTTGGGAATATACATTTTCTTTTAAAAAAATCAGCACACTGAATTCGTACTATATGGAAAAATTAAGCATACGTACAACCTTCAATATTTCCTATTCTTTTTGGAACATTTTGTAAATGGATTGCAAATACGCATTTAATTTGCAAATATTCACATAATTATACATTCATGGTTGTAGAATTACATATCAATTTTGCAAATATTCGCAAAGATATCTTGCAAACATAGTCTCATAAACATTTTTATTGATCTAAAAAATACGTTTACAAAATTTGATTTGCAAATATTTACAAAACATGTTTGTTTGTTTATTTTTCTAAATATGGTACACATAGCTTTTGGTTACACCACACAGAGCAAAAATAAGAACCTCCATCTCTGTGAAAGTTAACCAGGATTCCAAACATGACAAAAGAAGCTACCTTCATGATTCTGAAACATTATGCTAGTCTTAGGTACAATTGCTTGTTTCAGGTTTCACAATAGCATAATTACAAAAATTAGTTTTAGTTAAATTCATGCTTCTTAGCCCTTCCTGCTTTCATTGCCGCTGCAGCTTCAGGAGTAATTGTCCTAGAAAGAGCAGCTGGAGGGACATTTTTCTTTTGCATAGCCATCTTTTTTGGGTTTTGAGGATGATGCTTTCCCATGAATGCCTTCTGTTTCAGGGGCAACTCTTGATTCCTCCTCGACTGCTTTTATTATGTAAACCTTGAATTTCGCAGGTTCAACAAGTTCTAATACCAAAACATCCCTATTTCCAAACCATGAGCCATCGCAAATCCCCTCCAACCACCACTAAGGCCTTTTTTGTGTTCAAGATATAAAGAGCCATATCCAGCACCAATGTCATCTTGCAGTGTAATTCTTAAGTCATTAGGAGGCAGATTATCCAGGCAAAATTTCTTGGGAAAGCCAAGCCAGAAACCACCAGATACATGTGGAATAACTAATAAGCGTGGACTCGGTAAAGGAAGGATGAACGCCCCCCAAACTACTTGAAAATTTTCTGCCCACCTCGCTGCAACTGTCATTTGCCGTTCTGAAACACAAGGTTTACAGTAAAGATATTCGTTCATTTTGCAATATAATAAAGGTTATTTTCATTACCTAGTAAATAGAAATATTTGCAGTAAAGATAATTATAAAAACATCTTTATTCCTTCAAAAGATATTTTTAGGTGTTCTCGTGACACAACGGATGTTGGTCGCTGAATCTCGTTAGGAGTTGAATTTAGGAAGAGATCATATAGTTAACACCTCGGGACCAATTGCACCATTCATCATGTCAAAATAGATTTAGATAAGTTTTTATTTTTTTTTTCTTTGGTTAAACAGTCAGGATGGCCGAGTGGTCTAAGGCGCCAGACTCAAGTTCTGGTCTTCGAAAGAGGGCGTGGGTTCATATCCCACTTCTGACATTTTTCTAGGGTTGTCGATAGTGCCATAGCCGTATCCGCATCCGAAACCATTTTCGGATATTGGATATCCGCATCCGCGGATACAGACGGATATCGGATAATTATCCGCTCCGCCAAAGATCGATAAATCAATGAACATTAATGAATTTTTTTAGCTTAATATTAAGCAGTGTATTAAAAAACGCGCTTGAGGCGCGCCTTGAGGCGCGCCTCGAGGCGAGGCGGAGGCTGAAACGCCTGAAGGCGTGCTTCAATAGGCGTTTTCCTCGTGAGGCTTACGCCTCAATGGTTTGAGGCGTGGAAATCGCCAAAAACGCACGCCTCAAAGCCAAAAACGCACGCCTCAGATCTGGAATTTGCCATTCGACTTTGAATCGAAGTCGAGTCTTGTCATGGAATCGAACTCGATTCCTTATATAGGAATCGAGTTCGATTCCATAACAGGAATCGAGCTCGATTCCTGTGAAGGAATCGAACTCGATTCCTCACTGGAATCAAACTCGATTCCTGTGAAGGAATCGAACTCGATTCCTCACTGGAATCGAACTCGATTCCAGAGGAATCAAGTTCGATTCCAGTAAACTGGAAACGATTTCAATTCCAGTTAACTGGAATCGAACTCGATTCAAGTTAACTGGAATTGAAATCGATTCCAGTGAGAATCGAAAGAAAGGTCCTTTTTTTATTTTGTTTTTATAACTGCTGTGTGCGTTTGAACTAGTTAAAATTAAGTATATGTGTTTTTGCTTAATAGATGATGCTCAGTGTTATATCATATTACAAATTAAGTGTATGTGTTGCGCTTTTTTTTCCCCCGAAAGGCTTACGCCTCAACGCGTCGAGGCTTACGCCTCGCCTCACGGACCCGAAAACGCCTCGCGTACGCCTTTTGCGTTTTAAAACATTGATATTAAGCTTTTTCAACCTAATTAATTACTACAGTGCTAAAAACAAATAAATATGATGATAAATATTTAATTTTGACCAATTAGCATGCATTTAGTAGACTTTTAATTTTGCAAAACAAATAATTATTATATTTAGTTATGCTAAAATGCACATAATTTAAGCTGTAATCGTGAAAAAAAGCGGACGGATAATTTTCGGATGCGGATATGCCTATATCCGCATCCGCATTCCCGGATATCGGATATTTATTCACTTTTCGGATGCGAATGCGGACGGATTTCGGATTTTTCGGGTATCCATTGACAGGCCTACATTTTTCCCCCTCCTATGAATTTTAATACCTGCTCTCTAAAATATCACGTTTATTTACTCGTAAAGTGGCTGGAAATATCAATAGAGAAACCAATATCATGTTTATTTGCTCTGTAAATACTCACGTTTATTTACTAGTAAGGTGGCTGCAAATATCAATTGAGAAACCTACTATATATGAAATCCAACATTTAGTACACATATATAACTTCCATGGTTAATTCAACCTACCATCACATCAGAAATCCGTTTTATTCTTTTGAAATAAACACACTTAAACAGTTGCAGAAGCTCACAATGCCAGAAGATATTGCTTCAAAATCATATCGGAGAAAGAATCTATAAAAGCAAATGAGATTATATGGACAATACCTGGCTTTTACTCGAGCTACTCAGGTTCAAATTCCAGCAATGAAATCTTTCCTGCGGTGAAGTAATAGAAATACAATTAATACAAAGATATAAAAGAAAGTGCACATATTAAGCAATTGAACCTTCCAGCAAATCATACTGGAGTGCTGAAAGACAATAGAAACCTTCAAGTCTAACACAACAGCTTACAAAATATCGAAAAGATTGATCTTCTTCCTGGTTTATCTGTAGTATGTTATAGAATACATATGTTCATAAAAAAAGTTAAAGGTCGATATTGATATAAATATAACAAATAACAGTCTACTCCCTTGTTATGACCAAATCTTAATGCAGACGTAACTTAACTTTCTTATAAAATAATAATAGGCTTTTTACTGGAAAAATTTCCATTTTTTGGGGAAATTCATTAGGTTTTCATAAGTTTCTTACCTAGATGCTCACTAAAAAACCAATCATAAAAATATAAACTCTTCTGATCTATTCATTTACTCTATGAAAATTCAGGTTTTTACAGTATGTGTTACGTAAATTTCATCAGTTGTTAGCAACAATTAGCTTCAAGTCCAAAAAAGATGTGTGTCTAAGCAAATATGTACCAATTCATTTCAGTCCAACTTGACCAGGTCGCATTCTCCCAAAAGGTCCATCATCCATGTTCAAATCTTGACAATGGAGCCTTTCTCCAGTGTTGGCTTACTAAACCTATGTCACCAAGTCACCAGCACATAAACATTAGCTGATATATACTTTAAAAAGAGATGGATATCAAATTATCGGACCTTCGAGAACAACAATTTCAACTTATTAAGGAGATATTACAGTCATTTGTAAATTTTACTAAGGTTCAATAACTCGGTTTCGATGATTCGAAATCTCATGTTACCGGTTGATGTTGCAAATTTCAAAAGCTTCGGTTCTAGTTTTGTTTCCAATTGGTTTAGTTGCCAAAATATACTTAAGATTGATCAAAAATCAAATATAAAACATTAAAATCAAACAATATATTATGATTTATTAGTTAACCAAAATTAGAATAGAACGTATAATTTTACTACCAAAACAAAGTAGGCTCAATTAATTAGAATCAACAGGCCCAAATATATTATATAACATTTCACTTGGCAGGCCCAGTTGATACACACCCATTATCTAACCTTGAAACCATAAATCTCCCTCTTAAAACACTCTTAACCATTGAACCAATATCGGCCTCTTATCTTCATCTTTCGTAGACCCGATGTTCCGAGGAGAGGAGGGGAGAGAGAGAGGAGGGGGGGGGGGGGGGGGGAGAGACCACTGCTTGAATCAAATTCAGCTCAATCAGGATTTCCGATTTTATTGCAATCAGATGCTAATTGATCGACAAGGCCTCCTCAATTTTGGTTGGAGATAGCAAATTAAAAAATAAAAGAAATCCCCTTCTTTTTGATTCAATTGCTTTCTATCTGCTTTTGCTAGTTTAGACCATGTTCCTACCTCATAAATTCAATTTTTTTATTCTGACTCTAAGCAGGACGGGATTTTGCCTTAACTCATCTCACCTCCAGTCAGAACCAAACCAAGGTGGTCAGAATCTCAGGATTTCAACTGAACCTCTTACCTTGAATTCTACGCAAGAAAAAATAAAAATAATAAAAATATCTATTCATTTTCTATTAAAACTCACAGATATATATAAAGTGTTCTTACGTTCCAATGGGGCTGGTGCAGTTGGTCGATGGTAAGGACTGCGGAGTTTGAACTCCATAACCGACAACCATGTAACAAGACCGGAGTACATGTTTGGCAGTCACATACTTTCCTAGATTCTATAATCGGAGCTTGGTTCTTCAAGTAATTCAAAAAAGTTCAACTTATGAGAAGCAGAGCGCTAAACCCTGAGAACACATTTATAGCATTAACAAAACTGAACTATTTGGTATCTTAGATTGATATTACTTACGTAAATTACTTGGTATCTTAGATTGATATTACTTACTTAAATTACTTGGTATCTTAGATTAATTAGTGAGTGGCCCATGCACATGCACAATCAGAGTATATTTCCATTATTAGCGACATGATTCAATTCCAACACTATAGTACATGTGCGATTATCGTATAGTTTAAGTTCATTTACGGAGTTGAACAGCTTGCATATAAGCATGCATCAACTTGTTAGTTTCGAGGATATCATTCCACTGTAATCTATCGTGCGGTGAGGATGAAAAAAATGGTTTTCAAACATTGTCTTTTACCAACCACGATAAACACATATTAAAATAGTTGAAAATTTAGAACATTAGAAAAATGAGTGGACACAGGTTAGTACGTACTAAACAAACTGACCACCAGATCAAAACCTCTATTGTAACTCAATTATAGAACATAATAATCGTAGGTTTTAGTGTAATAATCGCTTCACAACGGTCGTCCTAGCGCATTTTTGTGTCCAAGGTGTAGGGTGGTTATCACACTAACTTACTGATTGATAACTCTTTTCCATATATTCTAAATATTATTAAATAATGTTATAATCACAAACACATCAAAAGAAATAAACTGAGAGAACACAAAATTCCATGTGCTTGTAGGATGACAATTGAACCCAATCCTTTTGACAGTATGTTGAAAACTTCGGATTTGCAATGTACACAGGTTAGCACATACTAAACAAACTGACCACCAAATCAAACCTGTATTGCAATGTACCCACCAACTATTGCTCTCAATTATAGAACATAATAATGGTAGGTTCTAATGGGATAATCGCTTGACAACGGTCATCCTAGCGAATTGTTTGAGTAACGAAGGTGTAGGGTGGTTGTCACACTAACTTATTGATGGATAACTCTTCTCCTTATATTCTAAATATTATTAAATAACGTTATAATCACAAACGCATCAAAAGAAATAAACTGAGAGAACATGAAATTCCATGTGCTTGTAGGATGACAGTCGAACCCTATCCGTTTGACAGTAGGTTGAAAACTTCGGATTTGCAATGGTACCGATCCGCTTTTTAACCCTTTAAATCATTAAATTTAACAAAAGTGAGTATGTAAATTACTTGGTATCTTAGATAAATATTACTAATGTAAATTACTTGGTATCTTAGATTAATGCTACTAATGTAAATTACTTGTATCTTAGATTAATATTACAGACCATACAGTTAGAACATCACACTAAAACAAGTATTTAAAAACTCTTTTATCATGTTGATGAACACTTGAAAAGAGAAGGTAACATTATGTGATCAGAAATGTCCTCTCCATTTCTAAGAAGACAACATTGCTACACTCTTTTTTCAGAAGCAACAATTATGGTGAAAAGTGATAGGGAGCTTCTGCGGAGTTGGACGTACAAAATATGTTTCTATTGAGCATGTGTGTGTGTTTTTGTTTTTTCAGTTTTTTTTTGTTTTTTTTTGGAAATTAGTACATTATACACAAGATTTAGATAGTATATAACATACTACAATGCAAGTGGGATTGATCACGCAAGGTGAGAATCGAACCCATAACTTCTTGCACAATGTCCAAGTGTTTTAACCAGTTTAGACAAAGTGCTTGTTCACTCCCATTGTTCTTATCATTCATTCATTTGCCTCTTTAGCATCATTTATATACTGTTTAATCTCTGTCATTAATTAGAACAACTGATTTTGAAGTAAGCACGAACTAGATCCCGGACTTGCTATTAACTTTAACCCAGACTTGCTACTGACTTTAATATGGGTGTGACAAAAAAGTTTGGAAAATTAGTATAACATTAAATCCCACTTTACGTTACGTACAGAAATTTGATATCAATTAATTTTAAATCAAAATTCAACTGCTTTATACTCGTTATTTTATAAATGATATAACTATATGGTCAATACATTGATGATAAAATAAACCACGCAATAAACATGGTCAATAAAGACATCAAAACAATGTGGTAAAAAGTTAGACACAAATATATCCAAATAAATATATAGACGCCACAAAATATAAATACTAAACCAAGCCTTACTGGATATTTAAATAATTAGCACGGTAGCAAACATTGAAATGATGACCCCCAGTTAAAAGAATGAAAGTGAGAAATGCATAAACAATTAAACATTCTCTTGAACACCAGTTATTATGTATTTCCAAAAGTTTGAACCTAAGACCTTCAAACAAGCAAGGCATTTTACCACTTGGGATGAATGCAGAAACATTTTCTAAAAAGATATTCATCCTAACTAATACCTATCGTGTTCATTAAATTACATTTTAAGAAGGGAAGCGCTTCCTACACAAGATGTTGAATTTTTTTAAATCAAATTGTATTGACTAAAATCTTGTTATATTCATTACTTTATAAACGACATGATAACCCGGTCAATACATAAATGATAATTGAAATAAACCAAACAATAAACACCGTTTACACATCAAAACTATGTGGTAGGAATATAGATATAACTATACTGACACCACAAACTATAAACACCAAACCAAGAAACCAAGCCTCACTAAAAAACCAAATTTAGACACAGTAACAAATAGTAAAATGATAAACAGGTTAAACGACCGAATGTGAGAAATGCATAAACAATTAATCATTCTCCTTGAACACTGGTTATCGTGCATGTTCAGAAATTTGAATCCAAGGCCTCCAAAAACAATTCAAACAAGATATTTGAATGCATAAACGTTTTCTAAACAGATCCTCATCATAACTGATACCTAACGCATTTGTGCTTCAGATGAACTTTCAACTTTTAGACCACCTCCGACATGAAGCATAATTAATCGCCAAGTTCATAAAGCAAAGCAACAAAGTTGCATATTAGCATTCCAGAATAAGTTCACATTAATTAAAAAAAGGTCAAATAAATTTGGTTTTTAAAAGAAAAAATTGCACACAAGTTTTTGTTGAATAATTTTATAAGTCTTGTAGAAGCAATAACATCCCATCCCAAAAAATAGCGTATCTACTTAAATGGTTGTTGCAAATTTCTATTGTGAAACAATCAGCTGAAAAAAAAATATGATAAGAAGATTAATTTGCAATATTTAATTTAAATACCAGATCCATTGTAGTCCAGCCCGGTTAGGATACCTGGCTTTCACCCAGGCGACCCGGGTTCAAATCCCGGCAATGGAATTTTTTTTTAGCTCCTTGTCCAATTAACTGTTCACGGAAAGTTCAGCGGGTTTAAGCACCTGAATAAGTTATTATCAATGCAGTATGCACCAAATTTAGGCAGAATTTTGTGAGATAGGAAAGTACATGGAAAGTTACAACCAACATTTTACATAAACATGGTTGTACAAAATATCTTGCAAAATTAAATCTCGAATCCACTGGACCACAATTCCTATTTCAATGTTTTCTAAACAGAATAAACATGAACAAGAGAAATAATTGGATTTCAAATATCGATGTAGAAGTTCAAACATCAATATCAATTCAAAAATTATGCAAAACCTTGACATATGGTTCTTATGAATCTACGATATAGAATTTAGAAGTTCGTGAATTATGACATGATTCCCATTTTGAAAACCTTCGCAAATATCATAAACTGGTTTTCTTGTTTCTTCATTTACTAAAATGTATGTTCACATAAAAAATAACTCAAATTTATACTTATTTCCTTTAACTATTTTTAACCAATTGCCTACGTATTGGTATTCTAAAGACTTGAGAACTCAAAAAGGTGCTCAAGATGGTCTGTACAAGAACAAACTTATACCAAATGATCAACCCTCCAGAATTAATCATACTGACCTTTAAGAGAGATATGAGAAACATTTTTACTCCCAGAAAAAAGACTGGAGAGATTAAAAAAAAAAACAAATTGTATGTTTTTCCGCAAATTACTTTTATATGGTGTAAACCCACTTGTACCTGAAAAGGGTTACAAACAAATTGTTACGAAATAAATAAATAGAATAAATTGGATTTCTTGTTTCTTCAATTTCTAAGATAAATGCATGTTCATAGATCAATATAACTATATAAGTAAAAGTTCAAGGCAACTAGTAAACCTCTGAAGAAAAAAAAAAGGAAGTACTTCAAAGTGCACTGCACTTAATAATTACGCTTAACAGCACATAACCAGTAAAGGCAACTAGCATGAAACTTTATACACATGACTAATATCCCCAGGATAAAATCACATATATTAGCTTGTGATTAAACCATGACGGCTCATTTATGAATCTGGAGATTTAATTGATTAAAAACAACAAAAGTTCAAAGTAAAATAAAAAAATCCGGAACAATGTTTATCCCTCTTCGCTACTGGACAAGAGGGAGACCACAAACAATCCAAAATTCAACGAATTTCCTTCCAACAGGAGGGCTTAACCGAATCCCAAAGCTGCAATGCGAACCCAACAAAATTACCCAAGTAATCCTTATCGGCTTTGCTATCTGAGCTTGCTGATGAGAGCTAAGCGACTCGCCGGCGGATTCTCGAAGAGGCTGCACGAAATGCTAACAGTGCCTGGATCAAATCCGTCTAGTCTGATATCGTCCGGCTTGCAATTTTTAAATTAAGGTTTTGATAGCTTTGTTATGGGACAAAAAAAAAGTTTATTTGTTTCAACTGCTTCAGCAGCGAGTAGAGACGATGTAAAACCAGAAGAAAAGGGAAGAAGCTTCTGGGTTCGTTTAGCTGTTAATTATGCAAATGCTAAAGTGCGGTATAAATTAGGCAGTAGTGTTAACCGCACAGTGGAACGGTCCAAAGGGGCAAGCTATTTGGTTTGTGGCCGTACAATTTTTATTTAGGATGTAAGACAGGACAAAAGAGGTATATGAAAATATGTTCATTCAGAAATATTCGATATATTTTTATTGTACGAACGTTATCCATCCGTTGTCTGACTCGTACATCCAGCTCGTATGAACAATGTTTGAGCCAACTCCTTGTCTGGTCCGTGTACGTTCAAAAGTTTTATAGGATAGGACACGAACACTCCTCTGTCCGGGTTCCGATACGTCCGATAACCACCCCTAAAATTAGGTTCGTAAGCGTCAGACCATCCAATAATACCTATCAATGTGAACTAATAATAATTCCCGTCATTAATATGTACTAATATATTAAATAAAATAAAGTAGAAGAATTTGAAGTCCTTTCATTACTTTTAGAAGTTTTCTTCTCTTCTCTTAATCGTCTGTAATCAAATTGATTTATTACTCTGTACTTATTTACTAATTCTCGCTATCATTTTATCTCTTTCGTCATTTTACATTTTGGTATGGAAAATATAAGATTTATACTACTATTTGTAAATAATTTATCAGTTAGCTCCTAATATTTGCACTTAAGTCCACAAATACAAATTAATTACATAATCCAAAATTTAGTAACCAACATACCTTAGAGCAACTCCAACAAGGTTATGGATCGTAATCTTACGATCCGTGATATTCAGGGATATATTCTTGCTAATTCCCAACAGTCGCGCGCCGATTTTATCAGCGCTCCCGTAATAAGTCAGCGCACGCCGATTTTATCGGCTCGCGAGCCAATAAAATCAGCGCGCGCTCCTACCGCGCCTATAATTACGGCGTGATACAGACCTATACTTCTTCTTTCAGTTAAACAGTCAGGATGGCCGAGTGGTCTAAGGCGCCAGACTCAAGTTCTGGTCTTTGAAAGAGGGTGTGGGTTCAAATCCCACTTCTGACAATTTTTTTCTTTCTCTTCTTGCCTTTTATGAATTTTATTCCCTGCTATCTAAAATATCACGTTTATTTACTTGTAAGGTGGCTGCAAATATCAATAGAGAAACCTATTACATCTGAAATTCAACACTTAGTACACATAACTTCCATGGTTAATTCAACCCATCAAAAATCCTTTTTACTCTTTTGAAATAAACACACTTAAACATTTGCAGAAGCTCGCAGTGCCAAAAGATATTGCTTCCAAAATCATATCCGAGAAAGAATCTATAAAAGCAAATGAGATTATATGGACGATACCTGGCTTTTACTCGAGCTACCCAGGTTCAAATTCAAGCAATGAAATCTTTCCTGCAGTGAAGTAACAGAAATACAATTAATACAAAGATATAAAAGAAAGCGCACATATTAAGCAATTGAACCTTCCAGCAAAATCATACTGGAGTGCTAACAGACAATAGAAACCTTCAAGTCTAATACAAAAGCTTATAAAATATCGAAAAGATTGATCTTCTTCCTGGTTTATCTGTAGTATGTTATATAATACATATGTTCATAAAGAAAAGGTTAAAAGTAGATATCGATATAAATATAATAAATAACAGTCTACTTTCCCTGGTTATGACCAAATCTTAATGCAGACGTAACTTAACTTTCTTATAAAATAATATTAGGTTTTTACCCGAAAAAATCCATTTTTTGGGGAAACTCATTAAGTTTTCAGAAGCTTGTTACCTTGAAAATTCTTCTGATCTTTTCATTTACTCTATGAAAATTCGGGATTTTACAGGTTAAATTTATATGTGTGACGTAAATTTCATCAGTTGTCAGAAACAATTAGCTTCAAGTCCAAAAAAGATGTGTGTCTAAGCAAATGTGACTATCAAATTCATTTCAGTCCAACTTGATCAGGTCACATTCCCCCAACAGGTCCATCATCCATGTTCAAATCTTGACAATGGAGCCTTTCTTCGGTGTTGGCTTACTAAACCTATGTCACCAAGTCACCAACACAAACATTAGTTGATATGTGCTTCAAAAAGAGATGGATATCAAATTATCGGACTTCGAGAACAACAATTTCAACTTATAAAGGAGATATTATAGTCATTTGTAAATTTTACAAAGGTTCGATAACTCAGTTTCGATGATTCGAAAGTTCATGTTACCGGTTGATGCCGCAAATTTCAAAAGTTTCAGTTCTAGTATTGTTCCCAATTGGTTGAGTTGCCAAAATATACTTAAAATTGAACAAAAATCAAATATAAAACATTAAAATTAAACTAAATATTATGATTTATTAGTTAACCTAAATTAGAATAGAACATATAATTTTATTACCATAACAAACTAAGCCCAATTGATTAGAATCAACAGGCCCAAATATATTATATTTTATTTAACTTGGCAGGCCGAGTTGATACAGACCCATCATCTAAGCTTGTAATCATAAATCTCCTTCCTAAAGTGCTTTCATCTTAACCATTGAACCAATATCAGCCTCTCATGTTCATCTTTCGTAGAGCCGATGTCGACTTCAAGGGAGGGAGGGGGAGGGGGGGTTCAACTCGATCAGGATTTCCGATTTTATTGCAATCAGATGCCAATTGATCGATAATGCCTCCTCAATTTTGGTTGGAGATTGTATTTAAAAAAAAAATTAAAAAAAAAATCCCCTTCTACTTTGATTCAATTGCTCTCTATCTGTTTTTGCTATTTTAGAGCATGTTCCTACCACACAAATTTAAATTATTATTTTTGTTGTGACTAAGCAGGACGAGTTTTTGCCTTAACTAATCTCACCTCCAGTCATAACCAAACCAGGGTGGTCAGAATCTCAGGATTTCAACTGAACCTCGTACCTTCAATTCTCCGCAAGATTCCACAACAACAACAAAAAAAAAATCTATTCATTTTATGTCAGATACATGAAGTGTTCTTATGTGCCAACGGGGCTGGTGCAGTTGGTCGATGGTAAGGACTACGGATCAAAGGTCATGAGTTTGAACCCCATAACCGACAACCATGTAACAAGAAACGGAGTGCATGTTCGCAGTCACATACTTTCCTAGATTTTATAATCAAAGCTTGGTTCTTCAAGTAATTCAAAAAAGTTCAACTTATGAGAAGCAGAGCGCTAAACCCTAAGAACACATTATAGCACAGACAATGTCAAACCGATATTTGGGTTATAAATACGGATACTCCTGTGATTTTGATTACCATGACCGCACTTATGGAAATCACTATATTTATGTGCTGTGTTAAGAAAAATATAACATAGGCCTATGTAAATATAAGCACCGACAGCAGAGCAATTGAAGTCAAGATAAAAGCATTAAATTTAACAAAACTGAATATGTAAATTACTTGGTATCTTAGTTGATATTACTTACGTAAATTACATGGTATCTTAGCTTGATATTACTTACGTAAATTACTTGGTATCTTAGATTAACTAGTAAGTGGTCCATGCTACGCACATGGACAGTAATACTTCCATTATTAGCAACATAATTCAATTCCAATTTCACTATAATACATGTCCTACAAACATTGTACAGTTTAAGTTCATTTATAGAGTTGAGCAGCTTGCATATAAGCATGCATCAACTTGTTAGTTTCAACGATATGATTCCACTGTAATCAATAGTGTGGTGACAATGTAAAAAATGGTTTCAAACATTGTCCTTTACCAACCACGATAAACACATAATAAAATAGCCGAAAATTTAGAGCATTAGAAAATAAGTGGACACAGGTTAGTACATACTAAACAAACTGACCACCAAATCAAAACCTGTATTGCAATGTACCCACCAACTATTGCTCTCAATTATAGAACATAATAATGGTAGGTTCTAGTGTGATAATCACTTGACAACGATCGTCCTACCGCATTGTTTGAGTAACGAAGGTGTAGGTTGGTTGTCACACTAACTTATTGATCAATAACTCTTTTCCTTATATTCTAAATATTATTAAATAATGTTATAATCACAAACACATCAAAAGAAATAAACTGAGAGAACATGAAATTCCATGTGCTTGTAGGATGACAATTGAACTCTATCCTTTTGACAGTAGGTTAAAAACTTCAGATTTGCAATGGTACTCCACTTTTTAACCCTTTTGTTAAATCATTAAATTTAACAAAACTGAGTATGTAAATTACTTGGTATCTTAGATTAATATTACCAATATAAATTACTTGGTATCTTAGACTAATATTACAAACCCTACAGTTAGGACATCACACTAAAACAAGTCTTTAAAAACTCTTTTATCATGATAAACACTTGAAAAGAAAAGGTAACAATTACGTTGATAAACGCAAGGCAGGAATCGAACCCATAACTTCTTGCACAATAACCAAGAATTTTAACCAGTTTGGACAAGGTACTTGACTATTTTCATTGTTCTTATCATTCATTCATTTGCCTCTTTAGCATCATTTATATACTGTTTAATCTCCGTTATTAATTCAAACAATTGATTTTGAAGTAAGCACAAACTAGATCCCAGACTTGCTACTAACTTTAACCCAGACATGCTACTGACTTTAATATTGCTGGGACAAAAAAGTTTGGAAAATTAGTATAACATTAAATCGCACGTTACGTTTCCTACGGAAATTTGATATCAATTAATTTTAAATCAAAATTCAATTGCTTTATGTTCGTTATTTTATAAATGATATAACTATATGGCCAATACATAGATGATAAAATAAATCATGCAATAAACATGATCAATAAAGACATCAAAACAATGTGGTAAAAATTTAAATACAAATATATCCAAATAAATATATAGACGCCACAAAATATAAATACTAAATCAAGCCTCACTGGAAATTTAAATAATTAACGTGGTAGCAAACACTGAAATGATGAAACAATCAAAAGAATGAAAGTGAGAAATGCATAAACAATTAAACATTCTCTTGGACGCAATTATTATGTATTTCCAAAAGTTTGAACCTAAGACCTTCAAACAAGCAAGCCACTTGGGAATGGATGAATACATAAACATTTTCTATAAAGATCTTCATCCTAACTAATACCTATCATGTTAGTAAATCATTAGATCACACTTTAAGAAGGGTAACGCTTCCCACACAAGATGTTGAACAATTTTAAATCAAATTGTATTGACTAAAATCTTGTTATATTCATTACTTTATGAACGACATGATTTCCTTGTCAATACATAAACGATAATTGAAATAAACCAAACAACAAACACCGTTTACATATCAAAAAAATGTGGCAGGAATATAGATATAACTGTATTGACACCACAAACTATAAACACCAAACCAAGCCTCACTAAAAAAACCAAATTTAGACACAATTACAAACAAGAAAATGATAAACAGGTTAAACGACCGAATGTGAGAAATGCATAAACAATTAAACATTCTCCCTGAACACTGGTTATTATGCATGTCCAGAAATTTGAATCCAAGGCCTCCAAAAACAATTCAAACAAGATATTTGAATGCATAAACGTTTTCTAAAGAGATTCTCATCATAACTGATACCTAATGCGTATGTGCTTCAGATAAACTTTCAATTTTTAAACCTCCTCGGACGTGAAGCATAATTAATCATCAAGTTCATAAAGCAAGCAACAAAGTTACATCTTAGCATTCCAAAATAAGTTCACACTGATTTAAAAAAACGTCAAATAAATTTGGTTTTTAAAAGAAAAAATTGCACATAAGATTTGTTGAATAATTTTTTAAGTCTTGTAGAAGCAATAACATAGCATCCCAAAAAATAGCGTATCTACTTAAATGGTTGTTGAAAATTTCTATTGTGAAACAATCGGCTGAAATAAATCATGATAAGATGATTAATTTGCAATATAAACTATATACACCAAATCTACTGTAGTCCAGCCCGGTTAGGATACCTGGCTTTCACCCAGGCGGACCCGGGTTCAAATCGCGGCAATGGAATCTTTTTCTTGGCTCCTTGTCCAATTAACTGTCATATGTAACCATACTAACTTCCCTTATGACTCGTTCAATGATCAGCAGGTTCAAGCACCTGAATAAGTTACTATCAATTCAGTATGCACCAAATTTAAGCAGAATTTTGTGAGATAGGAGCACTTCCATTGTTTTGTTTTATTAACTGCTTCAAATTGCAAAATCCACATGTACATGGAAAGTTACAACCAACATTTTATACAAACATAGTTGTAAAAATATCCTGCAAATTTAAAACTCGTTTCAAATCAAATTTCTTCATATGTGATTCAATTTACATTCGCAATTGAGAAAAGAGATTTAATACATACTGAGATATGCAATATACTTACTCGAATTCACAAGACCACAATTCCTATTTCAATGTTTACTAAACAGAATACACATGTACAAGAGAAATAATTGAATTTCAAACTTCCCTTATGACTCGTTCAATGATCAGTAGGTTCAAGCACCTGAATAAGTTACTATCAATTCAGTATGCACCAAATTTAAGCAGAATTTTGTGAGATAGGAGCACATCCATTGATTTGTTTTCTTAACTGCTTTAAATTGCAAAATCCACATGTACATGGAAAGTTGCAACCAACATTTTATACAAACATGGTTGTAAAAATATCCTGCAAATTTAAATCTCATTTCAAATCAAATTTCTTCATATGTGATTCAATTTACATTCGCAATTGAGAAAAATGATTCAATCCATACTGAGATATGCAATATACTTACTCGAATCCACAGGACCACAATTCCTATTTCAATGTTTTCTAAACAGAATACACATGAACAAGAGAAATAATTGAATTTCAAATATCGATGTAGAAGTTCAAACATCAGAATCAATTCAAAAATTATGCAAAACCTTGACATATGGTTCTTTTGAATCTACGATATAGAATTTGGAAGTTCATGAATTATGACATGATTCCCATTTTGAAAACCTTCACAAATATTATAAACTGGTTTTCTTGTTTCTTCATTTAGTAAAATATACGTTCACATAAAAAATAACTCAAATTCATACTTACTTCCTTGACCTTTGCTTTAACCAATTGCACGTATTGGTATTGTAGAGACTTGAGTACTCAAAATAGTACTCAAGACGGCCTGCACAAGAACAAACTTATACCAAATGACCAACCCTCCAAAATCAATCATGCTGACCTTTAAGAAAGATATAAGAAACATTTTTACTCCCAAAAAAAAGACTGCAGAGATTAAAAAAAAAAAAAAAAAAAATTGTATGTTTCTTCCCAAGTTACTTTTAGCATGTGGGAAACCCACTTGTACATGAAAAGGGTTACAAACAAATTATTACGAAATAAATAAATAAAATAAAATAAATTGGATTTCTTGTTTCTTCAATTTCTAAGATACATGCATGTTCATAGATTAATATAAGTAAAATTTCAAGGCAACCAGTAAACCTCTGTAGAAGAAAGCAAAACAAAAGCAAGTACTTGAAAGTGCATTGCACTTAATAATTATGCTTAACAGCACATAACAAGTAACAGTAATAACTATCATGAAACTTTATACACATGACTAATATCCCCATGATAAAATCACATATATTAGCTTGTGTTGAACCATGATGGCTCATTTATGAATCTGGAGATCTAATTGATTAAAAACAACAAAAGTTCAAACTAAAATAAAAAAATCCGGAACAACGTTTATCCCTCTTCGCTATTGGACGAGAGGGAGACCACAAACAATTCAAAATTCCACGAATTTCCTTCCGACAGGAGCGCTTAACCGAATCCCAAAAGCTGCAATGCGAACCCAAAAAAAGTTCCCCAAATAATGCTTACCGGCTTTGCTATCTGAGCTTGCTGATGACAGCTAAGTGACTAAAGGGCGGATTCTCGAAGAGGCTGCACGAAATGCTAACAGCGCCTGGATCAACTCCTCCGTCTGGTCTGATATCGTCCGGTTTGCAATTTTTAAATTAGGGTTTTGATAGCTTTGTTATGTGACAAAAAAAGAAGTTTATTCGTTCCAACTGCTTTAGCAGCAGCGTAGAGACGATGTACTACCATAAGAAAAGGGAAGAAGCTTCTGGGTTTGCTCAGCAGTAGTGTTAACATGAGCGGTCCGAAGGGGCAAGCTATTCGGTTTGTGGCCATACAATTTTTATTTAGGACGTGATACAGACAAAAGTAGTATATGAAAGCGTGTCTATTTGAAAATATTCGATATTTTTCTATTATACGAACTTTTTCTATTCGTTGTCTGATTTGTACATCCGGCTTGTACGAACAATGTTTAAGCCAACTCCTTGTTCGATCCAGATTAACACCTCTAAAATTAGGGTCGTAAGCGTCAGACCATCCAATAATACCTATCAATGTGAACTAGTAATGAAGAATTTGAAGTCTTCTCATTACTTTTAGAATTTTCCCTCTTCTCTTAATCGTCTGTAAGTATTTTATTTTCAAATTAATTCTTTACTTTATACTTATTTACTAGTTCTCTCTATCATTTTATCTCTTTCGCCATTTTACATTTTGGTATAAACAATATAAGATTTATACAACTACTTATAAATAATTTACCAGTTAGCTCCTAATATTTATACTTAAGTCCACAAATACAAATTATTTACATAATCCAAAGTTTAGGAACCAACATATCTTATAAATACTAAGGAATGACAATATCATGTTCTTTTACTCCTAATATATATGATTTAAATTTTTTATAATTAATTACAAAGTGCCTCTCGGTTTTATACTAATCTTTTAATTTAAGACTGTATGTTATTACTAATTACATAATATGAAAATTATTTAAATAATTTTCACAAACTATTATTCATTGTTTCACCTAAAATTCACATGAATATTCACCATATTCATATTAACATAATTTGAAGAAAAAAATCATTCTGATATATAAATACATCAATCACATAACATAACTTATACACATAAGTAATAGTCACAAGTTTAAAATTTAATTCATTTATATCAATATATCTATTGTAACACCCCGCGATTTTAATAATAAAATTATCAAAATAATTACATGAATAATGTGCGTTTGAAATTAAAAAACAAGCGCGTATGATAGGGGTATTTGGTTTTAAGGACACACTCCTCAAAAAAATTAGATCAAAGGACAACTAAGTTTGATAATTAAATGAAGGACAAAGACCAAGTTGTATTATATCAACATGAAGTTCACTTTAATTTTATCATTATTACTAAATTAATTAAAAAATAAATGATTTACCTTAAAATTGAAAGAAAAAAAAAAGTGATTTCAAAATTATTTTAGTTTATTGATGTTATTATAAACATATATAAATATTCAGCTCGGAAAGCTAAGTGAATATAGCTTTATTACTTAAAAATATAGCTTTATATTGTATCACTCAAATACAAAATTAAGTCATTTTAAAGCTAATCTCATTTGCACCAGAAAAAAGCTATATCGTAAATAACGAAGCTATATGCATATAGCTTTCCGTCCTGCATTTTTTTATACTCATTTTCTCCTATATTTATGATACTAAAAACATTTCATAATTAATTTTTATTAGTTTTTAATCTTATAATCACATAAAAGGGTTTTTGTATTAGTTTTATTATTTGTGAAATGTAATGTGTGTCCTTAGTTTAAAATATTTGGACATTTTTCAATTAAATCATGAAAGTTGTCCTTGATTTACATTACGAAAGTAGCTTGTCCTTAGATCTAATTTTATTTTAAAATGTGTCCTTGAAACAAATATCCACTAAAAAGAATTAAATCAAGAAAGAAATGAAAAGTAATTAACATTAAATTACAACAGGAAAATATTTAGAAGGACAAAATTGAAGGCCTTTTTATCCATAAGGACAGCCCACTAAAATTTTACTCAGAAGGACAATACACTGAAAATTAATTTCGGCCGCTGCTTTCTTCTTCTCCCTCTCTCACGTCTTTGTCGATTTCATCGTTTATCACGAAATCACCAAAATCACGAAATCATAAATCGCTTAAATCACAAATATGATAATACATTAGAATCGGCCGTCTCAATCGAAGACAAAAATCACGAAATCAAAATCACGACCATAAATCAGCCGAAACAAAAACCCTAGAAAAAATGTTGGTCGAACAACAAAAATCCATTCGAAATCACAATTAAATGGAATAAAAATATTTTTCAAACGATGGAAAGCGTATATGAAGAACACGAAATGGTTGAAACAATTTTTTAGGTTGGAAATGTTTTTTTTTTATTTTACCACTACTACAGTTCGTAGGTATCATTTTTTTATTTTTTTAGGTATCATTTTTCATGTTTTTAACTTTAAATCGTAGCAGCGAGTTTTTAGGTATCATTTTTCTAGGTATCATTTTTCTTGTTTTTAACTTTAAAACGTAGCAGCAGTTTTTAGGTATCAGTTTGCTATTTTTTTAGTTATCATTTTTACCGTTTTAACTGTGTTATATGTTTTTTTTATGAGATTTTGTTGCTGTGTTAATTTTGAAGTTATATTGTTGTATCAGCTTTGAAACTAAGTCGAACTTTTTTCATTTTAATCAATAAATCTGTGATATAAATTTTTTCCCATTATTTTATCTTTAAAACATTGCATCAGTATTTAGGTATCATTTTTCTAATTTTTTAGGTATCATTTTTACTGTTTTAACAGTGTTATGTGCTGTTTTGTTGTGATTTTATTGCTGTGTTAATTTTGAAACTATATTATTGCATCAACTTCGTCACTCAGTCCAACTTATTTCATTTTATGTTTCATTTCTATATTTTTTAGTTATCATTTTATGTTTCAGTTATATAATTTTTTTCCATTATTTTTTCTTCAAAACATTGCTGCAGTTTATAGGTATCATATTAACTGTGTTATGCTTTTTTTCCATGCAATTTTATTGCTGTGTTAATTTTCAAGTTATATTGTTGCATCAACTTTTTAACTCAGTCGAATTTATTTCATTATATTCAATCAAATAGTGATGTAAACATTTTTTGCATTGGTTTTTGTTTAAAACATTGATGGAGTTTGTAAGTATCAGTTTTCTATATTTTCAATTATCAGTTTTCATGTTTTAACTGTGTTATGTGTTTTTTCCATGTGATTTTGTTCTTGTGTTAATTTTGCACCAGTACACCATCACAAAAATTATCACATAAAAAAAAGACGTATATGAACATAACACATAAATTACAGTAAAAATGATAACTTAAAAAATATAAAAATGATACATTCAAACTGTTATGATGTTTAACATAACACATAAACTGCAGTAAAAATGATACCATAAAAATATAAAAATGATACGTTAAAACTGCTGTGATGTTTAACATAACACATAAATTACAGTAAAAATGATAACTTACAAAATATAAAAATGGTACCTTCAAACTGCAGTAATGTGTAACATAACAAAGAAATTACATTAAAAATGATACCTTAAAAAATATAAAAATGATACCTTAAAACTGCTGTGATGTTTAACACAACACATAAACTACAGTAAAAATGATACCTAGAAAAATAGAAAAATGACAACTAAAAACTGCTGCTATGTTTTAAAGTTAAAATAGGAAAAATGATACCTAAAAAAATAGAAAAATGATACCTACGAACTGCTATACTAGTAACGAAAAAAAAACATTTCCAATCACGAAAAAATTATTTCGACATCTTCAACTGCGTTTTCCATCGTTAGAAAAATATTACTATTCAATTCAATTGTGATTTCCAATGGATTTATGTTGTTCGACAATTTTTTTTCTAGGGTTTTTGTTTCTCGCGATTTTTGTTTCGAATGCTCTCCTTATCGATTTTGATTTCGTGATGTTTGAATTCGATTTCGAATTTCGATTCTTTTATATTCTGAAATTCGTGATTTCGCAATTTATGATTTTGTGATTTTGTGATTATTGATGAATTCGACTTACGCGCGAGAGGAGAGAAGAAGAAAGTAGCAGTCGATTTTTATTTTAAGTGTATTGTCCTTTAGGATAAAATATTAGGCGGCTGTCCTTATGGATAAATTTTAGTGGGCTTTTGTCCTTATCGTTAAATTTCCCAAATTGCAATGTTCCTTTAATTAATAATGCACGTCATTAATGGTATTAAAAGAGACATAAATGGAAATAACGTTTAGGTTTGAAAGCATAGAATTAATTCTATAATGGTAATATGCATGTGAACACACATGTATATATATTTATTTCATATAAAAATATATAGATATAAATTTTAGAAGTAACGTGAGTTTGAATTTGAAAATAAATGCACGTCATAAGTGGAATTAATTCACGTAATAATGGGGAGTTTAATGACGTTAGTTAAGTAATGTTCTAATTTAAAATTAGTATGCACGTATTAATTCTAGTAATGGTACGCATTTGAAATTAAAATTAAACACATGTTAAAAATGGAAGAAAGTATAATAAAATTGAAAACTGGAATAACGTTGTAAAGAAACATTCGAAAATAATTAAAACACGCTTGGCCAAACACGTATTAACGCGTTTGGATCGACCCACGTGTCACGTATGTGTTGAATAATAAACGACATGTGTTTTGTTTTTTTGAACGACCTGTTTTTGTCGTTCTGAATCGGACGGACACAGCTAGTTTGGACATCTATAAATAAACCTATGAGGCTATCCATAAAACTCATATTTTTTTCAAGTGGGCGCAGAAGTCTTGCCATTCCCTGTCTAGTCCAATTCTTTAGAAACATAAAATATTAGATCAACGCTATCTAATTCAAGATTTGAAGGCAGATGCTATAGATATAAGGTTTAGATGTCCAAATTCTCCGCCAATATGAGGTAAGTTCTTCGAATCTGAATTTAAAAAATTTCTTTTAATTCCTCTTGGATTCTGATTTGTAAATCCGTTGAAAATATAGTTTGTAGATTCAAATAGGAAAAGACCATGAATAATAAATCTGAATCAAAATCAAATCCAGAACTTGGAGCGCAAATCCCAAGTGAGTGGATTTAAATTATTCTTTTCAAATAACGATGTAACGTCCCGGAAATTTCGACAATTGGAAAATGGAATTAACTAGTTAGAATCAATTTTATATTGATACTTGAGTTAAAAATTGAATATATTGTTTGAGTGTGAATTGAATATTTTATTTAGAATGGTTGGTTGGGATTAAAGTATTTAATACTGAATATTTGAAATGAATTTGATTGGACTGGAAATTCGACCAAACAACATAAATGGTTGAATTTAAAAATAAATGTTAATAACGTTAGATGAATTGGAAATTTTATTTGTTTAAATATATGGAAAATTGGTTTGGATATGTGTGTATTTGTATATATATAGTAAGAAATTGAGATTTTACATTTCAATTTTGAAATAAAAAAACAGAGTTGTTGATGGACAAACGGAACAAAATTAGTAAACCAATTAATAATTAAAATGAAATATCCTTGTACACAAACGGAGTCGGATCACAATTAAATTAATTTTATTGGATTCATAACATAAAGGAAAAGAAGTACGTATAATTTTTCTCGCGTTTGGAGTTTTCGATAGCGGTACAAATTTGGAGTGTACGTGATAATTCGCGGTTGAAGTATTATTTAATTAAAAACAGATAAAGCCTACATCAGTTAAATTTTAGCCGACCTATCTGTAAAACGTGCAGCTAACCTCTAGAATTATTGAAATTACATTGTTCTTATCTTCAGAACTTCGCTTCTATAAATCCATGGCAAAAGCCCCAAATCACACATCAGAAATCCACTCTTCCCAAACCCAGTAATGGCAGAAATCATTATTCATTTCCCCCAAAATTGAAGCTCCTTAAATTGAAAGAAAATGGCTACCGAATTCGAGATCGATTTTTCCCCAATCTAATTGAAGAACCCTAAGTCGCCGTCAGCATCACACCCTATTTCCCAAGCAACCGCACCACTGCAGCTCACCGGCGTTCACAACCATCGTTTGAGCTTCACCTCCAGTCGAGTTCACCAGCGTTCTACCACATCGTCAACTCGCCATTCGTTGCTGCGTTTTCTTTATGCCGCATTTAAGGTGAGTTGTTGACTCACGATTTATCTCAGTTGCAAATAATTCAATTTCAATACAAACTAAAATTATAATAGTTAATTTCGATTGTCGTGAGGATTGTTGCGTGATTTCGGTGTGTATTAACTAGGGTTGTTGCTCGTAGCGTCACACGATGGCTTGGCTTGATTATTGCTTGATTTACTTGTCTGATCTGTTGCTTTGATTTGGATTGAATTGGTTTTGACGGTGTTCGTATGACTTTCTGGAAATTAATTCACTTGGAAACAATAAAAATGCTTTATGGAAAGATTTCTTTGGTCCTTGCAAAATCAATTATTTTCTAGAATGGTTGAAACATGTATTCCAACATATGAGCTTGTTTATGATAAAATATTTCTTTTGCCTAAACTCTGCAAGTTGATTCCTTAAATTTAGAAGCTAAATTCATTCCATATATGTGTTTGTCGATTACCCCTCGCCGTGTTTTCCCAGAAACATTCTGAATAATTTTCTGTAACACGTGAACTACAAATAGTGGATGGGTAACTCTTGCTATCTCCTGGAAAATAAATAAAGGAATTTTCCATGATTAAAAAGATTTGCTCAACATTTCTGAAATATATGTTTGTCTCTGAAATATTTCAACATGTGAATATTTATGAGATACGAGGGTTGATTTATACATTGTAAATTGTCCACTTATGTAAGAACTGCATACCTTTTCCAATTGGTTTGAAATATCTGTTGAACCTTAAAATTTTGTATATTTAACATATGTAAGAACTGCATACCTTTCCCAGTTGGTTTGGATATCTGTTGAACCTTAAGACTTTATATATTCAACATTCATCTAATATTTCTATTTCAGCTGTCCGTGTACCGACGTTCTTTGGGATTGTAAATGGGATTCATTGCCAATGTATGTTTTAACATGGTGTATCTCCAATGATCCAAGTCCAATTTCCTGTCTGATTCTATGTAATCAAGTAATACACATCATATTGTCCCAATGACTACTGTATACAAAATATTGTTCATAATGTTGTCTCATACTGTGCAGACAAATCAGTTTACCTTCATAAATGTTTCATACATGCATTCTGTGTTTAAAATCTAGCTAACGAGATAGTATCATTTTTGATTATTTTGCACATCTCACCACTCATATTCTTATCATTGCTATGGTGGTCGATTGTCAATCATTGTATAGTCCAAAGCATGTTTGGTTGAATTGGATGATTACTTTACTGGCACTACACATATCAGCACTGTATGTGGTTAAAATAAACATGCATGTCTCATCTACCTACATGACGTTGGCTGACCTGTTGAACCATGATTGTATATGTATGTGGCGACCCCGTATATATGTGTATATAGATACATGTTGTATGAGTATATGCATATCGTGGCATACGTTCATATACATTCAGATAACTAAGGTAAATGACTTTGTTTTGGCTTTGATTTGTTTCACGAGACTGAAGTATATATATGTATGTGTATATATATATATATATATATGATGGAACGACTTTTAGTTTGTGATATGAATTGAGCCTAAATCGATTTCGGAAATATAAATTGGAAGGGAAGAAAAATCTGCCCTGCAATTATATTATTTTTCATTAACCTAATGTCATCCTATCAAGTATTAAGCAGGCGTCAGTTGTATGTAATATTTTGGGTTTTACTTCATCCAATGAAATTAGTAGTGAACTGTACCCTGTTTTGAGATTAGTTGTCTTGGACCTGGCCATAAAGAGTTGTCCGCCTTTTGGGTTAGTCGGAACTCGAGTACATGCCATCCATGAGCTGTGACAAGGTCACCTTCCCAAACCATTTCCCTCGACGATTCCCCATTACTGACATATCGTGTAGTCGAGTGTATCTCAGTTGCTTACATTAGTTTCTCGGTTCTTTGGTTATGTTTGGTATTCTAGTATCAATCTTTATTAGTATAGTTGAACTTTGTTTGAACTAGGGAAAAGGGATCAAAGGAAGGAATTGCACCAAAAAAATCCCTACTGTTCCACTTTGAAAATGTCATACATTGATCCACTTTTCCATGTATAGAGCCATGTTGACTTGATGGATAATATTTTTGGCCATATTACGTATGATACTTGTTGCTGGAATAAGTATTTCTGTCCTGACCATATATAAAATCACACCGGTCCCAAAAAGAATTGTCTACATTGAAACTGAACATGTTTTCCCAAATGTTGTAAACTCTAGAACCATTCCTTGTTGACTTCTATGCGTATGCTTTGACATGAATATATAACTAGACTGTAATTGAAGGGATTCACAAGTTCATATACACCGGATTTACTAAGAAAAATATTATATTGAATGGTGCATCAAATTTGTTCATGTTATGCTTGTTCTTTGTTTGAGATATCGCATGCAGCACCTTAGTGAGCAGACCTCATATTTCTACATAACTAGCTTGGTCATTTCTTTTGTCTCTACCTACCAGTCCATGCCTAGTTTTTCTAAATCATTATTTACATTATCTTATTGTTGTTGCACTTATGTTCGTATAAACCGTTTTGTTGTGAACTAAAACAACATGTGTTTTTGATAGTTTGGCCATATATCTGAAAATTTATAAATGGCTAATTTGCTTCACCATGGATCTGAGTAGTTACATACCACCTTAAAGTTGATGCTACATTTCCATTACCTACTCACGTATTCCCTCTTGCATGGGCTTCACTTCGTAAGTACGGTTTTAATATATATATATATATATGTATGTATGTATGTGTATGTATGTATGTATGTATGTATGTATATGTATATATGTATATATGTATGAATGTATATAAATACATATGTTACCTGACTTGTTAGTCCCAAGTTGTTATGCTCAAAGTTTAATAAATTGTTAGGATTAACTATTATATTTCGGTTTCTATTGAAATTAATTTACTTGAACTATGATTTAATCCTGGCTCGAGTGTTTTATGTTTTTGCATGGAACGCTCGGGTCAGACCCGAGTGTTACATATTTTAAAGATTACACCTTAGGATTTGAAGATTTGCGAAGCTGGGTTTCCAAGAAAAGGCGCACTCTGAAGTTTTAAACCAGTAACATTTTTCTTGTATTTAAACTGTACTTAATTTCACTGTATAGAGTAAAATCTTATACCAAAAAAAATCTGATTTATATATAAAAGTTTATTTCTCTGTTTAAACACTATGTTATTTATCTATTCTGTGTTTTTATGTGTTGATTCCGTTTTTAAACTCTGTAAGCTAAATAACGATCTTTCGATTTGAACGTTTTAAGTTGATATAATCACCAATTTGAAGCGGTCGAAAAGGCGGGACGTTACAAACAATATACATACATATATATATATGTGTGTGTGTGTGTGTGTGTCATCATTTGATTCCTGTTAAACTAGCAACATATTTTCTCAGTCTTCTTTCCCTCTCTTCCTCATTTGATTTTACATCTGTATAGATTTTGGTTATGCACAAAATATGCCTAGACTTGCAATATTGGCATATGTATACGACTGATTTGTACGTCTAATTTTATGCGATTGATTAAAATACTTTTTATCTTGCTCGCATTGAAAAAAATGATTTTATTAAAATTATGAAAAAAAAGGATTTGATAATATGGAGCTAAATGAACGTGTAATACCAAAAATGTAATAAAAGGGAATTTGAGCTGAAAAATAGGCAACTTGATAAAACTTGCCAAATAGTTTAACACATGTTGACATGACATAACGTACAATAAATTTGTGGTTGAATGGTTAATCTGAGAATTTTCATATTTATTTGTTAAAATTATCTTTCAGATGTTGAATGGAATGAATATAGAAATTGTTAGAACTTAAAGGAAAAGATGTAAACCCAATTGTGTCCAAATTTACTAGTTATGCCAAATTGGGAAAAGTAAACAAAAAACAGGAACTAATGTATACCGATTAAAATAGGATGTTAGAATAGCCTAGACTGATTGGTTAGAAAAAGGGAATATATTTCGATAGTTTGGTTTTTTTTTAAAAATGAAAAACATAACTACAAGTACAAAGAATAAATAAAGGCATGGATTAGTACGAAATTGGGATTTAGCCGTATTGTGCGGTTTGCAATAGCCTAAAATGATTAAAAAGAATATCAAGCAATTATGAGTTTCTATTGCTGCAATTACGTTAAACTATGAAAATAGATTATTGTGCAATTTCAATAACTAATCAAATAGGAACATGCCTAACTTTCTAAGGAATAAATTTACAAAAAAACATAAAGAATAAGGGAAACATAACTAAAAGATGTTATGTAAAGTAAAGAAGAAATAAGTAATCGGGTTAAATATTTGACAATTAAAAATGAATGTAATCTATTATGATAACTGTATAAAGACAAAAATGAATCATAATAGGTCATTTTGATTAAAACATGAAGGTTATTATTTAAAGTGAAATAAAGGTTTATTATGATTAAACATAAAAGTATAAATTAAGTTTAGTAAGCATAATTCTATGGTTTTGGTTCTACGGTGAAAGTAAGACAACAACCTAAAAGTTGTAATTAAAAGTGATATGAAATAAGAAAGACTTATTATGAATAAACTTAAAAGTGTGAATTAAATTTAATAAGCAAAATTCTAAGGTGACATTGTGATTAGGCATTCTATTCTATAGTGGCTTTACGATTAGGCATTTTATTCTATGTTGGCCTTGTGATTAGGCATTGTATGGTTATTCGAGGGTTTTATGATCGCTAATAAAGTTTATAAACAAGTAATTGAAGTTCAAATTTAATGAATTGAACAATAATGATAATTAGTGGAAAGAAAAGTGAGGTAAACCCAAAACGAAATATTAGACGTAGGACCGAATAAAATAGCAAGATGCATTTGGACTAGTCTGAAGGAATTATAAACGAAGAGCCCAAAGGGCAGATCATAGTAGGTATTCGTAGATATGGTGGAAACATGTCCAATTTAATATTTGATGGGACTGGATAAAGACCTCTGGGGAAACCCGTGGCCAGCTGAGCCCAAGAGGCAGGAAGTTTGAGAATTCTATGGGATGTGAGGGTACTCTAAGATGACTCTCTAGGGGATGCCCGTGGTCAACTACCCAGAGGAAGGTCTATAGTTGAAACGACCCAGATTTCCCCAAAGAGACGGAGGAGCCCAGATTGTTTTGAGAACACTGCGGAAATACAATATCAGAGATTAAAATTACATTTTAATTACATAAACATAACGTGCAGCGGAAAATATCAACTACCACAGCTGAACGAAATACACGGATACAAAGCTTTCCGAATATAGTTCCAGCCGTAAACCAGGATCCTGTTAAATTGAAATATGCAAAACCAAAACTACTAGCTGCCCGCGTGGAAAATATAGGCACCCATAGTTTAGGTTAAAACAATAAACTCCGAGTCAGTCATGGGACTGGTGTGAGAACTAAAACAGTTATTAAATCTTTACTTTAAAAGTTGGGAAATCATGGGACTACGCCGTATAACATGGAATAGGTTTACACCACATGAATCTTAGTTTAAAATAAAACAACACTATGATTTTTGGAAAATGTGGTTATTATAAGACTCAAGTCCCATCACACAATGCAACGCAAACCGGAGGATAGAGTTTTCCCTTATAATAGCCAAACATGCTTGGTACATTAAAAACAAACCATTTTGATATTACTGTAAGTGCATAGTGTCAAAATCAAGTTCAAATATAAATGTATCAATCATAGACGACATAGGTAACATATATTATGCCGCCATACATAGTTTACAACTAAAACCAAAAAGTTGTGTATTGGAAATTGGATTCCATCTATGAGTTGTGGAAAGGGATGGCTCCTCACCGATTCGAGTCCCCTCTAGCAAGATGACCTAGGACTCGAACGCGAGCCCTTGGATCTTGCAGGGATGGTCCACACTAACTTTAGTGGATTGGTTATTCCTGAATAATACATTTCCCGGTCCTATCGGACCTCTAAAATGGTCAGTACGTAGACCAATCATATCCGAGGCACCTCGCAATCTATCATCCACATAAGTAAATATGTCTGGGCTCTATACCATGGCACTACCTCTAGCTAGAAAGAAACACATGCACTCAAAGCTGTCCCTAATCTTGTTTCTGACTCATACCGGGGTGTAAGGCTCGCGAATTAACGTTATACACAAAGCTATGCTAATAAAGTCGTGCTTTGATCATCAACCACAGGACTCTGCTTTTCAACAAAAGCCTTGAACATTTGCATCTCAGCATGCGACACTGACAATTCACGACATACAAATGATGTCTATTAATATATGACCTCTAAGCTCGTACGTCTCAGAGAAGGGGGATAAGTAAGAGAATAAATTCTCCGCCACCAAACAGATATATATATTTAATTGAAATCAATCAACACAGAATGAAATCTAATGTCAGACACACATCCATTTACAAGTCCATTTTGGGTCTGAATGGAACCGGAGGCACCTTGTTCCTCGTCTAATACAGGATAGAGGTCCTCGCATATCCAGTCGATCTCCAAGTACGTCTGGAAGATCAACATTATTACCTTGTCTTGGGTGTACAGCCAAATCAAGACATCAGTAATCATCCAAACGATGTGAAGATCTCTGGTCTTCAATCACTGACTTCATCGTCGACTTTTAGTCGTCGTATCAGTTATTCAGAATGGGATAAACTTGGTCTTTCCGAATAACTCGCGTATTTTATAATCAATAATCAAGTGCTATAAAAACACGTCATGCGCCTCATTCCAATTTCAGAATATTCTTTTATTCAAATATTCACATCTTAGGGGAAAGGTTCCCATAAATTTATCAAAGATAAGTTCATTTAAACTATTTCTTTAATCTTCCTTTGGATATCATTTTCAAAAGATTTCATTATATCCTTTAACAATTTAAACCAAATTAAGGTTCATAAAACTAGTCAGGATTATCGAGCCTTACCGAAGTAATCATTTATTTTATTATCCCAATCCCAACCTATTCATCCCATGGAGCAAAACTGGTAGTACTCCATATCTAACACCCACGGTGTTATCGGTAAATTTAATTATTATTTCACGTTCAAATCTAATCAAAAATTTAACTATCATCTGGAGTAAAACTGGCGGTACTCCATTCTCGATCATATCATGAATTCGATAAATTTAATTATCCCATTCTCATATCAATCTACTTAAAGATTCATTAAAACTCCATCTTGGTTTTAATCTCAAAAATCATTACCTTATGATTATTCAACTTTAAGAAATTAATCCTATTTTTAACCGGGTTAAAGAATCAATGTTATTAAAAAGACAGTTCATAATAAACCCAAATCAACTTCCATTAAATATGGAATCTTCGCGGAAAACTGATCAATATATAATCGGTATAAATTTCTGTATCAGACTAATAATATAAATGGAATAACGGCAAAGCCTTTTAAATTCCATATGTAGTAATGGTCTTCCTTCACAGAAGCTCATCTCGATTATTACCAAATCGGATTCCATTCAATTCCAAATTAATATATTAAATTGGAAAACTTTACTTTGGAAAATTCCATTAATCTTATTTAAAAGATTATAAATTCCAAATCATAACTTCACTGTTAATTGGGTTAATGAACAAATGTTATTTAAAACAGTGTTCACGATAAAACCCAAAATCATTACCATTTAATTCCAATTATATCAATTAATTGGAAAACTTCATTAAATCTTGGTTAAAAGATTTATTCTTTTCTGAACGGGGTTTAAGAATGGTGTTATTAAAGATGTCATTCACGACAAACCCAAAAATACAATTTGATATTAAATACAAGGCTCTGAATAGAAATAATATTAGCTTATATTCAATATCAACTTCTGAAACGAACAAATATCGTATTGGGAGTAACGATATCTATATCTTTCAAATTCCCATAACCATATTCGTATAATTACAGAATCCAATATCAAAATATTCTGAAGATTATTTCCACTCTAATCCATTCCAATTTATTCGTGGGAAAACTATGGTTATTTCAAAACCCATTATCATTTCCTTATGTTCTCTATTCTAGTTATAAAACAACTTATCTTGATAAACATATCTTTTATCTTTACAAACGTGGAATATTTCACCCAAAATCATTTCAAAACATTTATTATGATTTTACATAATTTATTCATATTTTTAATAATTTAAAAATAGGCCCTTACAATCGGTTTCCAATATCGGCCACCGAACTACATTCATAGCGACCTTTTCCAAAACTGATTTGGACGTATTTTAAAATCTAACTGTTCAAATTTAAAAATCTCATATATTCATTTGAAAGCCCTTTTCGATACGTACCCAACGGTTCTGGTTTTAGGAGAATCCGACGGTCGGATCTCCCGTTACATCAATTCGAAGTCAGTGGTTGAAATTCGCGAACGGTCGCTGCGCGACGCGTTCTATTCAAGCCATTTAAATAAATATAATATATATATCATCAAATTCTATTCAAAACATATTTTATAAATTCGTTTTAAAAATGATTCCAACTTCCATTTCAATTTTAAATCAAAATTGAATATTCATTACTAGTATAATGTCTCAAAAATAATATTGTCAAAATATCTGATTTTGAAATCCGTTTCCTTTTCGTATTCATTATAAAATGAATAAAATCGATTGATAAACCTGTTAGAGTTAAAATGGCGTTTAACTACTTAACTCGGCTTCACATTTCAATATTTTTGTGTCCATCCAAAATCGGACATCAAAATCATAATTTAATTCTTCATTGAATATTGTATCAAAATATTCTTTATTTCCGAATTGGCATGTGACTCAATCAATTACCATATAATTTTAGTTATATGGATTTCATACATTTCATGTATTCAACAATAATGATAAATAATCATTAACCGTTCAAGCAACATCCAAAGTGCATTCTACCAAGCATTAAAATAAATAAATAAATAACGCTCACAACAGTATGTCAATCAATTGATTGACATACAACTAAATATTGGGATTAGTGTATGTCAAATATCATCCCAATACTCGTGTGGGGTTTTCAAAAAAATTCGCCATTATAACGGCGCTATTTTGTAGCACCGGAATAATGTCTATGCATTACCCGTCTCCTGACTAGGCTTGCACCATAATCAATATCAACATCAACCATCATTCACATACACCATAATCATAAATAAATAGATACTCAACATCCAATTCCATTTAAGGCACCACAAGTGTCCATCCACGTCGTATGAAATGCGTGTGTCACTAATATCCATACGACGCTTCTAATGCATAAGATTTGTGAATAGTTCAAATGTTGAACTCCAAAGGGAATGGTATCACTACATGATGCAATTTCTAACTTGCAACCTAAAATGCCTAACTAACTGCAACATAATAACTTAACAAAATTATTTAGTAAGCGAGTTCTCACCCAGAAGCTAAACCAAACACCACGACTCTTCATATGTAGAAATCTACACCGCACGCGTCATTTTGTCGTTTTCGGCGTCCGAATTTGCCTCTTTTGCTCCAGAATTTGCATACGGTCTTCAATCATCACCAAACTTTATACTTAGCCTAAACACGTCATTTCGGACAACTTTTGCCTAGTGGACTTTCTTCCAAAAATGCACCAATTCGCCGGAAATTGCAAATCATTGCTTTAGGTCTGCGTTTTCCGGACAACTCCGAACTCCAAAATTCACTTGTCATATATCCATATCGAAAAGAAAATCGTGCTCTACAACTTTGGCCCTGTGGAATTTCGGCTAGAAATGCACGGTTTGAGAGTTATTGGCTAAAAAAGGACAAGACGTCATTTGCAAAATGGGATTTTTGGAGAAAGAGGGGGTTTTTGTACATGGCGGGGACCACGGTCGGATGGTGGTGGCTGCAGGCAGCGGAATGGGCTGCCGGCGGTGGTGGGGCGACGCCGGCGGTGGTAGGGCCTGTAGTGGCGGCGGGTGGTGGGTTTAGGCTTAGGGTTTTCTAATTAAGAGAGGAGAGAGGAGGGGTGGCCAGAGGGTGGTGGCAGTGCTGGTCGGAGGCGGCGGTGGCTGGGATGGGGTGTGGCAGCGGTAGGAGGTTGGTAGTGGCCATTATAATGAAAAAGGAAAGAAAGAGGAAGGTGGAAATAATGAAGAAGAAAATGGAGAAAAAGATATTATATGCCAGTTTCTCCCCTATCATCTGAATGCCAACGATCTCCAATCGTCGCGGATTTCGGACACGAGATAGTAGACATGAAGACGAGTCCAACGAAATAAGTTTCATTGAATTCCAATTTTGTTTGAACTCCCGTCAAAATTCTCAAAGATGCTCGAATAATGCTCAAAATGCGATTTCAGCGCACCTTTTCTTCTTGCATGCCCACACGTTAACTGTAAAAATCATGCCATTTTGGATCTAATCATTATTGGACAATACGAAAAAAAAGGAATCATATTTTGAGGTCGTCTCAATAATGTTCCGTTGTAAAATGATTGTCCATTTTTGAACAAATGGTTTTGCTTCACACGGCCACATATTGACTTCGTTCGACTTGCTTTTTTGAACTCAACAATGATTTGTCATTATGAATCCAAAATTATTTCGTCGAATTCTGAGCTTGCTAGCAAAATTTCTTTTTTTAAGGGCTATGCGATGATTTTAAAAATCAAATTTTCAAAATTTCCAAAACAAAGCTTATAAATCAATATAATAATTTTACTGAGTTTGTTTTATGTCAAATAAAATATAAAAACAAATTTAAAAATTATTCTCAAATTTTATTTAGCAAAAATAACCAATTTATATCTGCATATTCCTTAATATAGCTTAAATCAAAATTTTAAATTGGTTCTAAAAATACGGGTTATTACAATAGTTCCATCTAGAGTATGTCATGACTGCATTGTGATGTGGGCAATCTAAAGACTAATAGGATGATTTTCAGGATTCGGCGGTTAACTCGGCTTTGAGAGCAGGCTTTTTGGTCATGACCCAATAAGGGTAGTAGATCGTCTGATACCTATCATCGTCAATAAAGCGTGCACGGGAAAGATTAGAGCTAAACCAATCGACCAATGGTCTTTCATTATCTATACATTGGATGAAAGGCAACGTCATTTAGATGTTTAGATTGTTTGTTAGGGGCACAGTCACTTAGCTCTTGAAATGGTCTTTCTTTAGTTGAAGGGGGCTGAGTGTGGCCATAGCCACCAAGAAAAACAGACAAACCAATCTATGGATATCCGTATCGTAGGCAGATGTAGAAATCCCCCGATTGAGTTTCATGCAATGGGTTGGTCTAATAGCTGAACTCAAATAGTAGACAGTACAATTGCAAGTAGGTCCTCGGTGTATGAACTGGATGGTACAATATGGATATCCGAGTTTTACCTCCATGCAAGTGTTTAGCCTGATAGTGGAGCTCGGATAATGGATAGTATGCTTTCGTAGCATGAAGATGGAGATCTAGTACGCTTTCGTAGCGTGACGACAGGGACCTTTCAAGGAAGGTACTATCAGTAGTACCTAGATATATTGGGCGTACATATAGCTATATATATGTGGATTGTTATATATGATCTATTAGAGAGTGGATGGGTAGGATGTACGCGTAGAGGCGAGAGTGTATAACCCTAACAACCTAATAAAAGTAAATTTGTGATAGAACAGTATATGTAATGTTGCGATGACCCAAACCCCCGATCCACGGAAGTAAGGATAATCAATGGAATATAACACATAAACATAATAGTATAACAGAAACAATACATTACACAACATAATGTACATCATATTACAGTGGAAATAATATCAGAGTTACATCAACACTACAGGATAATAGTTAGTACAAATACAGTTTCAACTTAAGATAATAAGTTTGCATCGGAATCAAACATAATAAACATAATAAAGTCTGGGACAATCCAATAGAAATGATATAAGTCAATCTTCAACTTCCTTAGCTTTCATGCATATCCAAAATGAACCAAGCTAAAATATGAAAATAAGGTTGCCCGTGTAGAAATATGGGCACCCGAGTTTGCAAGGGAAAAACAAACTACGAATCAGTCAACGGACTAGTTTTAGAAATCTTACAGTTAACTTAACTTATTTAAAGTAAGCATATCATGGGACCATGCCATATGTTATGGAACGAGTTTACTCCACACGAATGCGGTGTATATAAATTTATGAAAAACAGAAAATAAAATAGCGCAACGCTTTTTGAAAAATGAAGCCACTATAACACTCGGGTCCCATCACACAATGTAACACAAACCAGAGGATAGAGTTTTACCTTATAGGTGCAAAACATGCTTGATACAAGAAAATAAAAATCATTTGATATTATTATTAGTGTCAAAGTGTTTTAAATCAATTTCAAAATAAATGTATCAATCCTAGACAGCATAATACTCCATCCTATTATGTCGTCGTATAGGTTTACAACTGAAATCGTAAAGTCTCGTATTGGAAATTGGATTCCATCATGAACTAAGGCAAGGGATCTCTCCTTACTGATTCGGAGCACCTCTAGCAAGATGTCCATGACTCATACTCAGGTGAGCCCATAGGAGCAGCAGAGTTGTCCCACCTATCCATGGTGAGTTCGGGTTTCTCCTGAACATAACGTTTCTCGGTCCTATCGGACTTACTATCTGGTCAGTATGTCGACCATCTTGGCCTTGTGTGGCCATAATCCAAGGTACCTCGCTTTCCAACATCCACATAAGTAAATTGTCTGGACTCCATACCATGGCATGTCTTCTAGCTAGAAGGAAATGTATGTCCTTTCTCTGCGGTTCTTTATCCCTTTTTTGTTCATAACAGGGTATGAAGCTCGCGAATTAACGTTATGCACAAAGCTACGCTATATTAAAGCCATGCTTTGATCATCATCCACAAAGCTTTGTTTTTCAACAAAAGTTTTGATCCATGCATCTCAGCATGTCACATTATCAATCCAAGCCATACAACATATGTCTACCAATATATAACCTCTAAGCTCGTACATCTCAAAGAAGGGTATTAAGCTAAGAGAATAAATTATCCGCCACTAAACAGATATATATTTAGCAAGAAATCAATCAATACATAATGAAATACAATGTCAGACATACAATCCATTTACAAGTCCGTTCTGGTTCTGAAAGAAACCGGAGGCACCTTATTCCTCATCTCATATGTCCAATATAGGAGAGAGCCCCTCGCATATCCGGACAATCAACAAGTACGTCCAGACAACTACCACTATAACCCCTTCAAGGGAGCTACCCAAATTCAAGGCATCAGTAGTTATCCTTTCGATGCGAGGAATGTCGGTCTTGCGTCGTCTACATTATTGTAATGACCCACTTTTCCGTACAGTTTAAGCTAACTTCTAACAATCCATGTCAACTCAAATTGCAGAGAAAAGCAGATAGTTAAGAGAAAGATAAGAGGGTGAGAGAAGAAAGAAAGAAATATTAGAATAGAAGAAAGAAAAAAACCGTCAAAATCTCACAGCGGAATGAATAAAATATAATATATCAAATCTCTTTACACAAAAAGAAACTATATATACATACCAATCATCAGAGTGCATTATATACCAGACACAGTGGAAACAAACTCAAAATAACTAACGGTGAAGCCTCCTACTTCCAGCCCCTGAAAACTCCAAACGAAACCTAACCGGGAAATATACTCGGTCTGACCCGAGCATATTTGAAGCAAAGCAAAATTCACCCGGATCAGTCTGGAATACTTTAAGTGGTAAATTCACATAGCAAACAACTTGTTTAATTTTAGAAAACCCTTTTGAAAGAAAGGATAATAGTAAGACCAACCCACACATAAACACCGACAATTTCTACCTTACTATAATCCAAAACATTTTTGATATATCAAAATCCAATGATATTATAATAGTGTCTATCAAATTAGGGTTGCACACAACCCATATCCAACCCGATCCAACCCACTAACCCAACCCAACCCACATAAACCCAACCCATCCTAGTTCGGGTCGGATATGGGTTATAATATGTAACCCATACTACATACGGGTCGGGTTTGATATTTTGTTCAACCCAACCTTATTTCAATCCAACCCAACCTCATATTTAAAAACTAATTTAATTAATACCAACCTACTTAAAATTAGAATAGTATAATCCTAAAATAATATTTATGTATTCTATAGTAAATCTACAATAAAAAAACATATTTCATTTCAATCCAAACTAGAAAGAATTTGGCAAATATATTTTAAAGTGCATTTCAATATATCTTAAAATGAAACACTTGTTCTACTATGTAGTAGATTAATTTTATATGATGTGTTTTACAATGAAATTTTAATAAAATTTATCTTATAATGAATCGGTTATTTTTAAATGCATTATGCTAGAAAAAATCTGATATATTATGCTGAATATTTTAATACTACTTTTAAAAAAAAATCTCTCTACTCTCATTTTTTATAATATTCAAGCAACCCAACCCTACTAAACCCGACCCAACCCATACTTTAACCCAACCCATATCCAACCTCATATAGGGTCGGATATAGGTTGAACTTCCTTAAACCCATACTTATGCGGGTCGGATGTAGTATTTGGTCCAACCCGACCCAACCCATACTTTGTGCAGCCCTATATCAAATCACAAATAAATAACCGTTTAGTAGAACGCTTGCATCTCACAATCTACATATTCATTATATAATCAAAAACCGCACGGCGTTTGTTGGAGATTGGATTCCAACTATGATAAGGTATGGGACCATCAATGTACTCTAGAGGGGATACACTGGGGTTCAATAAGAACATCTTGCAACCCGACCACACATGACCGACCACTCATTGAGCTTGAGTGTATTGAATATATTCTCACCCTATGGTTTTATGGATCCACTGTACTTCCTCGAAGATGTAGAAACGAAAGAAGAACAAAATGACTTTTCTCTAGATGGTGACAATATACCCTGCTTGGGAATGACCCACCTAGCCATGTTGTCTTCCCGATTTTTGTCATTTCCCGGTTGATGAGGCTTGAGGTCACGTTTACTTTTTCAGAACATCACATCATCATTTACTTCGAATGCCACATCGTCAGATCCGTCAAATCACTAATTGACGTCCTCAAATATACTCTGGGTGTTAAGCAAGAGAATTTCTCTGCCACCAAATTTGGTACATTTGTAAAAATCAATCGTACGTGATCATTTGAAAATACTCTGTCAGATATTCTTCCATACAACTCATCCAGGAACAGGATGAACCGAAGGCACCCTCCTACTGCATCCCATATAGGAATCACCCGAAGGATCAATAGCGAGAATTCCTTGCAATCCGTAGATTTCAATCACGATAGAATCACAAGTCAAAATACCTCCGGGAGTGACCTAGAGATATCCAACGAGTAGTTCTTCCGTTCACGAAGATCAACGATCGTCAATGCTCCATCTTTATACACCTACGTGTTAGTCTTGAGCGCACAGTTAGTTCGAAGTGGTTTTGGGTCCATTTCCCATCCCGTTCTCTTCGAACTAATTCGTCAAAAGGTTCCATAAGAAAATTCATTTGATAGTCGGTTCTTTAACTATCAAATCCAATAGTATAGCTTAGTGTATTGGAAGCTCAGGTCTTTTTTAATCAAACCCATTTGTTAAAATCTCCTTTATCAATCTTTAACATCATTTCAAAAGTCGTTTCCATTTACCCATCTCGACAAATTCTCTTTTTATCTCTTTTACCTTACAAACTAATACCATCTCTTAATAATAGCGAAGCCATTCAAATTGGG
This sequence comes from Allium sativum, assembly GCA_030737875.1. Taxonomy (NCBI): domain Eukaryota; kingdom Viridiplantae; phylum Streptophyta; class Magnoliopsida; order Asparagales; family Amaryllidaceae; genus Allium; species Allium sativum. The sequence goes on along the minus strand of CM060927.1, from coordinate 61,810,310 downwards.
GTATTATAATTACCTCTCAAACCATGATCGACAACATTCTTATCTCAAGATAGATAGAAGTTTATAACTCAAAACCCGATAACATTAATACCATATTACTTCCATTTACTATTTCATTTAGCACGAGGTTATATAAACCATACTTCATCTTGGAAACCTTATTCATTAAGTAAAATCTCTTTTAAATTCATCGCCTAGCTTTTAATTTCCATTTACAAACCTTATTTGTAAATTTGGGTTAAAAATCCCTTTAAAGAATTTTTTACCGTCATTTACTTATTACGCTTGATTACCCTTTTAAACAAATTTCACTTAAAAGGTCATTGTCTTGGTTATTAAGATAATAACCAACCAAATAAACATAGTTCCTTTTATTATTAACTAAAATAGAACGACTAATATGTTTAAACAATTCAATAATCACTTCAAAACATAGTTAATTAAATATTAGTTAACTTCTTAGAATATTCATTACATTTAAATGATTATTTATTAAAAACTATCTTCCTTAAGATAACAAATTAAATAATACTTTCAATTGGAACAGTTGACTGAGCCAACTTCAAAATACCATTAACTTATTAATTGTTCTCTTTTAACCCTCTTTTAAATTAAATGAAGTATGATCAATTTAATATAAAACCGCTTAATTTTCATTGAAACAATTATCTTAAATTATCAAATTTTTGGTAAATTCTTGCCTTCCCTTTCTCATGGTAAACATAAGAATATAAATCATTTGATAATTCTTTTAAAATATGATTACAAATATTGATATACTTTTAAATCATCTATTTTTAAATAACTTGTATACATTTGAAAACTTTGATTCAGTTATAAAAATAGTTTTTATAACTTAAAATGTCGTCCATTCGCCCATCGGCAAATCGATGTCTAAAAGTTTGGGTCATTTACTGCTAATCACTTAATCAATACTGTCCATTGATTACAAACACAATGATCGTTGAATATAAATTCAACGATCAACAGCCAATCAATAATCAACATCCAAATATAATATAACGTTATCTGGGATGAACAATTCATATATGTAAATAATATGAAATAGATAACTTACAATTTATTTTGAGGAATCCAATTTGACTCTTCCAAACATGTACTTCCCTGTATTACAGATATAATAAAAGTTCATAATAACACATGGGATAATATTCAACCAATCATCCAATATGACGTTAATATGAAAGTCGACAACCATTAAACAATAAACAGGCACTCAATCATCCAATTTATTAACAATAAATTTAGGTTATATGAATTTAGTACATTATAATATTCCAGAAGGTGTGAGAGTTAACTCACCAGTTTTTGTTTTACTTGATAATTATGGTCCATTGATATAATTTCAAATGAACATTAGAAATTATATAAAATTTCACTATATCTGAAACATTCCATTTTATCCCAGTGGCGTAATGCTGTTCATATGATTTCAACGGACCTCACGTTGCTGAATTCTGTTGTCATAAAGTTACGATCGTTGTAAATTTAGTATGAATTAAATATAGTTCCTTCCCCAAGCTTAGGCAGACTTGCCGTGACCTTCTCCAATCCATATTCCAAAAACTCCATCGCGTCTCCACACTCCAACGCCAGACTACCTCTGCGAGCGCCCTATCGAACCCCTCCTCTATCTCCAGTCTGACACTGACCCCACTTTGCCTCTCAGAAACCCACAGCACCCCATCACCATTTGGTCAACTCGGCACCACTCCAATGTCCACGACACCTCCTTCTCGAATGCCACCATCAATCTCGGCGACTCCAACTCCCATGTTCAGTCATCTGCAGCCCACCATACATGTCTCTTCTTCCCAGTTTTCACGCAAAGCCTCCTCTCCCATGAACATGCGAACTTCCACCACCTCATTCCCATCTTCTTCGATACACAAAAGTCGAGATCATCCGAACAGTTCCACACTCAACAAAACCCTACCAGGCGAAGATCTAAACTCAAATCAGTTGAAGAATATTGCTTAGAAGTTTCAGGGTTTTTATTCTAATTTATTTGAGTATATGTGATTCGCGTTTCTGTTGGGTAAATTTTGAGGAAGAATACTCTTTTGTTTAAATTTACTATTGGCTCGAAAAGAAGAAGATGCCTTGTTTTTTATATTGCTAGTTGGATTGGGAAGGAAGGAACTGTAGATATTTTTTATTTTGTTTTGCAGACAGCATGTGCGTGATTAATTAAAACTCAGTGTACGTGAAGTGGCCTAGAGATTTTTATTTTGTTTTATTATTATTATATTTCCTTTTGAAGTGACTAAAGATATTTTTACATATCTATCGCTATTTCTAATTGACACTTATTGATTTATTTGATCACATACGAACTCCATTCACGATGAAAACGAACGTCTAGCTATAGTTTGATGATACGATCCTAAATAAACTTGTTTCATCGAATTTCGAGTCTATTTGCAAAAATGGCGCTCATTTGAGTTCAGATGGTCGATTTATTTGCATTTAATTTTGCTACACTTGCCAAATAACTCCAATTGACGCGAAACTTGAAATCTAACGATAATTAGCTATTACGGTCTTAATAAAATTTGTATCGTTGAAAACATAGGTAGTTTGAATAATGTCACTTTTTAAGGGTCCAAATTAAATTAAAATAAATCAATTTTAAAATACGTCAATATAATAATAATAATATATCATTATCGGACATATTCGAACAGAATTTCATATACTATCAAAATAAAATACTCCGGGTTGAATTTCAAGCCAAAACAATTTCAAAGAATAAAAACACTTTTATTTAATATAAATAAATTGTTATTGTTTATAATGAATTCCATAGCGACTATTTGAAAATTTGATTTGGACATAAAATAAAATCTACCATATAAAAACTCGAATTTTCTCTTTTATTACAAAAATATTATCCAATAGATTCAGACATTTCTTATTTCAAAGAAATCTGTAACAACCCGTATTTTCAATAACCTGTTATAACGTAAATCGAGGCAAAATTTAATTCAAAAATCTGAATCAAGGGAAACGGGCTATGCCATTGCGTTCGTCTCGGAAAAATACGCGAAATAGAGTCCGAGTTTTCGAAAATCGGAGTTCGTATGACCCGATCAAGGCCCAACGAAGTTTTCAGAAAATTCCAAAGTAAAAACAGATTACAAATTCAAACCTGAAATTGGAAAAATTGGAAAAATTGGGCCAGGCGGGAAAATTCCCGCCACAGTACCCAAGTCGACAGCCCTGTCGACTTGGGAGTCGACTGGGTCAGACCAGGTCGACAGCCCTGTCGACTTGGCTGTCGACTTGGCTCAGACGCCCAGGTCTGCCTAGTGCACCCTTTTTGAGAATGTGTTGAGCTTGGGGGCCAGATTCGATTTGGAGGGTTGAGATGAGAACTAGGGTTTAATCCTATGGTATAAATCACTAGCCTAATCTATAAATAAGACCCTAACCTACCCTAAATCATTCATTATTCATTCTAGCAACTAAACTATGTCAAAATCAAACCTCTCATGGCCTCCACTCTCTTCATACAATTCCTAAATCAATTCCTAAGTGATTTTCCATGCATACAAGTGTTTTTAGACTTGTATGATCATCATTAGCTTGCATTCAAGTCTTGTTTCTCTATTGGCATCTTAAAGGGAGAGTTTTGATCAAGTTTGCTTGCATTTTTTGGGGTTTAATTAGTTGCATAAGGGGTTTCTTACATTTGCTAAACTCATTTGAGTCCGCATAAGCATTGTAAGCCCTATTCCTTTCATACTTGAACTTTAAAGTTAAATGTATGATATGCAAGTTTTCTATGATGTGTTATGCAAGTTTCCTATGATGTGTCATGCAAGTTTTGTATGCAAGTTTGATATGCAAGTTGTCATATGTCATGCAAGTTTTATTATGCAAGTATGATATGCAAGTTGTCATATGTTATGCAAGTTTTGTATGCAAGTTTGATATGCAAGTTGTCATATGTCATGCAAGTTTTATTATGCAAGTATGATATGCAAGTTGTCATATGTTATGCAAGTTTTGTATGCAAGTTTGATATGCAAGTTGTCATATGTTATGTAAGTTGATATGCAAGTTTATCATGTTGTAATATGCAAGTTTATCATGTTGTAATATGCAAGTTTATAGGCAAGTATGTCATGTTATGGTATGCAAGTATGTTATGCAAGTTTGGGTTGAACATTTTGTTCATGCTATCATGTTATGCATGCATATGAACACTATGCAAGTTAAAATGATGTTATGCATGCATATGAACTTTATGCAAGTTGAAACCATGTTATGTATGCATATGAACACTATGCAAGTTAAAATGATGTTATGCATGCTTATGAATATTTTGCAAGTTGATAACAAGATATGCAAGTTTATGATCACATCTTTGTCCCATATGCCACCATGTTTAACTTGTGGCTCCAACACCTTTATGTCATGATTATGACAAGTTCCCTCTTTCTATCCTTTATGCGATATTGCGATATGTAAGCGATGGGATTGCGTTTGGGGTTGGGTAAACTTAAAAGACATAAAAACATAAGCTTGGGAATTTACCTATTAAGTTAGGTCTACCCATTGGGAATTTACCTATTAAGTTAGGTCTACCCAATTGCTTGAAAACTTGTAATGTGATGGACATGACACTTAGAAAACATGAGAATGGCCAACTCGAGGTTGGGTTGAGCTTGTAGCATAAACCTACCCGGAACCGACCGGCTTAACTAGTGGCTACAAGCAATAGGACCCAATGTGAGTAGTTGGTCATGTTGCACGTGAGACCCGAGGTTAGACTAAGTTGTGGTGTAAACCTACCCGGACCCGCCCGGCCTAACTAGTAACCACAACAAGGTCTAATGTGAGAGGTTGGGTGCATTAAATTAATTAATGCTACATGGTAGGGTTAAGTCATGGACCGCTTGAATGCTTAACCAATTAAACACGATGGGTTGGTAGGGTTAAGTCATGAACCTTGGGTACACTTAACCAACTTGGTACTTGAATGAGTTGGGTTAACCACGTTTAACCCATTAAGGAAACCCTAGTTACGTGGTCCTTTGCACCAGTAACCCTCTTGGATGTATCATGATACCCTAGGGACTAGGCTAGGGAGGGGCACGATTACTGGGATGCCATGTAAGCGACCAAACGACGGCTGAGTAGGTGCGCCGGTGTGGGTTCAGGCGGGCCATGATCGTGCACATGGTCCGGAGTTGAAAAAGCAGGCACGGGCACCAGTAGGTTTAAACTGTGCATGCTTGGTTTGTGTCGGTGGTTGACACCCTAGGACTTGATACACCCTAGGGTGGACCTAGCACAGTTTAGCTACACTTCGTAGTTGGGCCGTATGACACAGACACTTGACGAGATAGGCTTATAGGGAGCCGATCGACTAGACCGTGCTAGTTGGACCTTGGTTTGGATCATTCATGATGTTGGGCCAAACTTGGGCCTGGGGATCACTTCTTGTTTACACTTTGGACCCCGTATTGGGGTCACTTCATGTTATTGGGCCAAAGCTTGGGCCAAGAGATCAATACTTGTTTATTTAAGTCATGTTAGTTTACTAGTACACCTGTGGTGCAAAACCTTAATCATGATTATGCGATGACACCTTTATCTACCTTGATAGTTAATCATCATGCTAGTATGTTGTTATCCTTATGTTCATCCCTTGCTGCCCATACCAGTTAACTTTATCAGCTTACATTGATTGTAATAGGGCTTACTCAGTCTTTTTGACTGACCTGTTTTCTTTCGCCTCTTTTCTTCCGTTCCCCCCCCCCAGGTTCTCAGGGAGGGAATACAGGAGCCTAGCTTGGATTTTGGATTACTTGCTTGTTATTTTATCTAGACTTGTTTATTGGGAAAATTGATATTATGTTGTACCAGACTTATTTTGAAATAGTTTAAATCTTCCGCTGTTTTATCTATGTTATTTACTCTGTTTACATATATACATATGTTCTTGTTCTGCCTTGATATATCATTTTGCATGTTTACCTGATTCAAACGCCCCTCCAAAGTCAGTGCACTTGCAAGAGTGGTACTGGCGGAGGTGGGGTGTTACAAAATCCGACTTATTTTGGGTCGTGTATAGTCAATTAAAGTTCAAAACGTAATATTACGAACTACCGCGCCGCTACAGTTTGTTTTATAATAAAATTATAAATTAATTATACTAACGTCATTTAAATAAACGAGCACATTAATATAATTCAAAACAAATTAAAATAAATATTTATGTATTGCCTAATTTACATTATAAAGCAAATTTAAATAAATCCCGACTATTCCAGAATTAAATTATCATTATAAAATATTGAAAATTATTAAATTAAATTCCAAAACAACAGTTAAAACCATTTCTAAATATTGAATAAAACGATTTTTGGCCATTACAATTATCTTCGAATTTTAATCGTCGTTTAATTATTTGAAATGGGTTAAACCCAGTCTTTTTAAATAATCCTCGCATATATAAATCAAATCATGTTCTTTATCTTGAATTATTGATTCACCAATTAAACTTCCTTTTAATTAGTTCTCTTTCATAAGATGCAAAATCTCATTCCAAATCATTAATAATATTTTATAATGATCTTTCTCCATATATATATATATATATATATATAGTCCATTCCAGTTAAACGACTTTTCACGTCATTTAACTGCACTAGTGCTGTTTTCCTTCAACTTTAAATTAAACATTTCTAAAGATATAACCGTTGGATTTTAACATTCTTATTATTGTTGGAAATATCTTTTCGAAACAAATCTAACAGTTCCAATTTTGGGAAAATCCAACGGTTGGATCTCTCGATATACTCGTATTAACGAGTCAAAAACGCAAACTACCACCGCGCGATACGTTTTATTTTAATTTATATTCGACGTATATATTTTATTATACGTCGAATGACTTCCAAACGATTTTACTGATTAAATATTTAGCTAACACCTTATATTTTCGAAAAAACTCACCATAACCTCCTTTGTAGGGAGTGCTTGGAAAAATCAAAATTGACCATTTAAGGTCTCAATAAATCAATATATATTCATCAAACAAATGCCCATTGGGAGATATGTAAAAATTTATCGTTTCAATACCCGTGAGTGGGATTTAAAGTCATGTAAACAACCATTGTAACTGGCATACATGCAAGAGTGACGTGTATGTTTCTGTCATCTCAAGACCCATGTGGGGTTTGTTATTAAATCCTACGATTTCAGTTATATTTTTATTTAGTCCATATCAGATATTGTCTAGTCCACACCTGACAATCATTATGCCATTTACCTGATCTCCGGTCATTCAGTTCTCATCATATAGCATCCACAATTACATGTTATACGGTTCACAACATATAAGCATCAAGCAACTGCATGCTTATATGGGTATGCTATGCAATTTAGTTCATACATGTTTATTATACTATGGTGTAAGTTAAATTTCATCCATGGATCCACCACAACGCATCCAATTCACACACAACAATAGTAACAAATAAATTGAACAATCAATGTCATTTAAGGCGCCGCAAAGTGTCCGTCCACCTTTTTTGAAATACGAGTGTCGCTTATTCAAACAACGCTTCAAATAACAGTTAAACTTGGTGAATAGTTCATGTGTTGAACTCAATGCGGATATCGCATATAAAGAATAAAAATCACATTTTTAATGCACTACACAGTGTTTAAAATATCATTGAATTTGCATGATCAATGATAAACATTATTAAATACTTCTAGTTAGCAATAAACAGTCAATGAAATTTATTCCTCTTTCTACGTGAGTTTTTAATCTCGTTTCAATGCACGTATTTATGCATACATCATATAAAAATGATATTTTTATCTTGCTAATCATTAACTAACTTCATAATCAATTATTGTTATGAACTAATATTTAGTGCATAACAACGTAGTATAATTTATTTTTAACTTCTAACAGATAACAGTTAACCGTTTATTTTATTTAACCCTTTTTAAGTTGCGGTTTTTCATCGTCAATACGGTTTTATTTTTATACTTCACGTATCCAAACTACTTCGCATATATCAAATAAAAATGATATTTTTAACTTGTTAAACATTATTTAGCATCATGATAAATTTTATTTACTAACTAATACTCATAATTTAATTAAGGGTGTTACTAAATGCAAATCATGTTTACTCTATGCACACTAGTATATTACATTTATACCCTCTAATGCATTAAATAGGCGAAACCCTAATAAATGCTTATGGTACTGTGAATTTTAGTGCGTGCTTGCTTGACAGTACTGTTTGTTCCATTCCATTTCTTCTGGTGGTGATACTGGCAAGTGGCAACGCAACAATTGAGAATTGAGAATGTTTAATCATTTTTCTTTCATGTATATGAAAAGATATAACTGATCTGAATAAATTCATGTACATAAGTAGATGGAATAATTTACATGAGTATATTAAATGATTACACATAAAACTAGGGTTATGCATATGTACAATATATTAAATGATTACACACAAAAAAATAGGGTTAAGCATCTGTACAGTATTTGCACAAAATAATAGGAAGGATAATAGTGTAATTTCCTCGATTTGCATTGAGTAATTTTGACTTGCATTTAGCAATCATGTTAATTAAACATATAAATTGCAAATTATTATTTTCTACTTTAGCCCTTTTATAAGTGAGTTTATATTTCTCACCGAGATTTCCACTCCACCAAACTTTTATGTGGAGGAATGCAACAATTTCCGGGCCCCTACACAACTTTCTAGCAGCCTACGGAGCTCGGACAACCCTTTAACACTTGCTAACTTGAGTATACTTGTAGATCCGGAAGTTTAGAGCTAAACGCAAGAGGAAAGGAGGGTGTTTGAGGCTATGGATTTCGGGTTCTTCGCTTTCCAGGTTCGGTGCAGCAAAGGGAGAAGCCTGCGGGGTGATTAGAGGGTGTTGGAAGGTGGTAAAAGGAAGAAAGAGGAAGCCATTAGGGTGTTCCACGCAAAAAGAGGCTAAAAATGGAGTTTTTGGGAGAACAAATACAAGCACTCAAAGAATACTTTAAATAGCGGAAAAAACAAATACTAGATAGTAGAAAATGATATGCCAGCCTCTTGCTCGTCATCGTTCAACAACATCGTCCTCACCAAGATCTATCACATGTCACCTACTACTCAGTCTGCCCATCCACAACCGGATGAACAATCCAAGATAATAAGAGGGAAAAATAAAACTTTGAGTCAGACAACAGCCCTAGCGAGAGATAAAACAACTATCTAACATCATCAATAAAGTATACGAGAATAGGAAGATTTATCGACTAATCTACCGACATCAACAGAGAAGAACTCACATTCGTCTTCCTACATCCGACAGTGATAGCCTTTACAAACAACCAAGTAGAAATAACCGTATATTCATGGAAATCAGTTATCAAGCACAGACAATTCTAATCGATATCGACATCTCCCAAGCACAAGCCTCGAAGGCCTAAACCAACATCAGCCAAGCACCCAAGAGTTATCTCATTCAACATCGAATAATCTATATAAGAAGATATAAGCAAGATAATCATTCATCCATGACTCTGGTTATCACCACCATTCCTGCTTCGAAACCATCGTTAATTATATGACTAGCTCAACACCTTGTCGTCCGTCAAGGGCTAATGGTAAACCCCGGTTCTATCAAGACTCCTTACGCCATAGTGATTCGTATCAATATGCCTGTCATGACTGCCCAGGGTACTCAACCAACCACTTCTAGTTCTTTGGGTGCCCCCATTATACCCCTGCTTTGAGTCCGCTAGAAGCCTAGAACCTACGACAACGATAATTCCTCGTCCTTCAGTATCTCTAGTCATACAACCTGATGACTGTTCATAAGCTCAAGCCACTTCTCAAGCAACCATTTTTCATGAACTTACCACCTTGAGTCGTCTTCACGTTCGTTGCATTTCGACGATCAACGAACACATCACAACACTTCAAACATTCCTACTTGAATACACTTTGAAGCCACATTCATTCCTGAACTAAATTAACATTAAATATTGGTCCATCATAGTCAGGTCATCCCCCTTTAGTTCACAACCGACCCATATGGGTCGTCCACCCATGCTCAGACCGACCCAAAACACTCACACGACCCATACATACTCCACACTGACCCGACCTATCAGGTCGTTTGACCGACCCATCGAACCCATGCCATGCGATTCACTTCAATGACCCAATCCACACACGACCCAGGCCAGAAGCAACGACCCGATCCACTTCATCACATATGTAGCTAACGACCCAACAATACACATGACCTCCGACCCAACATTAACGACCCACGACCCAACCTTGCATCGCACTTGTGTGCTTCCTACGACCCGAGTCACACCCGAACGACCTGGCCTCCAACGACCCATCCATTTCTTGAGCAATAAGCCACACGATCTGAGCCTGCCACGTCATCCATGACCTTACAAAAAACGACCCGACTCTAGAACTGACAAATCTAGCTCCAAACTTGACCAAACCATCACCAAACGACAACATCGATTCAAAAAACTTATCCAAATCATCCAATTCAACCAACAACACTTTGTGAAATCATCAACAACATCAAAATGACAGTTATTCATCGGTAACCATATAGAATTCACCAAATCATGATAACTTAATGAGTAAACAAAAACAATGGATCTAAACTTGCATAAACATATGGATTATCATTAGAATTATCGATTTAAGTTGCTTGATTAGATCTTATGGTGACTTAAATGAAAATATACTTACCATGATATAGATCTATACGAAAAGAACTTAAAATGATGAAAATAAGATCAAACAACCTATATAATTGATTGAATCCGTGTGAGAGATGCTTGACTCACCAAATCTTCGAATTAACTCGAAATCACTAAATTCTCAATCCGAACAGCGAAGAACACTCTTTAAACTTCTCAATTTGTTGCTATCTCTCTTCACTTGATGTAGATCTAGCTTTGCTTGATGTAGGCCTTCAATCTTCTTTCTTTGATATAGATTTTAATGGTGGAAAGGTGTATTTGATTGAGCAAGGAAGATCACGAGCTCAACAAAATGAGAGAATGAAGAAAAGTAACCCTCTCTCCATGCCTCTAGCCCTCTAATTATAGCCTCAAACCAGCCCACTAATGGGCCACACCAAATCAGCCCATCAATGGATTACAAAACCTGAACAGAAAATTGTGCAACACTAAAACAGAGATTTCTCCAAAGCCGCTGAACCAAATCTTTAATATGACCACTTTACGGAGTAGGCAATACCATTTCCTTTCCAGTGAAATCGATCTCAACAGCTAATTCGATCCCAATCAAATGTTATGCCATATACAAAACTGATAGGGGCAAAATGGTCACAAATAAAATTGGTAAAATTATGGACATGTCTCACATCCCCATAACCAACATGTTAAAATATGAGAATGACCCAACCCTTAGGGAATCAAATAAAAATATTTTGCGATCCTCTGATACATAAAATGCGGGTTGTTACATTCTCCCTCCTCCTTTGGAATTTCGCCCCCGAAATTCCAAGCAAACACCCAGAACCAAAACAATTCCGCATGCCTATCATCCATGAGAAGCCAATTTTACCATCCAAACTAGCATCCATAGCTTAACCTAGCACGCGGAATCCTAACAATGACAGAACAAGTTACAGTGATGTAAGGTGACACATCATCAATGTGACATACCGACGAAGAGTTTTAGATGAGTCGTCTTCATACTCTTTTCCATCTCCCACATACAATCATCATCATCCTCACTCCATTACACCTTAACTAACTAATTAACCGTCTTCCTCCAAAGCTATTTTGTGTCATTCCCCACAACATGAAGCGGCTTACGAGGTTTCGTAACTACGGTCTCGACATCTAGGTCTTTGTACTGCTCAGGAGATTCCACCACATTCGAATCATGCACACACTCCCATAGAAACGACACATGGAAACCATTGTGCACACTCGACATCTTCTCGGATAACTCCAATCTATACATGAGCTTTCATATTTGCTCGACTATTGGAAACGGTCCAACAAATCTTAGAGATAACTTTGCTTTGCTTCCGAACCGAACAACATGCTTCAACGGCGAAATCTTCACAAAAACCACGTTGCCAATGTCGAATTCCGAATCTTTACGATGCTTATCTGCATAACTCTTTTGATGACCTTGGGTTGCCTTCATTCGTTGCCGAACGATCTCGATTCAATCCGATGTTTCTCTAATCATCTCAGGCACAAGTATCAACTTATCTCCAGTTTCTAACCAACATGTCGGAGAATTATATGGTCTTCCATACAATGCCTCGTATGGTGTCATCCCAATGCTCGACTGGTAGCTTTTGTTATACGCAAACTCAACTAAATGTAGCTGGTCTTCCCATGATCCTTTGAAGTCCAATACACAAGCCCTCGGGAGATCTTCCAAAACTCAGTTAACCCTCTCGGTTTGACCATATATTTGGGGATGATAAGTTGTACTCAAACACAACTCTATTCCCAAAGCTTCTTGCAAACTCTTCCTAAATCCACTTGTGAACAATGGATCTCGATCACTCACTATGCTCTTCGGGATACCATGGAATCGAACTATCCATTTAATATAAAGCTTAGCCAACTTCGGTGTTGTCCTAGTCGATTTAACAGGAATAAACCTTGCACTCTTGGTCAAGCGATCCACTATAACCCAAATTCCTTCATTCCCTTTAGGTAAACCATCGATAAAATCCATCGATATCTGCTCTCATTTCCACATGGGAACTTCCAATAGCTGAAGTAGTCCACTCGGCTTCTTCTGTTCAGCTTTCACTAACTGACAGTTCATGCATTTGGAAATAAATTTTCCAACATCCCGCTTCATCACTTCCCAGTAGTAGGCTTGCCTCATGTCATGATACATTTTATTACCACCGGAATGAATCGTCGACTTTGAGGGATGAATTCCCCAGAACCTCATCTCTTAATCCATCAATGTCAGGAATAACCAGTCGTCCTTTCTTTCGAAGTCAACCTTCTCGACCGACCTTGAATTCCTTATCCTCTGGTTCTAACTTTTGGATAATCTCGACAAGCTTTGCATCACGCATTTGGCTTTCGCCAATCCTTTCGACGAGGGTTGGTTTTATCAATAAGCTTGCCAGCATTTCAGGTTCCAACTCACATCGTGGCCCGAAATCAAATCCTGCTAAGTACTTGAGGTGTTTCCATTTCGAAAACATCGCTCCCAAACTTGCGTTTCTTCGACTCAACGCATCTGCCACTGCGTTACCTTTACCAGGAGTATAGGCTATACCAAAATCATACAATGCCAGAAACTCTAGCCACCATTGCTGCCAAAGATCTAAATCCTTTTGGGAGAAAAGATACTCCAATGACTTGTGATCCGTAAACAACTCAAATTGAACTCCCAACAAGTAATGTCTCCGCATCTTCAGAGCAAACATGATCGCCGCCAACTCCAAATCATGAGTTGGATAATTCCTTTTGAGCGCCTTCAGCTTTCGACTCACATAGGCCACAACTTTATCCTTCTGCATCAACATTGCTTCATGTCCAGTACCACATACATTGGTGTATACCACCATCTTTTCATTCCCACTCAAAATAGTCAAAAAAGGAGCATTCATCAGTCTCTCTTTCAGGATTCCAAAAGCTTGCTCACACTTCACATTCCATGTGAACACTTGATTCTTTTTCATCAATCATGTTAATGGTGCAGCTATCTTGGAGAAATCCTTTATAAAACGATGATAGTATCCCGCCAACCCATGAAACTGCGAACATCCGTCGTATTCTTAGGTCAATCCCAGTCTTGGACTGCTACCACCTTAGCGGGGTCAACCGCTATTCCATTTCCAGAAACAACATGGCCTAAGAACCTCACTTCACTCTTTCAGAAGTGACACTTCGAAAACTTAGCTGATATTTTTGCAAGATTTCCAAAACAAATCGCAAGTGCGTCTTATGCTCTTCCTCATTCCAAGAGAAAATCGAAATATCATCCACGAACACAAGTACGTGTAGGCTTTCGATGATCAAATCGAAACCAGATTTTAACGATTTCAACTAATTTAAAATCGTATGGATCTATGTGATAACAGTAAATTAAAATAAAATAAATCATCGATTTAGGGTTTGTACCTGTCATGACTAATCCATGAATAATCGCAATTGGATTCTTGAGATTGGAAGGATCAAATCTAAGAACGTCAAGTGCCGCTCCTCTGTAATAGTCTACAAGAATGAATTCTCCTTTAATCAATTTGAAGAAGATAAAGAAGAAGGGGTACTAGCCGCCATTCAATTTTAGGATTTGGAATTTTCTTCGTGGTGGTCCGATAATTATTGATCTTATCAATAAATTATGGTATAGTCGCTTGTCTTAAAAAGGAATGGATACCCCCTTTTAAAACAAATGTTTACAACAAAATTAGGAACCCATTTGAATATTAATTCCAACTACAAATAAAATATCAACAGATTGATGCTTTTATTTGTCTAAAATTGTTTCTCCTTATAACGTTCTATATTGCGTGACCCTATAGGTTATTACAACGTTGGCAATAATTTAAATTATATTCAAATTATAAATAGTGAGCGGCATCTAGTACTACATCGCTGCTACCCAAGTTATAATAAGATCAACGATTCGCTACAACCTTTCTATGACCAGTGTATCATTGTAATATAATCCTTTTAACCTTTGTATCCCAGATTAAACTCAAGGCATGGATCGTATCATCCTCTTTTTAATTTAATCTGTTTTTCTTGATCGACGAGTAGACTGTTTAAAACAAATCAATATTTGAGCACGACCATGCATTTCACAGTCTCACTCAATCAAGAGGCCCATGGATATCACTACAAATTTATCATAGGGTTAAATTCCATCTAGATCATTCATAATATTCATTCGACTCGAGATGTATCCAATAATCACCGTTATCATTACTCTGTTACGAGTAACTTTAGATGATATCAAAACACAAATATCCTCGAATAAAATTATAATGATTTGAGGTCTGAGGACCATTACATCACTGTCACTGTGAGAACAACTTATGATACTGTTAATTATATTCCATGTAGTTATCTCACGGTGGGTCAGCCCAATACGATATTCTCCAATACGTATTAATATCATGTATATTAATGATCAATGAGATGTGATCATCAGTCAATCAACATACTAGTCTCAACGTTTTATTGTTGTCCTTTATATAAACAATAAAACTTGACTAGGGACATTTAAGAATTATAATAATCAATATATTATATAATCTCAAGTTCAAGTCTTACTCGAACTATATAATCCCGTATTATTATTCTAATAACTTCTATTATATTAATATTTATATTACACAGTAAATATAATATAGTAGAATATTATTTTATTCCAAATAAAATAATAATAACAACATTTTTATCTATCTCATCAAATGGATTGCCTTTAGGGCATAAACTCTAACAGTCTCCCACTTGCATTAGAGTCAATCATTTTCGTATCACATATTCATGAAACTAGTGTTGCTGCGACAGAGTTTAATTCAGTAGGTCTACAACTTTACAACTTTTGCAACTTTGTAGATATTTTCATTTCCTGTGTGAACAACTTCACATAAGAATTACATTTCTTAAATATATGTTTAGATCGGTAATGATTTTAACGTTTTAGGCCTGAGCAATAGCCACATTGTTATCGCAATGTATTTCATTGGATCAATAATGAATTAAGTTCAACTTATGAACTTTTAATCCAAACATTTTCTTTCTTAGAATCAATATTTATTTCTTGTTTGAAAACTAACATAATTTACAATAATTAATATGTTATCAAATAACATTAGAATTATTGTTTCACTCCCACTCAATTTCTTGTCTATACAAGTTTCAATAACATTTTGTGGTTTCGTGACATTTCGACTTCTATTTCTTTCTTATCGGTATCTTGGAGACTGACTCTCCTTTATATATGATATCAATTTGAGCAATAAACATTTTATTCTCAGAGAATTTATAGAAATAATCTCCATTTATATCTTGTGGATATTACACGGAATGATTATCTAATTTGGGTCCGATCTTATCAGAGGAAGGACGTTTAATAAACGCCTTGCATCCAAATCTGCACATTAGACACACTAGGACATTTCCTAGTCTGTATCATATATGGCGTCTTTAAAATCATTTTAGTAGGATTAAATGCAATTGTTGTAAAATTAATTTATTGGAAGATGTATATGACTTATCTTGGTCATACCATATCTTATAAGGTGTGATTACTCTTTTCAGACACACTATTTCAATATGGTGTTCTAGGTGGAGTGAGTCATGAAATAATTTCAGACTCATCTATATAGTCATTAATTAGTTGGCTTAAATATTCTTTTCGATCTGTTCAAAAAGTATTTATTTTCTATTAAAATTGGTTTCTATCTTCTCTTTGAATTCTTTGAACTTTTCAAAGGATTCTGATATGTGTTTCATAAGATACGCATATCTGTATCTACTGATATCATCGGTAAATATAATGAAGTAACAAAACCTGCCTCTAGTTTATGTATTCGTTGCTCCATATACATCATTATGTATGAGAACCAATACTTATCACTCATTCATTGTGTCAAGTGAAAGGTGATTCAGTTTTCCTAATAAACAAGATCTGTATTCTTCATATAATTCAAAATCAAATGATCTCAAAATTCCATCATTGTGGAGTTTTGATATACTTTCTTGTTTACTGGGCTAACCGGTAATACTAAAGGTATACTGGATTCAAGTCATTAAATTTAATCCACTCATTATTAATGTCAAGTACATTATAATTAAGGATTTACAAATATCATTAACTATTTGTGAAATTCCATACGGTATTTCATTTAAATAAATTGAATTACAATTATTCTTTTATTACAAATGAAATTTAAACTTGTCTGAACATTTATTTTAAACGGAATTTCAAAATAACAATTATTTTATTTAATTAATTAAGCCAGTACATAGGACAGTAACAACTACCTATGAATAATCTAGCAACATTTGCTTTATATCCAATCGTAAGTCCACTTGTCCCCTTTTTATCAGATTTCTACTTGTTTTGCAATTTCTATAAATTTACATACATTTTTGTGTTTCATATCTAGTATCTAATACTAGAGATGTACAAGTAGATTGTTACAACATTTATATTTTATTTGGTTGAAGTCACCCTTCAACTTTAATTTTGGATCTTCTATTTTGTAAAACAATTACGTTTAATTTGTTTGAGGACAATCCTCAAATTTCAATGTCAGTCAAGAAATTTGATTTAATTCAATTTATCTTTCTCAAAGATTAATTTAAATTATTGGAGTTATTTATTATTTAATATCTACAGTAGATAATAAATAATAACTGATTCTTTAGTATTTATTTGATATAAATTTTGACAATCAAAATTATATATTAACATAAATGTGTAATTTAAACTAAAATACGCTTCCACTCAAATTAACATCCCTCTGTTTATATAAATATATCAATATATATAATGGTGTTCCAATAACCATATCTAGTTATGCCTTGACCTAGCTTTGGCTAATCCCCAAAACACAACCTTTTAGGTAGACATCTTATATCAATTATATCGTGTATATAATTCTTGGATCACGTGATGAACGGTTTGTTCAGTATTATTCATTTGCTCAAAATATAGAATAATTCATGTTATTGTCTCTAAGGCCATAATCATATTATGCAGCCTTAGTTAAATCAGACCAATAATACAGTCGAAGCACCACAATTACTCCTAACGCATATAACCAAAATAAAAGGATGCACAACGCTTTGGCGTTACCTACATCCAATGAGATTGGACATTGATGGGTGTACTATTGGAAGACTTCACCATGAATTAGTGTAACAAAATAATTTGCTTTAAAGGGAATTTATAATTCGT
Organism: Allium sativum; assembly: GCA_030737875.1. NCBI lineage: Eukaryota > Viridiplantae > Streptophyta > Magnoliopsida > Asparagales > Amaryllidaceae > Allium > Allium sativum. The sequence goes on along the minus strand of CM060927.1, from coordinate 61,792,332 downwards.
ATTGGCGAACAATATCAGAGTTATACGTTCACATATATCAAAATATATATGTGTGTGTGTTTAATTCAACGATATATGAAATCATGTCTATATACATTTCTATTAAACACTTCAAAACAATTAGGTAATTAAACTCTACAATTAGAGATTACATTCAAATCTTAGTTGAATTTTAACTAATCAATTCTATTTCTATATACATGTACATATGTATAACATATCAACCGAAACCAATTTAAGGCTCTATTATTAAGAATTTGATCCCATATACATCCTTCAGTATAATATATAAAAGCCTACACCTTATTATATAACACAGATAAATTCACAACATACACATACTTAGATATATATTGGTGTGCCGTCATTATCATATAACTATATATACATAAACATGTACATCATATTCAGAATTGAACCTTTCAAAATTCAAATATCATAGAATTAATTAATATGTAAACAGCTTGCAATACATTACACATATGTACGGATATATTAATAAAACGCATAAGGACTTTACAGAATTGTACATTTACATCTATACATACGAATTAAACCCAAAAAAAAATCAACTCATTATAACACAGTCTTATGCAGTTTTACTTATAGAAAAATGCATACAGCAATTTATTTATGTATATGTACATATATACATTACATTTTGAAAATGAAAAACAAGTCAAAACTTGCTTAATTCTTCAAAACCAGAATTACTGTACAGGCTGCCCTTTACCAATCATCCTTTCAAATTGTCCTTTTCTTCCTAAAACAGTTTCAGGCTATTTCGGCACTACAGCTCCTCTGTATTAAAACAATTTTAAACACAGGGTTAGGGTGCATCAATACATCAAATGTATACTATATGATGGGTTTAAGCCAAATACATCGAATGTATATAAACTTAACTATGCACTGCCATTATTTAATATGAATCGAATATTCATTTATATATCTGCAGTAAAATGTAAATTTACTTTTACACCATTCTTGTATTATTATACAATTAGTACAAAATTAAATTTATTGTTGCTACAGATATCATTCAAATTCACTGTAAGTAAAATGTATGTTTATCAACATAAAAATGTGTGTCTATATATATATATATGTATGTATGTATGTATACTACACATAAACATCTATAGGGCTAAATGCCACTAAGTTTCAACAACAGACATATACTTTTAGGTGAGATATATGTATAAACATATACGTTATCAATTTGGGGTAATTCTGTGATATTTATGGAGCATTAGCAAGTCATACTTGTGCAGGTTTATCCTAAAATAGAATATAGTATTAACAAAGATTAATATTGTATCCTTAATGCAAATATCATTTGCAAATCAAATGTGTCATGAATATTTTGAATGAATGTTGTATTACATGAAAGTGTAACAATATGTCAAATATATAGGTCTTGCTGAAAGAACCAATATTTTTGTCTAGAAACATGTTCTAACAAACATATCAACTCAAAGGTATCTTATATATATACACACACATACTAACATGATTAATAACTGCATACTAAAAACTGTTGTATGTGGTTTGTGATCTTGTTTTTAACTCCATATTCTAAAATTCAACTTTAATGCTCAGATTAAATTTTATAATGGCACAAGTCACACATTTATCTTATATTTATCAAATCATATTTGTGATAAGGAATTAAATACACAAACCCAAATAGTCAATAAAATTGGGTTTTTGATCCCAATTTTAAAATATTTTAGAGTGTTAACAGTATAGATAACAATCTAATACCGACATACATGTATACATGCAATTGGCAAATCACATTTGCAACTGCATATATAAATATGTATATATATCATTTTGATACTAAATTTAAAATGAAACAGCCCATGAATATTATTACAGATTGAAACTATAATATGTTTATGGGTTTTAATCATTGGGTCAGGCTCAATGTACAAACCCATGATCTGTTTTGGTTTTAATACACTGCTAAAACCACTATGATGATAGTGTATATGTAACAAGTCATATTTACTACATTCATTATATATATATAATTACCTATTACAAATCAAATTTGCAGTATTATCCATAAAATTAAGCAAAGTTATCAAGATGTTCACAAACATATTAAACATATGTATATTTTTGTATGAATTTTTTTTAAATCAAGTTAACCCCAATATGCAAAATATGATTGCATGTTAAATTCAAGTGATAATTTAAAAGGGGTTTGTAACTTATCAAAACAGATGATCAAACGGTAAAGAAAGTATATAATTACTATCACATTTTAATACCAAATTGAGTCATGTGATTAGATTACATACAGAGCAGATCTACTAACATTTTAGTAATAATGGAAAAAAAATGGATGACCCTCAAAGCAATATCAAAACAGTTTTGATATCAATGTTTTGGAAGGTGAAACCTGGCAGTTATTTTATATCACTATATAAAAGGATCATTGTTTTAACACTATTTACATATACACAAATTTTAACATGAGGCGCAAGTGGGTATATGCAATAGATTTTAAGCAGCATGATAATTAATCAATTTGATAATTATAATGTGACTAAACACATATGCATACATATATGATGTTAAAACAAAAGGGGCAGATCATATTTGCTATGCATAGAAGGTATATCTAAATATATAAACGCAGTGATAATAACATCAAATGGATTTAGGTGTTAGCATTAATAATCACTCAGATTAAAAGACCAAGATCTTGTTAATTTAGTATAGAGTGAGGATACATTATAGTCTCATGACCAATATCAAATCAAATTTGATCTCTGTCACAAAATTGATAGGGTCATAACTGTAATATATTTGGATCAAACAAGCTTTGATCATTATTTCAGAATTGTTTACTCATATAAATAAATCTAAAATCATGTTATGCATAATATTAAACTGAGTTTAAATAAAACAGTTTTGAAAACAGTTCATAATTCAATAGCCCAGCGGAAGCGTGGTGGGCCCATAACCCACAGGTCCCAGGATCGCAACCTGGCTCTAATACCACTGTAGGTTTTCGATGATCAAATCGAAATCAGATTTTAACTAATTTAAAATCATATGGATCTATGTGATAACAGTAAACTAAATTAAAATAAATCATCGATTTAGGGTTTGTACCCGTCGTGACTAATCCATGAACAATCGCGATTGGATTCTTGAGATTGGAAGGATCGAATCTAAGAACGTCAAGTGCCGCTCCTCTATAATAGTCCACAAGAACGAATTCTCCTTTAATCAAATTGAAGAAGATAAAGAAGAAGGGGTACTAGCCGCCATTCAATTTTAGGGTTTGGAATTTTCTTCGTGGTGGTCCGATAATTATTGATCTTATCAATAAATTATGGTATAGCCGCTTATCTTAAAAAGGAATGGATACCCCCTTTTAAAACAAATGTTTACCACAAAATTAGGAACCCATTTGAATACTAATTCCAACTACAAATAAAATATCAACAGATAGATACTTTTATTTGTCTAAAATTATTTTCTCCTTATAATGTTCTATATTGTGTGACCCTATAGGTGATTACAACGTTGGCAATAATTTAAATCATATTCAAATTATAAACAGTGAGCGGCATCTAGTTATACATCGCTGCTACCCAAGTTATAATAAGATCAACGATTCAATACAACCTTTCTATAACCAGTGTATCAATGTAATATAATCCTTTTAACCTTTATGTCCAGGATTAAACTAAAGGCATGGATCGTATCTTCCTCTTTATAATTTAATCCGTTTTTCTTGATCGATGAGTAGACTGTTTAAAACAAATCAATATTTGAGCACGACCATGCATTTCACAGTCTCACTCAATCAAGAGGCCCATGGATATCACTACAAATTTATCGTAGGGCTAAATTCCATCTAGATCATTCATAATTTTCATTCGACTCAAGATGTATCCAATAATCACCGTTATCATTACTCTGTTACGAGTAACTTTAGATGATGTCAAAACACAAATATCCTCGATTAAAATTATAATGATTTGAGGTTTGAGGACCATTACATCATTGTCACTGTGAGAATAACTTATGATACTGTTAATTATATTCCATGTAGTTATCTCATAGTGGGTCATCCCAATACGATATTCTCCAATACGTATTTATGTTTTGACATTAATATCACGTATATTAATGATCAATGAGATGTGATCATCAGTCAATCAACATACTAGTCTCAACGTTTTATTGTTGTCCTTTATATAAACAATAAAACCTGACTAGGGACATTTAAGAATTATAATACTCAATATATTATATAATCTCAAGTTCAAGTCTTACTCGAACTATATAATCCTGTATTATTATTCTAAGGACTTCTATTATATAAATATTTATATTACGCAGTAAATATAATAGAATAGAATATTATTTTATTCCAAATAAAATAATAACAGCAACATTGTTATCTATATCATCAAATGGATTTCCTCTAGGGCATAAACTCTAACAGCATGAACTTGTTTAACTGATCTGTGAAAACCCTATTCATAAGATCCACAAAATACACAGGTGCGTTTGTCAACCCAAATGGCATCACCAACCATTCGAAGAAACCAGATGGTGTCGGTGTTATAAAAGCAGTCTTCGGCACACTATCCTTTGCCACCCTCAACTGGTGGAATCCCGTTGCCATCGGTGTTCTAAAAGCAGTCTTCGGCACAATATCCTTTGCCACCCTCAACTGGTGGAATCCCGTTGCCAAATCCATCTGGGAAAACACCTTGGTCTTATGAAGATGATCAAACAAGTCATGGTTCCTTGGCAACGGATACTTGTTCTTCTTGGTCATCTTGTTCAGCCCACGATAGTCCACACACAATCCCAAAGATCCATCTTCCATGGTTGCAAACACCATTGGTGCACCCCATTCGGACACAATTCTCCAAATGAATCTTTTTCCCAAAAGGTCACGTACTTGCACCTCTAACTCTCGTTGTTCCTTAGGCGCCATCCTCCTAAGAGGCAGGTCTAGAACCCTCGACCAAATCAATTCTGAATTCAATCTCACGATGCGACGACAACCCTTTGACCTCGTCAAAGACATTCTTAAACTCACTTGCAATCGGCACCAATGACAAGTCTTCCCGTGGAATCACAAGCGAATACAAATAGCTCACGAAGACACCGTCTTCGGGCTTATACTGAATCACAACCATTCGTCCTTCCACATTTCCATCTGTCACCTCTAGCTTCTCGCAATTCACTTTTGTCGCATACCTCTTGAGCCAGTCCATACCCAAGATAATCCCAAACCCAATGAAGTTTAAAAACAAGGCAGTCGCACACAAAGGAGCAACCATGACTCGACAACACTAGACCATGACGGATCATACACAAACCGGACGAACCCCAACTGGATTAGTCACGATCAAAGGTCAATCACATATCTCGGGTTCCGAATCCAAGCGGCACATAAGCTCATTCTAAATGAAAGAATGCGATGCTCCAACATCAAACAACACACGAACTAAAACATCTCTAACGGAAAGAATACCTTGAATGATGACACTCTTACATTTCTCCTCCACCGTAGAAGCCCTTGAAGATGATGGTACAACTTCCAAAGCATACGCCTATACAATCTACTTTCCCTTAGCTGGTCCTAGACAGTCCTTCTTGAGATGCCCAGGCTTGCCATAGTTGTGACACTTCCTTTCAATTTTCGGATTCTTGCAATCCTTGGAAAATGGCCCTTCTGCTGACAGTTATAGCAAATCACTTCGCCTTTCTGTTTTTTCTAACCATCTTTTCCTTTCTGATGTTGATGCTTTCTCTTCTTGTTATTACCACACCCTGCCATGATTTCAATTCTTCCTTAGCTGCAACAATAGTCTCTTTCTTGGGAAACAAACTTTCATTCCTTAGAGCCTTCTCGACGATCTTCTCATAAGTGTTACTTAGATGATCAACTAGCTGATTCCCAAGATGCTTATCTAAGCCCATAACAAGCTTCTCATTCTTCTGATAAGGAGTATCGACATATGAACAAGCATACTTCGACAAAGCTTCGAAGTCAGAAACATACTCCAGCACTGGTCGGCCACTCTACTTAAGCTCGACAAACCTTTTAAATAGAATAGACTTCTGAACGGTAAAAATAAACTTCGTCTAAAACTTGACTTGGAATTTCTCCCGTGAAATCTCATCTTCTGGAGTCTCTAGAGTGATAGAGTTCCACCAATCCATAGCTCTGCGTTGTAGCTGTCTTGATGCAAGCTTCCTCTTCGCTGCATCATCAAATCCTAAGTCTCCAAAGATCCTAATACAAGTATCAAGCCACCCTTGAATCTCTTCAATCTGCTCTGTTCCTTTAAAATGATTCCCTCATAGAGCAGTGAAGTCTTTGCATAGCTTCGCAAAGTCCACGACTCTAGGCACCTGCACGTGAATTCCTACATCTACCGTGGCTGTATTCTGAGCAGGTACCCTCCTCATGATCGCCGCCATCATGGCCTCGAACATAGCTGAGTAATCTGGTATACCGCCATTACCCCTACATGAACAGACTCCTCCCTAACAGTGTGTCTCGATGGTCAACGACTCATTCTAAATCTGCAATATAGAATGATTAGTCCATGCGCAAGAAAAACTGCATACGGAGTTCAAATGCTATTATACTATACACTCATATATAGTATACATCCATCAGAAATCTACAAATATGTCTCTCATACATAATTGCGCCTTAAAACATTGGCTAATTTTTTTAATCAAAGATCTAATACCAAAGTGATGATCGCCCATGACTCCTGCACTCAAACAAGGGAAATGATGCACTAAAAGGTGTGTCAGGCAGCTGTGGACGATCATCAAGGCAGGATAACATAAGCGGAACCCGTCGTATAACTCACAGCGCGAGGTTTGAAATATAATAGAACGTATACAACAAGCAATAATAGTGAAGCAGAATTGAGCAGAATCTTAAACTCTTTCATATCATCATGAAAGATCCATACAACCCTGGATTACAATATAAGAGTCTGTACAATAAACCTCACTACAAGCACTCAAAGAATACATCAAACAGCAGAAACAACAAATACTAGATAGTAGAAAATGATACGCCAGCCTTTTGCTTGTCATCGTCCTCACTAAGATCTATCATCTATTACCTGCTACTCAGGCTGCCCATCCACAACCGAATGAACAACCCAAGGTAATAAGAGGGAGACAGAAAACCTTGAGTTAGACAACAGTCTTAGTGAGCAATAAAACAGTTATCTAACATCATCGATAAAGTATATGAGAATATGCAGATTATCAACTAATCTACCAACATCAACAGAGAATAACTCATACCCATCTTCCCCACATCCGACAGTGATAACCTTTACAAACACCTAAGTAGAAATAACAATGCATTCTTGGCAATCAGTTACAAAGAGCAGACCATTCTAATCAATATCAACGTCTCCCAAGCACAAGCCCCGAAGGCCTAAACCAACATTAGACAAGCACCCAAGACATATCTCCTTCGACATCGAATAATCTACACAAGACAATACAAGCAAGACAATCATTCATCCATGACTCTGGCTATCACCGCCATTCCAGCGTTAATCGTATGACTGGCTCAACACCTTGTCGTCCGTTAAGGGCTAATGGTAAACCCTAGTTCTAGCAAAACTCCATACGCCATCGTGACTCGTATCTCTAGGCCTATTATGACTGCCCTGGGTACTCGACCATCCACTTCTAGTCTTTTGGGTGCCCCCATTATACCCCTACTTTGAGTCCACTAGAAGCCCAGAACCAACGACAACGATAATTCCTCAGCCTTCATTATCTCTAGCCATCCAACCTGATGACTATTCATAAGCTCAAGCTACTTCTCGAGCAACCATTATCCACGAACTCATCACCTTGAGTTATCTTCACATTCATTGCATTTCGACGATCAAAGAACACATCACAACTTTTCGAACATTTCTACTTGAATACACTTCGAAGCCACATTCATTCCCGAACCAAAATAACATCAAATAATGGTCCATCATAGTCAGGTCGTCCCCCCTTTAGGTTACAACCGACCCATATGGGTCGTCCGCCGTGCTCAGACCGACCTAAACACTCATATGACCCATACATACTCCACACCGACCGATCAGGTCGTTCGATTGACCCATCGAGCCCATGCCATGTGATTCACTTCAATGATCGAATCCACACATGACTCATGCCAGAAGCAATGTCCTGATCCACTTCATCACTTGTGCAGCCAACGACCCAACAAGTCGACCTCCGACCCAGCATCAACGACTCTGTAACACCCCGTATTTTCTATAAACGGTAATGTAACAAATCAAAGTATACTTAATTTTTAAGAGAAGAACTAAGGGAAACGGGTTATTCCATTGTGTTCGTCTCGGAATTCTGCTTGAGATAGAGTCTAAGTTTGCGTGAATCGGACTTCGTACAAAGAAGTTATGGCCTTCAGAAGTTTCAGCTCAAATTTAAAAACAACTTAGTTCAAATTCAAAACACACAGCCGGGCTGGGCGGGAAATTTCCCGCCCAGGACCCAGGTCGACCAGGGGGTCGACCTGGGTACCCAGGTCGTCCAGGGAGTCGACCTACCCTGGTTCGGCCAGACCAGATCTGCAGCGAATTTTTGGCTTGTGTTGTGTCATTAGGGCTATGTGGTAACTCCTGATTGGTCTGATGACGATTTTTGATGTGTTGGACGGACCTGATGGCTTCTATGATGATCTAAGGGCTCTAAAACGCTCTCTACACCTATAAAAGAATGCCTAGACCTAAGGTTTCTTCACACAAATTCTTTTAGGTGTCTACAGGCTGTTTCTCTCTAGCCTCCATCATTAAACTAAATCTTATTCTCCACTAAAACAAGTTATAATTCTTCTTCAGATTGGAGATTCAAATCAAGATAAAGCTTCAAGTTGGACCATAGGCATTCCGCTTCAAGCAACGTCACTCGAATCATAGCAAATCGCCTTTTCTAAACTGATCACTGTAAGTTCGGTTATTCCTTAGATTTGAACGTGTAATTGGAATTGTGAATGTAATGAATCAAAATATAAAACTATACCAATTTGCAAGTTAATTATCTTTGATCTGTGCTTATGTCAAATCTAACGTTATCTATGCCTTTGGATCTGATTCTCGATTGTGGCCTAGAACTTATTGTGGCTAATTGCCAATGACTATGATTATGAGACTTTTGCCTAAGACTGTGACTATGAAACTATTACCTATAAAGCTATTGCCTATGACTATGACTATGAGACCTTTGTCTAAGACTATGGCCATGAACTATCGCCTGTGAAATTATTGCCTACGACTATGAATCATAACTATGAGACTATTGTCTATAACATTGGTTAAGAAATTATTGTGATTAGTCACCCATGACTATTGTGGTTAATTGCCTATGACTATTGTAGTTCGTTGCTTATGACTATTCCCATTGTTACAAATAACCGATCATGTCGTACCTTGAACTGGCATTATGTTGGACCAAATCACCTATGCCCATTCCCTTGATCATGTGGATCTCATATTTAGTGTGTAACTTGGCTAGTTTATTCCTATTCACTATTATGTACATCGAACCTGTTGTAGCCGTTATTTTTGTACTGCCTAATCTTTTATATCAATTCTTGTGCTTATCCCCAATTCCTTTTGATTAGTGTCATTTCATGAGTACATAGAAAACTTGTGAAATCATGTTATACGTACGATTATGATGCGGGGATCGGGCGTAGCTTAATTAAGTTAGTTAGGCATAATAAATATGTTGGCATAATCCAAATTTGCTATAATAGGGAATGATTTACATGCATATTAGACTTGGGCATAAATTGATAAATTTAATTGGCCGCAAAGGGTGTAATTGGCGTGTAAACCAAGTTTTGGATATAAACAGTAAACTAGAATATTAAATCTAGTTTTGACATGAACCATAAATTGGAATATTGGGCATGAATTGTAAAATGGGAATATTAAATCTAAAATTGGTATAAACTGCAAGTTGGGCTGATTGATAGGTAAATCAAGTTTTGGGCATAGAATATAAATATGCTAATTTGCATGACAAATAAATATGATCTAGGCTAAATTGATTTACGGAAAATTTACATAAATAGTAAATATGTAAATTTAGTAAAAGACGAATATGCCTAACCCGAGGTTAGACTGAGTTGTGGTGTAAAACTGCCCGGAACCAACCAGCACATCCAGTGACCACAACATTACCTGTCTAATGTGGGTGGTTAGTGCATCAAGCCCAGAAAGACCCAAGGTTAGACTGAGTTGTGGTGTGAACCTGCCCGGAACCGACCGGCACATCCAGTAACCACAACAATATCTGTCTAATGTGAGTGGTTGGTGCTTTAATTAATTAAGGCTCATAAATAATCAAGCTAGAAATGGTGAGGTTAAGTAATTAGGGAAACACTTAACTGTAATAACATGTTAACTAGGCAAGTGGGTGAGGTTAAGTAAAAATTAGAACACTTAACCGTTACAACATGTTAATTAGACAAGTGGGTGAGGTTAAGTAAATTTAGAACACTTAACTGTAGTAACATGTTAATTAAGCAGATGATAGGGTTAAGTTAACTAAGGTAACACTTAACCAAAATATATAATGACATGTGGTGGGGTTAAGTAATACAAGAGAAAAACACTTAACCAATTATATAACATGATGTATGGGAAGGGTTAAGTTAATACTAGAACAATACTTAACCAATATAACATGATTTGAGGTAGGGTCAAGTCAACACCAGAAGGAAACACTTAACCAACATGACGTGACGGGTGGATGGATTAAGTCAACTTGAATTGATTAATGACACTTGACCAATATAACTTGACGAGCGAATGGGGTTAAGTTAAATGGGAAATACTTAATCAATATAACCTGATGAATGAACAGGGTTAAGTTAATAAATCACACTTAACCAATCCAACATGATAAGCAAGAAAGGTTAAGTTAATAAGAACCACTTAACCAACACGACTTGACGAGTAGGAGGTTAAGTACACGTCGGGTAGGTGGGTAATATTAGTAAATATAGGCCCACAAAACATAACCATTAAATAAACATGCTTGAATCCATGGGAAGGTTAAGTGCACGCCGGGTTGGTGGGTAATATTAGTAAATATAGGCCCACAAACTTAACTGTTAAGAAAACATGCTAGAATCGGTGGGAGGGTTAAGTACATCTTGTATATGTGGGTAATATTTGTATATATAGGCCCACAAACTTAACCAGCAAGAAACCCTAGTAACGGGGACCCATTTCAGCAGTAACCCACATAGATGTATCATGGTACTCTGAAACTAGGCAGGGTGGAGCACGATTACTGGGCTGATCATAAGCGGTCAAAATAGCGGTAGTGGGTACGTCAGTGTAGGTTCCGACGGTTTACGGGCATGCACATACTCCGAAGTGGAAAAAGCAGGCACTGGGTACCAGTAGTTATACACTGTACATCTTGAATCGTGTCGGGTCGCTATTATAAGGCTTGATACACCTTATGGTGGGGCCAGCACAGAGTATCTACACGCAAGAGAAGGCCGACCGACACAGACACATGGAAAATTGTTACAAGTAGCCACCATAATCCCTAGTTGGACCTAGGTCACGTAAACCCTGAATCCGAGAAGCGTTCAATAGGTAGCATAAACCCCAGTGGCCTTGGGTAGCGTAAACCCTAGTTGAATCTAGTAAACACTCGATAGTAAACCCTAGACTAGATCCAGGTAATAAACGGAATCCCCATAATAGATGTACACCTGAAGGCAACAGCAAATACAGGGATTGGGATCACGTTATCATATGATCATAGATTACTAGTTTGGACACCAATTAGGTAGTGCAGTGATATTGAAATCAGTATAAACAGGGTAGTTGCGAAGCAGAGAAGGAGTAGAAGCGCATTCAGTTTATCGATACATTCAGTTTATCTTGCCATATCCCATGCTTATCCTATATTATCTTGTTACTGTGGTTTAGTCTTATATTTAGCTTATTCATGTCATGACCCTTTTCCTCGTTTAAATACTAAGAATCACTGGACTTACCAGACTTTATGTCTGACCTAGTTTGCTTTCGCCTCTTTTCTTCCGTTCCCCCCAGGTAGTCAAGGAGGGAATAGCTCAGGTTGGTTTGGACCGTTACTCTTTCCAAGATTGAAGACTCTTTGACGTGTTGCCTTGGACTCTCTCTTTTACTGCTATAGCTAGCTCATGCTTTATTTGGGGAAATCATTTTTATGCTTCTTTATTTTTGTAAACAAGACAGGATACTTCGGTATTGTAAAAAAATCTTTGTACATGCTGTTTATCAATGAAATAAAGTTTTATTTATTTGTCGCTGCTTTAATTGTCTGTCTTGTAATTTATCTGCATCTTTTACCTATAATGCTCCACCGAAATTAAGGCATTCGAGTGACCTTAACGAAGGTGGGGTGTTTCACTTGGTATCAGAGCTGAAGGTTACCGGATCAGATAAAAGATTTGAAAAATTATTTTCAAAACGGTTTCAAAAGAAGCATTTTCAAAAGAAAAGTTTTGTTTTAAAGGCATATTCCCCAAAGCCATATGCACTATCTTTTGATCCTCTGTTTGAATCTCTGTTTCCTTCTTTCTTGAGTCTCTGGGGCTCCTGGCTTTCTGGGAGGTAACCTCATCGCGACATGGTTCCGTAGGCTTCATGAGACTAGGATACTTGTCAAAGGAAAAATAAGTGCCTAACTTCCATCTGTAGCCGTAATTTTCTTTCGAGCTTTGTAGGATTCCCTGTGCAATGGAGGCAGCTTTCGAGAGACATGTCAACAAGTTACACAAGGATGGAAAAGTTGAGAATGATGGGGTTTGGCTAAGGAGCACAACACAAGGATGAAGAACCCATGGATATGGACTTGGTTCACAAAGGAGGAGAGGAAAGAATAGTAAAACCTAAAACAAGAGGAAGTATCTTTATTTTGGTATGAAGGGTCGTATAATTAAGGGCAAGGGCAAGGGCAAGAACAAGGGACATGATTTTTCCGGAAGACGAGTGCATGCTCTCACCGCCAGCATACCTGAAAGAGAGAGGCAGTAATAATTCTGTTGGAAGAGTTTTTCCTTTTTTCGATTATCCTGTTAATACTCCATCTGACTTTAGCGCTTCGCATCCGTATATATATTTTCTTCCATAGTTGAGTCTCTGCACCCTAGTTATTGTGTAGTAGAGGATCCCATCATAGTCTCAAATCAAATTGCTGGTTCGGCCCATTTATCTTTGACTTGTGAGGATTTGAGAATAGATATATTTATGCTTATGTTTTTGGGCTATGGGTTGATTCTAGGCATTGATTGGTTAGCTAGTAATTATGAAGCAAGGGTAGTTAGACTTTCGACTTGCCTCGGGAATACCCTTGAGATTTCGTATGATCCTAAGGGATCAGTTTGTCTTAGCTACCTAGAATCACTTTATTTACCTATCGACGATTTTCGATCCGTTGGAGTAGTCCATGAGTATGCAAGGTGTTTTGATTAGGGTAGGGGTTTTCCCCTAAAACTAGAGACAGACTTCCGCATGTATCTAGATGACACTACAAAGCCAGTTATGCGATCAACGAAAATTCTGGAGCAAGATTGGCAAGGATAGCCAGAGTCGGTAAAGTGCTCAATTGTTTGGTTGTTTTGTTAGTATCATCTCACATAGAGCATCCAAATTCGAAGGAGGTATCCCTTGGGTGCTTGTCTGATATTGGTTTAGGCCTTTGGGGCTTGTACTTGAGGGATGTCGAGTTCGACTAGGATGGTTTGCATGAGAAATAAATGGTTAGGGCTGGCACCCTAAGTTAGACTGACCTTAAGAGAGGTAATAAAAACATAGTAACCATTAGCTTTAGACCCTCAGGTTTGCAGCATGATGGATAAACTAAGTAGAGGAGAGACCTCTAATCATCTTATGTATATACACTTGGTATCATGATTAACATATGTTTTTCTCGGGAGGATAGTTCAACTACATTGGATACCCTCTAGCATAGTAAGTAAGCGAGGTCCTATCATTACTAGTGAGTTTTGGAAATGGAGGCCAAGAAGCTTCGAAAGCGTGGAGTTAAATTAGTTAAGGCACAGCGGAGTGAAGCTCAAGAAGATGCGACTTCGAAGACGGAAGACTAGATATGCGCATCATACCCTCTTTCTTGAGGGTATATCCCTGATCTCTTTTCCTAGGAACTTTAGGCATTCTTGTTTCCGTCTTTTTAAGTATATCCTCTAGGTCGTATCTTCGATCCTTAGGTAGGAACCCATTTGGATGTAAACATGTAATTGAAACATGTTATGATTGATGGTTGCATGTGGTTGCCAGTGGTTGCTAGTGGTTGCTTGTGGATGCATATACACACATTAGGCACTAGATCGGCTCAGTCACTTTCATGTTTGCATATGCATATATGTATTTGTATATGGATTAAAACTTGATGTGTTATCATATGGATGTTTCATATGGATGAATGAATATGCACTCATATAGTACTTACATGATTAGGGATAATTGCATACATGATGGACTCATGGCACTGACATAATTCGCATTAAGGAGGTCAACTGAATCAGTAGACCGCCTGATTTTACATTAGATAAGGACATGTACACACACTATGCATAGAATCATGACAGCATTAGAAATCCTTTTAGGGACAATGGATGCCTGTGATTGAATGATTGAGTAGATGGAAGCTGGATGTTAAGATACATTCTTCTTAACTTGAAGATTTCGAGGACGAAATCCTTTAAGGAGGGGAGAATGTAACACCCTGTATTTTTTGTAAACGTTAATGTAACAAATCAAAGTATACTTAATTTTTAAGAGAAGAATTAAGGGAAATGGATTATGCTATTGTGTTCGTCTTGGAATTCTGCTTGAGATAGAGTCCGAGTTTGCATGAATTGGACTTCGTATGAAGAAGTTATGGCCTTCGGAAGTTTCAACTCAAATTTAAAAACAGCTCAGTTCAAATTCAAAACACACAGCCAGGCTGGGCGGGAAATTTCCCGCCCAGGACCCAGGTCGACCAGGGGATCGACCTGGGTATCCAGATCGACCAGGGGGTCGACCTACCCTGGTTCGGCCAGACTAGATCTGCAGCGAATTTTTGGCTTGTGTTGTGTCATTAGGGCTACGTAGTAACTCCTGATTGGTATGTTGACGATTTTTGATGTGTTGGACGGACCTGATGGCTTCTATGATGATCTAAGGGCTCTAAAACACTCTCTACACCTATAAAAGAATGCCTAGACCTAAGGTTTCTCCACACAAATTCTTTTAGGTGTTTACATGTTGTTTCTCTCTAGCCTCCACCATTAAAATAAATCTTATTCTCCACTAAAACAAGTTATAATTCTTCTTCAAATTGGAGATTCAAATCAAGATAAAGCTTCAAGTTGGACCATAGGCATTCCGCTTCAAGCAACGTCACTCGAATCATAGCAAATCGCCTTTTCTAAACCGATCACTGTAAGTTCGGTTATTTCTTAGATTTGAACGTGTAATTGGAATTGTGAATATAATGAATCAAAATATAAAACTATACCAATTTGCAAGTTAATTATCTTTTGTGCTTATGTCAAATCTAACGTTATCTATGCCTTTGGATCTGATTCTCGATTGTGGCCTAGAACTTATTGTGGCTAATTGCCAATGACTATGATTATGGGACTTTTGCCTAAGACTATGACTATGAAACTATTGCCTATAAAGCTATTGCCCATGACTATGAGACCTTTGTCTAAGACTATGGCCATGAACTGTCGCCTATGAAATTATTGCCTACGACTATGAATCATAACTTTGAGACTATTGCCTATAACATTGGTTAAGAAATTATTGTGATTAGTCGCCCATGACTATTGTGGTTAATTGCCTATGACTATTGTAGTTAGTTGCTTATGACTATTCCCATTGTTACAAATAACTGATCATGTCGTACCTTGAACTAGCATTATGTTGGACCAAATCACCTATGCCCATTCCCTTGATCATGTGGATCTCATATTTAGTGTGTAACTTGGCTAGTTTATTCCTATTCACTATTATGTACATCGAACCTGTTGGAGCCGTTATTTTTGTACTGCCTAATCTTTTATATCAATTCTTGTGCTTATCCCCTATTCCTTTTGATTAGTGCCATTTCATGAGTACATAGAAAACTTGTGAAATCATGTTATACGTACGATTATGATGCGGGGATTGGGCTAAGCTTAATTAAGTTAGTTTGACATAATAAATATGTTGGCATAATCTAAATTTGCTATAATAGTGAATGATTTACATGCATATTAGACTTGGGCATAAACTGATAAATTTAATTGGCCGCAAAGGGTGTAATTGGCGTGTAAACCAAGTTTTGGACATAAACGGTAAACTAGAATATTAAATCTAGTTTTGACATGAACCATAAATTGGAATATTGGGCATGAATTGTAAATGGGGAATATTAAATCTAAAATTGGTATAAACTGCAAGTTGGGCTGATTGATAGGTAAATCAAGTTTTGGGCATAGAATATAAATATGCTAATTTACATGACAAATAAATATGATCTAGGCTAAATTGATTTACAGAAAATTTACATAAATAGTAAATATGTAAATTTAGTAAAAGACAAATATGCCTAACCTGAGGTTAGACTGAGTTGTGGTGTAAAACTGCCCGAAACCGACCGGCACATCCAGTGACCACAACAATACATGTCTAATATGGGTGGTTAGTGCATCAAGCCCAGAAAGATCCGAGGTTAGACTGAGTTGTGGTGTAAACCTGCCCGGAACCGACCGACACATCCAGTAACCACAACAATATCTGTCTAATGTGAGTGGTTGGTGATTTAATTAATTAATTACGGCTCATGAATAAATCAAGCTAGAAATGGTGAGGTTAAGTAATTAGGTAAACATTTAACCGTAATAACATGTTAACTAGTCAAGTGGGTGAGGTTAAGTAAAAGTTAGAACACTTAACTGTTACAACATGTTAATTAGAAAAGTGGGTGAGGTTAAGTAAATTTAGAACACTTAACCGTTGTAACATGTTAATTAAGCAGATGATAGGGTTAAGTTAACTAAGGTAACACTTAACCAAAATATATAATGAAATGTGGTGGGGTTAAGTAATAAAAGAGGAAAACACCTAACCAGATATATAACATGATGTAAGGGAAGGGTTAAGTTAACACGAGAACAACACTTAACCAATATAACATGATTTGAGTTAGGGTCAAGTCAACACCAGAAGGAAACACTTAACCAACATGACGTGACGGGTGGATGGGTTAAGTCAACTTGAATTGATTAATGACACTTGACCAATATAACTTGATGAGCAAATGGGGTTAAGTTAAATGGGAAATACTTAACCAATATAACCTGATGAATGAATAGGGTTAAGTTAATAAATCACACTTAACCAATCCAACATGATAAGCAAGAAAGGTTAAGTTAATAAGAACCACTTAAACAACACGACTTGACGATTAGGAGGTTAAGTACACGTCGGGTAGGTGGGTAATATTAGTAAATATAGGCCCACTGAACCATTAAATAAACATGCTTGAATCTGTGGGAAGGTTAAGTGCACGTCGGGTTGGTGGGTAATATTAGTAAATATAGGCCCACAAACTTAATTGTTAAGAAAACATGTTAGAATTGATGGGAGGGTTAAGTACATCTCGTATAGGTGGGTAATATTTGTATATATAGGCCCACAAACTTAACCAGCAGGAAACCCTAGTAACGGGGACCCATTTCAGCAGTAACCCACATAAATGTATCATGGTACCCTAAAACTAGGCAGGGTAGGGCACGATTACTGGGCTGATCATAAGCGGTCAAAATAGCGGTAATGCTCCACCGAAATTAAGGCATTCCCTTTGAGAGTGACCTTAACGGAGGTGGGGTGTTTCAGACTCGAGACCCAACTTTGCATTCCACTTGCGTGCTTCCTGTGAACCGACTCACGCCCGAACGACTTGGCCTCCAACGACCCATCCATTTCTTGAGCAACAAGCCACACGACCTGAGCCTGCCACATCATCCACGATCTAATAAAAAACTACCCGACTCCAGATCTGACCAATCCAGCTACAAACTTGACCAAATCATCACCAAACGACAACATCAATTCAAATAACTCATCCAAATCATCCAATTCAAGCATCAACACTTTGTGAAATCATCAACAACATCAAAATGACAATTATTCATCAACAACCATATAGAATTCACCTAATCATGATAAATTAATGAATAAACAAAAATAATGGATCTAAACTTGCATAAACATATGGATTATCATAAGAATTGCCGATTTAAGTTGCTAGATTAGATCCTATGGTGACTCAAATGAAAATATACTTACCATGATGTAGATCTTGAAGAAAAAAACTTAAAATGATGAAAATAAGATCAAACAACCCATATACTTGATTGAATCCGTGTGAGAGATGCTTCACTCACCAAATCTTCGAATTAACTTGAAATCACTAAATTGTCAATTCGAACAGCGAAGAACATTCTTTAAACCTATCAATTTGATGTGATCTCTCTTCACTTGATGTAGATCTTCAATCTTCTTTCTTAGATCTAGATTTTAATGGTAGAAAGGTTTATTTGATTGAGCAAGGAGGATCACGAGCTCAACCAAATGAGAGAATGAAGAAAAGTAACTCTCTCTTCATGCCTCTAACCATCTATTTATAGCCTCAAACCAGCCCACTAATGGGCCACACCAAATCAGCCCATCAATGGCCTACAAAACCTGAAAGAAAATTATGCAACACTAAAACAGTGATTTCTCCCAAACCGCTGAACCAAATCTTTAATGTGACCACTCTATGGAATTGGCAACACCATTTCCTTTCCAATGAAATCAATCTCAGCACCTGATTCAATCTCAGTCAAAAGTTATTCCCTATACCAAATTGATAGGGGCAAAATAGTCATCAATAAAATTGGTAAAATTATGGACATGTCTCACATCTCCATAACCAATATATCAAAATATAAGAATGATCCAACTCTCAGCGAATTAAATAAAAATATTTTACGATCCTCCGATACGAAAAATGCGGGTTGTTAAATTGAACATGAAATATAAATCCAATAAAGCTATTTTTTTACCAAGTGGGTTTGCTATATTTTTTCCTCATATAAATGCATAACTGGACTCAAGTATTAAGCATATCGACTCAAAAAAAGGATATCATATACCTTTATCAAATTTCACAAATCCTCCAAAACCGAAATCAGATTTATAAACAAGAAAGTAGTGTGAAGGACAAAATGAATAAAAAAAATTAGCCAAAAGGACAAAAGGCAAAAAAAATTAGCCATAAGGACAAAGTTTAGTGTAAAGTATGAAATTATAGTAGGCCCTTAATTCCTCCTCCCTTTACACTAAAAAATGTCCTTGAGGCTAAAATTTTAGCCTTTTGTCCTTATAGCTAAAATTTTCATTTCTTTGTCTTTGTGCCTAAAAATTTCATTTATAAATTTTCAATTTATTTTGTGTTGTCATCATATCCAAGCTTTAGTCCTAAATGATTCATATCAACCTTATAAATTCTCATTTTTGGTAGTTTCAGAATTTGAGTCGTATCATTTTCTAATTTAATAATTTTACGCCACTATAAATACTACCATCCTATGTGAATAAAAATACTGTCTTTTTTATTTTACACGGATATTTTCCATTTTCCTTACTGATGTGTTACTATTACGGTTCATGTCTAAAATATCGATAATGCCTCGACTTGAAAGTTCGAAATGCTATCTCGTATCGATGAGATTTCGAATAAGATGAACATATATTAGATGTACATTTCGAATTGACTAGATCTTTAACTATATAACATAGCACTGCCAAAAATAATGTATCTAAATTTTAACGTTCAATGCTTTTTTTAATATTTGTTACCTAAACTATTAAATAGGTTTATATTTGATTTAAATAAGAAAAGATATGTTATACTAGAAACCTTGTAGTTTTTTAGCGCAGTCATAGACAAAGTAATCGATTTCATGACTAGAATTTTTTTTAACGGAAATCTAATGGATGCCTTTTAAAATAAACTTGATATATAACAGAACAAGGATTTACTTTTAAACGACAAACTTAGCAAATTTTTTGGTGAAAACTATGGAATGTTTAGAGTTTAGGGAGAAGGACACAATTTAGTGCAAAAGTGGAATTCAGGAGGCCTACTATCATTTCACCTTTTATACTAAAATGTAACATTCTCTCTAAATTCCAAACTTTCCAAACTTTTCACCAAAAAAATTGCTAAGTTTGTCATTCAGCCCATTTTCCACTAACAGAATCCCACTCAATCAAGCTTCATAAACCCACCCATCGAAATTAATATGGAATTGTCTTCTCAACCATATCTATTTTTTCATATGTGAACCCTAATAAGGTCTTCTTCCCATGCGTGAATTCTAGCTTGATTGATTTCAGTATAGTCAATAGCAAATAGCGCTAAATAGAGCATTTCTTGTGATACCCACTATTTTACGCTACGTGCTAGCACACACTATTTGATACTTTTTTAAGCAACTAATCAAATATATTTTGCTCAAATGAAATATAGTTCTACTTTTTTTGTTGCAAATTTTATACGATGTACAAACTATCAAGACTCCAAATACAAGTACTACTGTATATGTACTAGATATCTCTTGATGCAAAATGTAAGAATATTAAAGAAAAGCTAAATTTTGATAAAATCATAATAACGGATGGACACAATACATTTAACCAAACTTGAAATTTATTCTTTATATTTGTTAGTCATGATGAAATTTAATTCTTACTTTTGAGTTATGATAAGGTAAAATTCTACAAATGCATGAAAAATACAGTTTTACATAAGTATGTGAAAGATTTTTTAGTGACAAAAACCAAGAAAAATATGACACGAAAAGGCACAAAGAGGGAAAAAGAGTCAAATGAAATTAACATATATAAAGTCCACATTAACAAGGCTTCAAATAATCAAACCAAACATTATTCAAGTATACAATAACAAAAAGCAGAAATTACATTACACGTCTAAGTTTTCAAAGCCTGGTCGCTAATGCCATCCAAAATCAAAACCATCATCATTATCTAAATAATCATCAATCTCTCCTACTCTCAAGTCTTTGCATAATTACTAAATTCTATATGAGCCGAACTAAGATTTACTTGCCTAAAGTTTTTAAAAAATAAAACAACATATCGCAACCGGAGACCCTGCGCTATTGTAAGTACAATAGCGCAAGCTTTGTGCTATGCGCTATACGCCGTTATAGCACACACTTTGATAACACTGACTCATTTATCTAATCCACTGACTTTATCTAGCATGCTTTGAGCTTTGATATTTCTTCTAATGGCTTCTTATTGTCTAAGCGTATTTTTTTTGGCAATATACATTTTCTTTTAAAAAGAAAATTAGTGAAGTGAAATCGTACTATTTGGAAAAAATAAGTATATGTGCTGCAACATTTCCTATTCTTTCGAAACATTTTGTAAATGCAATCATTTGCTATTGCAGTTAATTACAGAATGCACATTTAATTGGCAAATTTTCACATAATTACACATTCATGGTTGTACAATTACAAATAAATTATGCAAATATTTGCAAACATATCTTGCAAATATAGTTTCAAAAACAATTTTATTGATCTAAAAAATATGTGTACAATCATTCGATTTTTTCTTCTTCTAAACATTGTATACAATTTGGATACCTAGAGAAAAATAAGAACCTCCATCTCTGTGAAAGTTAACTAAGAACCCTTACATGACAAAAGTTGCCTTCATGTTTCTTGAACATTATGCTAGCCTTAGGTATGATTACTTAATTTAGGTTACACAATAGCGTAATTACAAAAAACTAGTTTTCGGTAACTTCATGCTTCTTAGTCCTTCCTGCTTTCATTGCCGCTGTAACTTAAGGAGTAATTGTTCTAGAAAGAATTGCTGGAGGGATATTTTCGTTCTGCAAAGCCATCTTTTTTTTTTTTTTTTGCGTTTTGAGGATGATGCTTTCCTATTAATGCCTTCTTTTTCAGGGTCTACACTTGATTCCTCCTCAACTGCTTTTATTATGTAAACCTTGAATTTCTTCATTTAATTAATTTGTCCGGATGGCCGAGTGGTCTAAGGTGCCAGACTCAAGTTATGGTCCTCGAAGAGGGCGTGGGTACAAATCTCACTTTTGACATTTTTTCCCCTTTTTGCCTTCTATGAATTTTATTGCTTGCTCTCTAAAATATCATGTTTATTTACTGGTAAGGTGGCTGCAAATATAAATATCAATAGAGAAACCAATAACATATGCAATACAACATTTAGTAAACATAACTTCCATGGTTTCAACCTATCATCACATCAGAAATCCTTAATACTCTTTAGAAATAAACACACTTGAACAGTTGCAGAAGCTCACAGTGCCAAGAGATATTGCTTCAAAATCATATCGGAGAAAGAATCTATAAAAGAAAATAAGATTATATGGATGATACCCGGCTTTTACTTGAGCTACCCAAGTTCAAATTCCAGCAATGAAAATCTTTCCTGCGGTGAAGTAATAGAAATACATTTAATACAAAGATATAAAAGAAAGCGCACATGTGAAGCAATTGAACCTTACAGAAAATCATACTGGAGTGCTAACAGACAATAGAAACCTTCAAGTCTAATACAAAAGCTTATAAAATATCGAAAATATTGATCTTCTTCCAGGTTTATCTGTAGTATGTTATAGAATACATATGTTCATAAAGATAAGGTTAAAAGTACATATGTTCATCAGTTGTCAGAAACAATTAGCTTCAATAAAGAAAAGGAGATATTATAGTCATTTGTAAATTTTACCGAGGTTCAATAAAACGGTTTCGATGATTCGAAATTTCATGTTACCGTTTGATGTCGGAAATTTCAAAAATTTCAGTTCTAGTATTGTTCCCAATTGGTTGAGTTGCCAAAATATACTTAAAATTGAACAAAAATCAAATATAAAACATTAAAATCAAACTAAATATTATGATTTATTAGTTAACCTAAATTAGAATGAAACATATACTTTTGCTACCAAGATCGCTGCTTGAATCAAATTCCGCTCAATCAGGATTTCCGTTTTTTTTGCAATCAGATGTTAACTGATGGACGATGCCTCCTCAATTTTAATTAGAGACAGTAGGTTTCTTCTAAAAAAAATCCCTTTATTTTTTGATTCAATTGCTTTCTATCTGTTTTTTCTACTTTAGAGCATGTTCCTACAACATAAATTCAATTTTTTTGTTCTGACTGTAAGCAGGACGAGTTTTTTCCTTAACTCATCTCACCTCCGCTCAGAACCAAACCAGTGCGGTTAGAATCTCAGGATTTCAACTGAACCTTGTACCTTGAATTCTATGCAAAAAAAACTATTCATTTTCTGTTAAAACTCACGGATATACATATACAAAATGTTCTTACCTGCATACAGGGCTGGTGCAGTCGGTTGATGGTAAGGACAGCGGACCAAAGGTCAAGAGATTGAACCCCATAACCGACAACCATGTAACAAGAAACAAAGTTCATGTTTGGAAGTCACATACTTTCCTAGATTTTGTAATCAAAGCTTGGTTCTTCAAGTAATTCAAAAAAGTTCGACTTATGAGAAGCAAAGCGTTAAATTCTAAACCCTGAAAATACATTTATAGCATTGATAATGTCAAACTGATCTTTAGGCTATAAATATCGATACTCTTGTGATTTTGACTACCATGACCACACATATGGAAATCAACAAATATATTTATGTGCTGGATTAAGAACAATATAACATAGGCCTATGAAGATATAAGCTCCGACGACAGAGTAATTGAAGTGAAGATAAAAGCATTAAATTTAACAAAATTGAATATGCAAATTACTTGGTATCTTAGATTGATACTACTTACGTAAATTAGTTGGTATCTTAGATTAACTAGTGAGTGGCCGATGCACATGGACAGTGATATTTCCATTATCAGCAACATGATTTAATTCCAACACTATAATACATGTTCTACGATTATTGTACAGTTTAAGTTTCATTTACAGAGTGAACAACTTGTATATAAGCATGCATCAACTTGTTAGTTTCGACGATATGATTCCACTGTAATCAATCGTGCGGTGAAGGTGAAAAAAATGGTTTTAAACGTTGTCTTTTACCAAGCACTATAAACACATATTAAAATAGTCGAAAATTTAGAGCATTTGAAAATGAGCGGCCACAGGTTAGTATGTACTAAACAAACTGACCACCAAATCAAAACCTCTATAGTAATGTACCCACCAACTATTGCTCTCAATTACAGAACATAATAATGGTAGGTTCTAGTGTAATAATCACTTGTTTATGGTCATCCTAGCGCATTGTTTGAGCGTCGAAGATGTAGGGTGGTTGTCACACTAACTTATTGATCAATAATTCTTTT
Source organism: Allium sativum (assembly GCA_030737875.1). Classification (NCBI taxonomy): domain Eukaryota; kingdom Viridiplantae; phylum Streptophyta; class Magnoliopsida; order Asparagales; family Amaryllidaceae; genus Allium; species Allium sativum. The sequence continues at coordinate 61,767,824 of CM060927.1, read as the reverse complement.
CCACATATTCTAAATATTATTAAATAATGTCATAATCACAAACACATCAAAAGAAATAAATTGGGAGAATACGAAATTCAATGTGCTTGTAGGATGACAATTGAACCCTATCCTTTTGACAGCAGGTTGAAAACATCAGATTTGCAATGGTACCCCACTTTTTAACCCTTTATTTAAATCATTAAATTTAACAAAACTGAGTATGTAAATTACTTGGTATCTTAGATTGATATTACTAATGAAAATTACTTGGTATCTTAGATTAATATTACAAACCCTACGGTTAGGACATCACACTAAAAAAAGTCTGTTAAAACATTTTTATCATTTTGATAAACACTTGAAAGAGAAGGTAACATTATGTGATTAGAAATGTCCTCTCCATTTTTAAGAAGATTTGACATTTCTACACTATCTCTTTTTGCAGAAGCAACAATTACAGTAAAAAGAGATAGGTGTAACGTCCCAGAATTTTGAATGGTAATTACGAGTATTTAAAACTGTTTTAAATATTATTTTGGTAATATAAATGGATTTTTTTCGAATTTATTTTATAAATAGAGTTCGAATTTATATAATTTATAATATAATTAAAACGAGCTCGAAGCGTCGCGGTAGTTCGTAATTTACGGTTTAAACTTTAATTGAATATACAGAATCCAATATAAGTCGGAATTCTGTGAAACGAATTTTATTGGAATGCGTACAATTAATTATTGCTATATTTCGAGTTTGGAGCCCAATGGAGTTATTTTGTCGATTGACGAAATTTAAAGGTGAACCGATGGTTATAATTTGAATTAAAACACGCTATTTGTGCAAGCGAGGTCCGTTTTTAACGAAACTGGTTTCATTGGGATCGTAACGTCAAACCATATCATGATGTCCGATTTCGTAATTTTTGGAGATCGTGTTTTTCGGTGCAAATTTAACGGTTGTGGGTAAACTACGGTTAGTGGTATAATTAAATACCATTTTAAAACAAAGTTATATAAATGAACTTAAGAGATAAGAAAAATTGAAGTACACGTGGAACATTGTTTTCAGAACTAATCTACCCATGAGTGCCTAAGCCTACCATTACCATCCCCACTTAGAGCATTCCCAGCAGTGGGAATGCTCATGAAATTGGGGAGGATCCCCACTGAAATTGTTGAACTCGCGCTCCAGCAGTATGAGTTCGAGAGCGAGTTCAACGCTAAAGTGGGGATCCTCCCCACTTTTTTTTAAGTGGCGATTGATAAACAGGGAATTGAATGCCGTTTAAGGCATAAACGACATTCAGTTCCCTGTTCAACAAAGGTAATTTCATTTCACCATTCAGTTTTTTTTTCTTTTACCATAATTCGGATTGAATTTCTTGTTTTGTTGACACCGTGTATGTTGTATGATTGAGTGTATAGTTGCTTGTTTTATGGGTTTAATTTTAATTTTTTTTCTCATAATTGCTTTAATTTTACTTATTGAATTCGAAAACAGGAAAATAGTATGAAGGACAAAATTAACGAAAAATTTATCCATAAGGACAAAGGGCAAAAAAATTAATCACAAGGACAAATTTAGTGTAAAGTATGAAATGATAGTGGACTCCTGAATTCCTCATTTTACACTAAACAGTGTCCTTGTGGTTAAAATTTTAGCCTCATGTCCTTATGGATAAAATTTATGTTCAGTTTGTCCTTGTGCCTAAAAATCCCTTTGGAAAACAAGTAAAAATATAAAGGAATTTTTTTTATTCTTGGAAATTGTAAGAAAATTTAGTACGTCAAATTCTATGGAAAACAAATACAATAACTTTTATGGAAATTAAATGTGTTAGATTATATGGTCATTAAATATGTTAGATTTTTATTAAATTAATTACGTTATATTCTCTTGAAATTAAATACAATAAATTTTATGGAAATTAAAAACATTAAATATGTTTACATGTAGGTAAATTTTTTATATTCGATTGGTTATATTTCTATGAAGCTTTTTTGTTATTAATTTAGGCATGTATTATATTAGGCTTTTGTTCGAAACTTGCTTAGTTGATCATTTAGACATCTACAAACCAGTTTATTAAGTTGCTTACTTTAGGTATACATCAAGTAGAAATGAATAACAAAATACGTTGCTTCGACTTCGAAAATAAAAACAAGGCTACAAACGAAATTTAAAACAAACTAGAAAACACATCTAATCATGCAAACTGAAAACAACCTAGGAAATTAAAGTTCGAAACAATACTTCATAAAGGATCCCATTGAATTGTTCTATATTCCAGAACTTCCCAATTCGTCTTGATACCTTTGACATCGTGCTCTCATAATGTTATGTTTTTGGTCTAAAACATACTCCAAAACCTCCCAAGAAAGATGAGAAACATCTCTCCCTAGAAACTCGTTATCTTCCTTTTCACTTAAACGTCTTTCACGTGCCTTTTTCAATTCCTTTCTCTCTCAGAGAGCTAGTGTTCTTTCTGCATCCAGTTGAAGTTTCAATTCAGATCTCTTTTGAAGAGCTTGTGTTCTTTCTGCATCTTGTTGAACTTGTAATTCTAAGACTCTTAATTTGTGCTCCTTCAGCCTCATTCTTTCATCTTTTCTTGATGTGGATGCCAATGAAAAACCACTAAGTAGTGAAGTTATCCTTTCACCTAGGACAATCAAATCGGTTACTTCCTTGTTCTTCAACAATGAACGCTTACTCGCTTTTATTCCTTTAGGACGACTATCAACTCCTCCGTACATCATCCCCAAATTTTGAGATAGTGGACTACTATTATTTCCATCACCTTCTACCGAAATGGGAGATCCACCTGAATTGGCTGGGGATGAATCCATGCAAAGTCTTGAAGCTACGTTTCTCAATTTTGATGCTTCAGTTTCTTCCTGGTCAACCTCACTCGGTTCGGATAGATTTGCCCATCGAGGCAGTAAGGAAAGATCCTGAAAAGATTCAAGAGTAATAAATTCAGTATTAAATGTATCACGACAAATTTTATTGTAATCTTCTGCCAAATCTCTATGTGTTTGCCCACTCCTCAGTCTGTCTCCTCTTTGTGCTATTATACCTTTGTACTTGGTACACAAATTATTCAAATTATACCATGCCGTCTTTGTGCTATCAAATGATCGTTTGGTGATGCATTCAGGGTCCCCGTTGTATAGCTCGTTAACTCGATTGAAGAAGAACTTCCCAGTGGACCGACCCGATGGAACGACGGATGTTGTTACATACGCATTGGCTAACACCTTACAGTCATGAGCTCTCCACGTCTTGCCACCTTGTGAGCTTGCATCCACAGAATCCCCAGCTTGAGATTCTGTGACGGCCCGCCCCGCACCAACCGATATTTACTCCAAAAGTGCGCTGTACACATGTCCAGTTAGCACGGAACGGGTCGCCAGAAGGAAAAGGAAGAAGGAAATGAACATACAAGGAACATGTAGAATGTCTCACAGCGCATAGAACAAAATATAATAATAACATACTTGACATAAAACAGGAGAGACAGTGCATAAGCTGAAAATCAGAACTAAACATCATAGCAGCGGAAATCCAAAATACAGCTTATTACAACTTTTCAACTGTCTCAAAGCAAAGTAAGATAAATGAGGTACACTACTAATGCCCAAGTAGCGACCACCAACGACACAGGGAGAATGTGTATACATATATAATACGTGGAAGCCTCCTGCCCGCCTCCGAATCAGCTACTCGCACATCACCAGCTAACCTGTCTCTAGTCTACTCGTGTGAGCACCCAGAGTAATAAGAGGAGACATAAAACTCTGGGTCAGACATAAAGCCTGGTATGAGCGATAAGCATCTAAAGTGAACAATAACAGGTAGACTAAAACATACCTGAACCTGGACCTGCAACCAAAGAGTTAGCACTACATACTGTACAACACTCTAAGGTATCATATCAAACAGTGTAAGGATACGGAGGTGGGGGAGGTGTGCATGTCATAGTGATGGCAAACAATCAAACATGGCATCCATTCTCACATCTCTCACTCAGTGCGTAAAGCGTACGATATTCACCACTTCGATCACCCAACATTCCTTGCTACGATCACTTTGCCCCATGAAGTCATAAATGGCTTCACTGCACTGATAACGTAGCCACAAATCCTTTGCTATGTCCACTTTGCCCCCATGGAGTCACAAGAACCCCACTGTACTGGCTCATAGCCTTACTAATCCTTACTATGTCCACTCTGCTCCATGGAGTCACAAGAACCCCACTGCACTGGCTCATAGTCTTACTACGCATCACCTTGCCCCTCAGGTCGTAATGACCCTACTGCACTGATAACGTAGTCTTGCTACCATCACTTTGCCCCTCAGGTCATAATGACCCTACTGCACTGATAAGTAGCCCATCGTTCCTTTTTAGTGGTGAATCGAAGTTATGAACGTCGACAACTCCTTAGCACACGTCCCGCAGCAAAGTCCAATCGTGAAGTTAGCCCGTTGGTTCCCACTTGGATCCTGAGTCACAACTTCCGATCTGAACTACCTTTGCATCTCGGGTTATTGGTCTTCTTTCTTGTTTGGGTCGGTTGATCAAGCATCTTTCATCCTGGTCGGTTTTCATCATCCCTGGTCGGTCGGTTTTGTTCCCCCTGGTCGGTCGCATTTCACCAAACCTGGTCGGTCGGTTTTGTTCCCCCCTGGTCGGTTGCATTTCACCAAACCTGGTCGGCCGGTTTTGTTCCCCCCTGGTCGGTTGCATTTCACCAAACCTGGTCGGTCGGTTTTGTTCCCCCCTGGTCGGTCTAACTTTCACCATTCCTGGTCGGTCGTTCTGGAGCTCGAGTCGGTCGGTCTCCTTCACCATGTCTGGTTGGTCGTCCTCCTTCATTCCTGGTCGGTCAAAACCTTCCCTAGTCGGTTATCTCGACCCCAAACCTGCACCATTTCAGCAAGCTATTTTCGCCTCTCGACGGCGTTTTCGACCAATCTAACACTTCTAATCAACCACAAGGCATATCATACAATCATAGGAACATAGGGAATCAACCACAAACACCAAAACAACAATATGACATATCAAAATGGATCAAACATGACCAAAACCCCATATTTTCCTTTAAGCATGTTTTAAGCAAAACTAATGATATGATTAGCAAAACTTAACCAAATGGAACCAAATTTCTAACAAAGGTCTAAGACATCATTCCGAATTTTATAAACATTTTTCCAGAATTTTATCATGTTTAAATTCGCTAATTAACACTAATCACCCCTAATTAGCCATAATTAGTGTAAAACTATGCAAATCACTCACCTTAGCCACAAAATAAACTAAGATCTGAAATGATTCTCTGATTTGATGTGAATATCAATGCCAAATAGCAGCTCCTTTGTTGATTTGGTGAAGATCCTCCTTGATTAGGGGTTGCTAAGCCAAATCCTTGACCAAAAGATGATTTGGAGGTGATTTAGAGGTTGGAGGCCATTTTTAGGGATCCTTGGTGATAAGTGGAGGCTAGAAAACTGAAATGGAATGATTCTCCATCTCATTTCAGCCCTCCCATAACCCTAATCCCGAAATGGGTTATGGGCCTACTCACTAATCACCCGATTTGGCCCGGTTAAGCAGTTTTTCACACTCCAAACCTTGTTTCAGCCATATCTCCCAAGCGGTAAGTCCGTTTGGCTAATGTGACCACTCTATGGAAAGGTAAACCATCAAACGAATCAAATGGAAGTGGTTTCAAGTCAAAATTCCTTTCCTATCAAATGTTATGGCCAAAACAGTACCAACTAGGGGCAAAATGGTCATTTAGCAATCGACAAAAATCATGAACATGGGAAATGACTCTAATAGATGTTTCCCAAAGTTACATGACCATACAACTTCATATGGGAAAGAAATAAATATTCTACGATCCTATGATGTGTAGAATACGGGTCATTACACTCTCCCCCCCCCCCCCCCTTAAGAAATTTCGCCCCCGAAATTCCCTAATCAAAACACACACAAAGGTCTGCATGCCTATCAATCATAAAACAACAATCAAACATGCAACCAAGCAAAACAAGTCTATCCTAGCATGCGGAAAACTAAATTACGAAGTAAGTCTTACCAGGCAAAGAGTTCTGGATATGCCTTCCTAATGTTCTCCTCTGTCTCCCGAGTATAGTCGTTCTCGTTCTCGCCCCACTGAACCTTGACTAGCTTCACCGCCTTCCTTCGAAGTTGCTTCGTATCGTTCCCCACAATACGAATCGGCTTGCGGTTCCCAACCGCCTCGGGTTCTACTTCGAAGTCCTCTAACTGATCAGGTGAAATAGTCACATCTGAGTCGTGAACGAACTTCCTCAGTTGGGAAACATGAAATACATCGTGAACTCCCACCATTTTCTCTGGTAAGCCAACTCTATATGCCAAATTCCCGACAAGTTCAAGAACAGGGAATGGGCCAACAAATCTCGGTGCCAACTTGCCTCTCCTACCAAATCGTATCACGCTCTTCAACGGAGAAATTTTGACAAACACCAAGTCACCAACGGAGAATTTCAAGTCTCTTCTCCTCTTATCGGCATAACTCTTCTGTCTATCTTGAGCAGCTTTCATTCGTTGTTGAATGACCTTAATCTTACCCGAGGTTTCTCTCACCACATCTGGTCCAAGCACAAACTTCTCGCCAGTCTCTATCCAACATGATGGTGAGTTGCACGGTCTTCCGTACAAAGCTTCATATGGAGCCATACCGATACTGGATTGGTAGCTATTATTATATGCAAACTCTACTAGATGTAAATGGTCATCCCATGATCCACCAAAATCCAATATACAAGCTCTCAAGAGATCTTCCAATATACGATTCACCCTCTCCGTCTGACCGTCGGTCTGAGGATGATATGCGGTACTGAGATGTAATCCTGACCCTAGAGCCTCTTGTAAGCTCTTCCAAAACCCACTAGTAAACAACGGGTCTCGGTCACTCACAATGCTTTTGGGTACCCCATGAAATCTCACTACCCACTTCATATACAATTCTGCCAACTTGGCTGCTGTCCCGGTCGATTTGACTGGTATAAATCTTGCGCTCTTAGTCAATCGATCCACAATTACCCAAATGCTGTCATATCCCGATCTAGTCCTTGGTAGGCCATCGATGAAATCCATCGAAACTTGCTCCCATTTCCATTCGGGAATTTCTAATGGTTATAACAACCCACTAGGCTTCTTTTGCTCGGCTTTAACTAGCTGGCAATTCATGCATTTGGATATAAACTTCCCAACGTCTCTTTTCATCCCTTCCCAGTAGTAAGTCTGTCTCATGTCTCAATACATATTATTACCGCCGGGATGTACAGTCAGTTTTGAGTGATGACATTCTCTAAGCACTTCATCTCTCAAACCACTCACGTTGGGCAGAACTAATCTTCCATTCTTTCGAAGCCATCCATCTCGATCAAGCCCATACACATCCATCTCCTCATTAATACCCATCTCTAACTTGGAGATGATTTCTAATAGATTAGGATCGTCCCTCTGGCTAGAACCAATCCGTTCCATCAAAGTGGGTCTGATCGTCAAACTTGCTAGCATGACTGGATCCAATTCGCACCTTGGTCTGAAATCAAACCCCGCGATATACTCCAGTTGCTTCCATTCAAGAAACATTGCCCCTAAGCTGGCATGTCTCCTACTCAAGGCATCGGCTACCGCATTACCTTTCCCAGGTGTGTATGCGATATCAAAATCATACGAAGCCAAGAACTCTAACCATCTTTGCTGACGGAGATTCAGATCTTTCTGGGAGAAGAGATACTTTAACGATTTATGATCGGTAAACAACTCAAATCTTTCTCCCAAGAGATAGTGTCTCCACATCTTCAGCGCAAATACAATCGCTGCTAATTCCAAATCATGGGTAGGATACTTCTTCTCATGCGGCTTTAGCTGTCGACTAGCATAAGCTACAACCCTACCTCCTTGCATCAATACTGCACCCAGTCCGGTACCACAAGCATCCGTGTATACCGTCATCTCTTCATTCCCTTTAGGAATGACTAATACTGGCGCACGCGTCAATCTCTCCTTTAGACTCTTGAAGGCATCCTCACACACTCCGTCCCAGACGAAGGACTGATTCTTCTTAGTCAACTGAGTCAACGGTGCTGCTATCTTGGAGAAGTCCTGGATAAACTTACGATAATATCCAGCTAATCCCAAGAAACTTCTTACATCTGTAGCATTCTTGGGTGTAGGCCAATCCTGTACCGTAGCCACCTTCGCAGGGTCCACGGCAATACCATTCTCTGAAACAACATGACCCAAGAATCTCACTTCCCTTCTCCAAAAATGACACTTAGAGAATTTCGCTTTCAATTGGTGTTTCCTCAACACCTCCATCACTATCCTCAAGTGTCCCTTGTGTTCCTCCTCTGTCCTTGAGTAAACAAGGATATCATCCACGAACACAAGAACAAACTTATTCAACTGATCTCTGAATACTCGATTCATAAGATCCACAAAATAGGCTGGTGCATTGGTCAACCCAAATGGCATGACCAACCACTCATAAAATCCGGACGGCGTCCTAAATGCCGTTTTCGGAACACTCTCATCTGCTACTCGAAGCTGATGAAATCCTGTCGCGAGGTCCAACTGGGAGAACACTCTGGCTCCTTCCAGCTGATCAAACAAATCATCTATCCGCGGTAGAGGATACTTATTCTTCCTCATCACCTTATTCAACTCGCGATAGTCCACACACAAACGAAGGGAACCATCTGCCTTAGTGGCAAACACAACTGGTGCTCCCCACTCGGAGACACTCCTTCTAATAAATCCCTTCTTCAAAAGATTGCTGACTTGCACCCCGAGCTCTCGCTGCTCCCTTGGTGCCATACGGCGAAGTGGCATCACTTTAGGTCTGGCATCTTTCACTAAATCAATACGGAACTCAATCTCTCGGTGTGGTGGAAGCCCGGTCACCTCCTCGAAGACGTCCGGATACTGGCCAACCGAGGGCACATCTGACAACTCATCTTGCGGGATGTCGAGGGAATTTACAAAACTAGCCATAACCCCATCACTAGGTAGGCTACCAAACACTACCCTCCGCCCATCATCCGCCCTCACTGTCACCAAAAAGCCCTCACAGTCTACCACCACCCCGTATCTTTGGAGCCAATCGACTCCCAATATAATGCCATATCCAGTAAAGCCCAAAACAAAGCAATCACATACAAACATACATCCATGACTCGATAAGACCAAATTCCTGCAAATCATACTAAGGCTAGTCGAACCACCAATCGGGTTCGTCACTATCAATGGTCTATCGACTATTTCGGGTTCCAGTCCCAACCTATCTACCAGGTCACTAGATATGAAGGAACGGGAAGCCCCAGTATCAAACAAAACTCGAACTGGTATATCATAAATAGAAAGCATACCTTGAATAACAACATTCTTTCCTTTCTCCGCCGCAGTTGGGGCATTCGACGAAGAAGGAACAACATCAATAGCATATGCTTTCACAATCTGCTTCTCCCTAAGAGGTTGCGGACACTTATCCTTCTGATGTCCCACTTGACCGCAGTTGTAGCACTTCCTTTCCGCTGGCTTGGCCCGACATTCCTTAGCATAATGGCCTTTCTTTCCACAGCTGAAGCACTCAACATCTTTCTTGCTCTTTTTCTGGCCACCTTTTGATTGGTCCTACTTCCTCTTATTTTGAGAGTTATTCTTGCCCCCACCGCCTGCTTGCGGCTTTGGCCCTTCTGCAGATGCAGCCTCAGTCTTTGACTTAGGGTAGAGACTCTCTGACCTCAAAGCTTTCCCCACGATCGATTCAAAAGTCTCATCGATGTGGTTAATAAGCCTCTCCCCCAAGTACCCATCCAGGCCAGTAATGAACTTCTCATTCTTCTTCTCAGGAGTATCAATGAGAGACAGTCCATACTTCGACAAGGTGTCGAACTCAGCAATATAATCAGAAACTGCCCTTCCATTCTGCTTGAGTTCCAAGAACCTCTTAAACAACACTGACTTCTGGGCAGCTGGGATAAACTTCTCACTAAAGCGAGCCTTGAACTGATCCCACATAACCTGATCCTCTGGAGTAGCTGTTCTAATGGCATTCCACCAATTCATCGCTCGCCCTTGCAGCTGACGAGACGCTAGCCTTCTCTTCATCGCATCCTCGAGACCCAAGTCATCGAAGATACGGTCACAGCTATCCATCCAGTCCTGAACATCCGTGGCCGACTCCGTCCCGTGGAACGGCTTCCCACCAAGATTAGTGTAATCTTTGCACAACTTGGCGAAATCGACCCTAGGCGCCTGCACTACTGGGCCAACACCAACTCCGGGATTGGGAATTGCCCCTTGCACTTCTCTAAGCATGTCTCTCATGAGGTTAGTAAACATAGCCCTCATGTCAGCGGCATTCCCTTGGTTGGTCCCTCTACCAGCACCTCTCGTGTCTCGGCTCATCGTTAATCTGTAAAAGGGAAACGATTAACGACCCCATAGTGGTGCGAGTGCAGTGCGACTTCACTCTTATACTACTAATAGTATATACATACATAGTTTTTGAAAACCAAAGTAATCACAAATACGCGCTCTCATATACGTATACTATCTCTCCCTGGTGTCTTTCCCTAGGTTAACTACGCAACCTAGAGCTCTGATACCAAGTGTGACGGCCCGCCCCGCACCAACCGACATTTACTCCAAAAGTGCGCTGTACACATGTCCAGTTAGCACGGAACGGGCTGCCAGAAGGAAAAGGAAGAAGGAAATGAACATACAAGGAACCTGTAGAATGTCTCACAGCGCATAGAACAAAATATAATAATAACATACTTGACATAAAACAGGAGAGACAGTGCATAAGCTGAAAATCAGAACTAAACATCATAGCAGCGGAAATCCAAAATACAGCTTATTACAACTTTTCAACTGTCTCAAAGCAAAGTAAGATAAATGAGGTACACTACTAATGCCCAAGTAGCGACCACCAACGACACAGGGAGAATGTGTATACATATATAATACGTGGAAGCCTCCTGCCCGCCTCCGAATCAGCTACTCGCACATCACCAGCTAACCTGTCTCTAGTCTGCTCGTGTGAGCACCCAGAGTAATAAGAGGAGACATAAAACTCTGGGTCAAACATAAAGCCTGGTATGAGCGATAAGCATCTAAAGTGAACAATAACAGGTAGACTAAAACATACCTGAACCTGGACCTGCAACCAAAGAGTTAGCACTACATACTGTACAACACTCTAAGGTATCATATCAAACAGTGTAAGGATACGGAGGTGGGGGAGGTGTGCATGTCATAGTGATGGCAAACAATCAAACATGGCATCCATTCTCACATCTCTCACTCAGTGCGTAAAGCGTACGATATTCACCACTTCGATCACCCAACATTCCTTGCTACGATCACTTTGCCCCATGAAGTCATAAATGGCTTCACTGCACTGATAACGTAGCCACAAATCCTTTGCTATGTCCACTTTGCCCCATGGAGTCACAAGAACCCCACTGTACTGGCTCATAGCCTTACTAATCCTTACTATGTCCACTCTGCTCCATGGAGTCACAAGAACCCCACTGCACTGGCTCATAGTCTTACTACGCATCACCTTGCCCCTCAGGTCGTAATGACCCTACTGCACTGATAACGTAGTCTTGCTACCATCACTTTGCCCCTCAGGTCGTAATGACCCTACTGCACTGATAAGTAGCCCATCGTTCCTTTTTAGTGGTGAATCGAAGTTATGAACGTCGACAACTCCTTAGCACATGTCCCGCAGCAAAGTCCAATCGTGAAGTTAGCCCGTTGGTTCCCACTTGGATCCTGAGTCACAACTTCCGATCTGAACTACCTTTGCATCTCGGGTTATTGGTCTTCTTTCTTGTTTGGGTCGGTTGATCAAGCATCTTTCATCCTGGTCGGTTTTCATCATCCCTGGTCGGTCGGTTTTGTTCCCCCCTGGTCGGTCGCATTTCACCAAACCTGGTCGGTCGGTTTTGTTCCCCCCTGGTCGGTTGCATTTCACCAAACCTGGTCGGCCGGTTTTGTTCCCCCCTGGTCGGTTGCATTTCACCAAACCTGGTCGGTCGGTTTTGTTCCCCCCTGGTCGGTCTAACTTTCACCATTCCTGGTCGGTCGTTCTGGAGCTCGAGTCGGTCGGTCTCCTTCACCATGTCTGGTTGGTCGTCCTCCTTCATCCCTGGTCGGTCAAAACCGTCCCTGGTCGGTTATCTCGACCCCAAACCTGCACCATTTCAGCAAGCTATTTTCGCCTCTCGACGGCGTTTTCGACCAATCTAACACTTCTAATCAACCACAAGGCATATCATACAATCATAGGAACATAGGGAATCAACCACAAACACCAAAACAACAATATGACATATCAAAATGGATCAAACATGACCAAAACCCCATATTTTCCTTTAAGCATGTTTTAAGCAAAACTAATGATATGATTAGCAAAACTTAACCAAATGGAACCAAATTTCTAACAAAGGTCTAAGACATCATTCCGAATTTTATAAACATTTTTCCAGAATTTTATCATGTTTAAATTCGCTAATTAACACTAATCACCCCTAATTAGCCATAATTAGTGTAAAACTATGCAAATCACTCACCTTAGCCACAAAATAAACTAAGATCTGAAATGATTCTCTGATTTGATGTGAATCTCAATGCCAAACAGAAGCTCCTTTGTTGATTTGGTGAAGATCCTCCTTGATTAGTGTTAGATCAAAATTTGGACCTAACACCCAAATTGTTCTGAATGTTATAGAGTTTCAAATGAAGAATGAGGAAAAAGGAAATAACACACAGAATTTATAGTGGTTCGGCGTTAACGAGCCTACGTCCACTTTATATATTATTGATTATACTTTGAAAGCTAATACAATCAAGGATTTCTCTCAGTACTCTCGTATTTGACAATAATGGCGAATCCTGTACTCAATATTGCCAAAAGATCCCAAAAAATGCCAAGCTCCGGGCTATTTATAGCTGATTTTGTCAGGCGGGTCGTGGTTACACGTGGCACGAATCCCGAGAACATCGGATCGCATCGCCACCATTAAGGAAATAGTCAAATTAGCCGTTGTGGACAGGTGTCGCGATCTGCTTGAAAATCGGATCGTGCAGATGGGGAGAATTGGTCCAAATGACGGTTAGGGACACGTGTCGCTAGATCCGCACGTCTCGGATCGCTGAAGACTAGCTCATGCTTAAACGGGTCAGAGGGTTCGCCACGCATCAGGGGATCGGATCGATCAACACTGGGCAACAACAGATGCACGGATCGGATCGCATAAAGGTGTCGTTTCGCTGATGAAATGGGGGCGATCCGTCGAGACGCGATCCGTCGAGACGCGATCCTCCGTGGGCGATCCGTCGAGACGCGATCCTCTGTGGGCGAGTCAATAGTGTGCGATCCATTCCTTCATATTTTTAGAGAACGTGGTTTCATGCTTTCTTCTCGTGAATGATCCTGGGTGGCTTGGTCAAAAAGCGAGCCAACATTTTGCCCCCTCGAAGTATGTTTTATTGATGATGGAACATGCTTCGAAAGTATAGAATCGTCTTTTCTCAACGAGTCGCGGATCAGAGAACGATTCTCTTTCTGGTATTTTTCAGAATCCTCATTCCTGAATTTATCGATTCGTATCGCGGGCTCGAGTCGCGGTCCGTTAGGGAGATATTCGTTCCGCTCTTGGGTGTGCACTTGGGCCTCGGAACGAAACGGGCTCCTCCTCGAGTCGTGGTGGGCTTTTGGCTCGCGGCCCGCCGGTCTTTTGTGGATCGAATATGACAAAGAAGGGGAGACAAACGGTCGCCCTCTTTGCCTATATAAGCCGACCCTCCCCTCTTCACTTTCCTTCTTCTTTCTCTCTGCCGTATCGTTTCGCCTGCACTGTCGAAGAACGAACCCAAGTTTTTCACACCTTCGAAAATCCAAGCATTCCCTCAATTTTTAGAAAGGTAACTCCACAAAAAGCATTCTTATTCGTGAATGCTGCTCTTTCCTGAACTTTTTCGACTAATTTGAGGGAGAAACGATGGAAATTTACGATTTTCCGATGGAATCATCAAGTTGCCATGACTGACGGGCGTAGAGCTCGGAGTTCGAGGATGGGAAGGAGAGGTGGAAAACGAAGGAGGAAGAAGAAGAAGGGAGGTCGGTTTGGATCGTGGGAAAGGAGAGGAGAAGATGAAGGCGAGACGAAAGATCGTGGTGGCAGCAAAGGCGCGTATCGTGGGGGTTGCAACGATTCGTGAAGGAGCGATCCCTTTGCCCTGCGATTCGATGGGGGGCGACCCCCCTGCCTTGCGATCCGAATGGGGCGATCCCTCTGCCTTGCGATCCGACTCATAGTTGACGATGCGAAGAAATTTCAAACTTTAATCGACGCCTTATCACCATGAAATTCTGAACAGTTAGGCTAGGGCCCTGATGTTGAACTTTCTGGACTAAATGACTACATAATTCGGCTGCATATGACGACTAATATTTTGATGATCTCGATTACTTTCATATCTTATTTTCAATGCACACACAAGTACACACACCAGCACTTGCACACACGGGGATCGGGTAGTATTAATCTCATTGTTCATGCTTTCTGGTTCTAGCAGTAATGTCAAATGATCACTCTTCTTCAAGATCCGCAACAGAAGCGGAATCCGAGGCTCCTGAGCAACACAATCCCAAGACTCTTCCAATTAATCCAGGAGGTGAAAATTCTGGATCTGAGTATGAGGCCACGGAATCAAATCCATCCGAAAATACTTCATCTAGCGATGATCCTGAGATAGATGAGCGAGCTCCTGACGAGATTCCAGGCGCGCTCGGGATAGATAAATTTTCTGATTCTTTAGCATCCAAGCTCGACGATATAAAGCTTAAAAGAATCTGCTTAAGACACGGAATTCCTTGGGACGATGTCTTGACGCCCGGAAGCGAAGATAGACCCCACCTAGCTCCGGAAGGGTATATGGCGATCAGTCGAACCATGTGTTTAGTAGGAGCTATTCCTCCGTTTCCTCCGATCGCCATCGAAACTTTAAGACGACTAGGTATTGCTCCGATGCAGCTTCATCCTAACGCCTACGCATGTCTATACTCTCTATATGTTGCATACGCGGAGATCCTACACGCCGAACTTAAATTTAGAGATCTGGTATTCTTCTTTCTTTTCAAGCATCGTTCTTCTGCAACTCCAAATTTCTCTTTCTTTGAATCGGTGGCGAATAGGAAAGTTTTGTACGACGGGTATAGCAACATAGGGGATCCTAAGTCCGATTGGTTTTATATAAGGAAACAGACCGGATGCTCACGAAGATGGCTCAAATCAAGTAAACTTTGATCTTCTAATCGAATATCTTGCTCAAGGAGTCTAAGTATTAACATTCTTCTGCCTTTTTCTTTGTCTTAAACAGATCACATCTTCCCGAAAACGGAGGGTCCGTTATACAACCATCGATTATCTATTCTTTCACAGAGCAGATCCGACTTTCTAAGGATCAAAAAATGCATTACTGATGACAATCTTCACAAGCATCGTCTTCTAGATAGAAGATTTGGACTTGGCACTGGCGGCAAACCTTATAAGTACGTTCCCCCAACAGAGGGAGAGGGAACTTCACAAGCGATAGAAACAACTAAGTTTCGTAAGAGTCCTTCTCCGATAGTCATCCAGGACGATGAGGATTTGAACATATACAGAGGGGACGAGGTCCGTAGTGACGTGCCCAGGGAAATCCCGATTTCTACTCCAATCGAAACCGCTGCTCCCGATGATTTGACAGAAGAGCAGTTATTTGATGAACTAAATAAAATTCCTCTACCTGATGATGTATATACAGAGAAAGACTTTGAAGGGGGGCCTTTCTTTCCTGCTTCTGAAGAGACCATTGCTCCAACTAGGGAACAAGAAACTGGTCAGATGAGCCTGTCTTCAGGCCCGGGTCTGTTAGGGGGAATTATATGGGATGCACACATCACACACACTATCTGACCCTGCACTCTTATATCGTGGGTATTCAAAGTTTTAATATGCTCTTTTCTTTTTTGCAGGAACGATGTCCCGCAGGAAATCTTACTCGTATCGTTCTCTTCGTGAGGGCACACCCAGCCTTCGCCCGGATACTAAGCGCTCTCGCGGTCCCTCTCACAGGCCGACTTCCTTGCAACCTCGGTCTCCACCAAAATCGACCTCTACCAAACCTTCCAGTCATCCAGCAGTTCCCACAGGGGGAAAAAAACTTCCTAAAGAGTTAACTCCTCCAAAGAGTGCTCCTTCTCACAGCCGGTCGTCCAAAAGGCATCACAAATCTAAAGATAGGGACAAGGATTCATCCAAAGAGTCTGAAAAGGAGAGAAGTGATGTTGTCCCTTCCAGTCAGCCAGAGTTGGCTGCCCCCGGGTCACGGGACTACATGCATGGTTCCGAGATTCAAGGTAGGCTGGAAAAGTTGCGGGAACAATTCCCAGACATATTCTTCGACCGGATGACATTTGTTCCAGCCTTGGAACCGGTCCCCAAGAACTGGGATAGCGAAGTTGTCGGACATATCCGCCATGTCGCCAGGCAATATGAGATGATGAAAAAACATGCGGTCAACCTTTCAGAAGTCATCCGATCGCTTGAAATAGAAGCACACAGATCTAAGGCGAAGCTTGAAAACAATGAAAGGGCCAGGACAAAAATGGAGAAGGACCTTGAAGATGCTCAATCCCAGCTTGCTTTAGCACGGAGGGACGCTGAAAATTATAAGATAGAATTGGAGAATGCTAAGCAGCGCTTCCATTCGGAACTGGACTCCAATAGCCAAGAGAAAATGGCTTTAAAGAAGGAGGTCGAAGATCTCAAAATGGCCAACATCGAGTTGAAAACAACACAAGGCCATTTTGAAGCTGAGATGGCTGCTTGGGAGGCAGAAAAAGCGAGTTTAAAAGAAAGTTTGGCTTTGGCTAAAGCAGAAAAGGTGATTTTAAATGACCAGGTCTCGGATGCAGAGAGAAGGGCAGCCCTCGCCGAAAAGAACGTTGAAAGTGCCATCGAATTGGCCACTGCTTCTAACAACAAGCTCCTCGCAAGAGAGAAGGAGATTGAGGGATTTGAAGAGATGATTTTCGATTTCCTTGGACAGGTTCTCAAAACTCGCAACATCTCATGGATCCCGGATTACCATGTTACTTTGGCCAATTTATGGGATGCCATTGTGGAGGGTGAAAAGCACAGATTGGGGGTCGACGAAATCGATGAGGATGAGTTGATGAAAAGCATCCTAAGGGACAATGAGCCTGAGGACCTGGAAGAGGGTCGTCGTCTGATTTTAGCGGAGATGGAAAAGGAGAAAACCTTGGCTAAAGGTAAAAGCAAAATTGACGAAGGCTCAAGTTCAGTCGTGGAGCCCAAAACCTCTGGAGTTGAGGAGTACCATCCTGATGATCCGCTAATCCCTTTGGGCCTAACTCCGGTAGTTGTTAGAGCTCCTGCGACTATTCAAGAAGGAGGGTCTGCGGAAGGTATCTCCCTTTTTTCCCCGCAATTTGTCAAAGCAATTGTAAATTGTCGTCGTTTGGTAGAACAACCAATTGAGTTAGTAACGTGCGTTCCTCGTAATACAGGTGGCGAGCCCGTCGACAAGGGTGTTGAAAAAGAGGTGGAGGAGGAGGCTGTCTCACAAGGTGCCGGTGCTGATATACCAAGACAGGCTGAGGTCACAACAGCAGATAAAAGCGTCCCGGCACCTAGCACTGACGTTCCCAAAGATGCTGAGACCATCGAAGCCTTAAGAGACATGGATGGGCGCCATGTAGATGATGAAGAAGACATTATCGGCGCCAAAAAAAGCCGACGACGATGACGATGAGACATTGGCTAGCCGAAAAGCTAGGCAGGAGACAGAGATGGCTTCGAAAAAGGTGGGAGATGAGGCTTTGGACGTAGCCCCCCTTGCAGAATTCGATCCCAAAACTGGGATGATTGTGAAAATCCAGCCCAAATCTATCAGCCGACAGCTTCATTTCGCAAATCCCGATGATTTCCCGGCTTCCCTTTCTGATAGAAGGAAGAGAAAAGAGGTGGGAGAGGAATCTTCAGAAGAATCGGACGTTCCTCTTATTGACAAAAGGAAGAGGAAGAAAGGGGATCCGTCTGATACCGACAAGGCGAAGTTGGAGAGGCAGAAGCAAGAGAAGAGGCCAAAGCGTAAATAGGATATTTGTTGTTTGTTGATATTTTGTCTTTAGGCTTTCCACTGGTCAGGAAGTGTAATTGTGAGACTGGCCCTCACTTTCTTTTCTAGGTTATTTTTCACTTTGTTGGTTCGCAGTACATAAATAAAAGTTTATCTCCTTTTGCATCATTGTGTACCTGTATTCAAATAAACTTTCCATGTTTAGTCATAGGCCATTTAATAATAATTACAAATTAGTCAAACAAAAGATGGCCAAGAGAAATTTTTCATGCTGCGTTGCTGTATTAAAGTTCAGTATATGTATACGAGTGCATGTGCTCCCCAATCAGTTATTATCATAGCGTCTGACTGGGGTTTACTAAGGATTGATTAGCCTTGTCGGCAGGTTGCCCCCTATTTCTGAATATGGAGGGCTTGGAAGATTTCATAGGATAATTGTTCTTGTGGCGCCGAATCTCTGGCGCCTTTCTCAGTGCTTAATCATAGACTTCTTTGTACTCTCTTGACGGTTGCCAAGGTTAGAGTTGGAATGCAGTAGTTCAGTCGGTCCCCGATCCTTTAGCAGGGAAGAATTTCTTTCTCAGCGCTCAATCGGAGACGCTTTTATACTCTCTCTCTCTGGAGATTTAGAGTTTGTGCTCAGCGACTCATTCGCTCCCCGACCTTTCAGCGGGGAAGGAGCTATTTCTCAGCGCTCAATCGGAGATGCTTTTATACTCTCTCTCTCTCTCTGGAGAGTTAGAGTTCGAGCTCAGCGATTCGTTCGCTCCCCGATCCTTCAGCGGGGAGGGAGCTATTTCTCAGCGCTCAATCGGAGACGCTTTTATACTCTCTCTCTCTCTGGAGAGTTAGAGTTCGAGCTCAGCAATTCATTCGCTCCCCGATCCTTCAGCGGGGAAGGAGCTATTTCTCAGCGCTCAATCGGAGACGCTTTTATACTCTCTCTCTCTCTCTGGAGAGTTAGAGTTCGAGCTCAGCGATTCATTCGCTCCCCGATCCTTCAGCGGGGAAGGAGCTATTTCTCAGCGCTCAATCGGAGACGCTTTTATACTCTCTCTCTCTGGAGAGTTAGAGTTCAGATCAAGCAGCCCGCAATCATGTATGTTCATCAAACTCGTCCTAGATGTATGTTTTAATCCAATGCTCCGAGGATTGAAACCAGTCGGACAAGCAGCTGGAGCTCTTGCCAAGGCTTTGAGTTCCCCCAATCAGTCTACGGGGGGAACGGTTGGCAACATACTTCGGGTACCTGCATTTTTTTTATATAAAAATAAATAGGCAGATAAGTAAAGATGCAATAAAAGTAAATGACACACAATATTTTATAGTGGTTCGGTCGAATCATGACCTACGTCCACTTTATAATCTTTTGCTTTAAGGAATCAGACTATTCTAGGCAAGTCATGCCTTGTACATGATTTTTTAACAAAGCAAAAGAATAAATTTGAAACTTTCATGTTAAATATGGCCGTAAATGTTGGGCATTCCACACTCTGGGGATTTCCTTTCCATCTACGGTCGCCAGCTTGAAGGTTCCATTATCAAGCTTGCTCAGAATGGAGTACGGTCCTTCCCACTTCGCTCCCATATGAGTTGGGGGCGGGAAGACACGTTTCAGAACCAAGTCTCCAGGTTCCCAGGTTCGGGCTCGAACCTTTTTGTTGTAATATCGGGCAACCTGTTGTTTGCATCTCAAGGCGCGTAGGTCTGCTTCATCCCTCTTTTCTTCGATCATATCCAGGGACTCAAGGAGCAATTCATTATTGGTCATTGGATCATAATAAGCCACCCGGTGAGAAGGTGCCTTTATCTCAACCGGGATGACTGCTTCCGTTCCAAAAGCAAGGGAGAACAGGGTATGTCCTGTTGCCGATTTGTAGGTTGTTCTGTAGGCCTATAGTGCCAAGGGCAATTCGTCAGCCCACATGGCTCTAGCACGCTTCATTCTTCTTTTCAGAATGGACTTAATTACTTTATTTGCCACTTCGACTTGTCCGTTTGATTGCGGGTGCACCACAGAGGTGTATCGATTCTCGATGTGGTATTTTTGGCAGAAGTTTCTGAATTCAGTACTATCGAACTGAGTTCCGTTATCTGTTATTATAATCTTGGGAATCCCAAATCGACAGATGATGTTTCTCACGATAAAGTTGATTACTCGTTTGGTTGTGATTGTAGTTAGTGGTTCAGCCTCGACCCACTTAGTGAAATAATCTACGGCCACAATAGCGAACTTTGCTCCGCCCCTTGCTATGGGGAGACTTCCAATGATATCAATTCCCCACATAGCGAAAGGCCATGGACTCATCATCGTTTTTAACTGATTAGGAGGTGCTCTGGGTATCTTTGAAAATCTCTGGCACGCATCACACCGTCGTGCGTATCTTGCTGCATCCTTGCTTATGGTAGGCCAGAAATAACCATGCCGCAACACCTTTTTTGCCAAAGTTTGCCCTCCAGTGTGGTCGCCACATTCGCCTTCGTGGACTTCTTGCAGCACACATTTGATGTCATCGTGGGCTACACACCGAAGGAGGGGCATTGAAAACCCTTGTCTGTAAAGGACTCCGCCTTGCAGAACGTATCAGGCGGCTTTGCGAATCACTTTGCGCCTTTCGCTTTTCCTGGTCGGAAGCGTTCCATCCATCAGGAAATTCTTTAGAGGGGTCATCCAGGACTCCCTTTCTGGTTCCGTCTCTAGTACTAGGTCGATTTCCATTTGATCTATGCTAGGGGACCGAAGTACTTCAACGGGGGCTAGCCCAGTCAATTCAGGATCGTCGGAACTAGCCATCTTTGCCAACTTGTCTGCCTGCTGATTCTCTGACCGCGGAATATGAGATATGCTGTAGTGATCAAAACCGTTCAGCAATTCTTTCACTTTCTTTAAGTATAAAATCAATCTTGCACTTTTAGCTTGGAATCTTCCAGTGACTTGGTTCACAACTAACTTGGAGTCGCAGAAGATGTTCAGCTTTGTGACTTCAAGTTCTTTTGCAATCTTTAATCCGGCTATCAGAGCTTCATATTCGGAATCATTGTTAGTGGCATGAAATTCCATTCGGATTGCATAGGTTATTAATCGTTTCTCGGGGGTTTCAAGCACTATCCCAGCGCCGGATCTTTCGTCATTCCTAGCGCCATTAGTATACAATCCCCAGGCATTGGGAACGAAAAGTAATTTTGAAGGCTCAACTTCTTCGTTTGCTATATCTTCCTCAGGGACAGTGAACTCTGCTATGAAGTCGGCTATCACTTGCCCTCGAATTGACCGTCTGGGCTGAAAGTTCAAATCAAATTGACTTAGCTCAATATTCCATTTGAGTAACCGTCCAGATGCCTCTGGTCTCTGTAGGACTTGCCTGAGCGGGTGATCGGTGTATATGGTGATAGGATGCGCCTGAAAATAATGTCGAAGCTTTCTAGAGGCGATCAACAAACTATACGCCAACTTTTCTATTCGTGGATAATTACGCTCTGCTGCTGTCAATTTTTTGCTCACATAATACACAGGTCTTTGGATCTTATCCTCTTCTCTTACCAACGCCGAGCTGATCGCATGGGATGACACTGCCAAATACACGAATAAGTCCTCGTGATCCATTGGCTTAGATAATATCGGGGGTTTCTCCAGGTGCCTGAGCAGATTCTGAAACGCTTCTACGCAGTCGGGTGTCCATTTGAAGTGGCGTTTCCCTCGCTTTATTAATTCGAAAAATGGGATGCATTTATCCGTAGCCCTGGAGATAAATCTGCTTAGTGCGGCCACTTTTTCGGCAAGGCTTTGCACATCCCTAATCTGCCTAGGTTCCCGAATGTCTCTAATTGCCGCGATCTGGTCTGGATTTATCTCAATACCACGGGAACTGACGATAAATCCTAAGAATTTCCCGGAGGCAACACCGAATGAATATTTGGTTGGGTTGAGTTTCATTCCGTACTTTCGAAGAATGCCGAACATCTCTGTCAAGTCAGTTGTGTGTTGGGAAGATTGCTTGGACTTCACCAACATATCGTCGACGTATACTTCCATTGTTTTCCCGATCTGGTTATAAAACATCCTGTTGACTAAGCGTTGATATGTAGCGCCCGCATTCTTTAAGCCAAAGGGCATCACCACATAACAATATAATCCCAGATCCGTGATAAAACTAGTGTGTTCTTGATCTGGAACATGCATTGGAATCTGGTTATATCCCGAATAAGCGTCCATGAATGAGAGAAGTTCGTGACCCGCCGTCGAGTCCACCAACTGATCAATCCGAGGCAACGGGAAACTATCTTTTGGACAGGCTTTGTTCAAATCCGAGAAGTCGATACACGTTCGCCACTTCCCGTTGGCCTTTTTTACCAGGACTGGATTCGAAATCCAATCTGGGTAGGTCGAGTCTCTAATAAATCCGTTACTCTTTAGTTTTCCAACTTCTTCTTTCAAGGCAGCGGACCTCTCCGGGCCCAACATTCGCCTTTTTTGCTTTACCGGAGGATGTTTAGGGTCAATGCTTAAGGAATGGCTCATGATTGATGGGGATATCCCACACATATCCGCGTGGGTCCAAGCAAATACATCCAAGTTGTTTTTTAAGAAATCCGTCAATTCTTTAGCGAGATTCGGGTTTAACTGGGATCCAATCTTAAGGACCTTCTCCGGGTCGCTATCATCGATCGGTACATCCACTGTTGCCTCATTGGGAGTTGCCATTCTGCCCCCGGGTTCTTGATCCTCTCTGGGATCTATATCCTCGGGCGTCTCTCTGGGCGACTCTCCAACGACTATCCTCTTTGGTTGCTATAAGGTCTCCGCCCCCATAGGGGGAGAAGCGCCTTTAGTTTCAATATCCCCTCCGTTGCGAAGTAACTTTAGTTCGGCAACATAACATGCTCGCGCAGCCACCTGATCCCCTCTGACGATACCAATGCCAGCTTCTGTGGGGAATTTCAACAACAAGCACCAGGGGTCTATACAGGCTCTAAACTTGGCGAGGGCCGGTCGGCCCAAGAAGGCATTGTAGGGCGATTCAACGTCCAAAACTATAAAGGGAAGGATTCTCACTCTCTGGCGTTCTCCTTCCCCAAGTGTAACTGGTAACTCTACATAACCCATTGGAGCAATGGATGCTCCGTTAAATCCACGGATCCATCCTTGACAGGGCTTCAAGTCTTTTATTTCGAGGTTCATCTGGTCAAATGTCTTTTTGAAAAGAATATTGACAGAACTCCCGTTGTCCACTAGAACCTTATGAACAGTGGCTGGTCCAATAGGTACTGTAATCACAAATGGATCTTCAGTTGGAGCATGGACTCCAATGCTCTCTCGTTCTCGGAAAACGACATCGTCGGTCATCATTTTTCGCTGCTTCATCGGGATACTGTCCTCGGGGTTGTTGCATTCCCCTACCTCGAGGTGTTGTTTGGCTGCATTGACGTATTGATCCAATGCTTTGGAACTGTGCCCGGCGAGATAAAGTCCTCCGATCACAGTATTGATAACAATATTCTTTCCTTTCTGCTGGGCAGTCGGCCTAGCAGCAAGTTGATTCTGGTTCTGATTCGGGGTCTGCACTGCTTGCCCCCTGTCTCTGGGCGTTACTCTGTATTCATCTAACTTTCCTTCTCGAAGCAGCCTTTCGACTGCATCTCTTAGGTGACGGCATTCATTTGTCGAATGGCCGTGAATCTGATGAAAGAGACAAAACTTCCCTGTTTCACGCTCTTTCTCCGTCGACTCTCTGGGAGGTGGCCTCTTATTCTGGAGGACTTCATACGCATCCATGAAGATATTTTCCAGAGTATCATTTATTGGTGTATAACTTTCAAAGGCCCTGGGACGAGTCCTTCTCTGGGAGTCGTTCCCTCGGTTCCTCTTCCGGTTGTTGCTGTTACCATTATTATTGTTGTTACCTGGCTGACGACCACCCTGATTCTGATTTCCGACATTTACTTCAACTTTCCCCGAGCTGTCTCCCGTCTGTTTGATGGCGACATTGCTCTGGATTTCCTCCTTATCAGTTGTTTTAGCCTTTCGGTTAGCATATACCTCTTCCCGGCGTAAATGTACGTTGGCTTTCTCGTAGAATAACTCTCTAGTGTGGAGCGGCTTGCCTGCCAGGTACCTCCCGAATTCAGTGTCCTTATCTACTCCGTCAATCAGTGCTGTGACAACGGTTGGTTCATGGGGATCTTTAACCTCAGTAGCGGCCAAATTGAAACGATTCAGGTACACCCTTAAACTCTCGCCTGGTCGCTGCTTGACAAGGAACAAATCGATCACACTTTTTGTCTTCTGTGCGTAGATACGGAATTGTTCTGCGAACTTCTCACTCAACTCCCTGAAGCTAGAAATCGATCTCGCCGGCAAGCGAGTAAACCATAACAAAGCCACATCCTCCAGGAATATGGGAAACGCTTTGCACTTAACAGCGTCAGAGGCTGCGGCAGCGGTCATTGACCAAGAGTATCTCATCAGATGCTGGACAGGATCAGACCTACCCGCATATCGGTTCATTTGTGGCATGTTGAAACGCCTTGGAAAAGTCGCATCCAAAATATCGTCAGTGAAAGGGGTGTGACTTCGGTCAATTCCCCAATCTTCGTTCCGTTGTCCACGGCTGTCTTCCAGAATCTGATGGATCATGGCTGCAACATTCGCACTGGTCAGCGGAGGTTCAGGGTCAGTGCCTCTGGTCCGGCGGGGTTCTCTGATCTCTCTTCTGGGAGCAGTCACAAAATCCGGGGCTCGAATAGGACTCCGTTGCCCTCTGTCACCACAAGCATGTGCGCGGCGGCGGGGCTGAGGTAGTCTGTTATGTACAGGACTGTTCACATCTCGAGTCCTAGGAGTTGTGGCTTGATCGTTCACATTATGATTTGAGGGCCCCGCCCCTAGCGCTTCTTCTTCCTGCGATGGCAGGGTTCCGAACCGAAGTTGCTCTATGTTTTTGGCTCTCTCATACGGTCGTCGCGGAGGTCTTGGCGATTCCTCAGACGAAGAAGAATATCCCGGAGTGGGTGAACGAACCGGCGGCGTTCTTTGCCTTGCGAGTTCATCAAGCCTTCTGTCCATAGCCATCAAATTTTGTCGCAGGACGGAACTTTCCTGCCTTTGGGCAGCCAATTCATCAAACAATCTGTCCCACATTTCGGCGAAGCGAGAGAGATCCCCCTCAGTGACAGGAGCAGCAGGATCATATTGGTCATCATCACTCTCTCTTATGCGCAAAAAGCTTGAGCCGGGTCGAGCGGAGGGGCCAGGACGGTAGGAGCGAGCCATAGGCTCCTTTCCAGGTCTAGTTGTAGTCTGATCATCAATTCGGATAGCTGCGGTTCGTGGATGACGACTCGCAACGCCCCCCTGAGATCGATTCGCGGTCGTGGTGCGCGGAGGGTGCGAGGCGTTACCTCGGGATCGAGTTACAATCCCTTCAGCGGTCCGGATCGCCTCGTTCTCGTCGACTCGGAGCGTGGTGTCTTCGTCGGATCGGTTCGCCCCCTGCGCCCCGCGATCCAAAGCTTCTTCATTGCCCAGCTCGTGCACACTTTCTTCAATTGTTTCGTTGGTTTGTGAAGCTCGTGCTTCCTTGGATCTTTTTCCAGCCATGATATCCGAATCGCTGGAACCTTCAAAGAACCGAATAGTGAAACTTTAGGATTGTCTTCTCGGTGAAAGCACCAAAATGTTAGATCAAAATTTGGACCTAACACCCAAATTGTTCTGAATGTTATAGAGTTTCAAATGAAGAATGAGGAAAAAGAAAATAACACACAGAATTTATAGTGGTTCGGCGTTAACGAGCCTACGTCCACTTTATATATTATTGATTATACTTTGAAAGCTAATACAATCAAGGATTTCTCTCAGTACTCTCGTATTTGACAATAACGGCGAATCCTGTACTCAATATTGCCAAAAGATCCCAAAAAATGCCAAGCTCCGGGCTATTTATAGCTGATTTTGTCAGGCGGGTCGTGGTTACACGTGGCACGAATCCCGAGAACATCGGATCGCATCGCCACCGTTAAGGAAATAGTCAAATTAGCCGTTGTGGACAGGTGTCGCGATCTGCTTGAAAATCGGATCGTGCAGATGGGGAGAATTGGTCCAAATGACGGTTAGGGACACGTGTCGCTAGATCCGCACGTCTCGGATCGCTGAAGACTAGCTCACGCTTGAACGGGTCAGAGGGTTCGCCACGCATCAGGGGATCGGATCGATCAACACTGGGCAACAACAGATGCACGGATCGGATCGCATAAAGGTGTCGTTTCGCTGATGAAATGGGGGCGATCCGTCGAGACGCGATCCTCCGTGGGCGATCCGTCGAGACGCGATCCTCCGTGGGCGAGTCAATAGTGTGCGATCCATTCCTTCATATTTTTAGAGAACGTGGTTTCATGCTTTCTTCTCGTGAATGATCCTGGGTGGCTTGGTCAAAAAGCGAGCCAACAATTAGGGGTTACTAAGCCAAATCCTTGACCAAAAGATGATTTGGAGGTGATTTAGAGGTTGGAGGCCATTTTTAGGGATCCTTGGTGATAAGTGGAGGCTAGAAAACTGAAATGGAATGATTCTCCATCTCATTTCAGCCCTCCCATAACCCTAATCCCGAAATGAGTTATGGGCCTACTCACTAATCACCCGATTTGGCCCGGTTAAGCAGTTTTTCACACTCCAAACCTTGTTTCAGCCATATCTCCCAAACGGTAAGTCCGTTTGGCTATTGTGACCACTCTACGGAAAGGTAAACCATCAAACGAATCAAATGGAAGTGGTTTCAGGTCAAAATTCCTTTCCTATCAAAAGTTATGGCCAAAACAGTACCAACTAGGGGCAAAATGGTCATTTAGCAATCGACAAAAATCATGAACTTGGGAAATGACTCTAATAGATGTTTCCCAAAGTTACATGACCATACAACTTCATATGGGAAAGAAATAAATATTCTACGATCCTATGATGTGTAGAATACGGGTCATTACAGATTCCCTAGGCTTTCGTTTGGTGTATACATTTTTTGTCTTCCCTCTAATTCTCTCGTTTGAAACTGGATTTGTATCTTGTGTTGTTTCAGTACGATTAAGCATTGCCTGCGAACTAAACATGCTAGGGGTTGAAGGAAATTGATTTGGATTGTACATGTTACCAAACTATTGTGCAAAATTGATTTGGTTAAGTAATTGGCTTTGCTGTGGAGTGAGAAACTGCATTGGATTTGATTGTGGAGTAAATTGCATTGGATTTGACTGTTGAGTTTCAGATTGTGATAGCAAATTTGTAAAGTATGTAAGACTATCATCATACAAACCAACATTATTGTTGCTGCTTGAGTCTCCCATTAGAAGTTGTTTTTGTACTTAGTGTAGATAGTTTTTTGTAAGTGATGAATGATGCATATACTATACATGATATATATAAACAATCTTGTTGTGTATTATTATTTCGGAAACTGAGTAGTCTTATGCTATGAGTGTATTGTCTAGTCTAGTCTAGGCTTATCAACTTCCCATAAATTGTCCAATGCTTTTATCTCCAATGTGGTGGAATTTTCTAGTGTAGGCATCCTTGTAAACACTTGTCTTGGTCATTGATTTACGTGAAAACAGTTGCCCACTTTAACGACTTACGAGAAATAGTTGTCTAGTCTAGGCATGACGCAACTTTTTCAACTTACGAGAAATAGTTGTCTCATTTATTGCTTGTTGTGATAGTATAGGCATGGCATGGCACAACATTATCAGTTTTTGTGAATGCATGACACAACTATATTGGTTTTTGTGAATGCATGACACAGCTTTATCGGGTTTTGTGAAAGCATGACACAGCTTTGTCGGTTCTTGTGATTGAATGATACAGTTTTATCGGTCCATGTGAAGGCATGACACAACTTTATCAGTATGTGTGAAAAGATTCTTCCCTTTATTGGTGCAACAACAATTTTTTGATTTAGATGATGTGTGTATTAAATTTTTTTAAGCCTATATAACCTCATATATATTTTCTCAGCTATTTATTTCAAGATGACTTATGAAACATGGACATCATCGGATTTCCTTGTATTGATCAAAACTTACATTCAGATAGATACACTTCATATGGAAGAAGAAATTGATCAAGATATGTGGGTGACTCTCAATGATGCGTACAACAATCATTCAGACTGCAGAGTAAGGCAAAGTGTACTAGCAATGAGAAGTGCATTCACCTTGTTCACTAGAGATTGCAAGAGATATCGTAAAATAATGGACGCTGTGAAGGAGGAGGACATTTTCAAGCTGACGCGAGCAACGTATGACTCACGGTACGTCCACGAGTACCGTTCAAATTTCATAGGGCATGAAGCTTTCGATTTATGGTACAACTATATGCTTCAATTTGAGTAAGCAGTCTAAGATAGTTTGTTACCTTTGTTATTTGTTTACCTCCTTCTTTGTATTCTGTAGTGTTTGTTTGAATCTACGTAAGGAATTAATGGTCTGGAATATGGAAAACAAGGAGCATTTATAAAAACCGATACGATTGCATACAAACGAACATCTACAAAAGCTAAAGGAATAACTGATACAATAGCATACAACATTAACTCGTACCAAAATAAAAAGGGAAATACTACTGCAAGGAGATATAATAATCCTAGTTTGGTCTGCCAAAATTCAATCCATTAAGTTGATCTTGCAGTCTACTAACTTCAGTTTGCTAACCAACAGATTGAGTTTGCAACGTTGTTAGCTGGTACTGCAATTCATTTGCGTAGTTAGCCACTCTTTGTGAAAAAGGTTCGTCAATCCACTCCCAATAGGAATGCTCACTAGGGTAGGTATGGCATTTGAAATAACGTCGACCAATATGATTTCCTCTTATTATAACATCTTCAGCAACTGCATATCCGCACTCACATATTGTAATTAGCGAATTTACTTCATGTTCAAATTATTGTTCAATACTTACGTTGTGTTGGCGTTCTGGAACACGTCTACGATGTCGACTATTCCTTTCTGCATGTCTTCTTTGTACCCTCTCTTGCCTTTGAAGTTCTTTCTGTTCTCGTTCATGCTCTCTCAGATCTTTGTAGTGCCTTTCTTGCATTTCAATGTAGAAATCTATATCAGTTTCAGGTGAAGGTGGGTTGGAAGGCCTAGGGTGATCCATTGGATTTTCATAGTCAAAGGATGATGGAAGTGAAAGGTGACTATGATACTCCATTGTTGGATGAGTTGTACGGTTGCTTAAGTATATATATTTAAGATGGTGTAAATAAAAAGTGAAAGTAAGTTACTTTATATAGACGGTACCCGAGTACTACTCAAACAACAAATTCAAACACATCGTTATCAACTGATACGACAGTACATAATAGCTTTTAATAAGGAACAGAGTGCACTGTAACCTACAGTGAACAGTAGGGTACAGTGAAAAGCAAGATACAGTGATACACACTTTACAAGGCAAACCTACGCTAATCGACAACAAAACAATGTACACAAAAGAATCTACCATAATTAAAGCAGAACAGTGGAATACATCATTGATTGCCCTTCAAATGCCATAAATGCTCAACCAGGTCATCCTGTAGATTTTGATGTATCGCCCTGGATCTTATTTTCCGCAACCTACTCAAGAAAAACTCAATAGTTGCTGGATTTCTATCAGCAACAACTGTAGCAGCATTATCCGGATCATACCCTAAATAAGATGGAAAAGAACCCCGTTCTTCTTCGATGATCATATTGTGTAATATAATACATGCTCGCATCACATTACTTAATACTTGGGGTTTAAACAGTTTAATGGGGTTTTTTACAATGGCAAACCTGGCTTGTGGCACCCCGAAAGCACGCTCAACATCCTTCCTGGCCGCCTCTTGTCTTTTTGCAAAATATTTTTCTTTCTTTGTTTTTGGATCTGAAATTGTTTGGACTAGGGTACCCCAAGACGGAGATATACCATCTGCTAAATAATACCCCATGTCATATGTTTTTCCTCTAACTGTGAAATTACACGTCGGTGCCTTTCCATGTGCGAGATTTTTAAACAAATGTGATTGGTGTAATACATTTATATCGTTCATAGAACCAGGACAGCCGAAGAAAGCATGCCAAAACCAGAGATCATGTGAGGCAACTGCCTCCAGTATCATGGTCGCTTTGGGATAATGGCCGATAAATTGTCCATGCCAGGCCGTTGGACAATTTTTCACTCCTAGTGCATACAGTCGAGACTACCCAACATTCCAAGAAAACCTCTTTTGTCCCCTAAACCTTTCAGTTTATTCACGTCGGTCTGTGTGGGTGCTCGCAAATATTCTTCCCCATATAATTCAACGATAGCTACGCAAAAATGTTCTAGACTTAAACTAATTGTACTCGAACCCATTCGGACTAATTCATCGAATGCATTGGCTGCAATCCCATACGCTAAAACGCATAAAGCTCCTATAATTTTTTGATAAGGAGAACATCCCAAGGTTCCAGCACTATTTTGCTTTTGAACAAAATAATTATCATGATTAACAACGCCGTTAAAAATACGTAAAAATATATTCTTACTCATTCGGAATCGTCGACGAAAATCTTCATGACCATAGGTGCTTGGTGTGTTGAAATAGTCTTTTAATAATCTTGTGGTTCCTCCTGGATGGTCACGCAACTTCCTTTTGTCTACTCGGCCAAACACACTACCACCACGATTACCGTTCGAAGAACCTTCCATAACTACTTGTCTGACACGTGACTGGTGAAAGGTAACAACTTGTATCATTAACTCTAATCCTTCCCCACCAGATGTGCTGTCCGAAGATACTTGAATAAAATCTCTCTGATTGTATTGCTCATCATCTTCATCTGAATCAGTTGGACTTTGCTCTGTAACGTTATCAGTATCACTATCAGAGCCATCGCCCTCCGAATTCACATTCTCAACCTCTTCATAGTAATAACTTGTAGACATTAGTTAGTTATTGTAATTTAACTCAAAGGATTCTTATTTGTTCTGAATGAAATGAATAATGCTTTGCCTTATATATCCATTTTATACAACCGTTTTTAAAATAGCCGTTTATTATAGCCGTTTAAATATAACTGCTAAATATAGCTGTTTAAATATAATCATTAAATATAGCTGCTTAAATATAGTCGTTTTTTACAGAGCCGTTAAATATAGCCGTTTATTATAGCCGTTTAAATATAACCGTTAAATATAGCCATTTATTATAGTCTTTTAAATATAATTGTTAAATATAGCTGCTTAAATGTAGTTGTTTTTTTAAGAACCATTAAATACAGTCGTTATTAAAATAGCCGTTGATATTGGACATTAATTATCGAATTTCCTTGGACAAAGTTCTTTACCAAATTTCTTTGGACATTAATATTAAACATTAGAATGTGTTACACCAATTAGAGTTCATCACTTAAACATTAAACATTATTTCATAACTTAAACAAATAATGTTTATTGAACATTATATCATAACTTAGAATTCATAACTTAAACACTATTATTAATCAAATTTCAATACTGGTTTGGTCAACATGTCACGACCTTTTTTTTAAGTTGTTTAAACAGGATTCTAAAATCCCTTTTAGCCCTAAACGTTAAACAGTTTGCCGTTTAGGCCTTAAACGGCAAACTGTTTGTCGTTTAAGAGTTTTTTTCTCTTTTAAATACACTGCAGGGTAAACCTGCAGTGAGAAGAATACCAAAACTCCTGTAACCTCTTACAGGATTGCAGGTAAGCTTTTGTAAACAAATATCCTCATTCCATTTGCTTGAACACTCTATGGTAACTTCATACATCATTCATTACAATACAAACATTATATTACATTTGCTACAAGCTCTTGAACACTTCATTTGCTACAAGCATTATATTACATTTTCTACATTTGCTACAAACTCCGGTAACTTCGTACATCATTATATTACATATACTGCTTGTAGCGACTTCATTACAATACAAGCAAACATACTACATTACACACACCTACATGGCCAACCGCATTACACTACAAGGCTTCAACATTTATCAAATAATAACATTACATATCCTCCAACCCCGGAACGTAACCTTTACGCTTTTTCTTTTTCCCTTTCCCAGTAAGAAGCGACTTCATCTTGCTTACAAACCCCTTGCTCTTTGTTTTTGTTCAAACCACTAAATTTGAAAAATGGTACAAGTTAATTAACTAAAATTGAAAAACAAAACCATATGGCTAGTGATGATAATTTAGCTGCGTTAGCGTTCATAAGTGTTAGGACATACCTGGACTAGAAGAAGAACCTATTGGTACTTTAAACCTAACCCCATATTTATTTCTAATCACAGGTCTGGTATCCCCTCGGTCTCCACCGGAGCTATCACCATCTTCATTGTCGCCTTTATCTTCCTCATCCTCTTCATCTTCATGTACATCATGCTCCTGTTCGTCTTCTTTGTCCTCGTCCTCGTCTTCGCCATCTTCTTCATCTTGGTCTTCGTCTTCATTCTTGTCTTCGTCTTCATTCTGTCTTCGTCTCCGTCTTCATTTTGGTCTTCGTCTACGTCTTCCTCTTCATTCTGCAATTGGGTTATTGTTTTCTGCTTTTTGTTTGCTTTCGATCGACCAGTTTTTTTGGAATGCAGTCCTAAGACGGGTTCCCGAAAAACCTCCATATTCTTTACATTACAAAAATAAAAAAGGATTAAATTTAATATACTTTCATGTACACATAAAAAAAGGTATTGAACAATGAACTGATAACTTACAAAAACCTCTGCAGCCGAATTTATTCTATTCAATCCTTCTTTGCAATACTTTGATTGTTCCAGAGCCAAATGTTGCATACCCATATTCATCTCCCATAGACTATCGATATAGTAGTGAGACAGAACAGGAGGTAGGTAAGGTACATGCGGGATTGGTACCGGTTCTTTACCGGTCCAATGCATATGCCATCCTGGATCATCAGCCCAATCTCCTTGTTGAGGCAGTGGAAAAAACTGTGAAGCATAGTTGACTTCTGAGGAAAGAACAACGGGGGCTTGAATACCCGTCTTCAATGCAGATGACCCAAAGTAGTCGATATTACCAACACGAACTACGACATCTAGTAAAGGACCAACATCTTTAGAAATGGCCTTCCAATACGTTTTGTGGTCTTTATCCTGCCCTTGATAGATAAATTGTTGGCAACCATTTTGGTATAGCTCTTGTTGCATTTCCTCGTATGAACCATGCGTCTTTCTTGCAGTCATATGCAGAGGAGGATTTGAAGGGATAACCTCAATACCAGACAACTGTCGTAAGCACCTGTTGCCTAGAAACAACTCATAAAATTCTCCTTGAGGGACAAGAAGTGGCAAACGTTTCATAGACAAGTTATGTGTATGTACAACTTCATCAAAGGCAAGTGCAACTGAGTTGTTCCATGGATTCCAGTTTATGTGACATGCCTGTCGATGATCTATATGATAACGGGTGCTAGAAAAGAGATGTCGTGATGTGTCATGGGTGTTGACTCTATTTCCTTTCTCCCACACTTTCAATCTGGGGCAAGCAGTCTGCTTCATAGATTCTTTAACGATATAGCCACAAACGGTCGTATATCCAAAAAACCAATACTGAAAATTTAAACATTATATCATTATACAATTGAATAATAAATCAATTAAAATATACTAATGAAGTAGCACAACGAGTTAATATACCTGCAACAGCTCGATAAATCCAATTAGATGCCCCCTACTCAACACGGCCAAATCCAAACTCATGTATAGTATCCCAAAATTGCGGAACCTCAACCATATTGTTGAGCAAGCTCCAAATCATGAACAGCTTCCAGGTATCCAAGGCTTATAGTATCATCGGTAGTCGTAAAAAACAAAGTTCCCATCATATACAACGCAAATATACGAGCAACATGATCAAGATTATTCAAATTGGCGGCAATGTAAGTGTCATCAAAATATTTCGCTAGATGGGATATATCAACATTGCCCCTTTTAATATCTTTCTTCACAAGAAGCGGTAAAAGTTGGATTGCATCAGCGAACACACTCCAATTCTCGTTATATGGTATACTCCGTGTATTCATTCCAACGGAAATGGATGTCAACATAGTAAAATCCAATGGCGTCAAACCAATCTCAGCATTTGGAAATAAAAAAGTATGCGTTGTTGGCCACCATCGCTCGTCTATAGCATAAATACATCTATTGTCAGAGTTTTTCAACTCAACATCCATGAATCTACCAAAATTTGAAGTATCGGGTCTCTAATTTGAGGATGAACGTTATTTTTTTTTTCCACCATTTCAACACGGTTGTGAAAGCACCATGACATCTCATTCTATCACGATTGTATTAATAAATCCGAATTTATGTAAATTAGTCAGACATTATCAAAATATGAAGATTCAACATGTAGTTTAACAATATAAATCAATTACCGTTATCTCTTTCCCTTTGTTGTAAATGTGGTGGATGCCTTCTTGTAGCCGTGTGATGGACCTAAATGGAAGATCAGGTGAAATTATCTCGTCTACACCAACACCAATTCCGCCTTCATCGCCTACGAAGGATTTTCGATTTCTCCTCCCAATTTTCCTTCTACGAACTACCGAGGTTGTAACGGCCCGCCCCGCACCAACCGACATTTACTCCAAAGGTGCGCTGTACACATGTCCAGTTAGCACGGAACGGGTCGCCAGAAGGAAAAAGGAAGAAGGAAATGAACCAACAAGGAACCTATAAAATGTCTCACAGCGCATAGGATAAAATATAATAATAACATACTTGACATAAAACAGGCGAGACAGTGCATAAGCTGAAACAACTAACATAGCAGCGGAAAATGTAAGTACAACTTATGATCCAAAGTTAAACATTATTACAACTTTCAAACTGTCTCAAAGCAAAAGCAAGATAAAGGAGGCACACTACTAATGCCCAAGTAGAGACCACCAACGACACAGGGAGAATGTATATATATAATACGTGGAAGCCTCCTGCCCGCCTCCGAATCAGCACTCGCACATCACCAGCTAACCTGTCTCTAGCCTGCTCGTGTGAGCACCCGGAGTAATAAGAGGAGACATAAAACTCTGGGTCAGACATAAATCCTGGTATGAGCGATAAGCATCTAAAGTGAACAATAACAGGTAGACTAGAACATACCTGAACCTGGACCTGCAACCAAAGAGTTAGCACTACATACTGTACAACACTCTAAGGTGCCATTTCAAATGGTGTAAAGATAAAGGGGGTGGGGGTGTGCATGTCATAGTAATGGCAAACAATCAAACATAGCATCCATCCTCACATCTCTCACTCAGTGCATAAAGCATACAATATTCACCACTTCGATCACCCCACATACCTTGCTACGATCACTTTGCCCCATGAAGTCATAAATGGCTTCACTGCACTGATAACGTAGCCACTAATCCTTTGCTATGTCCACTTGCCCCATGGAGTTGTTCACCCCATCTGCGCTGGCTCATAGCCTTACCAATCCTTTACTATGTCCACTTGCCCCATGGAGTTATTCACCCATCTACGCTGGCTCATAGTTACTATGTCCACTTGCCCCATGGAGTTATTCACCCCATCAGCGCTGGCTCATAGTCTTACCAATCCTTTACTATGTCCACTTGCCCCATGGAGTTATTCACCCCATCTGCGCTGGCTCATAGTTTTGCTACCATCACCTTGCCCCTCGAGTCATAATGACTCTACTGCACTGATAAGTAGCCCATCATCCATCTTTAGTGGTGAATCGAAGTTATGAACGTCGACAACTCCTTAGCACACGTCCCGCAGCAAAGTCCAGCCATGAAGTGAACTCATCGGCTCCCAACTGGATCCTGAGCTCTAACTTGCCATATTGGACTACCTTTGCATCTCGGGTTATTGGTCAATACTGGGTCGGGTCGGGTTCCCCTCAAGCCATCGGTTCGGGTCGGGTGTCCATTCTGAGTCGGGTCGGTGTGTTGTCCTCCCCCATAGCGGTTCGGTTTGGGTTCCCAGCATTGCATCGGTTCGGGTCGGGTGTTCTCCTCCGGGTCGGGTGTCCCACCTCGGGTCGGGTCGGGTGCCATCCCCCTTCCAGTTCGTGCTTCCACTCCGATCCGCTCCCTCGTTCATCACGTGCTCCGATCCGATCCCTCCTTCTTTATCCGATCCGATCCCAGTTCAATTAGCGTGGCCTTCTTTTTTGCCAGTTCTCTCAAGTGTCAGTCCCGATCCGATCAGATTCCTTGCCCAGTTCAACTTATCCGATCCGAGCCACCATATCCGATCCGATCCGAAACCTGCACTGTTTCCTGAAGCTTTTCCAGCAAGTGTTTACACCGTTCGACGACGTTTTCGACCATTCTAACTATTGAAATCAATCACAAAGCATATCATACAGTCATAGCAACATGCATAATCAACCACAAACATCAAAACATCAATATGATAGGTTAAAATGGATCAAACATACCCAAAACCCCATATTTCCCCTTAAGCATGTTTAGGTAAAACTAATGATAGGATTAGCAAAACTTAACCAAATTAACCCAAATTCATATTAGAGGTCTAAAACATCATTTAGGAATTTATGAACATTTTTCCAGAATTTTATCATGTTTAAATTCGCTAATTAACACTAATTACCCTTAATTAACCATAACTAGTGCAAAACTATGCAAATCACTCACCTTAGCCACAAATAAACTAAGATCTGAAATAAATCTCTGATTTGATGCAAATCCCAATGCTAAACAACGGTTTCAATGTTGATTTGGTGTAGATCTTCCTTGATTAGGTGTTGCTAAGCTTGATCCTTGATTAAAAGATGATTTGGAGGTGATTTAGAGGTTGGAGGCCATTTTAGGGTTCCTTGGTGATAAGTGGAGGCTAGAAAACTGAAATGGAATGATTCTCTAACTCATTTCAGCCTCCCCATAACCCTAATCCCGAAATGGGTTATGGGCCTATTCACTAATCACCCTATTTGGCCCGGTTAAACAGTTTTTCACCTTCCAAACCTTATTTCAGCCATATCTTCCAAACGGTAAGTCCGTTTTTCACATGTGACCACTCTACGGAAAGGTAAACCACCAAACGAATCTAATGGAAGTGGTTTCAGGTCAAAATTCCTTTCCAATCAAAAGTTATGGCCAAAATAGTACCAACTAGGGGTAAAATGGCCATTTAAAAATCAACAAAAATCATGAATATGGGAAATGACTCTAATAGATGTTTCCCAAAGTTACATGATCATACGACTTCATGCGTGAAAGAAATAAATATTCTACGATCCTTCGATACGTAGAATGCAGGTCATTACACTCTCCCCCCCTTAAGAAATTTCGCTCCTGAAATTCCCCAACCAAAACACGCAAAGGGTCCCGCATGCCTATCAACCATAAAACAACAATCAAACATGCAAAACAAGCAAGATAAGTCTATCCTAGCATGCGGAATAACTAAATTACGAAGTAAATCTTACCAGGCAAAGAGTTCTAGATACGTCTTCCTAATGCTCTCCTCTGTCTCCCAAGTACAGTCACTCTCGTCCTCGCCCCATTGAACCTTGACTAGCTTCACCGCCTTCCTTCGAAGTTGCTTCGTATCGTGCCCCACAATACGAATCGGCTTGCAGTTTCCAACCGCCTCAGGTTCTACTTCGAAGTCCTCTAACTGATTAGGTGAAATAGTCATATCCGAGTCGTGAACGAACTTCCTTAGTTGGGAAACATGAAACACATTGTGAACTCCCGCCATCTTCTCTGGTAAGCCAACTCTATATGCCAAATTCCCGACTAGTTCAAGAACAGGGGATGGGCCAACAAATCTTGGTGCCAATTTGCCTCTCCTGCCAAATCGTATCACGCTCTTCAACGGAGAAATCTTGACAAACACCAAGTCACCAACGGAGAATTTTAAGTCTCTTCTCCTCTTATCAGCATAACTGTTCTGCCTATCCTGGGCAGCTTTCATTCGTTGTTGAATGTTCTTAATCTTATCCGAAGTTTCTCTCACCACATCCGGTCCAAGCATAAACTTCTCGCCAGTCTCTATCCAACATGATGGTGAGTTGCACGGTCTTCCGTACAAAGCTTCATATGGAGCCATACCGATACTGGATTGGTAGCTATTATTATATGCAAACTTTACTAGATGCAAATAGTCATCCCATGATCCGCCAAAATCCAGTACACAAGCTCTCAAGAGATCTTCCAATATACGATTCACCCTCTCCGTTTGACCGTCGGTCTGCGGATGATATGCGGTACTGAGATGTAACTCTGACCCTAGAGCCTCTTGTAAGCTCTTCCAAAAACCACTAGTAAACAACGGGTCTCGGTCACTCACAATGCTTTTAGGTACTCCATGAAATCTCACTACCCACTTCATATACAATTCTGCCAACTTGGCTACCATTCTGGTCGATTTGACTGGTATAAATCTTGCACTCTTAGTCAATCGATCTACAATTACCCAAATGCTATCATATCCCGATCTAGTCCTTGGTAAACCATTGATGAAATCCATCGAGACTTGCTCCCATTTCCATTCGGGAATTTCTAATGGTTGCAACAACCCACTAGGCTTCTTTTGCTCGGCTTTAACTAGCTGGAAATTCATGCATTTGGATATAAACTTCCCAACGTCTCTTTTCATCCCTTCCCAGTAGTAAGTCTGCTTCATGTCTCGATACATCTTATTACCACCGGGATGTATAGTCAGTTTTGAGCGATGACATTCTCTAAGCACTTCATCTCTCAAACCATTCACGTTGGGTACAACTAGCCTTCCATTCTTCCTAAGCCATCCATCATGATCAAGCCCATACACATTCATCTCCTCACCGTCGATGTTCATCTCTAACTTGGAGATGATTTCTAATAGATTAGGATCGTCCCTCTGGCTGGAACCAATCCGCTCTATCAAAGTGGGTCTGATCGCCAAACTAGCTAGCATGACGGGATCCAATTCGCACTTTGGTCTGAAATCAAACCCCGCGATATACTCCAGTTGCTTCCATTCAAGAAACATTGCCCCTAAACTGGCATGTCTCCTACTCAAGGCATCGGCTACCGCGTTACCTTTCCCAGGTGTGTATGCAATATCAAAATCATACAAAGCCAAGAACTCTAACCACCTTTGCTGACGGAGATTCAGATCTTTCTGGGAGAAGAGATACTTTAACGATTTATGATCAGTAAACAACTCAAATCTTTCTCCCAAGGGATAGTGTCTCCACATCTTCAGCGCAAATACGATCGCTGCTAATTCCAAATCATGGGTAGGACACTTCTTCTCATGCGGCTTTAGCTGTCGACTAGCATAAGCTACAACCCTACCTCCTTGCATCAATACAGCACCTAGTCCGGTACCACAAGCATCCGTGTATACCGTCATCTCTTCATTCCCCTTAGGAATGACTAACACTGGCGCACGCGTCTACCTCTCTTTTAGACTCTTGAAGGCATTATCACACATTCCGTCCCAGACGAAGGACTGATTCTTCTTAGTCAATTGAGTCAACGGTGCTGCTATCTTGGAGAAGTCCTGGATAAACTTACGATAATATCCAGCTAATCCCAAGAAACTTCTTACATCTGTTGCATTCTTGGGCGTAGGCCAATACTGTACCGTAGCCACCTTCGCAGGGTCCACGGCAATACCACTCTTTGAAACAACATGACCCAAGAATCTCACTTCCCTTCTCCAAAAATGACACTTAGAGAATTTCGCTTTCAGTTGGTGTTTCCTCAACACCTCCATCACTATCCTCAAGTGTCCCTTGTGTTCCTCCTCTGTCCTTGAGTAAACAAGGATATCATCTACGAACACAAGAACAAACTTATTCAATTGATCTCTGAATACTCGATTCATAAGATCCACAAAGTAGGCTGGTGCGTTGGTCAACCCAAATGCCATGACCAACCACTCATAAAATCCGGACGGCGTCCTAAATGCCTTTTTCGGAACACTCTCATCCGCTACTCGAAGCTGATGAAATCCTATCGCGAGGTCCAACTGGGAGAACACTCTTGCTCCTTCCAGTTGATCAAACAAATCATCTATCCACGGTAGAGTATACTTATTCTTCCTCGTTACCTTATTCAACTCGCGATAGTCCACACACGAACGAAGGGAACCATCTGCCTTAGTGGCAAATACAACTGGTGCTCCCCACTCGGAGACACTCCTTCTAATAAATCCCTTCTTCAAAAGATTGCTGACTTGCACCCCGAGCTCTTGCTGCTCCCTTGCTGCCATACGACGAAGTGGCATCACTATAGGTCTGACATCTTTCACTAAATCAATACGGAACTCAATCTCTCGGTGTGGTGGAAGCCCGGTCACCTCCTCGAAGACGTCCGGATACTGGCCAATCACGGGCACATCTGACAACTCATCCTGTGGGATGTCGAGGGAATTTACAAAACTAGCCATAACCCCATCACTAGGTAGACTACCAAACACTACCCTCCGCCCATCATCCGCCCTCACTGTCACCAAAAAGCCCTCACAGTCTACCACCACCCCGTATCTTTGGAACCAATCGACCCCCAATATAATGTCATACCCAGTAAAGCCCAAAACAAAGCAATCACATACAAACATACATCCATGACTCGATAAGACCAAATTTCGGAAAATCATACTAAGGCTAGTCGAACCACCAATCGGGTTCATCACAACCAATGGTCTATCGACTATCTCGGGTTCCAGTCCCAACCTATCTACTAGGTCACTAGATATGAAGGAACGGGAAGCCCCAGTATCAAACAAAACTCGAACTGGTACATCATAAATAGAAAGCATACCTTGAATAACAACATTCTTTCCTTTCTCCGCCGCAGTTGGGGCATTCGACGAAGAAGGAACAACATCAATAGCATATGCTTTCACAATCTGCTTCTCCTTCAGAGGTTGCGGACACTTATCCTTGAAATGTCCCACTTGACCACAGTTGAAGCACTTCTTATCTGCTGGCTTGGCCCGACAATCTTTAGCATAATGGCCCTTCTTACCACAGCTGAAGCACTCAACATCCTTCTTGCTCTTTTTCTGACCACCCTTAGATTGGTCCTGCTTCCTATTATTCTGAGAGTTATTCTTGCCTCCACCGCCTGCTTGCGGCTTTGGCCCTCCTGCAGATGCAGCCTCAGCCTTTGACTTAAGGTAAAGACTCTCTGATCTCAAAGCTTTCCCGATAATCGATTCAAAAGTCTCATCGATGTGGTTGATAAGCCTTTCCCCCAAGTATCCATCCAAACCAGTAATGAACTTCCCATTTTTCTTCTCAGGAGTATCGATAAGAGATAGTCCATACTTCGACAAGGTGTCGAACTCAGCAATATAGTCAGAAACTGCCCTTCCGTTCTTCTTGAGTTCCAAGAACCTCTTGAACAACACTGACTTCTGGGCAGCTGGAATAAACTTCTCGCTAAAGCGAGCTTTGAACTGAACCCAAGTAACCTGATCATCTGGAGTAGCTGTTCTAATGGCATTCCACCAATTCATCGCTCGCCCTTGCAGCTGACGAGACGCTAGCCTTCTCTTCATCGCATCTTCAAGACCCAAGTCGTCGAAGATACGGGCGTAGCTATCCATCTAATCTTGAACATCCATGGCCGACTCTGTCCCGTGGAATGGCTTCCCACCAAGGTTAGTGTAATCTTTGCACAACTTGGCGAAATCGACCCTAGGCGCCTGCACTACTGGGCCAACACCTACTCCGGGATTGGGATGTGACAGCCCGCTCCGAACCAACCGACATTTACTCCAAAAGTGCGTTGTACACATGTCCAGTTAGCACAGAACGAGTCGTCAGAAGGAAAAAGGGAAGAAGAAAATGAACTAATCAAGAACCTGTAGAATGTCTCACAGCGCATAGAACAAAATATAATAATAACATACTTGACATAAAACAGGAGAGACAGTGCATAAGCCGAAAATCAGAACTAAACATCATAGCAGCGGAAATCCAAAATACAGCTTATTACAACTTTTCAACTGTCTCAAAGCAAAAGTAAGATAAATGAGGTACACTACTAATGCCCAAGTAGCGACCACCAACGACACAGGGAGAATGTGTGTATATATATATATATCATACGTGGAAGCCTCCTGCCCGCCTCCGAGTCAGCTACTCGCGCATCACCAGCTAACCTGTCTCTAGTCTGCTCGTGTGAGCACCCAGAGTAATAAGAGGAGACATAAAACTCTGGGTCAGACATAAAGCCTGGTATGAGCGATAAGCATCTAAAGTGAACAATAACAGGTAGACTAAAACATACCTGAACCTGGACCTGCAACCAAAGAGTTAGCACTACATACT
This sequence comes from Allium sativum, assembly GCA_030737875.1. Lineage (NCBI taxonomy): Eukaryota > Viridiplantae > Streptophyta > Magnoliopsida > Asparagales > Amaryllidaceae > Allium > Allium sativum. The sequence goes on along the minus strand of CM060927.1, from coordinate 61,725,298 downwards.
GTACAACACTCTAAGGTATCATATCAAACAGTGTAAAGATACGGAGGTGGGGGAGGTGTGCATGTCATAGGGATGACAAACAATCAAACATAGCATCCATCCTCACATCTCTCACTCAGTGCGTAAAGCATACGATATTCACCACTTCGATCACCCAACATTCCTTGCTACGATCACTCTGCCCCCATGAAGTCATAAATGGCTTCACTGCACTGATAACGTAGCCACTAATCCTTTGCTATGTCCACTTTGCCCCATGGAGTCACAAGAACCCCATTGCACTGGCTCATAGCCTTACCAATCTTTACTATGTCCACTTGCCTCATGGAGTTATTCACCCCATCTGCGCTGGCTCATAGTCTTACTACGCATCACCTTGCCCCTCAGGTCATAATGACCCTACTGCACTGATAACGTAGTCTTGCTACCATCACCTTGCCCCTCAGGTCATAATGACCCTACTGCACTGATAAGTAGCCCATCATTCCTTTTTAGTGGTGAATCGAAGTTATGAACGTCGACAACTCCTTAGCACACGTCCCGCAGCAAAGTCCAACCATGAAGTGAACTCATTGGTTCCCAAATGGATCCTGAGCTCTAACTTCCCTTATTGGACTACCTTTGCATCTCGGGTAATTGGTCAATACTGGGTCGGGTCGGGTTCCTCCTCAAGCCATCGGTTCGGGTCGGTGTCCTTCATCTGTTCGGGTCGGGTCTCCTTCTGGTGCGGTTCGGGTCGGGCATTCCTCTGGGTTCGAGTCAGATGCTTCTCTTCGGGTCGGGTCAGGTGCTTCCCTTTGGGTCGGGTCGGGTGTCCCTTCTTGGTTCGTGCTTTCGATCCGTCTTCATGCTCCCTCTCTGATTCGCCTTCGTGCTTCCGCTCCGATCCATCCTCCTCGATCCGATCCGTCTTCCTTTATCCGATCCGATCCCAGTTCAGCTAGCGTGGCCTTCCTTTTTGCCACTTTTCCCAAGTGTTGGGTTCCGATCCGATCCCAGTTCAGCTAGCGTGGCCTTCCTTTTTGCCACTTTTCCCAAGTGTTGGGTTCCGATCCGATCGGATCCTTTTCTCAGTTCTACATATCCGATCCGAGCCCTATGTCCGATCCGATCCGAACCCTGCACTGTTTTCTGAAACTGTTCCAGCAAGTGTTTACGCCATTCGACGATGTTTTCGACCATTCTAACTATTAAAATCAATCACAAGGCATTTCATACAGTCATAGCAACATACATGATCAACCACAAACACCAAAACATCAATATGATAGGTTAAAATGGATCAAACATACCCAAAATCCCATATTTCCCCTTAAGCATGTTTAGGTGAAACTAATAATAGGATTAGCAAAACTTAACCAAATTAACCCAAATTCATTTCAGAGGTCCAAAACATCATTTAGGAATTTATGAACATTTTCCCCGAATTTTATCATGTTTAAATTCGCTAATTAACACTAATCACCCCTAATTAGCCATAATTAGTGCAAAACTATGCAAATCACTCACCTTAGCCACAAAATAAACTAAGATCTGAAATAATTCTCTGATTTGATGTGAATCTCAATGCCAAACAGCAGCTCCTTTGTTGCTTTGGTGAAGATCTTCCTTGATTAGGGGTTGTTAAGCCAAATCCTTGACCAAAAGATGATTTGGAGGTGATTTAGAGGTTGGAGGCCATTTTTAGGGTTCTTTGGTGATAAGTGGAGGCTAGAAAACTGAAATGGAATGATTCTCCATCTCATTTCAGCCCTCCCATAACCCTAATCCCGAAATGGGTTATGGGCCTACTCACTAATCACCCGATTTGGCCCGGTTAAGCAGTTTTTCACCCTCCAAACCTTGTTTCAGCCATATCTCCCAAACGGTAAGTCCGTTTGGCTATTGTGACCACTCTACGGAAAGGTAAACCACCAAACGAATCTAATGAAAGTGGTTTCAGGTCAAAATTCCTTTCCAATCAAAAGTTATGGCCAAAACAGTACCAACTAGGGGTAAAATGGTCATTTAGCAATCTACAAAAATCATAAGCATGGAAAATGACTCTAATAGATGTTTCCCAAAGTTACATGACCATACAACTTCATACGGGAAAGAAATAAATATTCTACGATCCTATGATGTGTAGAATACGGGTCATTACACTCTCCCCCTCCCCCCCCCCCTTAAGAAATTTCGCCCCCGAAATTCCCTAATCAAAACACACACAAAGGTTCCCGCATGCCTATCAACCATAAAACAACCATCAAACATGCAAAACAAGCAAAACAAGTCTACCCTAGCATGCGGAAAACTAAATTTCAAAGTAAATCTTACCTGGCAAAGAGTTCTGGATATGCCTTCCTAATGCCCTCCTCTGTCTCCCAAGTACAATCATTCTCGTCCTCGCCCCACTGAACCTTGACTAGCTTCACCGCCTTCCTTCGAAGTTGCTTCGTATCGTGCCCCACAATACGAATCGGCTTGCGGTTCCCAACCGCCTCGGGTTCTACTTCGAAGTCCTCTAACTGATCAGGTGAAATAGTCACATTTGAATCGTGAACGAACTTCCTTAGTTGGGAAACATGAAATACATTGTGAACTCCCGCCATTTTCTCTGGTAAGCCAACTCTATATGCCAAATTCCCGACTAGTTCAAGAACAGGGAACGGGCCAACAAATCTTGGTGCCAACTTGCCTCTCCTGCCAAATCGTATCACGCTCTTTAACGGAGAGATCTTGACGAACACCAAGTCACCAACGGAGAATTTCAAGTCTCTTCTCCTCTTATCGGCATAACTCTTCTGCCTATCTTGAGCAGCTTTCATTCGTTGTTGAATGACCTTAATCTTATCTGAAGTTTCCCTCACCACATCTAGTCCAAGCACAAACTTCTCGCCAGTCTCTATCCAACATGATGGTGAGTTACACGGTCTTCCATACAAAGCTTCATATGGAGCCATACCGATACTGGATTGGTAACTATTATTATATGCAAACTCTACTAGATGCAAATGGTCATCCCATGATCCACCAAAATCCAATATACACGCTCTCAAGAGATCTTCCAATATACGATTCACCCTCTCCGTCTGACCGTCGGTCTGAGGATGATATGCGGTACTGAGATGTAATCTTGACCCTAGAGCCTCTTGTAAGCTCTTCCAAAACCCACTAGTGAACAACGGGTCTCGGTCACTCACAATGCTTTTGGGTACTCCATGAAATCTCACTACCCATTTCATATACAATTCTGCCAACTTAGCTGCCGTTCTGGTCAACTTGACTGGTATAAATCTTGCGCTCTTAGTCAATCGATCCACAATTACCCAAATGCTATCATATCTCGATCTAGTCCTTGGTAAACCATCGATGAAATCCATCGAGACTTGCTCCCATTTCCATTCGGGAATTTCTAATGGTTGCAACAACCCACTAGGCTTCTTTTGCTTGGCTTTAACTAGCTGGCAATTCATGCATTTGGATATAAACTTCCCAACGTCTCTTTTCATCCCTTCCCAGTAGTAAGTCTGCTTCATGTCTCGATACATCTTATTACCACCGGGATGTATAGTCAGTTTTGAGTGATGACATTCTCTAAGCACTTCATCTCTCAAACCATTCACGTTGGGCACAACTAGTCTTCCATTCTTTCGAAGCCATCCATCTCGATCAAGCCCATACACATTCATCACCTCATCGATACCCATCACTAACTTGGAGATGATTTCTAATAGATTAGGATCGTCCCTCTGGCTAGAGCCGATCCGCTCAATCAAAGTGGGTCTGATCGTCAAACTAGCTAGCATAATTGGATCCAATTCGCACCTTGGTCTGAAATCAAACTCCGCGATATACTCCAGTTGCTTCCATTCAAGAAACATTGCCCCTAAGCTGGCATGTCTCCTACTCAAGGCATCGGCTATCGCATTACCTTTCCCAGGTGTATATGCGATATCAAGATCATACGAAGCCAAGAACTCTAACCATCTTTGCTGACGGAGATTCAGATCTTTCTGGGAGAAGAGATACTTTAACGATTTATGATCAGTAAACAACTCAAATCTTTCTCCCAAGAGATAGTGTCTCCACATCTTCAGCGCAAATACAATCGCTGCTAATTCCAAATCATGGGTAGGATACTACCTCTCATGCGGCTTTAGCTGTCGACTAGCATAAGCTACAACCCTACCTCCTTGCATCAAAACTGCACCCAGTCCGGTACCACAAGCATCCATGTATACCATCATCCCTTCATTCCCTTTAGGAATGACTAACACTGGCGCACGCGTCAACCTCTCTTTTAGACTCTTGAAGGCATCCTCACACACTCCGTCCCAGACGAAGGACTGATTCTTCTTAGTCAACTGAGTCAACGGTGCTGCTATCTTGGAGAAGTCTTGGATAAACTTACGATAATATCCAGCTAATCCCAAGAAACTTCTTATATCTGTTGCATTCTTGGGCGTAGGCCAATCCTGTACCGTAGCCACCTTCGCAGGGTCCACGGCAATACCACTCTCTGAAACTACATGACCCAAGAATCTTACTTCCCTTCTCCAAAAATGACACTTAGAGAATTTCGCTTTCAATTGGTGTTTCCTCAACACCTCCATCACTATCCTCAAGTGTCCCTTGTGTTCCTCCTCTGTCCTTGAGTAAACAAGGATGTCATCCACGAACACAAGAACAAACTTATTCAACTGATCTCTGAATACTCGATTCATAAGATCCACAAAATAGGCTGGTGCATTGGTCAACCCAAATGGCATGACCAACCAATCATAAAATCCAGACGGTGTCCTAAATGCCGTTTTTGGAACACTCTCATCTGCTACTCGAAGCTGATGAAATCCTGTCGCGAGGTCCAACTGGGAGAACACTCTAGCTCCTTCCAGTTGATCAAACAAATCATCTATCCGTGGTAGAGGTTATTATTCTTCCTCGTCACCTTATTCAACTCGCGATAGTCCACACACAAACGAAGGGAACCATCTGCCTCAGTGGCAAACACAACTGGTGCTCCCCACTCGGAGACACTCCTTCTAATAAATCCCTTCTTCAAAAGATTACTGACTTGCACCCCGAGCTCTCGCTGCTTCCTTGGTGCCATATGACGAAGTGGCATCACTATAGGTCTGGCATCTTTCACTAAATCAATACGGAACTCAATCTCTCGGTGTGGTGGAAGCCCGGTCACCTCCTCGAAGACGTCCGGATACTGGCCAACCACGGGCACATCTGACAACTCATCCTGCGGGATGTCGAGGGAATTTACAAAACTAGCCATAACCCCATCACTAGGTAGGCTACCAAACACTACCCTCCGCCCATCATCCGCCCTCACTGTCACCAAAAAGCCCTCACAGTCTACCACCACCCCGTATCTTTGGAGCCAATCGACCCCCAATATAATGCCATACCCAGTAAAGCCCAAAACAAAGCAATCACATACAAACATACATCCATGACTCGATAAGACCAAATTCCTGCAGATCATACTAAGGCTAGTCGAACCACCAATCGGGTTCGTCACAATCAATGGTCTATCGACTATCTCGGGTTCCAGTCCCAACCTATCTACCAGGTCACTAGATATGAAGGAACGGGAAGCCCCAGTATCAAACAAAACTCGAACTGGTATATCATAAATAGAAAGCATACCTTGAATAACAACATTCTTTCCTTTCTCCGCCGCAGTTGGGGCATTCGACGAAGAAGGAACAGCATCAATAGCATATACTTTCACAATCTGCTTCTCCTTAAGAGGTTGCAGACACTTATCTTTCTGATGTCCCACTTGACCACAGTTGTAGCACTTCCTTTCCGCTGGCTTGGCCCGACATTCTTTAGCATAATGGCCTTTCTTTCCACAGCTGAAGCACTCAACATCCTTCTTGCTCTTTTTCTGGCCACCCTTAGATTGGTCCTGCTTCCTCTTATTTTGAGAGTTATTCTTGCCTCCACCGCCTGCTTGTGGCTTTGGCCCCTCTGCAGATGCAGCCTCAGTCTTTGACTTAGGGTAAAGGCTCTCTGATCTCAAACCATTCCCCACAATCGATTCAAAAGTCTCATCGATGTGATTAATAAGCCTTTCCCCCAAGTACCCATCCAAACCGGTAATGAACTTCTCATTTTTCTTCTCAGGAGTATCAATGAGAGACAGTCCATACTTCGACAAAGTGTCGAATTCAGCAATATAGTCAGAAACTTCCCTTCCGTTCTGCTTGAGTTCCAAGAACCTCTTAAACAATACTGACTTCTGGGCAGCTGGAATAAACTTCTCGCTAAAGCGAGCCTTGAACTGATCCCAAGTAACCTGATCCTTTGGAGTAGCTGTTCTAATGGCATTCCACCAATTCATCGCTCGCCCTTGCAGCTGACGAGACGCTAGCCTTCTCTTCATCGCATCCTCGAGGCCCAAGTCATCGAAGATACGGTCACAGCTATCCATCCAATCTTGAACATCCGTGGCCGACTCCGTTCCGTGGAACGGCTTCCCACCAAGATTAGTGTAATCCTTGCACAACTTGGCGAAATCGATCCTAGGCGCCTGCACTACTGGGCCAACACCAACTCCGGGATTGGGAATTGCCCCTTGCACTTCTCTAAGCATGTCTCTCATGAGGTTAGTAAACATCGCCCTCATGTCAGCGGCATTCCCTTGGTTGGTCCCTCTACCAGCACCCCTCGTGTCTCGGCTCATCGTTAATCTGTAAAAGGGAAACGATTAACGACCCCATAGTGGTGCTAGTGCAGTGCGACTTCATCTTTATACTACTAATAGTATATATATACATAGCTTTTGAAAACCAAAGTAATCACAAATACGCACTCTCATATACGTAGTATCTCTCCCTAGTGTCTTTCCCTAGGTTAACTACGCAACCTAGAGCTCTGATACCAAGTGTGACAGCCCGCTCCGAACCAACCGACATTTACTCCAAAAGTGCGCTGTACACATGTCCAGTTAGCACGGAACGGGTCATCAGAAGGAAAAAGGGAAGAAGAAAATGAACTAATCAAGAACCGGTAGAATGTCTCACAGCGCATAGAACAAAATATAATAATAACATACTTGACATAAAACAGGAGAGACAGTGCATAAGCCGAAAATCAGAACTAAACATCATAGCAGCGGAAATCCAAAATACAGCTTATTACAACTTTTCAACTGTCTCAAAGCAAAAGTAAGATAAATGAGGTACACTACTAATGCCCAAGTAGCGACCACCAACGACATAGGGAGAATGTGTGTATATATATATCATACGTGGAAGCCTCCTGCCCGCCTCCGAGTCAGCTACTCGCGCATCACCAGCTAACCTGTCTCTAGTCTGCTCGTGTGAGCACCCAGAGTAATAAGAGGAGACATAAAACTCTGGGTCAGACATAAAGCCTGGTATGAGCGATAAGCATTTAAAGTGAACAATAACAGGTAGACTAAAACATACCTGAACCTGGACCTGCAACCAAAGAGTTAGCACTACATACTGTACAACACTCTAAGGTATCATATCAAACAGTGTAAAGATACGGAGGTGGGGGAGGTGTGCATGTCATAGGGATGACAAACAATCAAACATAGCATCCATCCTCACATCTCTCACTCAGTGCGTAAAGCATATGATATTCACCACTTCAATCACCCAACATTCCTTGCTACGATCACTCTGCCCCATGAAGTCATAAATGGCTTCACTGCACTGATAACGTAGCCACTAATCCTTTGCTATGTCCACTTTGCCCCATGGAGTCACAAGAACCCCACTGCACTGGCTCATAGCCTTACCAATCTTTACTATGTCCACTTGCCCCATGGAGTTATTCACCCCATCTGCGCTGGCTCATAGTCTTACTACGCATCACCTTGCCCCTCAGGTCATAATGACCCTACTGCACTGATAACGTAGTCTTGCTACCATCACCTTGCCCCTCAGGTCATAATGACCCTACTGCACTGATAAGTAGCCCATCATTCCTTTTTAGTGGTGAATCGAAGTTATGAACGTCGACAAATCCTTAGCACACGTCCGCAGCAAAGTCCAACCATGAAGTGAACTCATTGGTTCCCAACTGGATCCTGAGCTCTAACTTCCCTTATTGGACTACCTTTGCATCTCGGGTTATTGGTCAATACTGGGTCGGGTCGGGTTCCTCCTCAAGCCATCGGTTCGGGTCGGTGTCCTTCATCTGTTCGGGTCGGGTCTCCTTCTGGTGCGGTTCAGGTCGGTCATTCCTCTGGGTTCGAGTCAGATGCTTCTCTTCGGGTCGGGTTGGGTGCTTCCCTTTGGGTCGGGTCGGGTGTCCCTTCTTGGTTCGTGCTTTCGATCCGTCTTCATGCTCCCTCTCTGATTCGCCTTCGTGCTTCCGCTCCGATCCATCCTCCTCGATCCGATCCGTCTTCCCCGATCCGATCCGTCTTCCTTTATCCGATCCGATCCCAGTTCAGCTAGCGTGGCCTTCCTTTTTGCTACTTTTCCCAAGTGTTGGGTTCCGATCCGATCCCAGTTCAGCTAGCGTGGCCTTCCTTTTTGCCACTTTTCCCAAGTATTGGGTTCCGATCCGATCGGATCCTTTACTCAGTTCTACATATCCGATCCGAGCCCTATGTCCGATCCGATCCGAACCCTGCACTGTTTTCTGAAACTGTTCCAGCAAGTGTTTACGCCATTCGACGACGTTTTCGACCATTCTAACTATTAAAATCAATCACAAGGCATTTCATACAGTCATAGCAACATACATGATCAACCACAAACATCAAAACATCAATATGATAGGTTAAAATGGATCAAACATACCCAAAATCCCATATTTCCCCTTAAGCATGTTTAGGTGAAACTAATAATAGGATTAGCAAAACTTAACCAAATTAACCCAAATTCATATCAGAGGTCCAAAACATCATTTAGGAATTTATGAACATTTTTCTCGAATTTTATCATGTTTAAATTCACTAATTAACACTAATCACCCCTAATTAGCCATAATTAGTGCAAACTATGCAAATCACTCACCTTAGCCACAAAATAAACTAAGATCTGAAATAATTCTCTGATTTGATGTGAATCTCAATGCCAAACAGCAGCTCCTTTGTTGCTTTGGTGAAGATCTTCCTTGATTAGGGGTTGCTAAGCCAAATCCTTGACCAAAAGATGATTTGGAGGTGATTTAGAGGTTGGAGGCCATTTTTAGGGTTCTTTGGTGATAAGTGGAGGCTAGAAAACTGAAATGGAATGATTCTCCATCTCATTTCAGCCCTCCCATAACCCTAATCCCGAAATGGGTTATGGGACTACTCACTAATCACCCGATTTGGCCCGGTTAAGCAGTTTTTCACCCTCCAAACCTTGTTTCAGCCATATCTCCCAAACGGTAAGTCCGTTTGGCTATTGTGACCACTCTACGGAAAGGTAAACCATCAAACGAATCTAATAAAAGTGGTTTCAGGTCAAAATTCCTTTCCAATCAAAAGTTATGGCCAAAACAGTACCAACTAGGGGCAAAATGGTCATTTAGCTATCGACAAAAATCATAAGCATGGAAAATGACTCTAATAGATGTTTCCCAAAGTTACATGACCATACAACTTCATACGGGAAAGAAATAAATATTCTACGATCCTATGATGTGTAGAATACGGGTCATTACATGGGAACTGCCCCTTGCACTTCTCTAAGCATGTCTCTCATGAGGTTAGTAAACATCGCCCTCAGGTCAGCAGCATTCCCCTGGTTGGTCCCTCTACCAGCACCCCTTGTGTCTCGACTCATCGTTAATCTGTAAAAGGGAAACGATTAACGACCCCATAGTGGTGCTAGTGCATTACGACCCCATCTTTATACTACTAATAGTATATACATATATAGCTTTGAAAACCAAAGTAATCACAAATACGCGCTCTCATATACGTACTATCTCTCCTTAGTGTCTTTCCCTAGGTTAACTACGCAACCTAGAGCTCTGATACCAAGTGTGATGACCCACCCCGCACCAACCGACATTTACTCCAAAGGTGCGCTGTACACATGTCCAGTTAGCACGGAACGGGTCGCCAGAAGGAAAAAGGAAGAAGGAAATGAACCAACAAGGAACCTGTAAAATGTCTCACAGCGCATAGGATAAAATATAATAATAACATACTTGACATAAAACAGGCGAGACAGTGCATAAGCTGAAACAACTAACATAGCAGCGGAAAATGTAAGTACAGCTTATGATCCAAAGTTAAACATTATTACAACTTTCAAACTATCTCAAAGCAAAAGCAAGATAAAGGAGGCACACTACTAATGCCCAAGTAGCGACCACCAACGACACAGGGAGAATGTATATATATAATACGTGGAAGCCTCCTGCCCACCTCCGAATCAGCTACTCGCGCATCACCAGCTAACCTGTCTCTAGCCTGCTCGTGTGAGCACCCAGAGTAATAAGAGGAGACATAAAACTCTGGGTCAGACATAAAGCCTGGTATGAGCGATAAGCATTTAAAGTGAACAATAACAGGTAGACTAGAACATACCTGAACCTGGACCTGCAACCAAAGAGTTAGCACTACATACTGTACAACACTCTAAGGTGCCATTTCAAATGGTTTAAAGATAACGGGGGTGGGTGTGTGCATGTCATAGTGATGGCAAACAATCAAACATAGCATCCATCCTCACATCTCTCACTCAGTGCGTAAAGCATACGATATCCACCACTTCGATCACCCCACATACCTTGCTACGATCACTTTGCCCCATGAAGTCATAAATGGCTTCACTGCACTGATAACGTAGCCACTAATCCTTTGCTATGTCCACTTGCCCCATGGAGTTGTTCACCCCATCTGCGCTGGCTCATAGCCTTATCAATCCTTTACTATGTCCACTTGCCCCATGGAGTTATTCACCCCATCTACGCTGGCTCATAGTTACTATGTCCACTTGCCCCATGGAGTTATTCACCCCATCTGCGCTAGCTCATAGTCTTACCAATCCTTTACTATGTCCACTTGCCCCATGGAGTTATTCACCCCATCTGCGCTGGCTCATAGTCTTGCTACCATCACCTTGCCCCTCGAGTCATAATGACTCTACTGCACTGATAAGTAGCCCATCATCCATCTTTAGTGGTGAATCGAAGTTATGAACGTCGACAACTCCTTAGCACAGTCCCGCAGCAAAGTCCAACCATGAAGTGAACTCATCGGCTCCCAACTGGATCCTGAGCTCTAACTTCCCATATTGGAATACCTTTGCATCTCGGGTTATTGGTCAATACTGGGTCGGGTCGGGTTCCCCTCAAGCCATCGGTTCGGGTCGGGTGTCCATTCTGAGTCGGGTCGGTGTGTTGTCCTCCCCCATAGCGGTTCGGTTCGGGTTCCCAGCATTGTATCGGTTCGGGTCGGGTGTTCTCCTCCATGTCGGGTGTCCCATTCTAACTATTGAAATCAATCACAAAGCATATCATATAGTCATAGCAACATGCATAATCAACCACAAACATCAAAACATCAATATGATAGATTAAAATGGATCAAACATACCCAAAACCCCATATTTCCCCTTAAGCATGTTTAGGTAAAACTAATGATAGGATTAGCAAAACTTAACCAAATTAACCCAAATTCATATTAGAGGTCTAAAACATCATTTAGGAATTTATGAATATTTTTCCAGAATTTTATCATGTTTAAATTCGCTAATTAACACTAATTACCCTTAATTAGCCATAATTAGTGCAAAACTATGCAAATCACTCACCTTAGCCACAAATAAACTAAGATCTGAAATAAATCTCTGATTTGATGCAAATCCCAATGCTAAACAATGGCTTCAATGTTGATTTGGTGTAGATCTTACTTGATTAGGTGTTGCTAAGCTTGATCCTTGATTAAAAGATGATTTGGAGGTGATTTAGAGGTTGGAGGCCATTTTTAGGGTTCCTTGGTGATAAGTGGAGGCTAGAAAACTGAAATGGAGTGATTCTCTAACTCATTTCAGCCTCCCCATAACCCTAATCCCGAAATGGGTTACGGGCCTATTCACTAATCAACCTATTTGGCCCGGTTAAGCAGTTTTTCACCTTTCAAACCTTATTTCAGCCATATCTCCCAAACGGTAAGTCCGTTTTTCACATGTGACCACTCTACGGAAAGGTAAACCACCAAACGAATCTAATGGAAGTGGTTTCAGGTCAAAATTCCTTTCCAATCAAAAGTTATGGCCAAAACAGTACCAACTAGGGGTAAAATGGTCATTTAAAAATCAACAAAAATCATGAATATGGGAAATGACTCTAATAAATGTTTCCCAAAGTTACATGACCATACGACTTCATATGTGAAAGAAATAAATATTCTACGATCCTCCGATACGTAGAATGCAGGTCATTACAGAGGTCGCCTCTACAATGTTAGGATCCTCCATCTTCAAATAAATATTAGCTTAAGCAACCCCTAATACCTCTTGAGAACTTCTTTGCTTTTTTTGATTTGGTTTGGAATTGTGTGAGGATAGGAAGTGATAGAGAAGTTTGGTGGAATTGTGTGAGGATTGGAAGTAGAGAGGATTGTTTTAATTTGAGCGCAATTTCTTTGAATTTGGAATTTTAGGAAACTAGGGTTTTAACCCCGGCCGCCATATTTTTTTTCTGAAGCAAACTTGAGTGAATTTCTCGGGTTACACGCAGTAAAAAAAATTAATACTACTAAACGGGGAACTGAAAACCGTTTAATGATAAACGGATTTCAGTTCTCCGTTTAGTTGTTCATTTTTAAATAAATTAAAAAAATTGCGGAACCGCCACTTCACTGCTGGAATGCACATGCGAATCCCCACTCAAATCCTTCTCAACCCACGCCCTAATTTACATGCTGTTGGGTATGCTCTTATTAATGCGCCATACCATGCTGCAATAATGAAACGCAAGGCTCACCATACCGTGAAAAGAAAACACATCACCGCGCTTAATTTAAGGAAAGACTAAACCATACCCTATGATTACTTAAACCCATGCTCCTACTGTCAAGCAAGACATGGTTGTTATCCACTGATATTTCACACATAAATACACGGTCAATTCCGCTTTGATCTCCATCAATTTTAAACCAGACATGTTTTCCTCTGCGAATTAAAATCAAAGCACCCATTCATGAAATGATTACAAACAGAAAACATGTATGGGAAGAATAAAGCAGTACGAAGAAGCAGGGGGGATTTCATTTCATGTGTACATGGGGGATGTTGGAAAAATAGTTTATTTTTGTAAAGATGAATTATTTAAAAATGGATAAGTATGATATGAGTCCTATATGAATAGTCCCACATCATGAGACTATATGAAAGAATCGATCTTCATTTGACTTGGTAAATATTGAGATCCATGTATTTAGATTTGAACCTTTATTTGACTTGGTAAATATTGAGATCCATGTTTTCAAATCTGAACCGACTTTCCTCGCAATCCTTTTTATACGTTCCCACTACTCAAAAAAAAAAAACTTTTTATTCTTATATCTCTTCTTCTTCCTACACCATTAAAAGTTCTTCAAAAACAAAATCAGAACGAGCAGTTAAATTTAAATAGAAAGTGCAAATCTGAATTGGTTTTTTGTGCAAGAAAACCAATTATTTTTCTCAGAAGGTTGTTTTATCCCAGAGGCGGCGGCGACAAGTACGAACTGGTTTGCACCACCGACCAGATCGCCGAATCGTCTTTAAGAAAGCGACCTAGTCCACGACTCAGCCATTGTTTCCCAACAATTTGAAAACGATTCTGAAACAATGGCTTGGATTGCAATATGGATGAAGCTGCTGCTTCTAAATTCTTAAATTCCAATATATATCGATTTGGGGTCTTTTCCATTTAGTCGTGAACCCTAAATTCAAAATCCAAGCTATCCCGATCAATTTGAATCATGACAACCGCAGCGAGACCGACGTGGGCCCCAACAAAAGGAGAAGGAGGCGGAGAAAGTAGTAACCGTGAAGTGGCAGGATTTGTACGACAGGAGAGTTTTCAGATCGAGATACGTGGCTGTTAACACTTTAATTAGTGATGAAAAGGAAGATATTAGCAAAGTTGACTCGGATAAGTTTGATTGGATTTTCCACTTCATTGGAGAACCTGCATCAACAAGGGTGCCTGGCATATATTTTATCATAGCCTGGAACAGTCAAAATTATTACTGCAGAAGTCGGCAAATTTTTTTTTTTTTGAATATCCAACATAACTGGCCATAGTAGCTCTTTGCTATTGAAAACGCGGTCACTACATTCACTCCAGATATGCCAAACCGCTAATACTAGACCCATAGATGCTAACGAATTAGTTGCTTTATTTATCAATTATTGATTGGAAATATGCTGTAGTGATTGCATTAAGCTAGTTGACCTAGTAAAATTGGGTAAAAATTGATGTTTAATCACTGTCCATATGTTCTTAGAGAACTCGCATTTAAAAATTAAATGATCTGAGTTTCAGTAAAATTGCTACACAGAACACTTGTGGTAGAGCTAAAATTACCCAAGCATATCTATAGTCTTTAAATATGTTGTCTTTAATATGTTGAGCACAACAAAAGTAGCACAAATGGACATTTTAGTATGGACCATCAATTTTGAAAGATGTATTTCTACTTAAAAATTTTGCACATTATTTTGATCTTAACATTCAGGTCCATCATATAAAATGACTCAACAGCCTTTTCGGCTATACTGCAGAATGGTACAAATGCAGAAAATAATATTTTATGTGAATAACTTATGTTAGTCTGTGAGTTTACGTATATTTTTCTATAAGAAAAATATAAATTTTCAAAAATATTAACATCTCAAGCAATAGTAAGCCTCCACAGCCTGTCAGTTGAGAATAGAATGGGAATCCAAAAGGAAACCATAAAGGACAGCAGCAACCAACCAAAAAGAATGATTCTGGACAGTTGCTTCTATATTACAACTGTGGAAAATCATGTCATATGGCACGACAATGTCGGAACAGGCTAAGCCCTGCACCGCAGGAAAACCTGACTGAGAAGCCTTTAACGGCTACGACTACTGAGATTCACTTTGATGGTGGATCAGAGAGTTGGTGGGTAGACACGGGTGTTTCTCACCATGTCTGCTATGATCGTGATATATTCATAATATACACGGCTGCTGATGATCAGAAAGTGGGTGGGAGATCCTCACACCACTATAAGTTAAACACACGGAATTATCATTCTCTCACATACTCAATTACTTGTATGCACCATAATCTAATGACACGTCACTTTCGTTTTGGTGCCTCTTCAGATGTAGAATACATTGCACTGGCACTTAAGGGTGTTGGCACTAAGCTAGCTATATCCTACCTTATAACTTTCCCTTAGGCCATACTTAACTGATTTACATAGAACTACGTCTGCTACGAGACCTGGTATACCCATTTCGAAACCTGAAATGAAATATGAAAAATCCTCTTAAAACAATTCCCAATTAAAACGTCTATATAACAACCTGCTATAAAACGTGATGAGCTCTGCTTCTAAGCTTGTAATTTTATTATATAACAATAATTTATATTATATAATACGTGGGCTTGGTAAGGTGAAGCTCAGGCAAGCAAATAATTATTAGGTGACTCCCATGCATGCACGCATTGATGCATATGTATACAATATATATAGAGCATTTTTCTATTTTGGCCTCCATTTTTTTTAATCTAGGTTTAGGTCATTTTATGTAAATATTGCAATTTTAGCCTCCTTTTTGCCAACTCAGCGTTAAGGTGACAAGAAATTGAGTTTTTCCACTGGCACAATCAAGGAATGCGTCTGCCTATGTGTACACTGGCGCAATCCTCGATTGCGCCAGTGATAAAGTTATGAAAATAACTTTTGGGGCGCAATCTTGGATTGCGCCCCGAAAGTTATTGTTTTTTTTTAAAGCAGACAGTTTACCTTTCCTTCTATCATTTCCCTCGTTGCTCCTCATAATTAAAACTCCCTCAGAAAACCCTAAAACCTAAAACCGAAATTACAATCCCAATTATCTTCAAGTAATTTTAGCTTCTACATTAAACATGGCAAGTTCTTCAACACATGAGCAAGTTGTTGGTAATTATCTCTATAATTTTTGTGTGTTTATTTCAGAATTTAGGTTTAGGATTTTCTTGATTTTTCTTGTAATTTTGTACACCGGTGTTTTGGCGATCTATATTGTTGATATGTTGGTCATATATATATATATATATATATATATATATATATATATATATATGTGCAGAATAGTTGATTCCATGAGAGTTTTGTTGAGATTGGAAAATATGGTCAAATGATTTGTAGAGCGTTTTCTTCTGGTTTGAAAAGGCATGTAAAGGTTGTTGTGGAGAATTGAAGATTGGTAATCGACTTCTTAATGTTGAATTTGCGTAGAATTGAAAATTGGTACTACTAACTTTGATACCTTTGAATTATTTTAGAGTATGCGAAGATGGCGCCCGGACCTGTAGATGGTAGCGTCTTATACTTACAAGCACAACATCGTTCAAACAAACCGGAGTTGATGGCGGTAACCAAAACTCATCATTCAATACTAGTTAGAATATAGAGCTCGAGAATATATGTGCGTGTTAACTAATCAAAAATTCACTTTTGTTATTGTGTGCCAGCTCAAAACTGTAGTTGAAACCATCGAGCACTCATCATCCTTAAAGTCGGTCACTTCAAAACGTGCCGGTGTGTTAGATCTACTTGATCAAGCGAGTTTTCTCTTGATTCATCGCCTTGGATCCATACAAATCGACCACCATCATATAACAGCTTTAGTAGATCGATGGAGACCGGAGACATCGTCATTTCACCTTAGATGCGGTGAAATGACGATCACATTGGCGGTCGTGGCGATTTTGCTTGGCTTACGCATCGATGGTCGTCCATTCCCCACTCCTGAATCCGATGATTATGCTGAAATGTGCGAGAGTTTGCTAGGCTTATCTCCTCCAGGAGTCGAATGGAACGGGCCCAAGATGATTAATATGTCGTGGTTTAGGCAACAATTAGCCGATGACATTCCTGATGATGCTCCTCATGAACAAATGGAGCAGCATGTGTGGGCCATTGTCCTTCACATTATCACTTCCCGTTTGGTTTGCGACCATTCGAAATCTCGTGTTTGGCTTAGATGGCTACATTACATGGAGGACTTTGATTTATGCCATGAGTATGCTTGAGGTAGCGCCATTCTTGGCTTCACATATGCGGAGCTAACACGAATGGCTTTGGGGCGGCTCGATTCCATTGGAGGTTGCCTTACATTGGTGCAGGTATTACTTTGTTTAATTTTCTTTTTTCAGGGATATTTGCTTACTCGTTGCGTCCTATGTTTTATAATAACTGTACTTGTCTACAGACGTGGTCTTGGGCCTATCTCCCCGTTGGGAGAGTAACTATGAAGAGAGCGCAAATTGATGTTTCATTGCCTTTTTCTTTGAGGTAATATTACTAAAAGTATAAATTGAACATAAGGTTTATTAAAATTGCGGTAGAAAGTATGTAATTTAATGTTTCCAATAGGTGGGTTCGACCTCCACAATCCCATACGCCAACGGGTACAGTGAATCATTTGCATCAACAGCAGTCGCAACTAATAACGTGCCTTTGTATTTGCCATATAAATGTGTGTCGTTTATGGAAAGCAAAGGTCGACAATGCACAAATCCTTCAATGCATGGCCCAAAAGCCCAAAATTCCCTTTCAAAAACTCCGCATGGTTCGACTATTATATGGGCGAAACTTCCCGGATTAGCTTTGATAAGTTCATCAAAATATTGATGGAGGGTGGAGAATGACTCCGCCCAGTCACTGTAATTGCCTTCAATTGCTCTATTTAATGCCCTCCACGCCTTTGTATAACCAATTTTTATAAATAGTTGTTCTTATATTAAAACTTGCATTGTTCCAGGCGTAATACTCAAATTCGCTTTCACAAACGGCATGATCTTCGAAACCAAAAAAGTCGACGTTGCTTGTTTATGGTTGGAGTTCACTGTCGGGTTTACACAACTATGTTCAGCTGGGTATTTTTTAATAACCCACAAACCTTTCTGTGATTTTTTAGAATCTATGGCATGTATTCTCCATGCGTAGTTGGGATCCATGTTGCAAATAGCAGTGTATTTCTTTTTGTTCGACCTGATCGGCTTAAATGAAACTGCATGCAAAATCGACCATTCACTTAACTGTAGAAGGAGTTTACTTTTACTCTCAAACATCATACCTACTTTGAAACCATTTTGAACGCAGGACGATGAGAAAACTTCGTTGTTGAATTGCATATTTGCAACCACGGATCTAGCTATCATTTGTGCATTGCATAAATCATCATCCAATGGTATCTCAAACTCTAGCACCTCCTCATCACTATCTTCGGTCGCGTTGTCTTCGCCTCCCAAATCAAAATTTAAGGGAGCATTGTTTACTCGCATTACATCAACCCATGACGTATCATTATCGGAAATGCTAACAACGGTCATGCTGTCAAGTGAAGGATCTAGATTTACCTCTCTCAAATCTTGATCATCTAGTTCCATGTCGACATCAGGAATATTTGGTTCAACGTTAGATTTTGCTTCGGTGGCTTGTGTCGGATACCTGTAGTACGCAAGCGGAAAATTCTGAAGTACATTTAATACGCTACATAAATCTATAGCGATAAAACTACTAACTTACTGTTGGGTCATCTGATACATTTCGGTGGGCATTGGTTGCATGGGCGAACAACGGTAACTTATAGATGTCCGGCGGTAGTTCGTGTCGTGAAGTAATTCAGAACAAAACTGAAATATACACATTTTTTTAAATCATACAAAAGACAATGGTAATATTGTGAAGTAGGAGAATTCTAAATTTCGAGTTACCCTTGCGTTATATTTTGGACACTTTCCTGCGTCGGATATGGATAGCCAGGTAGCGATGGTTGATGCAAATTCATGTACGGATTAAACCCAAAACACATTTGTTGTTGCTCACACGAGGGAACACTCATAGTCGGATACGGATAACAAGCGGCGGAAGCGGACACCACGGGTGTAACGGCTGGCTCTGTCGACAACCTTTGCTCTTTCATTACAAATAATTCAATAGATTTTGACACAGAGGACAACATAATATCAACGTCGTCGTCGTCTTTGATTTTAATTGCCATAGATCCGGAATCGGTCGGCCAATTGCAAACTAACTCAATGTCAAACTCATCCGGCTTAATTTTAGTACATTTATACACGTCCTGCTTTAATTGTACGAAATTTGACCCTTTTAAAACTTTTACCAGTTTGCTAGATCCACCGTTATATATTCCGCATTTCTGTTCATCAACAACCAATTCTCTATCGTAATAGCATATAATTCCAATATAATTTGGCCCAATTCCGTTCTATTCTAAAAACAAAATAACTTTAACTAAGATGGCTAAAATACAAATAACCATAAAAACCAAATCCATACCTTTTGATACTTCCAAAAGCCAAACTTGCTTACTATTAACTTTGATCTTTAAAAAAATTGGATTTTGAGATTTTTTTTTTAGGTCTAGAAGTTTAGGGTTTTTTGGGTTTTGAGTGTGAAATGGGTTGTGTTGGGAAATGAGAGAAGGAAAGGTAAACTATATGCTTTAAAAAAAACAATAACTTTCAGGGCGCAATCCAAGATTGCGCCTCGAAAGTTATTTTCATAACTTTATCACTGGTGCAATCGATGATTGTGCCAGTGTACACGTAGGCAGGCGCATTCCTTGATTGCGCCAGTGGAAAAACTCAATTTCTTGCCACCTCAACGCTGAGTTGGTAAAAAGGAGGCTAAAATTGCAATATTTACATAAAATGACCTATATGTGGAATAAAAAAAAAGGAGGCCAAAATAGAAAAATGCTCATATATATATGGCTCACGCAGGAAACGAGTATGACATTTTACCCAAGCTCAACAAGTCAAATGCCTTGGTACTTGTAATATCTACCACTTTAATACTGAAATGACAACTCAGTGTTCTAGTACAAAGTTTTTTGTATATCCGAGGTTTTCTATTTGCATTTGTACTACATGGGCTTGGCATTTTATAGTATTTGTGTCGTTAGAAGCATTGATACTTCCCAGTAATCAACATAAAATGGTTATATATGAACACCATCACATGGGTCTTAGTTTGTGTGAGATTAATTATCTGATTCATTCCATGCAGCCATGCAGTGGTGATTACATATATAAGGCATATATCTGCACACAAAAGACATGCTTCTATTTTCATAGTAGCTCTAGATGTCAATACTTCTTACCCATTTCACAATATCTCTAACATATAAACTCATATTTTCCTAACTTGATTACATAATAAATTCAAGCATTTCCTCATTAACATATCAGAGAATCAAACTAGATCAGAAATATTACATTTTTTTGGCTTCTCATGTAACTGAATTAACTAGTTTCTAATGTAAGTTCTTCAAACCAGCAGACACTTAAACATTTAAAACTTGATAATAATCTAACAGCAAACACACTTAAATTTTTTATTCTTTCTAGAATTTAACTTCTTAGTTCCAAGCATTCTACTAAGCTTCTTCATTTCCTGCACAAGCATCAGAGGCTGACTAATATTTATAGAGACACCCCATTGATGCCAACAACAAATAGGGTCAGAGTTTGGGTCTGGTGTGGGAATAGGCTATTCTACTTAAATAAACAATGTAGATTTGCATGCAGATTGAGTAATATGTTCAGATATTGTTTTCTTCACAAGAGTCTATTCAATACTTCTTAATATTCATACCAGGAATATCTCCCTGAGTTCCTGAATCAACATGCATACAACCAAATGCAAAGTAAAATAACAAACTATCATTAACAACCCATCTGATGCATCCCATGCCATCCATCCCTTAATGTTAGTCAAGTATTACTTTCCAGGATTATCCAATCCTAATTTCTACAGGTCATAGCTCTTCCTACATTGAACACATATGTGCACATTGTATTTCCCAAACACACAAAGGCCTACAGGGCTTTCACAAGCCATGTGCATTCCTGATATCCTCCCTAGAAACCAAACAGATCAATGTATGCATGGTTTCCCAACCATCCGTTAACCTTTTGATAATTCTGGTATTATCCCTCTTATGTATTCCCCATTTAATATTTATTTGAAAATGGTTTCTTATCTGTACCCCCATAGATTTATGCTGCCAAACATGAATTCACACGTACATATCATGAGTGCTCCATATATATATATATATATATATATATATATATATATGTGTGTGTGTGTGTGTGTGTGTGTGTGTGTGTAATGAGTGTAATAATCAATCTAATACTCATGCAAATGCAAACAAACACCCATCAATCACATCCATGCCATAACTATACCCAAGTTATACATTCTAATATATATATTTATATTATAGCTTTCAGAAAATCTTTCTTTATTAATTTGTTGCAAGAGGATCAGCACATAAATAAAAATATTGCTCCTTTTCATCTTCCTTTATATTTACATTGAGTCAGACATGAACTTGTGACCCTCTGGTCCATGCTACCTAATCCCCAAACTTTTAAATCATATGAATTATTATTACTCATACAATGAGATGTTTCAAACCCAGTAACCAATATTAAGCTCATTTTCGTATAACTGAAAACAAAACCAATATATATTTATACTCAAAAATGGCTTCCTTTCTCTAGGACTTAGCGCCTTCATAAAATAGCATATACTCACCTATAAATTTCTGCTTTAGATCCCTATTCTCTAGCTCTTCCTTATTCCTTCCAGCTACTATTGCACCCTATTCTTCCTTTGATTAATTTTTACTAACCGAGAATAAATTAGCCTGGGCAACCTAGTTTTATACCAGTTATTCTGGGAGCTGGTTAGGGTTTCCTTATTCGGGAAATGTCAAATTTACCCTACACTGATAAAGGTTATATTCACATATTAAACACTCATGTTTATAACCATCTTTCCTTTCTTATTTTTAGTAGAGAGATATATGTCCTACAAGCCATGTTGGCTTACTTTTTCCTACAAAGTGTTGCTTATTAATTTCCACTTTTATCCTCATTGATCATGCTATTTCCATGATCTTATCTTCCCACGTATTGAAAGACTTCTATGCATATTTTTCAAATGACTCTCAGCCCATACATTATGCAACAAACCTACCTCTTTAATATACACATGAATATATATATATATATATATATATATATATATATATATATATATATATTGTTCACACACATTTCCCAAAGCATGTGAACACAAATATAAAATATACACATGAATATTTTATTCAACCTTGTATACTATTTAAGTAAATACTCTATTTAATTAAGTACAACACTATATTTAGTTGTGTACCCTACACATTCACTATGCACCCTCGCATAACCACATATGCATATATCCCATATATATATATATATCCAGGAATTATCAGTAAACTTACTTATGTATATGCTTGGAGAAAATATGGGGTTATTACATATGCCCCTTCTTTTAGAAATTTTGTCCCACAATTTTTAACATACTTTATCAAAGTATTATGATATCCATCTGATTCAAAACATCATTTCGAGCTAGGCTTAATTGTCACACGCAAACAAACTTTTCGAGCATAGCAACAAATGTGGATTTATTGTAACTTAATAAATTCAACCATACCTCCATCACCAGCAAATAGCTTTGGATAGTTTGCTTTAACTTTATCTTCCGCCTCCCAGGTGCAATCTTTTGGATCAAGGCTCCATTGAATCTTCACTAATTTAATCACCTTGTTCCTCAACTTCCTCTCCTCCTTGGCTATTATCCCCATTGGCTCCTTTTCATACACAAGATTTGGATTCACTTTTATCTTAGAAGGAGTTTCCAATGTAGCTGCTTTATCATGGACCCACCTTTTCAACTGGGACACATGAAATACATCATGTATAAATTTCATATTTTCAGGCAATTCCAGCTTGTACGGTACAGCCCTACCCTTTCAACAACTTTATATGGTCCAATGTACCTAGGAATCAACTTTTCTTGCTTCCCAAATCTCAGAACTTTCTTCATTGGTGACACTTTAATGAATACAAAGTCCCCTAATTCGTATTGTACAAAATTTTTCTTTTTTATCTGTTTACTTTTCTATCTCTCTTGTGCCACTGCCATCCTTTCTCTTATCAATGCTATTTTTTCAGAAACATCTCTAACATAATCAGGCCCTAATATAACTCTTTTCCCAGCCTCTACCCAACAAGATGGTGATAAACAAGGCCTCCCATACAAAGTCTCAAATGGTGCCATACTTATTGTGCTTTGATAGCTGTTATTGTAGGCAAATTCAGCTAAATGTATATAGTCCTCCAAGCTGCCTCCAAACTCCAATACACATGCCCGGAGTAGAACTTTTAGAACCTTGTTAACAATTTCAGTTTGGCCATCTGTTTGTGGACGGTATGCTGTGCTCATGCATAGCTCTGTCCCCATTGCTTCCTGAAAGCTAGACCAAAACTTTGAAGTGAATAAAGTATCTCTGTCACTCACAGTTGACTTGTTTACCCCGTGCAACCTTACTATTTCCTTAACAAACATCTATGCTAATTTGTTAGCATTTTTTTCCCGATTTTATGGGAATAAAATGGGTTGATTTGGTTAGCCTATCAACCACCACCTATATAATATCATTTCCCTTCCTAATTTTTGGTAATCCATCTATGAAGTCCATAGATATCTCCTCCAATTTCCACTCAGGTACATGCAAGGGTTGTAACAATCCTGAAGGCTTTTGATATTCAGCCTTTGTTGACATATCATACATTCTGCCACATGTTTCCCCATAGCTGCTTTCATCCCTTTCCACCAAAAGTCCCTCTTAAGGTTTTGATACATCTTTGTTCCCCCTGGGTGGATAGCATACTTGTTTCTATGATACACATCTAGCACTTCTTTTCTCAGGTCTTCATTGGAGGGGACACATAACCTCTTCTTGTTCCTTAAGTATCCCTGAGCATCAATGTGGAAATATTATATTTCCTTTCCCTTTATTAAAAGGCTCTTCTTTTCATGCAAAATGAGTCTTGGTTTTGGGTGGCTCCCACTTTATTAATCAAATCTGATTTAATGCTTATGAGGCATATCTTTCTCATTTCAACAGAGTTGCAGTTTATCTCCGTGGGTACAATACTTGCACCCTCTACTTCTATATCTGCAAACAATGTCAGGGTTTTAAACTCTTTCATCATCATTAAAGCCATCTTTGCATGTTGCCTACTAAGTGCATTAGATACCTTGTTAGCCTTTCCGGGTGTATACAAAATGTCAAGATCATTGGCTGCTAAGAATTCAACCCATATATGCTGCCTCATATTCAAATCTTTTTGTGAAAATAAATATTTCAGTGATTTGTGATCAGTATATAATCAAATTTTGCTTCCAATAAGTAGTGTCTCCAAAGCTTTAAAGCATATACAATAGTAGCCTGCTCAAGGTCGTGTGTAGCATATCTAGTCTCACTAGGTTTCAATTGCCTTAAAGCATATGCTATGACTTGATCTCCTTGCATTAAGACAGCGCCCAAACCTGCCCCATTGGCATTAGTGTAGACAATCAGTCCCTCATTCCCCTCAGGAACGTTCAGTATAGGAGCTTCTACTAGAGCTTCTTTCAATCTCATGAAGGCTTAATCACATTTCTCTTCCAAATGAAGGGGTGATCTTTCCTTGTCAATTGAGTTAATGGTATTGCTACCTTAGCAAAATCTTTTATGAACCTTTTATAATAACCCGCTAAGCCCATAAAAGATCTTACTTCAGTCACAGTTCTTGGTCTCTTCCATGTTTGGACTGCTACCACTTTATTTGGATCCACTGAGATGCCTTTCTCAGAGACAATGTGGCCTAAAAAGCTTACTTCACTTTTCCAGAATATACACTTGCTAAATTTTGCCTTAAGGCCATTCTTCCTCAATCTACTCAAAACCAAACACAAGTGTTTTTATGCTCTTTTTCTGTTTTTGAACACCCCATTTCCATTAATGTCACTCACAAAGGGAATGCATTAACTTCTATGGAGCGTTTTAAGTAAGTATAGAACAGAAACTTAACAATAAGACATATATAAACAGTACTTGAAAATTAAAATTTTATTTCATTACAGCAGATAAACACATAGGTTTGATTACATCATCAAAAACCAAAGTCAAAGTACATAATATTTATCTTGACTAAATCAAAGTACATAAATTGAAAGACATAATCCCCAATACAAAATAGCCATAAATAAGAGAAGCTGAACTTTACTTCAGCGATCCAAGCAATCTTCTAAGAGCAAGAAATACAGCTGTCCAAAATCAAGCTCCACTGGTGCTAGTTCCAACCTGAGCACCTAGGGAGGGGGAGGAAGAAAAGAGGAGAAAACAAAGGGGGTTAGACATAAAGTCTGGCGAGTGCGATAACTTTAACAATATAATTACCAATATAACTAGGCTAAGGCATAAGTTGGAAAATAAGGAAATGACTATGAACTATTGAGTATGATAGAGTAAACAAGGAAACAAGATGAACAACGATATCGTTAAAGCGCACCCTAACCACTATAAGATAATTACTATACTGCACCACCACTACTATACTGTACTGCACCACCACTAGTCACCCTAAGGTTGACCCCGCCTACAGAACTTAATAATGATATTGGTAGTTTCGTGCACCCCTAGCTACCTTCATAGGTGCCACCTGCCCCTATCTCCACTAGGTGTACCCACTACCCCCAAGCGACAGACTCCCTAACTCGTAGATACTCGTGCTGGCCCCATAGTGGGGTGTATCACTCCCCAAAGTGGCAACTCGATACAACCAACAATGCACGGCTTATACCTACACGATGCAACAACGTCTTACCTACCAGCCCGGGTCCACACACGCATATGAACCCGTTGGACTTGCGTTGCCACCACTAACCCGGTTTGGCCTCTTATAGTCAAGCCCAGTATGCGTATCCCATCCTCGATTTGGGTCGAGCCCACAAAGATACATATGGGTTACTGGTTGAAACGGGCCCCTATTACTTGACACAAGCAATCCACCTAAGCTTTGTCCCCTCTAGTACATCCCACTTAACCCTCTTCTTATTCATGTTCAATTACATGTTTCAAATTTTGGTTAAGTGTTTCTAATCGTATTTCAAATGCCACCCAAGGCACCCACTAGATTCCACATGCCACCCAAGGCACCCACTTAACCCCCTCATGTCCCACTACATGTTTATCTGGTTAAGTGTTTCTTAATTCGTTAAGACCGTAACCTCATAAAGACCTCTCATATTAGACTGGCACTTGTGGCAGCTGGATTTGTCGGGCGGGTCCGGGCAGTCTTACACCACAAACGAGCCTAACCTCGTGTCTTTACAACTATTACGCATTTAGTTTATGTCTAAGACCTCTCACATTAGACTGGCATTTGTGGCAGCTAGATTTGCCGGGCGGTTCCGGGCAGTCTTACACCACAAAAGAGCCTAACCTCATGTCTTAGACGATTAATTACTCCAAATTAATCATTCCCCAATTTGAATTACTTTCCCTATTCAAATTATCAATTAATTCCAAATTTAACTATAGCCATAATTGACTCAATTATGTCCATCTATTTATGGTATGTAAAATCATACCAATTTTCATCACAATTATATTTTGTGCCTTTTAAGGCATTTATGCCAATTAAATCTTTTAATATTATCCCCTTTACCCCACGTTGTACGTTTGTTCGTTTAACGTAAAATATACGTTAGACTCGAATAGTCTAACTCATGGAATAAAGAGAAAACATCACAACATACACATAATTAAAACTTAGATCTAAACATAGGGGTGAACTTGCATGTGTGAATGGTGTTCTACATCTAAAACCTGTATAGGCCAATGTTACAACTTGCATAAACTACATATGTCATAGATCCAATTCTAAAGGTGTGAACTTGTTTAGGTAGTAGTCACAAACTTGCATAAATCATGTATGTCGTAGATCTACATCTAAAGGTGTAAACTTGCATAGGCAACAACCACAAACTTACATAACATGATTCATACCCATATGTTTATATAAACTTGCATATGTGATTTATGCAATATAACAATGGTCTAAACTTACATCTAAACATGTAAACTAGCATGTAGGATTTAGGATATAACTCACACATATCATAGCCTAACCTTTGATCAAATTTTCACATAAACTAGATGTCATGAACATGTAAGGTCACATACAATTTAACCCAACTTGCATATGATTCATGTCTAAATCAAAATTTAAACTTGCATACATATGATTTATCATATGAATCAACATAACCAAACTAGCATATGAACAACATGATGATTTGATTATATAGAATTACAACATAGATGATAGCTTCATAACTTTACAACATAGATGATAACATCACAACATAACATCATAGAATTTACAACATATAAGATAACATCACAATTTTACAACATAATTATAACATGCAGTCAATAATTCACATCAAATCCATATAATCCACATCATAACTTAATCCAATTAAATTACTAATTATTTTATTAAAATTACCGAACTCACAACTCAAAGAAGGTCTTGAGTTCTGAATTCTGAGTTCTGAAGTTGTAAAAGCTTTCCTTTGAAGAAGATTCGTTGTTAAAGTTGAAAAGGATTGAATTAGACAAGCTTTCTTCCTCTCTAATTGGTGGCGGCTATGCTGAGTTTCTAGGTGATGGCATGGAGGCCATGAATCTAATTTTGTTTTGATTTTAGGGTTTGAGTCTAGAGGTGTTTTTATAGAGTATAGGATTAGTTTAATCCATCCAATCAACCCAGAATTAATCCCAGCCAATCAGAGCATATCAGAAACCCTAATGAGTCAGCACACAGTCATCAACAGGTCATAAATCAATTCTTCCCGGGGTGGGGGGGGGGGGGGGGGCAGGTCGACCTGGCCGTGGCGGGAATTTTCCCTCCTAGCCTGTCTGACTCCGAAATTTTGAATTTGAAATCTATTTTGAATTTTCTGAAACTTCCGACGGCCATAACTTCTTCATATGAAGTCCAATTCATGCAAACTCGGACTCTATCTCAACCAGAATTCCGAGACGAACCCAATGGCGCAACCTGTTTCCCTTAATTTTCATATCTTAGATTAGTTATTCTTTAATTTGTGAACATTAGTGTTAACAAAAATACGGGGTGTTACATTCTCCCCTCCTTAAAGGATTTCGCCCCCGAAATCTCCAAGTTAAGGAGAATGCATATCCTACCATCCAAACAACCATCTACTCAACTATCAAACACACCCATCCATTGTCCTTATAAAATTCCTAATGCTGTATGAACATATGCAAGAAGTGTGTGTATATGTTCTCTATCTAATGCAAAATCAGACGGTCTACTGATTCAGTTGACCTCCTTAATGCAAACCATGATAGTGCCATGCGTCCATTATGTATGCGAAGAATCCTATCGATACATATTATTCCTACATGTGTGCACAACCATTCACCAAAATGCAACATCCATATGACGGTACAACCATTATACATCTATTACTTAAATATGTACACACATTTATATGCAATATGCAATATGAAGTGACTGAGCCGATCTAGTGCCTAAAGTGTGTGTATATGCATCCACGAGCAACCACTAGCAAACACTTGCATCCACGTGCATCCATCATACATAACACGTCTCAAACACATGTTTCAACCATAGGACTATCCTATCTAAAGGTCAAAGATACAAGCGAGAGGACATACTAAAGATAAGATAAGTACAAGCTAAGTGATAAAGGAGAAATTAAAAGACATACCCTCGAAAAGAAAAGGGTACAATGAATGCATCTTCTCTTCCGTCTCCCAAGTAGCGTTGCTCTCATCATCTCCCCATTGCACTTTGACTAGCTTGACCTCTCGATTCCTCAACTTCTTAATCTCCGACCCAAGAATGCGCGTAGGAGCTCGTCGAATTGTCGCATCGCGCTCTATCTCCACCTCTCTAAGCAAGCTCAGCTCTACCACTTCCGCGGTCTCGTGCAAGCACTTCCTCAAATGTGATACATGGAATACATCGTGTACACCACTAAGTCTCTCGGGAAACTCCACTCTATACGCCATCTGTCCAATCCTCTCCTTAATAGGAAACGGCCCTACGAACCTTGGTGCTAACTTCCCAAAAGACCCAAAGCGAACGACATTCCGCAATGGAGACACCTTGACAAAGACCATGTCCCCGATATCAAACTCAAGATCCGTCCTTCTCTTGTTCGCATAAGATTTCTGCCTATCTTGCGCCGTCTTCATCCTCCTTCGAATCAAATCGATCTTTTTCGAAGTCTCTCTAATCATATCGGGCCAAGCAAGATCTTGTCTGTAGACTCCCACCAACATGTAGGCGAACGACATGGCCGTCCATAAAGAGCCTCGAACGGTGCCATGCCAATGCTAGACTGAAAGCTATTATTATATGCAAACTCCACCAACAGAAGATGTTCCTCCTATGTACCTCCGAAGTCTAAGACACACAACCTCAATAGGTCCTCTAGAATACGATTCACCCTCTCGATTTGGCCGTCCGTCTGAGGATGATATGCGGTGCTCAAACATAACTGAGTCCCTACCGCCTCTTGTAAGCTCTTCCAAAATTCGCTAGTGAAAATAGGATCGCGGTCGCTCACTATGCTAGAAGGAACACCGTGCAAACGAACTATCTCTCGAATGTATACGGAGGTTAACCAAGGAGCAGTCCTCTTACTCTTCACGGGAATGAAATGGGCACTTTTAGTAAGTCTGTCTACCACGACCCAAATCCCCGTATTACCCTTCCTCGATCTCGGTAATCCGTCAACAAAATCCATCGAGACGCTTTCCCACTTCCATTGTGGGACCTCTATTGGGTGAAGCAATCCACCGGGCTTCTTTTGCTCTGCTTTTACTTGTTGGCACACCAAGCATCTAGCGACATACTCGGCCACATCCTTCTTCATGCCAGCCCAAAAGTAAACTCGTTTCATGTCCATGTACATCTTGTCCCCGCCGGGATGAATGGTCATCTTCGAACGATGGGCATCATCAAGAATGGTCTTACTCAAATTCTCGTCCCGTGGTACACAAAGTCTACCATCCCTACGCAACCAACCCTTATCATCTAGGGTATACCTACGGAGATGGATCGATGACTCCCCTCCTTTGAGCTTTTCTACTAACTCAACCAACTGTAGGTCATCTCGCTGTGCCTCACCAATCCGTCCCAAAAGCGTAGGTCTGACCTCTAAGGATGATAGCAAATCGGGTACAAAGTCAACGGAAGGTCTAAAGTCAAACGTAGAGATGAACTCTAAACTTCGCCGCTCAACAAACAACGGACTCAAGGATAACCTTTTTCTGCTTAAGGCATCTGCCACCACGTTACCCTTGCCAGGGGTATATGCTATCTCGAAATCGTAGGACGCTAAGAATTCCATCCACCTTTACTACCTTATGTTCAAGTCCTTCTGAGAGAACAAGTATTTTAGCGATTTGTGGTCGGTGAACAATTCGAATTTCTCGCCAAGAAGATAATGACGCCAAGATTTAAGCACGAAGACAATAGCGGCCAACTCTAGGTCATGTGTAGGGTAATTTCTCTCATGCACTCTCAGCTGCCTTCCACCATAGGCTATTACCCTTCCCTCTTGCATTAAGACTGCGCCTAGTCCTGTCCCACAAGCGTCGGTATAAACAGTAAATGGCTTACTCCCGTCTGGCAACACTAAGACTGGGGCTGTGGTCAAAGCTCTCTTTAAACGTTGGAACGCATCATCACAATATACGTCCCATGTGAAAACTAGGTTCTTCTTCGTCAAGCGTGTTAATGGAGCTGATATTTTTGCGAAGTCTTTGATAAACTTCCTATAGTAGCCAGCCAACCCTAAGAAACTCCTCACCTTGGTAGCATTTTTAGGGACCTTCCAATCTTGGATGGCCACTACCTTCGCGGGATCCACAGCTATCCCTTCTTTGGAAACGACGTGCCCTAAGAATCGCACTTCCTTTCTCCAAAAGTGACATTTAGAAAATTTAGCTTTAAGGCTATGCGCTCGAAGAGTCTCCAACACTTCCCTAAGATGTAGGGCATGCTCTTCCTCACTCTTAGAAAAGATCAAGATGTCGTCCACAAAGACTACCACGAATTTATTGAGGTACTCCCTAAACACCCTACTCATCAAATCAACAAAGTATGCGGGGGCGTTTGTCAAACCAAAGGGCATCACAAGCCACTCGAAGAAGCCGTCTGGAGTCCTAAAGGCAGTCTTGTCTATGCTATCCTCAGCCACTCTCAACTGATGGAAACCCGTGGCTAAGTCCAACTGCGAAAACACTGAGGCGCCAACTAACTGATCAAAGAGATTGTCAATCCTTGGCAGTGGGTGTCTATTCTTCTTAGTAAGTTTATTAAGCTCCCTATAGTCCACACAAAGTCTAAGGGACCCATCTGCCTTCGTGGCAAATACTACTGGAGCACCCCACTCCGATATACTACGTCTGATGAACCCCTTCTCAAGCAATTCTTTCACTTGCTTACTGAGTTCTCTTCTCTCTCTTGGAGCCATGTGGCGCACTGGCAATGCAACTGGCTTTGCATTATCCACTAGATATATTCGAAAGTTTATCTCACGTTTTGGGGGTAAACCCCTCACCTCATCGAAGACATCAACATATTCACGGACTATGGGAACAGAATGTAAGTCATCATCAGATGCGTCAAGGGATTCTAGGTAACTAAGCATTACTGGACCTTTAGGGTCACAAGAAATATCAAGGGTCTTCCCACAATGAGTCAACAATCTAACTACCCTTCTTTCACAATCTAGGATGGCCCCATATCTAGTTAGCCAATCCATACCTAGAATCAACCCGTAGCCCATGAAGCCAAGAACAAAGGCGTTGCACTCAAACTTAACGCCCAAGATAAACACTCTCAAATCTCGACAAATCATAGAAAGATGAGCCGAACCACCAATAGGATTTGAGACTACTAAGGGATCAGTAACAAGACTAGTATCTAGGTGCAGTGTTTCAACTAATGATGTAGAGATAAACGAATGTGATGTGCCAGAATCGAATAAAGTACGGACATGATGATCAAACAGAAAAACTAAACTTTCAACGGAAATTGCTCTACCTCGTTCTTGCAGCGGTGGGACCACGAGAGCCTGAACTTGTCCCCTTGCCTGCCCTGGTGCCATAAGAGCATGCACCTGTCCTCCTGAGGTAGACCCTGCTCTCTGCCCTTTCTTTGGGCAGTCCTTAATAAGATGG
This sequence comes from Allium sativum, assembly GCA_030737875.1. NCBI lineage: Eukaryota > Viridiplantae > Streptophyta > Magnoliopsida > Asparagales > Amaryllidaceae > Allium > Allium sativum. Next base: position 61,692,977 of record CM060927.1, on the reverse strand, counting down.
CCCGCCTCGTCATAGTGGAAACAACCAGTCTTCTTTTTCTTCCTACAATCTTTGCTTAGATGGCCTGGTGTCCCACAATTAAAGCATCTTTTCTTTCCCTTAGCATTGTTGTCTTTACCACCTTTCTTGTTCTGTTGTTGCGGCTTCTTTTGATCCCCTTTCTTCTCGAGTGCCTTATTAGACTTAGCGCCCTTCTCCTCTTCATGCGTAAGCGCCATGTCAACTAGTCTCTCAAAGGTAGCCCCCATGGGAATGTGGGTCATAGCTAACCCATGAAGCGACTCGTTCAAACCCTTAACAAATATTAGGGCCTTCTTTTCTGGTGTATTCACCAAGTCCAAGCCAAATCTCGCCAACTGATTGAACTTTTTGACGTACTCTTTCACCGATAGATTCCCTTGCTTCAGCGCCAAAAACCTTTCCATGTATAGATTCTCTTCAGCCCGTGAGAGAAACTTCGCCTCAAACCTCCGCCTAAAATCTGACCATGTATCAACTGGACGTTCCCCATTAGTGACCTCCCACCAAAACGAGGCCTCATCCTTCATTAGCCAGGCAGCTAGCTGGACTTTTCTTCCATCATCCACTTCAAAGATTCCAAACAATTCTTCCACCTCCTTTAGCCAATTACGAGCATCAACAAATGTCTTTGTCTCGTGAAAAGGTTTTCCACCCATTGCCCTAAAGTCCTTACATATCTTTGCGAAAGTATCGACGCGTGGAGGAGGAGGAGGAGCATTAGCAGGACCTGCAGTGGTGGCCCTAGTCTCCATATACATCCTAAACCATCCTGGTATTGTTATTCCCTCGGGTATCTCGGGAATTCCAGACATACTAAAACGAAAAAGGAAAGATTTAATACAAAAGGACCGAAGGAAAAATATATGGCTCTTGGGGTTATGCTTTCTAAAATAAGCTTTTCTCTTGAAAATACTTTCCTTAAAACATACTTTTGAAAGTACTTCTTTATAAAAGTGGTTTTGAAAAATAGTTTTTCAAAATTCATATCTGTTCTGGTAACCTTCAGCTCTGATACCACGTGTAACACCCCATTTCCATTAATGTCACTCACAAACGGAATGCATTAACTTCTATGGAGCGTTTTAAGTAAGTATAGAATAGAAACTTAACAACAAGACAGATATAAACAGTACTTGAAAATTAAAACTTTATTTCATTGCAGCGGATAAACACATAGGTTTGATTACATCATCGAAAACCAAAGTCAAAGTACATAATATCCATCTTGACTAAATCAAAGTACATAAATTGAAAGATATAATCCCCAATACAAAATAGCCATAAATAAGAGAAGCTGAACTTTACTTCAGCGATCCAAGCAATCTTTTAAGAGCAAGAAATACAGCTGTCCAAAATCAAGCTCCACTGGTGCTAGTTCCAACCTGAGCACCTTGGGGGGGGGGGAGGAAGAAAAGAGGAGGAAACAAAGGGGGTCAGACATAAAGTCTGGCGAGTGCGATAACTTTAACAATATAATTATCAATATAACTAGGCTAAGGCATAAGTTGGAAAATAAGGAAATGACTATGAACTATTGAGTATGACAGAGTAAACAAGGAAACAAGATGAACAACGATATCGTTAAAGCGCACCCTAACCACTATAAGATAATTACTATACTGCACCACTACTATACTGTACTGCACCACCACTAGTCACCCTAAGGTTGATCCCGCCTATAGAACTTAATAATGATATTGGTAGTTTCGTGCACCCCTAGCTGCCTTCATAGGTGCCGCCTGCCCCTATCTCCACTAGGTGTACCCACTACCCCCAAGCGATCGGCTCCCTAACTCGTAGATACTCGTGCTAGCCCCACAGTGGGGTGTATCACTCCCCAAAGTGGCAACCCGATACAACCAAAAATGCACGGCTTATACCTACACGATGCAACAACGTCTTACATATCAACCCGGGTCCACACACGCATATGAACCCGTTGGACTTGCGTTGCCACCGCTAACCCGGTTTGGCCTCTTACAATCAAGTCCAGTATGCGTGTCCCGTCCTCGACTTGGGTCGAGCTACAAAGATACGTATGGGTTACTGGTTGAAACGGGCCCCAATTACTTGACACAAGCTATCCACCTAAGCTTGGTCCCCTCTAGTACATCCCACTTAACCCTCTTCTTATTCATGTTCACTTACATGTTTCAAATTTTGGTTAAGTGTTTCTAATCGTATTTCAAATGCCACCCAAGGCACCCACTAGAATCCATATGCCACCCAAGGCACCCACTTAACCCCCTCATGTCCTACCACATGTTTATCTGGTTAAGTGTTTCTTAATTCATTAAGACCGTAACCTCATAAAGACCTCTCACATTAGACTGGCATTTGTGGCAGCTAGATTTGCCAGGTGGGTCCGGGCAGTCTTACACCACAAATGAGCCTAACCTCGTGTCTTTACAACTGTTACGCATTTAGTTTATGTCTAAGAACTCTCACATTAGACTGGCATTTGTGGCAGCTGGATTTGTCGGGCGGGTCCGGGCAGTCTTACACCACAAAAGAGCCTAACCTCGTGTCTTAGACGATTAATTACTCCTAATTAATCATTCCCCAATTTGAATTACTTTCCCTATTCAAATTATCAATTAATTCCAAATTTAACTATGGCCATAATTGACTCAATTATGTCCATCTATTTATGGTATGTAAAATCATACCAATTTTCATCACAATTATATTTTATGCCTTTTAAGGCATTTATGCCAATTAAATCTTTTAATATTATCCCCTTTACCCCACGTTGTACGTTTGTTCGTTTAACGTAAAATATACGTTAGACTCGAATAGTCTAACTCATGGAATAAAAAGAAAACATCACAATATATGCATAATTAAAACTTAGATCTAAACATATGGGTGAACTTGCATGTGTGAATGGTGTTCTACATCTAAAACCTGCATAGGCCAAAGTTACAACTTGCATAAACTACATATGTCATAGATCCAATTCTAAAGGTGTGAACTTGTTTAGGTAGTAGTCACAAACTTGCATAAATCATGTATGTCCTAGATCTATATCTAAAGGTGTAAACTTGCATAGGCAACAACCACAAACTTACATAACATGATTCATACCCATATGTTTATATAAACTTGCATATGTGATTTATGCAATATAACAATGGTCTAAACTTACATCTAAACATGTAAACTAGCATGTAGGATTTAGGATATAACTCACACATGTCATAGCCTAACCTTTGATCAAAATTTCACATAAACTAGATGTCATGAACATGTAAGGTCACATACAATTTTACCCAACTTGCATATGATTCATGTCTAAATCAAAATCTAAACTTGCATACATATGATTTATCATATGAATCAACATAACCGATCTAGCATATGAACAACATGATGATTTGATTATATAGAATTACAACATAGATGATAGCATCATAACTTTACAACATAGATGATAACATCACAACATAACATCATAGAATTTACAACATATAAGATAACATCACAATTTTACAACATAATTATAACATGCAGTCAATAATTCACATCAAATCCATATAATCCACATCATAACTTTAAATTACTAATTATTTTATTAAAATTATCAAACTCACAACTCAAAAAAGGTCATGAGTTCTGAATTCTGAGTTCTGAAGTTGTAAAAGCTTTCCTTTGAAGAAGATTCGTTGTTAAAGTAGAAAAGGATTGAATTAGACTAGCTTTCTTCCTCTCTAATTGGTGGCGGCTATGCTGAGTTGCTAGGTGACGGCATGGAGGCCATGAATCTAATTTTGTTTTGATTTTAGGGTTTGAGTCTAGAGGTGTTTTATAGAGTTTAGGATTAGTTTAAGCTGTCCGATCAACCCAGAATTAATCCCAGCCAATCAGAGCATATCAGAAACCCTAATGAGTCAGCACACAGTCATCAACAGGTCATAAATCAATTTGCCCGGGGGGGGGGGGGGGGGGGGGGGCAGGTCGACCTGGCCTTGGCGGGAATTTTCCCGCCTAGCCTGTCTGACTCCGAAATTTTGAATTTGAAATCTGTTTTGAATTTTCTGAAACTTCCGATGGCCATAACTTCTTCATGCAAACTCGGACTCTATCTCAACCAGAATTCTGAGACAAACACAATGGCGCAACCCGTTTCCCTTAAATTTCACATCTTAGATTAGTTATTCTTTAATTTGTGAACATTAGTGTTAATAGAAATACGGGGTGTTACATCATCTATAAAGATTAATACAAACTTATCCAAATAATCCCTGAATATTCTATTCATTAAATCAGCAAAATAGGATGGAACATTTGTAAGGCCGAATGACATAACTAGAAATTCATATAATCCATACCTAGTGTTGAAAGCTGTATATTTGACACTTTCCTCCTCTACTTTCATTTGGTTGAAGCCTGAGGCTAAATATAGCCCGGAGAATACTTTTGCACCATTTAACTGATCAAAAAGATCATATATACGAGGTATGGGATATTTGTTCTTTATTGTAACTTTGTTGATCTCTCTGTATTCTATGCACTTTCACAATGTGCCAATATGCTTTCTAACAAATACCACAGGGGACCCCCAAAAAGAGCTACTAGGTCTAATGAAACCTTTTTCTTCTAGTTCTTGCAATTGCTTTTTCAAGCCATCCAACTCTTTTGGACCCATTCTAGTGGCTTTTTCATTATGGGATTTGCTCTAGGCAACAACTTAATTTGAAATTCCACTGGTCTATTTTTAGGTATACCCTTTACTTCTTCAAAAACATCTGGGTACTCATTCACTACAACAATTTGTTCTAGGGTTAAAACTGTATCTTCTACCTTGAAACTACTCAATTGCCTCAATTTACTTTCTTTGCTGACTTCACATAATATAGTTATTCTTCTTCTCCCAACAACTTTCAAAGAAATAGTTGATGTTCCCATATTTATGATAGCATTATGTTTCTTTAACCAATCTATCCCTAGTATAACCCCTATACTCGGGTAATTCAACACAAACAAGTCAGAAATAAATATACTACCCCCTATGTTTAATTCTACTTGCATACATTTCTTTTATAATACACATGAGCTCCCTGTAGGGCTCTTAACAAACAAAGGCTTATCAACTATCATGCGTGTCAGTCTTAGTTGTTGCACAATATTATATGAAATGAGTGAATGTGTTGCTCCAGTGTCGTATATATATTAAAGCATACGTTTAATATATAAAGTACCTTCAACTTGCCCATGTTCCTCAATATTAGAGCCAGCTACAAAGTTTCTTTTCCAATCCAAGGTCCCCACCTTTCCTTGCTGCTTAGACTCAGGACAATTCTTCTTAATGTGACCTTCCTTCCCACAGTTGAAACATTTGAATGTGGCATTGGGTCCATTTAGACACTTAGATTTGATATGTCCTTCTTTGCCACAATTAAAGCATTCAAGCTTCTTCTTCGTTACTGATGCTACGGAGGCTTTCGAATTTTTCTTACTTCCAGCTTCATTCTATTAACTCCATTATAAACATGGTTCACAACAGAAGGCATCGATTGTATAATAGAAAGCTCATTCAGGCATTGTATCGAACATATCAAGTGCAAATAGTCAAATTAGATATATTGGACCATTCACCCATACTGCTCGTTCATCCATGATGGTCGGTCACCGCCTGAGCTGATCAGTCGGTCAATAAGAGAAGCATGATTGAGCACCCAAGGGTCCTGCTCCAGGGGTCCTGTGCCAGGGGTCGAGCGCCAGGGGTCCCACGCCAGGAGTCCTGCGTCAAGGGTCGAGCGCCAGGGGTCGAGCGCCAGGGGTCCCGCGCCAGGAGTCCCGCGCCAGGAGTCCCGCGCCAGGAGTCCTTTGTCAAGGGTCGAGCGCCAGGGGTCCTACGCCAGGGGTCGATCGTCAGGGTTTTTTCGCCAGGGGTCCTACGCCAGGGGTCGAGCGCCAGGTGTCCTGCGCCAAGGGTCCTACCCCAGTTGTGTATTGCTGGCTCCAACTGTCCAGTGGCAGTTTCGTAAATACACCAGCGTCCGACCCAAAACCTGAACACCATAATTACATAATTGCCACCTGGTCCAAACTATTCCTATAAATACCCCCTCACCATTCAAAGGACCGATCTATGCCACCCCGAAGGGCTGTCATTTCGGTTCTCCACCATACTCAGGCACTCTAGGCTCCATTAATGGCTTTCAAAGCTTTCTCCTCCTTCCGCCATGGCCGATTCAACCAAGTCACCTTCTTCAATCTCCATCAGAGATCATTCCATCTTCCTCCAACATCAAGTGGATCTCATCTTCCTCCAGCATCAAGTGGATCTCATCTTCCTCCAACATCAAGTGGACCTCATCTTCTCCAAACATCATCAATTCTCACACAAATTCAATCCAAGTGATGTCCAACCGCCATTACTCCTCTTTAAAGCTCGGATCTAACATTAATTTCATGATGGAATCAAGGAATATCATCTAATCATGAGATCCAATCCATTCCTTCTCGAATTCAAGAGAGATCTAAAGCGGAAAGAGAGTAGTAAGTGGAAAATCATCATAAAGAGAGTGAACAAATGAAATAAATGAGATGTATGAGATGTTCACTTTGTAAATTTCTCCATGATAATAAAAATCCATGCCAAAGTGGACGTAGATCTATGCTAGATTGAACCACTATAAATTTTTTTGTGTTTTTTACTTACTTTTTGCGTTTGTGGCTTCATTCCTTATTTCTTACCATTTGATGAAGTACGATTTACGTACCTTTGGTGTTTGAACCATTTTTGGTGAAAACACAGTCTTTTTCTTGTCATATGGCAGGAACCTATTCTTTCCCTTTTTACCATTATTCTTCATGTTCCTGAACTTTTCTCATGCATTGTCATGTTGTTCAATGCTCAAAGTCAAGTCCAACACTTGATCAAAGGTCTTTTCTTTATAAGGCAGCATTGCACGGCTCAAATTGGCATTAATTCCCTGAATGTACCTTCCATTTTTAGACACTTCATCAGCAATAAGCATGGTTCCATATTAGGACAAACTTTCAAACTTTCGAGTGTATTCAGTAACACTCATAGTTCCCTGCCTTAACCTTATGAATTCATCCAACAATGAGGCTTTGGCAGATGCTAGAACAAATTTGGCCTCCAACATATCTTTGAATTAATTCCAAGTTATCTCATTTTCCTGCCTTCCTGCAATAATCACCTCTCACCAGTCAAGTGCAGCACCTTTTAATTGTCCGCATGCTATTTGTCTCTTCTTATGGTCTTCTACTTGCATATCAGTAAAGATCCTTTTTAAGGTCCTCAACCCGATTTGGATCCCTACAACCCCCTCAGTTCCATCAAATCTCTTTCCTCCCATATTAGTAAATGTCTTCAGCATCTTTGATAGCTCCTCATGTGGGTTATCTTGCCTCTGACCAACTCCATCTCTCAGTGCCCTTACTAACTCTTGCATATTCACTCCTTGAGAGTTACTAGAGCCTCCTTTAGTTTGATGACTTGGTACTACCATTTTTCAAAGGGAGGTTATTGTTAAGTTAGTTCATCCATGTCAGCACATTCATTTGCACACTGTTACTATTTATATATTATTTCTTTTAGTCAAACAATTATATTCAATCAAGCAACAACACTCATGCAATAATCCTACTAACCAATGTTTAAATCTAACTATTTTTTGCTATGTATATATACTAACATAGGTCTGATACCAACTGAGATGACCCCTACACATAAACACACAAACATAAGTTAAGGATTGGCAAAAGTTTTTTTTTCTTCCAATCTTGGGTCATCTTCTCCAGGGGTTCTCACTTCCTGTTGATAAAACGCTACCAGGATCCCTTTCACCAGTATATACATACCGATATATTAGATTTGACATAGAATTTATGTTAAGTGATAATTTATTTATACATCACTGAACACTTAGAAAATATGAGTTGCACGCTTGAAGCCCAATAAATTGAGTGAGTGCATTATATCCCATTCACACAGCTAATTTGATATTGATTTATCCTTGTTGTATTGATATGTCATACTCTTAACTATCCACATGCATACAAAACAGGATGATATCCTATCTCCTGCGTAAGTTGCTACTTTATGCATGGTATGAACTTGCGTGACATCACTTAAGCATATTTATATCAAACTAGTGTGATGGCCCGAAAATTCGTACCAATTTGAGCTGACTAATATCCTACACATTCAACTCAAAGTGCACGAAAGTTCAGATCATTAATAGAAAGAAATTAGAGGATGAGATAGAAAATATAGCACTAATAGAATAGAAGAAGAAGAAGAACACAACTGAGCAGAATCAGAGTAAATACGAAACTCACAGCGGAACAAATAAAATATGCTATATAACATAACTTTGGATAAAAAAACTGAATTTGCATATACATACCATATCAGAGTATAATACACGATATATCACAGCGGAAATAACTCTACGTAACTAATGGTGAAGTCTCCTGATTTGAGCTTCTCCAAGTGAATTTGTAAAATCCTGAAACACTTGACTGCCTGTACAAATTTGGGCACCCAAGAGTTTAGGGAAAACACAAACAAATAAACTCTGGGTCAGTTATGGGACTGGTGTGAGTAAACTCCAACCAGACTGTTTAACTTTGAAAATCCTTTTGAAGAAAAAGTTAATAATAAGACCAGCCCACACATAAACATGGACGGTTTTTACCTTACTATAACCCAAAACACTTTGATATCAAAATCCAGTGATATTATGATAATGTCTAAACAAATAATTATCCAAGTAGCAGAACGCTTGCATCTCACGCTCCACATATATATAGTATAAAATCAAAAACCGCAGGACACTTATTGGAGATTGGATTCCAACAGACAAGGTATGGGAGCACCTTCCGATCAGTGTACTCTAGAGGGTATACACTGGGGCTCAACAAGAACGTCTTGCAACCCGGCCACACATGATCGACCACTCATTTAGCTTGAGTGTATCGAATATATTGCCACCCACGGTTGTTGTCCATCCAACCGTAATCCGAAGATACAGAATCGAAAAAAGAAGAACAAATATGAATTTTCTCTAGATCGGTGACAATACACCATGCTTGGGGATGACCCAACTAGCCATGCTGCCTAGCCCAACTTTTGTTACTTCCTTGTTATGAGGCTATAGGCTATGTCTATCTTCAGAACATCTGATCACCATTCACTTTGAATGCCACATCGTCAAATCCGTCAATTCACTAATCGATTTCCAAAAATATCATGGGTATAAAAATCTAAGCGGAACGAATTCCTCCGCCACCAGACGTAATACCTTTAAGAGATCAACAGTATATGATTTATTAGGTATACTCTGTCAGACACTCGTCCATACAAGTTGTCCTGGGACTGGACAAACAAGAAAACACCATTCTGAACAGGACGACCCTTGAATTTCACTCCGTCTTCAGTTTTCTTCAGCATAATATAATTTGCAGCGCTTATGCCTATACAGAGTGGTTTCAGATAATATATCCAACCGGTCTCTCCGTACTGACAACGATGGTCAAAACACTTCGATAGTCGGTTATTTAACTATTGATGTAAAACATTCATTCATTTAAATGTACAACTAAACATCACACAACCACGACCCTTCTATTTAATACTAACTTTCTAGTTTCCCATATTTTTATAAACTCTTCTTTATTTCCCTTTATAATTAATGCAATACGCTGCTATATTCCCCTTTATAACTACTGCAATACACTGCCATATTTCCTTTATAACTAATGCAATATGCTGCTATATTCCCCTTTATAATTACTGCCATTCGCTGCTATATTCCCTTTATAACTAATGCAATACGCTGCTATATTCCCCTTTTATAACTATTGCAATACGTTGCTATATTCCTCTTTATAAGTAATGCAAGACGCTGCTGTATTCCCCTTTATAACTACTCTCAACGTCTCTGTCCGTTACAAACTAATACCATTCCTCGATAATAGTGAAGTCGTTCAAGTTGGGGTACTCTATTTACCTCTCAAACCTTGATCGACGACGTTCTTATCTTAAGATAGATAAAAGTACGTAACTCTAACTCCTTGTTACTTTAATATCCTATCAAATTCTAATTTATATATAATACATATTTTTTTTTAAAAGTATATTATTTTTAACCCATTCGACATAGTCGAATTCTCATTATAAATTAATTATAGATTTATTCAATCCTACTCTTGTTTTTTTGAACATCAAAATGAATTTCACCCTTCCCTTTTTAACCGATTTCCCAATTCCCACAATCATTCTTGAATATATATATTTCTAAATTATTATTGATAGTAATTATCTCATTTTATCTTCTAAATATTGTTTCTAAATCAATTTACTTGTTTCATAATATTAGACAAGTTATGGTATTCTAGCTCAATATTAATTTTCTATTATTAAATAACAAATAATAGAATATTTTCTTTTTAAACTCGAACCAACTCCCATATATTTTTACGGTGTTTCAATAACAGTTATTTCAGGGCCAGTGTAATCCCACATCCCCAACAAACAACAATCAATAAAAGATTTCCTATTTTACCATGTAGTGCAATATATGAAACAACAAATATTATTATTTCAACCAATTCATCAGCAATCCATCCAAACAACCATCACGCATCATTTAACCCCTATTTATTAATATTTAATAACAATTGTAATATTATAAAAAGAAACAGAGTTAGTGAGTTTACCCACCTTTGCGCGTTAACCGTTAAATAATGATTTGTGTCAGTTGATTTGATCAACTGTTAAATTTGCCTTAAAATTCAACCGAGTTCCAACCCACTTCGGATCAACTCCAGCACGTAGTCTGTGACCTTATAATCGCAATGTGTTAGACCATTCGAAAATCTGACCTTTTATTATCGCTCCACGTTCCAAGCTCAACGCACATCGTTATAGTAGCGTTCTCCCTTCTGTTTCGGTTCAGAACTCTGCTCCAACATTCAGCTCCACATCCATATTTTACTCCTTCTCAACGTTTTATATGGTAGCGATTTGAGACTCACTTGGTTCACGGAATAGTCACGCGTCATGTAGAATAACTTTCTTTTGTCAATTTCAACGCTGCTACCTTCTTCATAATTGGGCTTTTCCATTTAACACGGCCCATCCTCGTTGTTTTCTTCATATTTTACTGCCTACCCGACAAAATGTGAACATGCAGACCATCGTCTACTCACGTAAAAATGTTTTCTTCTGAAAGTTATTCTTAGTGTCCAAGTTACGATATATGAATGAGATTTCTTCATTCGGTGGAAACACTTTACTGTTTGTTTTAAATCAAAAAAAAAATAGAGCTGCTACGGACAGAAATAAGAATACAATCGTTTCCAGCGAGTTGTCACGATCCCAAAAATATAATAATATCGGTAGGTTAACCCATATTTTGAAACCCCAAAATATTGATACAGGGTGCAAAATACTCCAAATAAAAAGTTGTGTATTTAATTAACTAAAAATTATAGTAAAATTCGAAAAATTAAATTATAGCTACGTCTCAAAAGAACCTTGTCCAAATTCGCAACCGGTATCTAGTTATATCAAATAAACTGTTATGGTCGATGAACGATTCTATAGCGACTATTTGGAAATTTGATTTGGACATAACTCACAATCTGTAATACGAAATCTTGGTTTTTCACTTCTATTAAAAAAATTACAGTTCAACAGATTCTAACGTTTCTTGTTTCGAAGGAATCCGACTAATAACAGGTCCAGTATACTCAGTTGAAGTTCAAAACGTTAAATTACGAACTGCCACGATATTACAGGCTCGATTATATTTAATACATATTTTTATATGTTCAATTTCGTTTTAATTAATATATAAATCCACTTATATTACAAATTCAATATTTAAACTGATTTAAATATTCAAATACAAACCAATAAAAATGCGTGACGTTACAACTAGGTCGTAACTAAAACATCTATGATGATTCGAACATCATCATCTGCTACTACAGAACATGGTACGTTCTGTCTCGAGATTTGCAAATTCTATTATACATCGATGTTGACTAAGTGAGGCAAGACTTAGCCAAGATTTCGGTTGCCTGAAGACCTCTCTTGCACACATATTGGTGCATGTTTACCCTCCCCAGGTAACGTAGGTAAAAGTAATTTAAAGTCTGTATATTATTATGTTTTATATATAAAATGTTGAACTTATAAGAGAGTACCACTTTATTATGTTAATACAAAGTTACGTCTTAACATAATATTCCCTTAAGCCTTAACCGGCTAATTTACAACCTAACCACCTTTTAACCATAAAATTTTGACAAACTCTGTTATAGAAACTGTATTGATATATGCAAAATATTAATACTAAGCTAAACACATGGAATTTTCATTCTCTCACATACTCAATTACTTGTATGCACCATAATCTAATGACACGTCACTTACGTTTTGGTGCCTCTTCAGATGTAGAATACATTGCGCTAGCACTTAAGGCATTGACACTAAGCTAGCTATATCCTACCTTATAACTTTCCCTTAGGTCATACTTAACTGATTTACATAGAACCACTTCTGCTACAAGACCTGGTAACCCATTTCGAAACCTGAAATGAAATACGCAAAATCCCCTTAAAACAATTTCTAGTTAAAACGCCCATATAACCAGCTGCTATAAAACGTGATGAGCTCTACTTCTAAGCTTGTAATTTTATTATATAACAATAATTTATTTTATATAATACATGGACTTGGTAAGGTGATGCTCAGGGCAAATAATAAAGCAAATTTTTCTGTCCTCATTTCCCCTGTCTCGGCATGTCCCTTCAATCAAATCTTCCGATTTCTGCTTTTTTGCATTTAAATCCCCCAACAATTGAGGTATTTAACTGTAAAAGGTGGAAATCAGAAGTTGTGATTGGGTAGAACATGGAGGACAGAGGAAATAGGGACATAACAATTGATGCGTAATTATTAGGGGAGTTCCATGCATGCATGCATTGATGCATATACATATAAGTGTAGTAGTTTGTTCACACTACTTTAAGGTAGTGTGAACAAAACACTACTTTTAATTGATTGAAATCAAAATGACCTACATTGGCCCTTCTGATATCCACCAATTAAATCCGGTGTTTTGTTCACACTACCTTAAATAGTGTGAACAAACTCGGACTCATACATATAGTATATATATGGCTCACGCAAGCAACAAGTATGACATTTGGCCTAAGCTCAACAAGTCAAATGCCTTTGTACTTGTAATATATACCAATTTAATACTGAAATGACAACTCAGTGTTCTAGTACAAAGATTTTTGTATATCCCGAGGTTTTCTATTTGCATTTGTACTACATGGGCTCGGCATTTTATAACATTATGTCCTTAGAAGCATTGATACTCCCCACTAATCAGTATAAAATGGTTATATGTGAACACCATCACATGGGTCTTAGTTTGCATGATAATGATGATTTGATTCATCCCATGCAGCCATGCAGTGGTGATTACATATAAAAGGCATATATCTGCACACAAAAGACATGCTTCTAATTTCACAGTAGCTCTAAAGCGTCAATACTGCTTACCCATTTCATACTTTCTCTAACATATAAACTCATATTTTCCTGACTTGATTACATAATAAATTCAAGCATTTCCTCATTAACACATCAGAGAATCAAACTAGATCAGAAGCATCGCATTTTCCTGGCTACTCGTATAACTGAATTAACTAGTTTCTAATGTAAGTTCTTCAAACCAGCAAACACTTAAACATTTAAAACTTGATAATAATCCAACGACAAGCACACTTAAAATTTTTATTCTTTCTAGAATTTAACTTCATAGTTCCAAGCATTCTACTAAGCTTCTTCATTTCCTGCACAAGCATCAGAGGTTGCCTCATGTTTATAGAGACACCGCATTGATGCCAACAGCAAATAGGATCAGACTTTGGGTCTGGTGTGGGAACAGGCTATCCTACTTAAATAAACAAAATAGATTTGCATGCAAATTGTGTAATATGTTCAGATATCATTTTCTTCACAAGAGTCTATTCAACACTTCTTAATATTCATACCAGGAATATCTGCCTGAGTTCCTGATTCAACATGCATACAACCAAATGCAAAGTAAAATAAAAAACTATGATTAAAAACCCATCTAATGCATCCCATGTCATCCATCCCTTAATGTTATTCAAGTATTACTTTCCAGGATTACCCAATCCTAATTTCTACAGGTCATAGCTCTTACTACATTGAACACATATGTGCACATTGTATTTCCCAAACACACAAAGGCTTACAGGGCTTTCACAAGCCATGTGCATGCCTGATTTCCTCCCTAGAAACCAAACAGATCAATGTATGAATGGTTTCCCAACCATCCAGTAACCTTTTGATAATTCTGGTGTTATCCCTCTTATGTATTCTCCATTTAATATTTATTTTAAAATGGTTACTTATCTATACCTCTGTAGAAGATTTATGCTGCCAAACATGACTTCACACGTACATATCATGAGTATTCCACATATATATATATATATATATATATATATATATATATATATATATATATATATATATATATATATATATATATATATATATGTGTGTGTGTGTAATGAGTGTAACTATCAATCTAGTACTTGTGCAAATGCAATCAAACACCCAGTCAATCACATTCATGCCATAACTATACCCAAGTTATACATTCTAATATATACTTATATTATAGCTTTCAGAAAACCTTTCTTTATTAATTTGATGCAAAAGGATCAACACATAAATACAAATATGCTCCTCTTCATCTTTCTTTATATTTACATTGAGTTAGACATGAGCTTGTGACCCCTGGTCCATGCCACCTAACCCCCAAACTTTCAATTCATTTGAGTTATTATTACTCATACAACATGATGTTTCAAACTCAACAACCAGTATTAAGCTCATTTTCATATAACTGAAAATAAAACTAATATATATTCATACTCAAAATTGGTTGCCTTTCTCTAGGACTTAGTGCCTTCATAAAATAGCATATACTCACCAATAAATTTCTGCTTTAGATCCTGTTCTCTAGCTCTTCCCTATACCTTCCAGCTACTATTGTACCCTATTCTTCCTTTGATTAATTTTTGCTAACTGAGAATAAATTAGCCTAGGCAACCTAGTTCTATACCTGTTATTCTGGGAGCTAATTAGAGTTTCCTTATTCGGGAAATGTCAAATTTACCCTACACTGATAATGGTTATATTCACATATTAAACACTCATGTTTATAACCATCTTTCCATTCTTTTTTTTAGTAGAGAGATTACAAGCCATGCTGGCTTAAATTTTCCTATAAAGTGTTACTTATTAATTTCCACTTTTATCCTCATTGATCAAGGTATTTCCATGATCTTATCTTCCCACGTATTGAAAGACTTCTATGCATATTTTTCAAATGGCTCTCAGCCCATACATTATGCAACCAGCCTACCTCTTTAATATGCATATGAATATATATATATATATATATATATATATATATATATATATATATATATATATATATATATATATTGTTCACACACATTTCCCAAAGCATGTGCACACAAATATAAAATATACACATGAATATTTTATTCAACCCTGTATACTATTTAAGTAAATACTCTATTTAATTAAGTACTATACTATATTCAGTTGTGTACCCTACACATTCACTATGCACCCATGCATAATCACATATACATATACTTCATATATATATATATATATATCCAGGAATTATCAGTAAACTTACTTATGTATATGCTTGGAGAAAATATGGGGTTATTACATATGCCCCTACTTTTAGAATTTTTGTCCCACAATTTTTAACATACTTTATCAAAGTAATATGATATCCATCTAATTCAAAATATCATTTCAAGCTAGGCTTAATTGTCACACGCAAACAAACTTTGCAACAAATGTGGATTTATTGTAACTGAATAAATTCAACCATACCTTCATCACCAGCTAATAGCTTTGGATAGTTTTCTTTAAATTTATCTTCCACCTCCCAGGTGCAATCTTTTGGATCAAGGCTCCATTGAATCTTCACTAATTTTATCACCTTGTTCCTCAACTTCCTCTCCTTTTTGGCTATTATCCCCATTGGCTCCTTTTCATACACAAGATTTGGATTCACTTTTATCTTAGAAAGAGTTTATAGTTTAGCTGCTTTATCATGGACCCACCTTTTCAACTGGGACACATGAAATACATCATGTATAAATTTCATATTTTTCAGGCAATTCCAACTTGTATGCTACAGCCCTTAGCCTTTCAACTACTTTATATAGTCCAATGTACCTAGGAATCAACTTTCCTTGCTTCCCAAATCTCAGAACTTTCTTCATTGGTGACACTTTAATGAATACAAAGTCCCCTACTTCGTATTCTACAATTTTTTTCTTTTTATCTGCATACTTTTTCTGTCTCTATTGTGCTACTTCCATCCTTTCTCTTATCAATGCTATTTTTTCAAAAACATCTCTAACATAATCAGGCCCTAATATCACTCTTTCCCCAGATTCTACCCAACAAGCTGGTGATAAACAAGGTCTCCCATACAAAGTCTCAAATGGTGCCATACCTATTGTGCTTTGATAGCTGTTATTGTAGGCAAATTCAGCTAAATGTATATAGTCCTCCCAGTTGCCTCCAAACTCCAATACACATGCACGGAGTAGATCTTTAAGAACCTTGTTAACAATTTCAGTTTGGCCATCTGTTTGTGGATGGTATGCTATGCTTATGCATAGCTCTGTCCCTATTGCTGCCTGAAAGCTAGACCAAAACTTTGAAGTGAATAAAGTATCTCTATCACTCATAATTTACTTGTTTACCCATTGCCACCTTACTATTTCCTTACCAAACATCTGTGCTAATTTTTTAGCATTTCTTTATGATTTTATGGGAATAAAATGGGTTGATTTGGTTAGCCTATCAACCACCACCTATATAATATCTGTAACAACCCGTATTTTCAATAACCTGTTATAACATAAATGGAGGCAGAATTAAACTGTAAAATCTGAATCAAGGGAAACGGACTATGCCATTGCGTTCGTCTCGGAAAAATACGCGAAATAGAGTCCGAGTTTTCGAAAATCGGAGTCCGTATGACCAAGATATGGCCTCGCGAAGTTTCACGAAAAATTCCCAAATTAAAGTATACTTAATTAAGTGAAATGGGTTGCGCAGAGAAATATATATATATTGATATATATATATATATATATATATAATTGAAAATTAAATAAATAAATATGCAAAAATGTTCAAAACAGCGAATTGGGAGAGGGGAATAACCGAACCGGCCGATTTTTGAGGTCGACCCGAGCTCGCTGGGTCGACTAGGGGTTAATCCAGGGTGTTTGGCTGTCAACCCGTGGGCCGATTCGCTCAAATGCAGATTTTGCATTTGGATGGTTCTCATGGTTCATCTTTAATCTAAAGGCCCTAGATGGTTCCTACACTTGACTTCTTCCCCAAGACATGCTTTGATGGCTTGGATTGAATTTAGGTTTAATCCTATGGCCTAAAACACTTGCCTAATCTATAAATAAGACCCTAACCTATCCTAAATCCTCATTATTCATTCATGCAACTAAACTATGGCAAAATTTTACCTCTCATGGCCTCCACTCTCTTCATAAAATTTCTAAATGGTTTCTATGAGAGATTTTCCATGCATACAAGTGTTTTCAAGCTTGTATGAGTGTCATTAGCTTGCATTCAAGTCAAGTTTCTATCTTTGCATCATAAAGCAAGGGTTTTGATCATTTTGGCTCAAGGGTTTTTATGTTAGAGCTTGCATTTTGGGTCTATTTGATTGCATAAGGGCTTTGTCATATATTTTGTGCCTTCATAGCAATGTAAGCCCTTTCCCTACTCTTAGATATTAACTATGAAGTTAAATGTTCATGTTGCAAGTTTGGGTTTGATCATTGAGTATGATACATGCTATCATGTCATGCAAGTTTATGAAGTCATTATCTTGATCTTGTGAGCTAAAAGCTACAACCTTTATGTTGAAATGTTGCATTAGGCAACATGAGAACCCTCATAACCTTTATGTCAACTTGCATATGAAGTCATAACCCTTATATGATGATATATGCGAGTTACTAGTCATCATTCCATATCTTTTGTCACCATGATTCGCTTATGTGCCAAGTTTGGGTTTATGCATGTTTTGAGGCTTAAGAATGTAACATGCAAGTTAATGAACACATTTGTGCCTCATTTGCCACCATGATTAACTTGTGGCTTAATATCCATTTTTGTCATGCCTTTGCCAAGTCTCTTCTTTTAATCCATTACGTTGTCGCG
The DNA here is from genome assembly GCA_030737875.1 of Allium sativum. Classification (NCBI taxonomy): domain Eukaryota; kingdom Viridiplantae; phylum Streptophyta; class Magnoliopsida; order Asparagales; family Amaryllidaceae; genus Allium; species Allium sativum. Next base: position 61,674,607 of record CM060927.1, on the reverse strand, counting down.
AACGTATATGCGAGTTTAAAAGCGTTGGGTTATGTTATGGGTAATTTCTAATGACATGAAAATACAACTTGAAAACATGACTTGAAATATAACATGGAAGTTGACATGTAAGTATGCATAAAAACATAAGCTTGGGAATTTACCTATTAAGTTAGGTCTACCCTTTGGGAATTTACCTATTAAGTTAGGTCTACCGAAATGCTTGAAAACTTGTAACATGCTTTGGGAAACATGATGGACATGACACTTAGATAATATAAGTGTGGCCAACTCGAGGTTGGGTTGAGTTTGCAACGTAAAACTACCCGGAACCGACCGGCCTAACTAGTAGTTGCAAACAATAGGACCCAATGTGAGAAGTTGGTCATGTTGTGCTTGAACCCGAGGTTAGACCAAGTTGTGGTGTAAAGCTACCCGGAACCGACCGGCTTAACTAGTAACCACAACAAAGTCTAATGTGAGAGGTGAAGGTGCATTAAGTAATTAATGCCACATGATAGGGTTAAGTTAATTTGATTAATGACTCTTAACCAAATATGACATGGACAAATGGGTTAAGTAATTTGATTAGGCTAATGATACTTAACAAAACATGACAAGGTTGGGTAGGTTAAGTAACTTGATTTGCCTAATGACACTTAACCATTTTTATATGACTAGTGGATGGGGTTAAGTTAACCAACACTTAATCAATCCAACGCGATAACTTGGTAAGGTTAAGTAAGTTTTCTTAATGACGCTTAACCGAAAAATACGGTTAACGAATGGGGTTAAGATTAGACTCAACTAGTCTAAACATGGAAATCGGATGGGGTTAAGTTAGCCTAGACTTAATTAATCCCACTTGGTAGTTTAATGGGGTTAAGTTAAACACTTAACTAATCTAAACATGATGAATTGATGTGGTTAAGTGACCTATACTTATCCAATCTAACTCGTTAATTTATTGTGGTTAAGTTAACCAATACTTAACCAATATAACGTGAAAACATGATAAGGCTAAGTCACGAATCGCTTGAATACACTTGACCGATTTGACTAAGTAAATTGATAGGGTCAAGTTAATATATACTTAACCAATCTAGAATGATAATTGGACGAGGTTAAGTCGTGAATTGCTTAATATACTTAACCAACTTGAGCATGGTTTGTAGGGTTAAGCCTTGAACTTGGATACTTAGCCAATTTTGACAGGATTTGTAGACGGGTTAAGTCATGAACTTAAGTGACACTTAATCCATTATGTAAACCCTAGTTCTGAGGATTAGGTGGATAACCGTAGTTAACAAGGATAACGGGAACAATGCTAAGTGGTAAACCTTAGTTGAAGAATAACTAAGTAATGATTCTTAGTCAAGGAAATTTAGACCAGTTCATAGATAGATGAGTAACCTGATACGGTAGGTCATCGTTTAAGTATACGAGTAGGAGCAAGTATCTGATTTAGATAAAGGCTCCAGCGAACAGGGTAACGAAGCAGCGGCTTCGGGGAAACGTGAGGATATTCTTGGTATCCCTCTATGAGCTGCCAGGTGATTATACTAGGCTCATGAGAGGTTAAGGTCTGCGTTAGAAGAACCAAGAGTATGCCTTGGTTGCTATACGAGCGACCTAAAGACGGGGATGGATAGGGGATAGTCGACGATACACGGTCGTACCCTAGATAGCATTTCGTCAGGCTACCTACCATCTTTGGTCAAGCGTGTACGTACGGAAAGGCAGAGAACACCCAAAAGACCATAATTGCTATCTAATTATGGTTGCGGTAAGGCTTGGATGTGGGTTGGCCAGTGTTGTGTTCTCATATAGGATTTATCTTGTCTTGTCTTTCACTAGTTGAGGGAGTGGTCTCGTGGGACCATAGCCACGTATAAGAAAAACAGACCTTAGCATCTGCATCGGCAGATAAATCGAAAGCTCCCGACCGAGTCCTGTATTTCTTGATTTGCCCTGTGACAGGACTCGGATGGCACGATGTGATACATGTGCATACAGTCATGGAAAAGCGATTCACGATGAATGCGTGGGAAAAAGGGCGCGGTTGGCGGTTAGCGTAATCCCTAGTGGCCCTAGGTGGTTGAACCCAAACCGAGATACGAAAACGTGCAATAGGTAAGCATAATCCCTAGCAGCCCTAGGTAGCATTAGTCCTAGTTGTACAAACAATAATTCATGTTGGAAGACCCTAGCTAGGTTTAGGGTAACAGTCCAAACCGATCTTAAGGATCATGGAACTATGTTAAAGTAATATAGAATCTCATGGGAAAGCCCGTATGGTCTACGGCAAGGGACTGAACATTTACATGGAATAAAACATACAAGTTGAGTAACCTATATATGCGATATATTAGGTTGACATGGACCATTACACGACTTTTGAGTGAGGGTCATTCTTGGTTAACACATGACACGGTGGGGATACTAGTACGGTAGGTGCAGAGCTAAAATACAGGATAGATATCACGGGGCGTTATACGTGACAGATATCTTGGGGATATTATACTTGATAGAAACCTGACGATGTGATACCTTGTTTTATCTTGACATCGTAATTTATCATGACACCTTAGTTTATCTGAGTTCAGTAGTTCATCCTGCTATTTTGATTTAGCTTATCTATCTTGTTATCATGCTTATGTTCATCTCAGTTTCTCATGTCAGTTAACTTTACTAGTTTTTATGCTAATAGTAGATAGGGCTTACTCAGTCTTTTTGACTGACCCGTTTTGTTTCGCCTCTTTTCTTCCGTTTCCCCCCCAGGTTACAGGGAGGAAATACTGTTGTTTAGTTCGGACTTCTTCTGCTTGAAGGTCATCATGGATGGCTTGGACTTTTCTTGGCTAATGGCTACTTTACTGTTTTTACTTGGGGAATAATTTATGAAAATGTCTTTATGCTTCTTTACTATTGCAAGACAGGTTTTGATGTACTCTGATGTAAAAGGCTTTAGACCTTATTTATTCATGTTATGAAAGTTTGATTTTACTTCCGCTATTTTATATGTTCTGTCTTGTGATATTTCTGTGCATGTTTACCAATAATGCCCCTCTAAAGCTAGTGCATTCCTTTGCGAGTGACCCTAGCGGAGGCGGGGTGTTACACGTGGTATCGGAGCAGAAGGTTACCAGACTGGGCAAAAGTTTTTAAAGACCTTCTGAAAACTATTTGAAAAAAAAACCGTTTACAAAGAAGCATTTTTCAAGAAAATTTTCTTTTAAAAGAAAAAGGCTATTCCCCAAAGGCCATTAGCACTATCCTTGTTTCCTTAATTGAGTCTCTTTTCCTTTCTTTCCTCCATCTGTAGTCTCAGTAGTTTTAACTGCGACTAGTCTTTTCTACCTACGAAAGTGCTTTCCATACGATGGAGGTGGTTCTCGAGAGACCAGTGGCCGCGTTATAAGAAAGGATCGTGAGAAAGAAGGATAAAGGATACGAGCTTAAGGATGAGCAACTTGTTGGTATGGCTTAGTCCTCAAAGGAGGGAGAAAGATGAACAATGAAACCCATGACGAGAGAGTACCTTTGGCATGGTAAAACGGGGCGGATAGTTAAGTATTATGGGACAAGGACAAGATCATCGGGAGGGCAGTAGTATGCTCTCATTTCTAGAGTACCTCGGAAGGAGGGTAACGATCTTGTTAAAGGTTTAGCTTTTCTTCTCTATCATCCCGTTAGGACTTCGTTGTTCGTATCATTTAAGTCTGCTTCGATAGTTGAGTCTCTGCACCTTAAGTACTAGCGTAATAGAGAATCCCATTTTTGTCTCAAAGTCCTATTGGAGAATCAGTCCATTTATACATGACTTGTTTGGATTTGGGAATGTCTATGCCAAGTGTTGAGTTTGGAAATAATGCTTATGTTTATAAGCTATGGATGGATTCTAGGGATGAAGTGGTTATCCAGTAGGGGGTGCCACTCTCGGTTTTGATAGGAGGGTAGTTAGACCTTTTGACTAGCCTTGGTAATGCCCTCGAAGTATCGGGTAACCTTTTTGAGGTTCTGTCTTGACTAGTTACTTAGAATCCCTTGATGCCTTTATTGGAAATTTGAAGCCCGATCGAGTGGTGTTCGCCAATAAGACGGATGGTTTACTTCATTTATGCATGGGTTATAGAGATCACCCTAGTAAGTGCGCATGATAACCTGATTGACATCTGTTTACTTTCAAGAGAAAGTTCTTCTACATGGAATGCCTTATAGTATATAAACGAGATCCAAGATTCACTAGTGAATTTTGGAAAGCTTGCATGAGATCATGAGTACGCAGTCATGTTTGCGTCAAGTATTCTAGGAAAAGGATAAGTGCAAGTGGAACGAGAGGCGACGAAGAAATGAGTTCCAGCTCATGTTATGGAAACAGGAATAAGAAGCTACAAAATCGCGAAGTTAAAAGACGACTTTGATGGTCAAAGACTAGATACGCGCATGATATCTCTTTTTGGGAGTATATCCTTGATCCCTGTTTTCTGTAGAGCTTACTTGTAGGCTATCTTTTGTGGACATCCTCTCGGTCCTATTCTCCGTTACAAACCCTGTAAGGAGTTTGTCCTCTTTATCTTCTCGACCCTGTTTCAGGGAATTCTAGGTAGAACCCTATGGATGTAAACATGTATTTGAAACATGTTATGATTGATATGGTTGCAAGTGGTTGCAAGTGGTTGCTCGTGGATGCGCGAATACACATTAGATACTAGCTCGACTCGGTCACATTTCATATTGCATATGCACGAGTATTTATACTTGTTTATGGATGAAATCGAATGTATTATCATGCGGTTGTTGCATATGAATGAATGATTGTGCACGCATATAGTATCTATATGACTAGGACTATTTGCATACATGTTGGATTCATGGCACTATACATATTATGCATTAGAAAGATTATTCAGGCCTGATCATTAGCATTAGCTAAGGAACATGTACACACACGTTTTGCATATATTCATACAACATTAGAAATCATCTAAGGACAATGGTTGCTTGTGGATGATGTTTTGAGTAGATGGATGATGGATGGTAGGATATGTTCTTCCTAACTTGGAGATTTCGGGGACGAAATCCTAAAAGGTGGGGAGAATGTAACAACCCGTATTTTCAATAACCTGTTATAACATAAATGGAGGCAGAATTAAACTGTAAAAATCTGAATCAAGGGAAACGGGCTATGCCATTGCGTTCGTCTCGGAAAAATACGCGAAATAGAGTCCGAGTTTTCGAAAATCGGAGTCCGTATGACCAAGATATGGCCTCGCGAAGTTTCACGAAAAATTCCCAAATTAAAGTATACTTAATTAAGTGAAATGGGTTGCGCAGAGAAATATATATATATTGATATATATATATATAATTGAAAATTAAATAAATAAATATGCAAAAATGTTCAAAACAGCGAATTGGGAGAGGGGAATAACCGAACCTGCCGATTTTTGAGGTCGACCCGAGCTCGCTGGGTCGACTAGGGGTTAATCCAGGGTGTTTGGCTGTCAACCCGTGGGCCGATTCGCTCAAATGCAGATTTTGCATTTGGATGGTTCTCATGGTTCATCTTTAATCTAAAGGCCCTAGATGGTTCCTACACTTGACTTCTTCCCCAAGACATGCTTTGATGGCTTGGATTGAATTTAGGTTTAATCCTATGGCCTAAAACACTTGCCTAATCTATAAATAAGACCCTAACCTATCCTAAATCCTCATTATTCATTCATGCAACTAAACTATGGCAAAATTTTACCTCTCATGGCCTCCACTCTCTTCATAAAATTTCTAAATGGTTTCTATGAGAGATTTTCCATGCATACAAGTGTTTTCAAGCTTGTATGAGTGTCATTAGCTTGCATTCAAGTCAAGTTTCTATCTTTGCATTATAAAGCAAGGGTTTTGATCATTTTGGCTCAAGGGTTTTTATGTTAGAGCTTGCATTTTGGGTCTATTTGATTGCATAAGGGCTTTGTCATATCTTTTGTGCCTTCATAGCAATGTAAGCCCTTTCCCTACTCTTAGATATTAACTATGAAGTTAAATGTTCATGTTGCAAGTTTGGGTTTGATCGTTGAGTATGATACATGCTATCATGTCATGCAAGTTTATGAAGTCATTATCTTGATCTTGTGAGCTAAAAGCTACAACCTTTATGTTGAAATGTTGCATTAGGCAACATGAGAACCCTCATAACCTTTATGTCAACTTGCATATGAAGTCATAACCCTTATATGATGATATATGCGAGTTACTAGTCATCATTCCATATCTTTTGTCACCATGATTCGCTTATGTGCCAAGTTTGGGTTTATGCATGTTTTGAGGCTTAAGAATGTAACATGCAAGTTAATGAACACATTTGTGCCTCATTTGCCACCATGATTAACTTGTGGCTTAATATCCATTTTTGTCATGCCTTTGCCAAGTCTCTTCTTTTAATCCATTACGTTGTCGCGAACGTATATGCGAGTTTAAAAGCGTTGGGTTATGTTATGGGTAATTTCTAATGACATGAAAATACAACTTGAAAACATGACTTGAAATATAACATGGAAGTTGACATGTAAGTATGCATAAAAACATAAGTTTGGGAATTTACCTATTAAGTTAGGTCTACCCAAATGCTTGAAAACTTGTAACATGCTTTGGGAAACATGATGGACATGACACTTAGATAATATAAGTGTGGCCAACTCGAGGTTGGGTTGAGTTTGCAACGTAAAACTACCCGGAACCGACCGGCCTAACTAGTAGTTGCAAACAATAGGACCCAATGTGAGAAGTTGGTCATGTTGTGCTTGAACCCGAGGTTAGACCAAGTTGTGGTGTAAAGCTACCCGGAACCGACCGGCTTAACTAGTAACCACAACAAAGTCTAATGTGAGAGGTGAAGGTGCATTAAGTAATTAATGCCACATGATAGGGTTAAGTTAATTTGATTAATGACTCTTAACCAAATATGACATGGACAAATGGGTTAAGTAATTTGATTAGGCTAATGATACTTAACAAAACATGACAAGGTTGGGTAGGTTAAGTAACTTGATTTGCCTAATGACACTTAACCATTTTTATATGACTAGTGGATGGGGTTAAGTTAACCAACACTTAATCAATCCAACGTGATAACTTGGTAAGGTTAAGTAAGTTTTCTTAATGACGCTTAACCGAAAAATACGGTTAACGAATGGGGTTAAGATTAGACTCAACTAGTCTAAACATGGAAATCGGATGGGGTTAAGTTAGCCTAGACTTAATTAATCCCACTTGGTAGTTTAATGGGGTTAAGTTAAACACTTAACTAATCTAAACATGATGAATTGATGTGGTTAAGTGACCTATACTTATCCAATCTAACTCGTAATTTATTGTGGTTAAGTTAACCAATACTTAACCAATATAACGTGAAAACATGATAAGGCTAAGTCACGAATCGCTTGAATACACTTGACCGATTTGACTAAGTAAATTGATAGGGTCAAGTTAATATATACTTAACCAATCTAGAATGATAATTGGACGAGGTTAAGTCGTGAATTGCTTAATATACTTAACCAACTTGAGCATGGTTTGTAGGGTTAAGCCTTGAACTTGGATACTTAGCCAATTTTGACAGGATTTGTAGACGGGTTAAGTCATGAACTTAAGTGACACTTAATCCATTATGTAAACCCTAGTTCTGAGGATTAGGTGGATAACCGTAGTTAACAAGGATAACGGGAACAATGCTAAGTGGTAAACCTTAGTTGAAGAATAACTAAGTAATGATTCTTAGTCAAGGAAATTTAGACCAGTTCATAGATAGATGAGTAACCTGATACGGTAGGTCATCGTTTAAGTATACGAGTAGGAGCAAGTATCTGATTTAGATAAAGGCTCCAGCGAACAGGGTAACGAAGCAGCGGCTTCGGGGAAACGTGAGGATATTCTTGGTATCCCTCTATGAGCTGCCAGGTGATTATACTAGGCTCATGAGAGGTTAAGGTCTGCGTTAGAAGAACCAAGAGTATGCCTTGGTTGCTATACGAGCGACCTAAAGACGGGGATGGATAGGGGATAGTCGACGATACACGGTCGTACCCTAGATAGCATTTCGTCAGGCTACCTACCATCTTTGGTCAAACGTGTACGTACGGAAAGGCAGAGAACACCCAAAAGACCATAATTGCTATCTAATTATGGTTGCGGTAAGGCTTGGATGTGGGTTGGCCAGTGTTGTGTTCTCATACAGGATTTATCCTGTCTTGTCTTTCACTAGTTGAGGGAGTGGTCTCGTGGGACCATAGCCACGTATAAGAAAAACAGACCTTAGCATCTGCATCGGCAGATAAATCGAAAGCTCCCGACCGAGTCCTGTATTTCTTGATTTGCCCTGTGACAGGACTCGGATGGCACGATGTGATACATGTGCATACAGTCATGGAAAAGCGATTCACGATGAATGCGTGGGAAAAAGGGCGCGGTTGGCGGTTAGCGTAATCCCTAGTGGCCCTAGGTGGTTGAACCCAAACCGAGATACGAAAACGTGCAATAGGTAAACATAATCCCTAGCAGCCCTAGGTAGCATAAGTCCTAGTTGTACAAACAATAATTCATGTTGGAAGACCCTAGCTAGGTTTAGGGTAACAGTCCAAACCGATCTTAAGGATCATGGAACTATGTTAAAGTAATATAGAATCTCATGGGAAAGCCCGTATGGTCTACGGCAAGGGACTGAACATTTACATAGAATAAAACATACAAGTTGAGTAACCTATATATGCGATATATTAGGTTGACATGGACCATTACACGACTTTTGAGTGAGGGTCATTCTTGGTTAACACATGACACGGTGGGGATACTAGTACGGTAGGTGCAGAGCTAAAATACAGGATAGATATCACGGGGCGTTATACGTGACAGATATCTTGGGGATATTATACTTGATAGAAACCTGACGATGTGATACCTTGTTTTATCTTGACATCGTAATTTATCATGACACCTTAGTTTATCTGAGTTCAGTAGTTCATCCTGTTATTTTGATTTAGCTTATCTATCTTGTTATCATGCTTATGTTCATCTCAGTTTCTCATGTCAGTTAACTTTACTAGTTTTTATGCTAATAGTAGATAGGGCTTACTCAGTCTTTTTGACTGACCCGTTTTGTTTCGCCTCTTTTCTTCCGTTTCCCCCCCAGGTTACAGGGAGGAAATACTGTTGTTTAGTTCGGACTTCTTCTGCTTGAAGGTCATCATGGATGGCTTGGACTTTTCTTGGCTAATGGCTACTTTACTGTTTTTACTTGGGGAATAATTTATGAAAATGTCTTTATGCTTCTTTACTATTGCAAGACAGGTTTTGATGTACTCTGATGTAAAAGGCTTTAGATCTTATTTATTCATGTTATGAAAGTTTGATTTTAGTTCCGCTATTTTATATGTTCTGTCTTGTGATATTTCTGTGCATGTTTACCAATAATGCCCCTCTAAAGCTAGTGCATTCCTTTGCGAGTGACCCTAGCGGAGGCGGGGTGTTACAATATCATTTCCCTTCCTAGTTTTTGGTAATCCATCTATGAAGTCCATAGATATCTCCTCCCATTTCCACTCAGGTACATGCAAGGGTCGTAACAATCCTGAAGGCTTTTGATATTCAGCCTTTGCTGACATATCATACATTCTGCCACATGTTTCCCCATAGCTGCTTTCATCCCTTTCCACCAAAAGTCCCTCTTAAGGTTTTGATACATTTTTGTTCCCCCTGGATGGATAGCATACTTGTTTCTATGATACACATCTAGCACTTCTTTTCTCAGGTCTTCATTGGAGGGGACACATAACCTCTTCTTGTTCCTTAAGTATCCCTGAGCATCAATGTGGAAATATTATATTTCCTTTCCCTTTAGTAAAAGGCTCTTCTTTTCATGCAAAATGAGTCTTGGTCTTGGGTGGCTCCCACTTTATTAATCAAATCTGATTTAATGCTTATGAGGCATATTTTTCTCATTTCAACTAAGTTGCAGTTTATCTCCATGGGTACACTACTTGCACCCTCTACTTCTAAATCTGCAAACAATGTCAGGGTTTTAAACTCTTCCATCATCATTAAAGCCATTTTTGCATGTTTCCTGCTAAGTGCATCAACTACCTTGTTAGCCATTCCTGGTGCATACAAAATGTCAAGATCATAGGCTGCTTAGAATTCAACCCATCTATGCTGCCTCATATTCAAATCTTTTTGTGAAAATAAATATTTCAGTGATTTGTGATCAGTATATAATCAAATTTTGCTTCCAATAAGTAGTGTCTCCAAAGCTTTAAAGCATATACAACATCAGCCAATTCAAAGTCGTGTGTAGCATATCTAGCCTCACTAGGTTTCAATTGCCTTAAAGCAGATGCTATGACTTGATCTCCTTGCATTAAGACAGCCCCCAAACCAGCCCCTACTGGCATTAGTGTAGACAATCAGTCCCTCATTTCCCTCAGGAACTTTCAATATAGGAGCTTCTACTAGAGCTTCTTTTAATCTCATGAAAGCTTTCTCACATTTCTCTGTGCAAATGAAGGGGTGATCTTTCCTTATCAATTGAGTTAATGGTATTGCCTTAGCAAAATATTTTATGAACCTTCTATAATAACCCACTAAGCCCATAAAAGATCTTACTTCAGTCACAGTTCTAGGTCTCTTCCATGTTTGAACTGCTACCACTTTATTTAGATCCACTGAGATGCCTTTCTCAGAGACAGTGTGGCCTAAAAAGCTTACTTCACTTTTCCAGAATGTACACTGGCTAAATTTTGCTTTAAGGTCATTCTTCCTCAATCTACTCAAAACCAAACGCAAGTGTTTTTATGCTTTTTTCTGTTTTTGAATAAACCAGTATGTCATCTATAAAGATTAATACAAACTTATCCAAATAATCCCTGAATGTTCTATTCATTAAATCAAAACGAAAAAGGTTGGGGCACTTGTAAGGCCGAATGGCACAACTAGAAATTCATATAACCCATACCTAATGTTGAAAACTGTATATTTGACACTTTCTTCCTCTACTTTCATTTGGTGGAAGCCTGAGGCTAAATCTAGCCTGGAGAATACTTTTGCACCATTTAACTGATCAAAAAGATCATCTATACGAGGTAAGGGATATTTGTTCTTTATTGTAACTTTGTTGATCTCCCTGTAATCTATGCACATTCTCAATGTGCCATCATGCTTTCTTACAAATACCACACGGGACCCCAAAAAAGAGCTACTAGGTCTAATGAAACCTTTTTCTTCTAGTTCTTGCAATTGCTTTTTCAATTCATCCAACTCTTTTGGACCCATTCTAGTAGGCTTTTTAATTATGGGACTTGCTTTAGGAAACAACTTAATTTGAAATTCCACTATTCTATTTGGAGGTATACCCTTTACTTCTTCAAAAACATCTGGGTACTCATTCACTACAACAATTTGTTCCAAGGTTATAACCTTATCTTCTACCTTGAAACTACTCAATTGCCTCAATTTACTTCCTTTGTTGACTTCACATAATATAGTTATTTTTTTGCTCCCAACAACTTTCAAAGAAATAGTTGATGTTTCCATATTTATTGTAGCCTTATGTTTCTTTAACCAATCTACCCCTAGTATAACCCCTATACTCGGGTAATTCAACACAAACAAGTCAGAAATAATATACTACCCCCTATATTTAATTCTACATGCATGCATTTCTTTTATAATACACATGAGCTCCCTATAGGGCTCTTAACAAACAAAGGCTTATCAACTATCATGCATGTCAGTCTTAGTTGTTGCAAAATATTATATGAAATGAGTGAATGTGTTGCTCCAGTGTCGTATATATATTAAAGGCATACGTTTAATATATAAAGTATCTTCAACTTGCCCATGTTCCTCAATATTAGAGCCAGCTACGCAGTTTCTTTTCCAATCCAAGGTCCCCACCTTGCCTTGCTGCTTAGACTCAGGACAATTCTTCTTAATTTGACCTTCCTTCCCACAGTTAAAACATTTGAATGTGGCATTGGGTCCATTTAGACACTTAGATTTGATATGTCCTTCTTTGCCACAATTAAAGCATTCAAGCTTCTTCTTAGTTAGTGATGCTACGGAGGCTTCTGAATTTTTCTTACTTCCAGCTTCATTCTGTTAACTCCATTATAAACACGGTTCACAACAGTAGGCGTCGACTGTATAACAGAAAGCTCATTCAGGCATTGTGTCGAATATATCAAGTGCAAACAATCAGATTACATATATTGGACCATTCACCCGTACTGCTCGTTCATCCATGATGGTCGATCACCGCCTGAGCTGATCGGTCGGTCAATAAGAGAAGCATGATTGAGCACCCAGGGGTCCTGCTCCAGGGGTCTGGTGCCAGGGGTCGAGCGCTAGGGGTCCTGCGTCAGGGGTCGAGCGCCAGGGGGTCCTACGCTAGGGTCCTGTGCCAGGGGTCGAGCGGCAGGGGTCCTGCGCCAGGGGTCCTGCCCTAGTTGTGTACAACTGGCTCCAACTGTCCAGTGGCAGTTTCGTAAATACACCGGCATGCGACCCAAAACCTGAACACCATAATTACAGAATTATCACCTGGTCCAAACTTTTCCTATAAATACCCCCTCAACATTCAAAGGACCGATCTAAGCCACCCCAAAGGGCTGCCATTTCGGTTCTCCACCATTCTCAAGCACTCTAAGCTCCATTAATGGCTTTCAAAGCTTTCTCCTCCTTCCGCCATAGCCGATTCAACCAAGTCACCTTTCCCAATCTCCATTAGAGATCATTCCATCTTCCTCCAACATCAAGTGGATCTCATCTTCCTCTAACATCAAGTGGATCTCATCTTCCTCCAACATCAAGTGGATCTCATCTTCTCCAAACATCATCAATTCTAACTCAATTTCAATCCAAGTGATCACCAACCGCCATTACTCCTCCTTAAAGCTCGGATCTAACATCAATTTCATAATGGAATCAAGGAAGACCATCTAATCACAAGATCCAATCCATTCCTTCATGAATTTAGGAGAGATATAAAGCGGAAAGAGAGTAATAATTGGAAAACCATCATAAAGAGAGTGAACAAATGAAATAAATGAGATGTGTGAGATGTTTCACTTTGTAAATTTCTCCATGATAATAAAAATCCTTCCGAAAGTGGATGTAGATCTATGCTAGATCGAACCACTATAAAAAATTCTTGTGTTTTTTACTTACTTTTTGCTTTTGTGGCTTCATTTCCTTATTTCTTACCATTTGGTGAAGTACAATTTCCGTACCTTTGGTATTTGAACCATTTTTGATGAAAACACATTCTTTTTCTTGTCATATGGCTGGAACCTATTCTTTCCCTTCTTACCATTATTCTTCATGTTCCTGAACTTTTCTCTTGCATTGTCATGTTGTTCAATGCTCAAAGTTAAGTCCAACACTTGACCAAAGGTCTTTTCTTTATAAGGCAGCATTGCATGGCTCAAATTGGCATTCAGTCCCTCAATGTACCTTCCATTTTTAGACAATTCATCAGCAATAAGCACTGGTTCCATATTTGGACAAACTTTCAAACTTTCGAGTGTATTCAGTAACACTCATAGTTCCCTGCCTTAACCTTATGAATTTCTCCAACAATGAAGCTTTGGCAGATGCTGGAACAAATTTGGCCTCCAACATATCTTTCAATTGATTCCAAGTTATCTCATTTTCCTGCCTGCCTGCAATAATCACCTACCACCAGTCAAGCAGCACCTTTTAATTGTCTGGATGTAATCTGTCTCTTCTTATGGTCTTCTACTTGCATATCAGTAAAGATCCCTTTTAAGGTCCTCAACCAGGTTTGTATCCCTATAACCTCCTCAGTGCCATCAAAGCTCTTTCCTTCCAGATTAGTAAATGTCTTCAGCATCTTTAATAGCTCCTCATGTGGGTTATCTTTCCTCTGACCAACTCCATCTCTTAGTGCCCTTACTAACTCTTGCATATTCACTCCTTGAGAGTTACTTGAGCCTCGTGTTTTTTGATGCCTTGGTCCTACCATTTTTCTAAGGGAGGTTATTGTTCAATTAGTTCATCCATGTCAGCACATTCATTTGCACACTGTTACTATTAATATATAATTTCTTTCAGTCAAACAATAATATTCAATCAAGCAACAACATTTATGCAATAATCCTACCAACCAATGTTTAAATCTAACTATTTTTAGTTGTGTATATACTAACAAAGCTCTGATACCAACTGAGATGACCCCTACCAATAAACACACAAACATAAGTTGAGGATTGGCAAAAGTTTTTTTTCTTCCAATCTTGGGTCATCTTCACGGGGTTCTCACTCCCTGCTGAAAAAACACCACCAGGATCCCTTTCACCAGTATATTCATACTGGTATATTACATTTGACATAGAATTTATGTTAAGTGATAATTTATTTATACATCACAGAACACTTAGAAAATATGAGTTGCACGCTTGAAGCCTAATAAATTGAGTGAGTGCATTATATCCCATTCACACAGCTAATTTGATATTGATTTATCCCTGTTGTACTGATATGGCATACTCTTAACTATCCACATGCATACAAAACAGGATAATATCCTGTTTCCTGCGTAAGTTGCTACTTCATGCATGGTATGAACTTGCGTGACATCACTTATACAAATTCTATTATACAGAACATGGTACGTTCTGCTACTACAGAAAATGGTACGTTCTGTCTCGAGATTTGCAAATTCTATTATACATCGTTATTGACTAAGTGAGGCAAGACTTAGCCAAAATTTCGGTTGCCTGAAGACCTCTCTTGCACACATATTTGTGCATGTTTACCCTCCCTAGGTAACGTAGGTAAAAGTAATTTAAAGTCTGTATATTATTATGTTTTATATATAAAACATTGAACTTATAAGAGAGTACCACTTTATTATGTTAATACAAAGTTATGTCTTAACTTAATATTCCCTTAAGCCCTTAACCGGCTAGTTTACAACGTAACCACCTTTTAACCATAAAACGTGACAAACTCTGTTATAGAAACTGTATAGATATTTGCAAAATATTAATACTAAGCTAAACACATGGAATTGTCATTCTCTCACATACTCAATTACTTGTATGCACCATAATCTAATGACACGTCACTTACGTTTTGGTGCCTCTTCAAATGTAGAATACATTACGCTGGCACTTAAGGGCCTCGACACTAAGCTAGCTATATCCTACCTTATAACTTTCCCTTAGGCCATACTTAACTGATTTACATAGAACCACGTCTGCTACAAGACCTGGTAACCCATTTCGAAACCTGAAATGAAATATGCAAAATCCCCTTAAAACAATTTCTAGTTAAAACGCCCATATAACCAATTGTTATAAAACGTGATGAGATCTACTTCTAAGTTTATAATTTTATTATATAACAATAACTTATATTATATAATACGTGGGCTTGGTAAGGTGAAGCTCAGGCAAGCAAATAATTATTAGGGGACTCCCATGCATGCATGCATTGATGCATATACATACAATATATATATGGCTTACGCAGGCAACGAGTATGACATTTTACCCAAGCTCAACAAGTCAAATGCCTTGGTATTTGTAATATCAACCACTTGACAACTCAGTGTTCTGGTACAAAGCTTTTTGTATATCCGTGGTTTTCTATTTGCATTTGTACTACATGGGCTCAGCATTTTATAGTATTTGTGTCCTTAGAAGCATTGATACTTCCCAGTAATCAATATAAAATGGTTATATATGAACACAATCACATGGGTCTTAGCTTGCCTGAGAATGATGATCTGATTCATCCCATGCAGCCATGCAGTGGTGATTACATATATAAGGCATATATCTGCACACAAAGGACATGCTTCTATTTTCACAGTAGCTCTAAAGTGTCAATACTGCTTATCCATTTCATACTATCTCTAACAGATAAACTCATATTTTCCTGACTTGATTACATAATAAATTCAAGCATTTCCTCATTAACATATCAGAGAATCAAACTAGATCAGAAGCATTGCATATTCATGGCTACTCGTATTACTGAATTAACTAGTATCTAATGTAAGTTCTTCAGACCAGCAAACACTTAAACATTTAAAACTTTAATAATAATCCAACAACAAGCACACTTAAAACTTTTATTCTTTCTAGCATTTAACTTCTTAGTTCCAAGCATTCCTTCCAAGCATTCTACTAAGCTTCTTCATTTCCTACACAAGCATCAGAGGCTGCCTCATATTCATAGAGACACCCCATTGATGCCAATAGCAAATAGGGTCAGACTTTGGGTCTGGTGTAAGAATAGGCTATTCTACTTAAATAAACAATGTAGCTTTGCATGCTGATTGAGTAATATATTCAGATATCGTTTTCTTCACAAGAGTCTATTCAATACTTCTTAATATTCATACCAGGAATATCTGCCTGAGTTCCTGAATCAACATGCGTACAACCAAATGCAAAGTAAAATAACAAACTTTCATTAACAATCCATTTGATGCATCCCATGTCATCCATCCCTTAATGTTAGTCAAGTATTACTTTCATGGATTACCCCATCCTAATTTCTACAGGTCATAGCTCTTCCTACATTGAACACATATGTGCACATTGTGTTTTCCAAACACACAACGGCCTACAGGATTTTCACAAGCTATGTGCATGCCTGATTTCCTCCCTGGAAACCAAACAGATCAATGTATGCATGGTTTCCCAACCATCCAGTAACCTTTTGATAATTCTGGTGTTATCCCTCTTATGTATTCCCCATTTAATACTTATTTTAAAATGGTTACTTATCTATACCCCCATAGATTTATGCTGCCAAACATGACTTCACAAGTACATATCATCAGTGCTCCACATATATATGTGTGTATTGAGTGTAACTATCAATCTAGTACTCATGCAAATGCAAACAAACACCTAGTCAATCACATCCATGCCATAACTATACCCAAATTATACATTCTAATATATATATATATATATATATATATATATATATATATATATATATATATATATATATATATATATATATATATATATATATATATATATATATATATATTATAGCTTTCAGAAAACCTTTCTTTATTAATTTGATGCAAGAGGATTAGCACATAAATACAAATATTACTTCTCTTCATCTTCCTTTATATTTACATTGAGTTAGACATGAGCTTGTGACCCCCTAGTCTATGCTGCCTAACCCCCAAACTTTCAATTCATTTGAGTTATTATTACTCATACAATGAGATGTTTCAAACTCAATAACCAATATTAAGCTCATTTTCATATAACTGAAAACAAAACTAATATATATTTATACTAAAAAATGGCTTCCTTTCTCTAGGACTTAGTGCCATCATAAAATAGCATATACTCACTTATAAATTTCTGCTTTAGATCCCAATTCTCTAGCTCTGCCCTATTCCTTCCAACTACTATTGCACCCAATTCTTCCTTTGATTAATTTTTTCTAACCGAGAATAAATTAGCCTAGGAAACCTTGTTTTATACTGATTATTCTGGGAGCTAATTAGGATTTCCTTATTCGGGAAATGTAAAATTTACCCTACACTAATAATGGTTATATTCACATATTAAACACTCATGTCTATAACCATCTTTCCTTTCTTATTTTTAGTAGATAGATATATGTCCTACAAGTCATGCCGGTTTACTTTTTCCTACAAAGTGTTGCTTATTAATTTCCACTTTTATCCTCATTGATCATGCTATTTCCATGATCTTATCTTCCTGCGTATTGGAAGACTTCTATGCATATTTTTCAAATGACTCTCAGCCCATACATAATGCAACAAACCTACCTCTTTACATAAAGGTTCATATATATATATATATATATATATATATATATATATATATATATATATATATATATATATATATATATATATATATATATATATATATATATGGGATAGGATCATGGAGCCCCCCTGAATTTCAGCCCTCCATTTGCACCCCAATTTCAACCACACATTTATATTAAAAAAAATGAATGGAAAGTGAGTGGGAGGTGAGAGAATGAGTGGAAGGAGAGAGGGAGGAAATGTTTGGTGGAAAATTGGCAGGCTAAAGGGGTGCTCACTATTTGGGGTGTCATTGAACCTGCCCCTTTATATATATATATATATATATATATATATATATATATATATATATATATATATATGTTTTTGTGTGTGTGTGTGTGTATATATATTGTTCACACACATTTCCCAAAGCAAGTGCACACAAATATGAAATATACACATGAATATTTTATTCAATCCTGTATACTATTTATGTAAATACTCTATTTAATTAAGTACTATACTATATTCAGTTGTGTACCCTACACATTCACTAGGCACTCGTGCATAACCACATATACATATACATATACATATACATATACATATATATATATATATCCAGGAATTATTAGTAAACTTACTTATGTATGCTTGGAGAAAATATGGGGTTATTACAATTGGAGTTCCAAAGCAAAGATGCCATCAACATTCATCAAAGCTGATGATGAATTTAATGAAGTAGAGAAATTGGTGTTCAAGAGAAAGAGCCTATAAAAGTTCAAGAGTTTCAAGGCATGTTTGTTCTAGAAACTGAATCTTTACATGAACTAGCAGCAGCAACAAGACCTCAATGCAACCGTCGTCTGCCTGCATACTTAATGGATTTTGAAGTGGAAACTACGAACGTAAGCATAGTAGATGAAGACATTGTCAACTTTGCTTTGTACGCAGATTGTTATCCCCTTACTTATGATTAAGCTTGTCAACAACGTCATTGGGTTAAAGCTATGGATGATGAAATTCATGCTATTAAAAAGAATGAGACATGGGATGTAACAACCCGTAAAATCTGAACCAATTTAAAATTTTTAAATTGGCTATTTTGGTGGATTTTAAATATTTAAAATAAATATTTTAAATAATAGCAACGTAAAGTAAGTTTGAATCGATGTTTGAAAATAAATATAATTAATTCTAATTATAAACAAGGCTTGAAATGACATGGTAGTTTCAAAATTTGAATTCAAACTTTGACTGACTGTACCGGGTGCAAAACAAAACGGATTTTAGTGAAACCAAAAATATTTAAATTTGTTAGTGAATATCTATTTATATGTTATATTCCAAAGATTACCCTTAACACCGTCGTACGGGGTTTTGGGGTCGTCACAACGAGCTTAACCAAAGCTCTGATACCATGTTGTGACGACCCCAAAACCCCGTACGACGGTGTTAAGGGTAATCTTTGGAATATAACACATAAACAGATAATAGCAGAACAGAAATAAATAAATACACCAAATAATGTACAATAGAATACACTGGATAAACGTAATCATCAGAGTTACACTGTATACAGGATCATACTTAGTACAAATACAGTTCAGCTATACATAAATGTCTACATCGGAAAACAAACAAAATATGTACAATAGGAGCTGAACAACATAAAAAGAAATAAATGATAGAATCCATCTTTAGCTCAAGCTATCCAGAAAGAGCCTGCTAAAACCTGAACACAAGGCTGCCTGTTTAGAAAAAAGGGGCACCCGAGTTTGCAAGTGAAACAAACTACGAGTCAGTCATGGGACTGGTATGAGAAATCTACTAAACACATTTTATAATTTGGCTAATCACAGGACCATGCCACTTTCGCGGAACGAGTTTACTCCATTGGATTGCCAGTGCTTTAAAACAAGTAAATCTTTTAAACATCGCAATGCCTTTTATAAAAATGAAGCCATTATAAGACTCAGTTCCCATCACACAATGCAACGCAAACCGAAGGATAGAGTTTTTACCTTATAACGACCAAAATATGCTTGATACGAATAAAACAAAAGCATTTGATATTATTACTAGTGTTTATATGTTTTAAAAACAATTTCAAATCATAAATATCAATCATAAACGGCATTAATGCCCCATACCACTATGTCGCCATATATAGGTATACAATCAAAACCGCACAGTCACGTATTTGGAAATTGGATTTCCGTCATGAACCAAGGCAAAAGATAGTCCTTACCGCTTCGAGACGCTCTAGCCCGTGTCTCTGGATCAGAACGCGTCGACCCTTGGACCGTCAGGGCTGGTCCACCGCTGTGGATTAAAATGCCTGAACACTGCGTTTCCCCGCCCTATGGGGCATCAATGAGCCAACGAATGACTCCATCGGCTTCACATAGTCACCGATATATCCGAGGTGCCTCGCAACAGTAACAACCACACAGGTGAAAATAATATATATGTCAGCCAGTTTAAGCACTGACACCACCTCTAGCTAGAAGGAAACGCATGCCCTCCCCGAGGTCCTCTCCCGTTTCTGGTTCATACCGAGGTGTGAGGCTCGCGAATTCACGTTATACATAAAGCTATGCCACACAGATCGTGCTTTGATCATCAACCACAAGACTTTTCTTTTCAACTGAAGCCTTGATCACTGCATCTTAGCATGCCACACAGGCAATTCACACCATGCAACTGATGGCTATCAATCTCACAGAATGAATTCCAATGTCAGACACACAGTCCATTTACAAGTCCGTTCTGGGTCTGAACGAAACCGGAGGCACTATATACCTCGCATACCCATCAATCTCCACGTACGTCTGGACGATCACCACTCATTATCCATATTTCGGAATGCCTCCCAATCAGGACATCAGTTACCATCCAAACGAGGTGAAGATCTCCGGACTTCAACCACCGTCTTCATCATCGATTTCTTATCGTCGATTCAGTTATTCAGAATGAGATAAACCCGGTCTTTCTGAGCAACTCGCGTATATAATTAACAAGTGCTACACAAACACAACTACGCCTTATTCCAATTCATCAGTCACTAACCGTAAATTAGTAAGAGAACGATTTCCCAAATATTAACCCCGAAGGCCGAAACCAACATCAGATCAAAACCCAGGAAACCATTCGACTTAGCTAACCTTTAGTTAGTTTCTAAATTTCACATTCCATATCGTTTATAATATTTTATAACGATTTATCTCTATTTTTATTTATTTAAAATTAGCCAATTTATTCAAACGACGCTTCAGGCCATAACGCGGTCGTGGCGCTGTTTTTCTTCAGATTTGATTTACACATATCTGAAAATTTAACCGTTGGATCTTCACAAATTTTATATCATTAGAATGATCTTTGCAAAACGAATCCAACAGTTCCAGTTTTGGGAAAATCTGACGGTCGGATCTCCCGGTACATTCGTTTGAAGTTTTGATTTCAAAATACGAACTACAGCGTCGTTATTCGATTTATTTTAATTATATATATATAAATATAATCGATTCTGACGTTGTTTTTCTTCAAATTTGATTTAAACATTCCAGACAATCCAACCGTTGGATCTTTACAAAGTTGATGCCGTTGGAAAGATATTTACAAAGCGAACCCAATGATTTCGGTTTCGGGAAAATCCGATGGTCGGATCTCCCGCACTAATCGTTTGAAATCACGGTTTCAAAACATGAACTGCAACTTCGTTATTCGATTTATTTTAATTATATATATATATAAATATAATCTATTCTTCGATTTCAAAACCATATTCTTTTCATACATTTGATAAAAATGATATTTCTATCCAACAGACATTTATTTCGACACTTCACTATTTTTAACAATTCATGTATATAATAAAAATGTGATTTTTATTGTAAAACAATTTATTTCAAAACACGACTATTTTATATAGTTCGTATAGATGATAAAAATATGATTTTTATTATAAAACAATTTATTTCAAAACACGACTATTTTATATAGTTCATATATATGATAAAAATATGATTTTTATTATAAATCAATTTATTTCAAAACATGACTATTTTATATAGTTCATATAGATGATAAAAATATGATTTTTACTATAAAACAATTTATTTCAAACACGAATACCATTCAACACATGAATTTCTATTCAACACATGAATATTTTCTATAGTTCATATATATAAAATAAAAATGTGATTTTTACCGTTAAAACAATTTATTTAAAACACGAATACCATTCAACACATGAATTTCTATTCAACGAATGAATTTCTATTCAACACATGAATGTTTTCTATAGTTCGTATATATACAATAAAAATGTGATTTTTATCGTTAAAACAATTTATTTAAAACACGAATACCATTCAACACATAAATTTCTATTCAACACATGAATGTTTTCTATAGTTCGTATATATACAATAAAAATGTGATTTTTATCGTTAAAACAATTTATTTAAAACACGAATACCATTCAACACATGAATTTGTATTCAACACATGAATATAGTTTCAACACATGAAAATAATTCTAACACATGAATATTATTCAAAATTTCGGCAGCATAACGGCAGGGTAGTTAAAACCGGGGTCGTCCCTAGTAAGGCTCCTCGCTATACCTTAAAGCCTCGTAGCTTTTGACAATAGGGATTTCATGCATCTAGTTCGCACGCAAGCGACATGTATATTTTTTTCTTTTCCACAAACTAATCCTATGTGGTTTCAACCAAATAATTCTCAACCACAAACGGGTATTTTTCAACGACAATCAATCAATTTCAAACCACAAACAATTCAAATCAACCATTCGCTATCAACCAATTTTCACACCAATCACAACCAATAAATATCGTCCATGGTTTGTGGACGAGGGGCGTGTATATATATATATATATATAAGCATTTCACTTCTATTTCAACACATATATAATTTTTACAACGCATATATAACTTATACATCGAACGTACAACTTATACAACGCTTATACATGAGGTGTACAACGCTTATATAACTCATACATCGACTATATAATTTATACATCGTCGTTTTCCATATCATTTATAATTCAGAAACCTCACATTGGGTTCCACTTCACCAAAAATAGCAGAAGGCTCAGAATAATATGCGGTCTCTTCTAGAATGTAGAAGACGTCCGCACGAGTCCACTGCCTCTTGTTTCACTGAATTTCGTCAACAAACGAAAAAGATATGATTTTTATTGCGAAATAAAAAACTGTAGCGCTTTAAAGTGCTATAATATTGTTAAATTAAAAACAGCCGTATACCTCTCTGAATTCTTCAAAACTAGGTTAGCCAAATTCTTCCAAACCGTGAAGCTTCGCGCCGATCAGCCACCGCCACGTTGTCCAGCTCCGAGAGGCGCTCCGGCGGGTACCCACCTGGTCGAACTCGCACGCCGTTCTGAGGCGGAAAAGGGGTCGATACGACGGACTTTTCCGAGCTCGATTCGGGCACAATGCTCAACGAGGGAAGGCGAGGGTCATATGGATTTGAAGGTGGAAAGGAGATCTTCAAAAAACCCAACTGGAGCCTGGCCTGAAGATGATCGAAGCAATCGGAAATTGATCGGGAAGTTTTGAAGGGTTTCCGTCGTTTATCTGATGTTAAGGGTAATCTTTGGAATATAACACATAAACAGATATTCACTAACAGATTTAAATATTTTTGGTTTCACTAAAATCCGTTTTGTTTTGCACCTAGTACAGTCAATCAAAGTTTGAATTCAAAATTTGAAACTACCGCGCCATTTCAGGCCTTGTTTATAATTAGAATTAATTATATTTATTTTCAAACGTCGATTCAAACTTACTTTACGTCGCTATTATTTAAAATATTTATTTTAAATATTTAAAATCCACCAAAATAGCCAATTTAAATTTTTTTAATTGGTTCAGATTTTACGGGTTGTTACATGGGAGCTTACTTCCCTTCCGGAGGGAAAAGAAAAGATTGGGGTTAAATGGGTTTATAAGATGAAGTACAAACCCAATGGAGAAGTGGAACGTTAAAAAGCAAGGTTGGTAGCAAAAGGTTACAAGCAAAACCCTAGTGTAGAATATCTTGAAGTATTTGCTCCTGTTGCGAGGCTTGATACTATTAGATTGGTGATTTCCCTGGATGCTCATAATAGTTGGGAAATATTTCAATTGGATGTAAGGTCGGCTTTCTTAAATGGTACACTTGAGGAGAAAGTGTATGTCGAACAACCTATAGGTTTTGTGAAAGAAGGAGAGTCAGAAAAGGTGTATAACTTGAAAAAGGCTTTGTATGGCCTCAAGCAAGCTCCTAAAGCATGGTACACATGGATCGATTCTTATTTTTTAGAGAATGGATTTAAAAGATGTCCATATGAGCATACTTTGTATGTTAAGACTAACATGCAAGAAGATGTGACAATTATATGCTTGTATATAGATGATCTTATTATTACAGGTAGTAACTTGAAACTAATATAATAAAGAAGGCTTTAGCATCTCAGTTTGAGATGACAGATATAGGATTAATGTTCTACTTTCTTGGTGTTGAAGTGATGCAAAATGAAAAAGGGATTTTTATCTCTTAAAGAAAGTATGCAAGTTACATACTCAAGCGCTTCAAGATGGAGTTTTGCAAACCAATAATGACTCCCGTTGAACAAAGATTGAAATTAAAGAAAGATTATGGTGGAGAGTATGCTAATCCTACATGGTACAAGAAGATCGTTGGAAGTTTGCGTTACTTGACAGCGACGAGGCCGGATATGACATTTGGAGTTGGTTTGATTAACAGGTTTATGGAAGCTCCTCGGCAAGCACATTTGCAGGCGGCAAAGCGGATTTTAAGGTATGTCAAAGGAACCTAAAGTGATGGGATTTTCTATGCTGCTAACTATGCAACAGAGCTTGTTGGCTACACGGACAGTGATTGGGTAGGAGATGAAAATGCAAAGAGTACATCAGGTTATGTGTTTGATATTGGTTCTGATGCAATATGTTGGTCATAAAAAAAGCAACAAGTAGTAACACTTTCATCTATAAAGGTGGAATATGTTGCAGCAAACATGTGTGCCACTCATGCAATATGGTTGCGTTGAATTCTATATGATATGCACCATGAACAGAAGAAGCCTACTACAATATTCTGTGACAACAATTCAGCCATTTCATTGTCCAGAAATCCAGTATTTCATTATAGGACAAAGCATACACATGCAAAGTATCACTATATCAAAGAGCTAGTGAAAGATAAAGAAACTTAAGTCTTTCATTGTCCAACCGGAGAAAAGTTGCTGATATTTTTACAAAATCTCATAACAGTGTAATGTTCTAAAGCTGAAAAAGTTAATGGGAATTGTGACGTTTGAAGATCTCAGCAAGGTTTAAGGGAGGCAATGTGGAAAATAAACCAAGCATTAATTGTTATTGGTATGTGTAAAGTCAAAAGACATATGCTCTGGTAGAATAATAATGTCACTGGTATTGTTAAAATTATTAATTATATCTTCTCAAAAGTAATGTTGTTAGTAAATGGTAATGTCTATTGGTGAAAGAGCACCTATTGATTATGAATTGATATGTAAAAGCTACCATATAAAGCCTAACCTTTTGATTTGTTGAAGGGTGTGTAAGGGAAATAATAAAGTATCATGGTTATGTCAAATTCCATTCTTCCTCTACATTTGAGTTGAGTACTTGCAATTTATTTTCTGCTGCTCTGTCTTTAACAATAAGTCAAATTCATACTTATTTCCTTGACCTTTTTTTTTACCCAACTGCCTAAGTATTGGTATTCTAAAGACTTGAGTACTCAAAAAAGTACTCAAGACGGCCTGCACAAGAACAAACTTATACCAAATGATCAACCTTCCAGAATTAATAATTTTGACCTTTAAGAGAGATATAAGAAACATTTTTACTCCCAGAAAAAATACGAGAGATAAAAAACAAATTGTATGTTTTTCCCCAAATTAATTTTAGTATGCGGTAAACCCACTTGTACATGAAAATGGATAAAAACAAGTTATTACGAAATAAACATAATAAATTGGATTTCTTGTTTCTTCAATTTCTAAGATATATGCATGTTCATAGATTAATATAAGTAGAAGTTCAAGGTAACTAGTACACCTTTGAAGAAAAAAACAAAACAAAATGAAGTACTTCAAAGTGCATTGCACTTAATAATTATGCTTAATAACACATAACAAGTAATAGTAACTATCATGAAGTTTTATACACATGACTAGTATCCTCATGATAAAATCACATATATTAGCTTGTGATTAAACCATGATGGCTCATTTATGAATATGGAGATTTAATTGATTAAAAACAACAAAAGCTCAAACTAAAATAAAAAAATCTGGAACAATGTATATCCCTCTTCGCTACTGGACGAGAAGGAGACCACAAACAATACAAAATTCCACTAATGCTTAAGATTATAGTGTACATTGATACTCACTTGAGTAAACCCTTAGCCATATGTCTACCCCGCTTCGTTTAGTCGTTGCACACGGATGCTTAATGCGGTGCCAGAATTTGAAAATGCAATTTTGTGACTTTTCCCTTTTGGCAAAATTCGCACACATAGGAGGTAGAAACTTTATCAATCACAATATTATTACTATCTATTACATGCTTAATAGTTTTTACACTTGCATACCCTAACTTGCTATGTCATAGGTCAAATGTTTTATAGCTTTCGAAATCATACTCGACATTTAAAAAATAAGCATTTTCTTTGGGTTCGAGATTTATTGAGTTAGCAACATGAAATTTATACAGTTCCTTGTTCTCTTTACCTTGCAACGTAATTTATTATGTTGGTATGTCTTTAACCACACACATATTTGGATAAAATTCGAAATACACATTATTATCTTTTTCAAATTGGGAAACGCTCATCAAATTTTTCTTGATTGATGGAACTGTTAGTAAGTTTTCAAGTATAGTTTTTTGGGTCCATCAATCCTTGCATTTCCTGTGTGTGTTATGTGCACTGACTTTCCATTAACAACAAGAAGATTTTGTGTATCTTTGTATTCTCTATTGCCCAAATTTAGGTTGCTTAAGTTGTTTGTCACATGGTTGGTGCTTCAAAATCTGGATACCAATAGTCGTCACTGATATCCCCAATTGTGGCTACATCAGAATTTGAACCTTCAGTTTGACTTTTTGTGCTATCATTTTGAGTGTTAACCAGATTTACAATAGAGTTGCTAGATTGTTGAGATGGAGAGTATTTAGCATTGAATCTGAAATAACATTTACTGGCACTATGACCAATCTTCTCATAGATTTGACATCTCAATTTGTTATTGTTGTTTTTACATCCTCCTCCTCTGCCTCTGTTGCTCTTATTACCTCTCTGTTTAAAGAACTGTCATCTTGATCCATTCACTTTTTCTTGTTGTTTTCCCTTGTTAACATAGTTGACAGATAAGTCAGACCTGACACTTCTTTTGTGTTCAATTTTGCCTTCATGTGTCAACAGTGTGGGGTATACATATTGCACTGATGGTGTAGGTTACATGAAAGAGATTATGGCCACAACAGCTTCATAATCATCATCTAGTCCACTAATTATAGACAACACATGTTCTGAATCTGTAACTATTCTGCTTGGATTATGACATTGGTGCCTCTACTAAGGGTCGGTTCTAGCTTATGAGCTGCCTTAGGCAAACATAAATTTTATTGCCATCTACACAAGAAATTGAACTAATGAATGTTAAGGGATGGAAGCAAGTACCTTTGTAATCCAGGAGTCTACTAGTTCACTTGAAGATTTCATATATCGCCATGTAGATATATGAACAAATTTGCATTTTCTACCCTGTAGCATCATCAATCAAATGCGTATTAACCTGAAAATGAAAAATGAGTAGATTAAACTGGCAAACTAAAAAGTCAAAAACATGAATGCTTTTAAAATTCATTATTATCATCCCTCTAATAAGTGTTGATAAAAATATCATACACAATAGTACTATTGTTATCACGTCGACAACAAGTCGACCAGTCGGTCGATCAAGTTCGACGACACTCGACTTTTTCAATTCGACGAGAGTAGGCTTAAGCCGGCCCAAAAATCCTAATTTCTCTGATCGACATCGATAAAACCCAAGACGAGATCGATATTTGTACCATACGAGATCGATAACATCGATATCAAAAAAAAAAACCAAATTGCTTCTCCTCGCACCTCATCGTTGGTCCTCGCTGCTGCTCCTCGTCGGCTCCTCCTCGCACCTCGTCGCTGCTAGGTATGTATATTTAAAACTTATACATTCTGTTAATTATATTATACCCTAATTAATAATTAACTGATTTGTATATATATACTTATAATAATTAACAGTATATATTGTTAATAATCCTCGTCGCTGCTAGGTTACTGTTAATAATTAACTCATTTGTTTTATTTAACTTATACCCTAATTAATAATACTGTTAAATGTTAATAATTATATTATATATTTAACTTAAACCCTAATTAACTGATTTGTTTTTAATTATATGTGCAGCAGTTGAAATGGAGAGTAACACGGAAAAAACTTGTCGACTAGTCACGACTAGTCGGGCGATTTGTCGACTAGTCTTCTAGATAGTAGTGTCTCGACTTGGCGTAGTGAATCTAGTGATAACCTTGAATAGTACTTATCTATAAATATTTTAAAATGACATCATAACATTGTAAATATTTTTTATTAACTTCGCATAATAACAAAATTTATATAAAATGCATACTACAACAATTCTCTATTATTTTTTCATAAATTCCTATATATTCTTTAATATCTTTAGCATATCAGTATCATTCAAAACAACTTCTTCTTGAATTTTTGAAAGAAAATTCTTAAATTATATCATCATATTTTAAACTATCCAAATATCTATTCTCAGTTGAAATCATTGCCAACCCACTTAGCCTTTCCTGCGACATGGTAGTTCGAAGATAAGTTTTTATCAACTTTACCTTAGATAAGCTTCTTTCCGCCGAAACAACCGTAACTAATATAGTTAATAAAGTTCGATATGCAATCCACGCGTTTAGAAATCCACTCACACCACAATATGATTTTAAAAATTCAAGAATGTTAATTGATTTTGTTGTTTCCGATGACAATATTCTTTTCAATTGTCAAAGTTTAAGAAATAATCCTTTTCCACATATATCGCTCTCTTGATTATGTTTCAGAAAACCTTTTAATTTCACGTGTCCCTCTTTCAATTGTTTTTTTTCACATACTTTTGAATTTGTATTCAACAAAAATCTGAAATCCCTTCATAAAGTTCAAATTGATCTTTAAGTGAAGAAAAAGCTTAGTCTATTATATGAATAAAGTAAGTGGTTCTAAGATTATCTTCCAAAGATTAACTTTTATGAGCATCAATATTCATATCCTCATCAAAATGCTTCTTTCTACAAATAATTTTTCTTTTAGCAAATTTAGGCTCAATGCCAACTTCATTCATTAGTTCTTTGGCTTCATTTATTATGCTTGCAAATCCATCTTCTCTAATTTTGTCAAAAAATGCACTAAGCTCCTTTATTTTTGCAATTGCATCTTCAATATCCATTTCTTCGCTTTGATGTATTTTGCTAACTCGATTTATACTATCCAATATGGTGTACCAAATATATAGACTAATCAAGAACTCGAAATCTTCTAAAGCAATTTGACATAGGCATTTAACTTTCACCTTCATGATATTATCATCTTTATACTTATTTGCAATTTCATTTAGAGCATCTCTTAACTCCGTCGGTTGAGTTCTTATCGCTCTCACGCTTTCGATATGACTTTCCCATCGAGTTGTCGATAATGATTTTGGCGTTAATCCTTTTACATGTTGTCTAAGTATATCCCATCGTTGAGTTGAACCGAAAAAAAGGTGTAGATCTTTTAAACATATGAAAAAAAAATCTTTAATTTTCATGCATGCTTTTGCCATATCACATAGAGCAAGATTCAAACTATGGCACCTACACGAAATGTAAAATGCTGTTGGATTCTGATCAAGAAATCTCCTTTGTACACCTTGATGTTTACCTAATATCAAATTTAAGTTATTTATTACATGGTAAATAACATGGTATAATATAATAATACTAAACTACTAAACTCATGTTATAAATGTCATATTTATAACATACCTTTCATATTTGACCCATTATCATAGCCTTAGCCCCTTACACCATCAATGTTAAGTTAAGGTTAATTAGAATATTTCGAAGGTTTTTAAAAAGGCCAAGTCTCGATGTACCATCAACCTCTACAAAACCAAGAATAAATTCTTCCATCTTGATAGCATCATCAACGACAACACATCTTATAACAAATGACATTTATTCTTTGTGACTCAAATCCGGAGTACAAACAAGATTGATTGAAAAATATTTTACTTTAAATATTTTTGAAAGCATCATCTCTTTAATCTTTTTTGCAACAAAGGTATTAATTCATTATGAATGTTATGGCTAAGATGATGATTGTTTACTTTATTATTAACCACTCTTCTAAGATGTTCTTCCATAATTGAATCTAATTCAGCAACAAATTCCACAAGTTGGCAAAAAAGTCCATAATTCTTTTCATAAATTCTTTCATTAGTCCCACGAAATAGTAAATTATTTCGAGAAAGAGTTTTCATAATGCCATTATACGTATTAATACCTTTTCCGACTTGTCCCTCTTAAGTAATTAATAATTCCATTTTTTTCATCAATTGTAGCATTTTCTTGAAGTCTCTTATACAAATCAACTCGTTTTACAAGACTTGCGGTATGCTCCGGATTACCTTCATGCCCCCTTAGATTGGTTGTAATATTATATGTATCATCCATTCCGTCATCTCCCAATTTAAACCATTTTTGTCTTCAACAAAATCAAAAGACTCTATTCACTTTATTTGAGTAAATTAGAAATTTTCTTTCATGTTCTTCACCTAGCGAATAATAACTAAAACAATTTTTAGAAGAAAAACATCTGCCATCAATTTATTTTTTAGGAAAATCTTCATTTTCTTTCACAATTTTGATAGACCCTCATTTAACTAGCATTATCCTTTTACTATTGGTTATTCTTCCCTATATGCCCAGATCGTAATTGACATCAACATCCGTTTCAAGTTAAAGCACAACCAAATCACCAATATGTTCATTCAAATCATTCACGTTACCAATTATTCCTTCTTCAATTACATTTCCTTCTTCATTTCCAATAACCTCTTCATTAACATCTCCATCCATTTCACGAATGTCAATGTGCTCGTTTTCATTGCTCTCTTCATTTCTATTTGAAGTTGAAGATTGAGATTTTTGAACTTGTGCTTAAAATAAATTAGCGATCGAACCAACGAGAGATTTTCAAGTTCATCAATTTTTTGCTTTACTTTCCTATTGTAAAATCCAGAGTTTTGTTTACGAAATCTAATTTTATTTGTCATCTTCATTCTTTGTCATATTCCCTATAGATTTTCAATTATAAGAAACAAGTTTAATTTTAACCCCATATATAAATAAAATTATAGAATTATATTTCATTTTGATGCACATAATACAAATATAAAACATTGAATTTAACCCCCGAAAAATTCAATGTTCAACTTTTTTTCTTCATTCCTCATCAAAAATCTATATTTTTTCTTATTATAATAAATAGAAAAATTAATCGCTGCGTCAATCAACAAATCACTGGACAAGAATTGCATTGCAATTTAACAAGTTAAGCAAAGCAGAGCCGCACTTTACTGTCTATAGATGAAAATTCAACGTCTTTGATATTTTTCAATTATCGATTATCATCAACCTAAGTCTAATAAACAACAAGTATTACTCAAAATAGCAAAAAAATCGTAAACTGAAACAATGTCAATCACTACCATTTTTATCAACAAGTATTACCCTTTTTTATCAAACAATCTAATAAGCTAAAGGAGTGGGCTCGCTGATGTTGAAACTTAAGACTTGAAGGAAGGTTGTTGTCAAAGGAGGGCGGTTCGTCTGCCAAAGGAGGCGATTCTGAATCTCCGATTCATGTGGATTGCGGAGGTTTCCAGGAGCCACTATTTAAGAGATTAGGGAATACATTTTTTATTCGTTGTTGCTATAACACTGTTGCCCCTTAAGGAGGCCTTGTCCAATAACCAGGCATGCCTCCAGTATATGATTGCTGAAGCCTATTCTTTTGTAAAAGCTACTCAACCGATGCTAAATCCTTTGGTCTCAAAAATGCAAAAAATCTTAGAAATCATGTTCTTCACAAAATAAAATGACTACTGGCTAAAACCGTTGTTGATATTTTGAAACACTCATTATTGAATTCAATTCAAACATGGAATGTATAAATCCATATGATGTAATAATCCTTGAATGTGAATGGATCATCATCATCAACATGCTTCATAACAAAGAACTACATTATAAGCAAGCAAGTATGTTTAGATGGGCTTAGCCATTCAATACAACCGAAATTCGTGCATACCATCAAATGGTGTTAACAAGCCTTCAACAATGTCAAATGATGTAATAAGCCTTTAACACGATATTTGGACATTTGAACGCAATGGAATCGAATTCCCTGGCTAGCAGACTGATTACTCCATACATATCAAAGGTGCTAGGCCAACAAATGATAACCACTTTTCAACACCATATGCAGATGGTAACAAAGTCATGCTTTTGTTATACATCTGTAGTAATGAATTCATCTATTAGTTACCTTGGATAGCAAAGAAACAAATGCAAACTATAGCTTCTAAAGATTAAAAGAAGAAGCCAAAAGCACTTTTAGCACTGTAACAAATTTCCACAATCTAGGATTTTATTTACTGACGATATGATTAAATTCCTAACAATATATTCTAGTAAGCAATCGATGTTGCTTCACAAATTCGTATACACAGACGATGGTCTCTGGGTCTATGGTCTATGGTTTATGGTCTTTGGATCTATGGTCATTGGGTCGATGGTCTCAGGGCCTATGGTCTCCAGGTTGATGGTCTCTGGGTCGATGGTCTTCGGATCGAATGGGATCCGAATCCAAAAGAGACAGTTACTGCCACTTATTCCACTAGCTTAGACTGCTCCCGATCTCATGCCACATGTCCGTGAAAAGGCCAAACTCTTTTCTGAGAGTGCGCTATAACTACGTGGTAACTGCCTCCACTAGTTCCTACTTTCCCGGATCGAACGTCACGTGTCTCATTTGACCCGGGCGCCTACCATCCCTATACATACACGAATTCAAAGCTAATGAAAGGACTTTTGCAATGCAAAGCTCCGCACTACTTAGCCATGGCTGCCAACCAGTTTTCTCTCGAAATATGAGTGATATTCTTGATTGTAATTTGAAATAATCAATAGAAAGAGTGTTGTATGAGAGATTATGACAATCTCATTCATTGTAACTCCAATATTCTGACATTATTGAGAGATTATGAAGTGGATGTTGGCTTGTTAACGCCGAACCACTATAAAGTTATTGTTGTCTTGATGTTTCTTGCATTTTTCGTTTATTTTCTCGTATTTTATGCTCTAAGCGTGACTTATTGCGTGTTAGTGTCATTTTTTGGTCTAACAGTAAATAACAGTCGGTAAATGCTGAATTTTCTTTATCTGTAAGTGTTGAAGGATTTTGCTGATAATTTTGATAGTATAACTGTAGTGGTTTTTGCATCAAACTCATCATCATCCAGATAATGATCATACAATGGAGTCAAATTCCAATCCATAATGGGAAAAAACCAATTATCATTGCTTTTCATATGATATCATACAATTCGATTAAAAAAATGATGCTTGGTACTGTGGCTATGGTACCAAGCTAATGCAGCAACATAATAACTAATAGTGTTTAGTCTGAGAATGTGCTGAAAGAATACAACCAGTATTTGACTTAAAAGGAAACCATGTCTAAGTCAAGGAGAAATTTAAATTTTGTGTCTTTGAGATTTTAAAGTTGTTTTCTTCTAATTCACTTAAGAACTCTACGTATGTGTGCATGTGTGAAACAATCTTTAATGGATAGGCGATCAAATTAATGACAACACATACGTTTTACTAAGACCTTGAACGTAGAATATGAATTCAATAAATCTATTTCTTTACCAACTGGGTTTGCTATACTTTTACCTTGCATAAATGCATAATTGGACTCAAGTGTTAGCATATTGACTCAAAAAATGGATATCGTGTACCTTCATCAAATTTAATACATCCTTCCAAAACAGGAATCAAATTTGTAAGATTTGCAATTTATTTTGTGCTATCATTGTATCCAAGCTCTGGTCCCAAATGATTCAGATCAACCTTATAAATTCTCATTTTTAGTAGTTTTATAACTTGAGTCGTATGATTTTCTAATTTAATAATTTTAGGCCACTATAAATACTACCATCCTATATGAATAAAAATACTGTCTTTTTTCTTTTGCACGGATATTGTCCATTTTCCTCACTGATGTGTTGCTATTGAGGTTCATGTCTCAAAAGACTTAAAAGTTCGACACACTATCTCGTATCGACGAGATTTCGAACAAGATGAATGTATATTAGATGACATTTCTAATTGATTAGATCTTTATAATAGCACAGTAAGAAATAATGTATCTAAATTTAACGTTCAATGCTCTTTTTAATATTTTTTACCTAAATGTTAAACGGTTTTATATTTGATTTAAATAAGAAAAGATATGTTGTACTAGAAACCATGATAGATTTTTAACGCAGTCATAGACAAAGTAACTGATTTGATGACTATAATTTTTTTTAACAGAAATCTAGCAAATGCCTTTAAAATCAAAATTAATACATAAAAGAATCCCACTCAGTCGAGCTTCATAAACCCACCCATTGATATTAATATGGAATTGTTTTCTCAACCATGTCTATTTTTTCATATGTGAACCCTAATATGCACTTCTTTCCACATGTGAATTCTAGTTTGATTGATTTTAGTATAGTCAATATCAAATAATGCTAAACAGAGCATTTCTTGTGATATCCGCTATTTTACGATATGCGCTAGCGCACACTATTTGGTTCTTTTTTTTAGCAACTAATCAAATATATTTTGCCTAAATGAAATTAAGTTCAACTTTTTTTTTGCAGATTTTATATCATATACAAATCATCAAGACTTCAAATACAAGCACTACCATACATGTACTAAACATCTCTTGATGCAAAATGTAACTATATTAGAGAAAAGCTAAAAATTTCGTATGATACAATCATAATAACTGATGGACATAATATATTTAACCAAACTTGAAATTTATTCCTTATATTTGTAAGTCATGATGAAATTTAATTCTTATTTACGGGTTATGATGAGGTAAAATTTTACAAATGCATCAAAAATACAGTTTTACATAAGTATGTGAAAGATTTTCTAATGTTGAAAACCAAGTAAAACATGACACGAAAAGGCACAAAGTGGAAAAAAAAGTCAAACGAAATTAACGTATATAAAGTCCACAATAACAGAATTCGGATAATCAAAATCAAACATTATTCACGTATACAATAACAAAAAATAGAAATTACATTACACTTCTTGGTTTTCAAAGACTGATCACTAATGTCATCCAAAATCAAAACCATCATCATTATCTAAATAATCATCAATTTCTTTTTCTCTCAAGTCTTTGCATAATTAATAAATTTCGTATGAGTCGAACTAAGATTTACTTGCCTAAAAGCTTTTGAAAAATTAAAACAAAATATCGTGCTATTTTGCACTTTGATACAATAACGCACTATTTTTATGCAACAGGAGACCCTACGTTATGTGCTATATGTCGTTGTAGCATGCACTTTGATAACACTGATTGGTTTATCTAATCTACTCGCTTTATCTAGTATGTTTTGAGCTTTGATATTTCTTCTAATGGCTTATTGTTGTCTCATGTGTGATTCTTTTTTGGCAGTATACTTTTTTTAAAGAAAAAAATTAGTCCAGCGAAGTCTTACTATTTAGGAAAAATAAGTATATGTGCTACAAGATTCCCTATTCTTTTCGAAGCATTATGTAAATGCAATCATTTGCAGAACATGCATTTAATTTGCAAATATTCAAAAAATTATACATTCATGGTTGTAGAATTACATATTAATTTTGCAAATATTTGCAAACATATCTTGCAAATATTTGCAAAAATATCTTGCAAATATAGTCTCAATCAATAACATTTTTATTGATCTAAAAAATATATATACAATTATTTGTTTTGCAAATATCTGCAAAACATGTTTATTTATTTATTTTTATTTTTTTCTAAATATTGTATACATAGTTTTGGGTACACGGACCAAATTAAGAACCTCCTCTGTGAAAGTTAACCAGGAACCCTTACATGACAAAAGAAATTACCTTCGTGATTCTTAAACACTATGCTAGTCTTAGGTACGATTACTTGATTTATGTTTCACAATAGCATAATTACAAAAAACTAGTTTTGGTTAACTTCATGCTTCTTAGCCCTTCCTACTTTCTTTGTCGTTGTAACCTTTGGAGTAATTGTCCTAGAAAGAGCTGCTGGAGAGACATTTTCCTTCTACATAGTCATTTTTATTGCGTTTTGAGGATGATGCTTTCCCATTAACGCCTTCTTTTTCACGGGCTACACTTGATTCCTCCTCAACTGCTTTTGTTATGTAAACCTCGAATTTCTGTCTTTGATTTTAAAGACTCAAGTTCTGGTCTTCGAAAGAGGGCGTGGGTTCAAATCCCACTTCTGACAATTTTTCTCCCTTGCCTTCTATGAATTTTATTAGCTGCTCTTTAAATATCATGTTTATTTACTCGTAAAGTGGCTGCAAATATTAATAGAGAAACCTATTACATCTGAAATCCAACATTTAGTACACATAACTTCATGTTTAATTCAACCTATCATCACATTAGAAATCCTTTTTATTCATTTGAAATAAACACACTTAAACAATTGCAGAAGCTCAAAGTGGTAAAAGATATTACTTCAAAATCATATCGGAGAAAGAATCTATAAAAGCAAATGAGATTATATGGATGATACCTGGCTTTTACTCAAGCTACCCAAGTTCAAATTCCAGCAATGAAATCTTTCCTGCGGTGAAGTAATAGAAATACAATTAATATAAAGATATAAAAGAAAACGCACTTGATAAGCAATTGAACCTTACAGCAAATCATACTGGAGTGCTAAAAGAAAATAGAAACCTTCAAGTCTAATACAATAGCTTACAAAATCTCGAAATGATTGATCTTCTTCCTGGTTTATCTTTAGTATCTTATAGAATACATATGTTCATAAAATAAGGTTAAAAGTGGATATTGATATAAGTATAATAAATAACAGTCTACTTTCCCTGGTGATGACCAAATCATAATGTAGACATAACTTAAATTTCTTATAAAATAATATTAGGTTTTTTACTGGAAAAAAATACATTTTTTGGGGAAATTCATTAGATTTTCGTAAGCTTGTTATCGGGATGTTCACTAAAAAACCAATCATGAAAACATAAACTCTTCTGATCTTTTCATTTACTCAATGAAAATTCAGGTTTTTACAGGTTAAATTTATTACGTAAATTTCATCAGTTGTTAGAAACAATTAGCTTCGAGTCCAAAAAAGATGTGTGTCTAAGCAAATGTGACTATCAAATTCATTTCAGTCCTACTTGACCAGGTCGCATTATCCCAACAGGTCCATCATCCATGTTCAAATCTTGACAATGGAGCATCTCTTCAATCTTCAGTGTTGGCTTACTAAATCTATGTAACCAAAACATAAACATTAGCTGATATATGCTTTAAAAAGAGACGGATATCAAATGATCGGACCCTCGAGAACAACAATTTCAACTTATAAAGGAGATACTATAGTGAAGCGACCCGAACTTCCCCGGTCTCCGAAGAGATGAGAAAGAACGAATTACTGTGAGGACAAGACAAATCAGAACGCAGACGGAAGAACATTTCATTGATATTACAACAATTCCATCAGGATACAAGAATATACAGAGTATAATTGAATAAATTACATACGATAAATATCAGAGATTACAATAAATTACATTGCAGCGGAAAAACAATATAAAACACAACTGAAAGTAATACACGGATACAGAGCTTTCCGAGCATCGTTCCAGCTGTAAACCAGGATCCT
Source organism: Allium sativum (assembly GCA_030737875.1). Lineage (NCBI taxonomy): Eukaryota > Viridiplantae > Streptophyta > Magnoliopsida > Asparagales > Amaryllidaceae > Allium > Allium sativum. The sequence goes on along the minus strand of CM060927.1, from coordinate 61,636,617 downwards.
GTGAATATAAATCTGCAAAACCAAAACTACTAGCTGCCCGTGTCGAAAATAGGGGCACCCAGAGTTTAGGTTAAAACATTAAACTCCAGGTCAGTCATGTGACTGGTGTGAGAACTAAAACAGTTATTAAAACTTTATTTTAAAAGAGAGTAATTCAAGGGACCACGCCGTATAACACGGAACGGGTTTCCTCCCAAGAATACCAGTGCATAGAATAAACAGCGCAATGCTTTTTCGAAAAATGAAGCTATTATAAGACCCAGGTCCCATCACACAATGCAACGCAAGCCGGAGGATAGGGTTTTACCTTATAACAGCCAAACATGCTTGGTACGTTTAAAACAAATCATTTGATACTATAATAAGTGTATAGTGTCAAAACAATTTCAATCATAAATATCAATCATAGACGGCATAGCATCCCATGCTACTATGTCGCCGTACTAGGCTCTACAAATAAAGCCGAAATATCTCGTATTGGAAATTGGATTTCCGTCATGAGTCGAGGCAAGGGGAAAGCTCCTCTCCGTTTCGAGACACTCTAGCAAATGCCTCGGGACTACACACTCTGGGTAACCCCTGGATGCTTCAGGGCCGGTCCTCACTTACGTTAGAGGATTAGTTATGCATGAACACACGTTTCCCGGTCCTTACAGACCAAAAATCGAGGCACCTCATCCAACAACCACATAGGTGAAAAGTATATAAATGTCAGGGCTGGTAAGTCACTGACACCACCAAAGCTAGAAAGAAACGTCGTGCTCTCCCTGCAGTCCTTATCCCGTTTTTAACTCATACCGAGGTGTGAGGCTCGCGAATTCACGCTATACACAAAGCTACGCCACAAAGGCCGTGCTTTGATCATCAACCACAAGACTTTGCTTTTCAACAGAAGCCTTGATCCATGCAACTCAGCATGCCACACAGGCAATTCATGCCATGCGACTGATGTCCATCGATATACAACCTCTGAGCTCGTACGTCTTAGAGAAGGGCGTTAAGCAAGAGAATAAATTCTCCACCGCCGAACAGATGTATATTTAATAGAGATCAATCAACACAGAATAAAGTCCAATGTCAGACACACAATCCATTTACAAGTTCGTTCTGGGTCTGAACGAAACCGGAGGCACTTTCCTCGCATATCCATCGATCTCCAAGTACGTCTGGACGACCACCAACCGATTCCCTCATCTTGGGTGTACAGCCCAATCAGGATCATCAGTAATTATCCAAACGATGTGAAGACTTCCGGTCTTCGACCACCGTCTTTATCTTCGACATATCGTCGAATCGGTTATTCAGAATGGGTATAAACCCGGCCTTTCCGAACAACCCGCGTATATTAAAACGAATGTTACACAAACACAGCATACGCCTCTTTCCAATTTAGCAGCCACTAACCGTAAATCAACAAGAGAACAATTTCCCAAATATTAACCCCGAAGGCCGAAATCAACATCAGATCAACACCCAGGAAACCATTCTTCTTAGCTAACCTACAACTAGTTTCTAAATTTCATATTCTTAGGGAAAGGTTCCCATTAATTTTATCCAAGATAAATTCTTTGATTTTATTCTTTAATCTTCCTTTAGATGTCATTTCAAACCAAAATTATGGTTTTCCAAACTAGTCGAGATTAGCGAACCGTACCGAAGTAATTATTTATTTTATTTCCCAATCCCAACCTATTCATCCCATGAAGCAAAACTGGTAATACTCCATATCTAACACCATGGTGTTATCGGTAAAATTAATTACCATTTCACGTTCAAATCTAATTAAAGATTTAACTATCGCTTTGGAGCAAAACTGGTAATACTCCATTCTCGCTTAATTTCTAAATTTGATAATTTAGATTATCAATTCACATTTCAGCCTAATTACAGATTCATTAAAACTCCCTTTTACTGGGTTAAAGAACTAATGTTATTTAAAACACAGTTCACGACAAACCCAAATCACATTCTATTTATTATCGGGTTAAAGAACTAGTGTTATTTGAAACACCCTTCACGATAAACCCACAAATCAATTCTGTATAAAACCCATTTCAAATCCAATTTATTTATTTAAAAATAAACGGGTTTAATTTTAGTTCAAAACTAGTTCATTTCGATAAAAATCTATTTTTGTCTTTTCAAATATGGAGTTTTTCATCCTAATTTTTCCCAAATCATTTCTTATGATTTTACACAAATTATTACTATTTTTAATAATTTTATCAAGGCCCGTACAGTCGATTTCCAACAACGGCCATCGAACTGCACTTACAACGACCTTTTCTGAATTTGATTTGGACGTATCTTCAAATCCAACCGTTAGGTTTTGAATTTCTAATATTCGTTGGAAAGCTCTTTTCGATACGAACCCAACGGTTCCGGTTTTAGGAGAATCCGACGGTCGGATCTCCCGTAATGTCCGTTTGAAATAAATGGTCGAAATTCATGAACTACCGCGGCGCGACGCGTTCTATTCAGGCCATTATATTATATATATATAATATATATAATATATATTTCGTCGATTACTACTTAAAAACGAATTTTATAAATAGTTTTGAATTCGTTTCAATAAACAATTTCAACCTTTATTTCAAATTCAAATCAAATTTGAATTTCCTATTATAAATCCTTTTTACTTTCATTTCTATTTGATTTCAATTCAAATCGATTTTAATTCGATTCGAATTCATTTCGTTTTCTATTCAATTTAAATTCAATTCGTTTTCTATTCAATCTGAATTCAATTCGTTTTCTATTCAATTTGAATTCAATTCGTTTTCTATTCAATTCAAATTCAATTCGTTTTCTATTCAATTTGAATTCAATTCGTTTTCTATTCAATTTGAATTCAATTCAAATCAAATTCAATTTGTTTTCTAATCAAATCAAATCCGTTTTCTATTCAATTCAAATTCAAATCATTTTCTATTCAATTCAATTCAAATTGGTTAAAATTTCAATTCAAAATATTCGATTTCGAAATCACTTTTCAGTATTCATTTTAAAATGAATAAAATCGATATAAATATCTTTCACGTCAAAATGGCGTCAAACTAATCAACACGGCTTCATATATTTCTATTTTCAAATATTCTATTTCAAATATTTCTTTTTCAAATATTTCCTTTTCAAATATTTCGTTCAACACATGACTAATCTCAACGGATGAGTACGGTCAACACATGAACCTTTATTTTATATTGATAAAGATGTAAATTTTATTATTAAGATATTTCGTTCAACACATGACTAATCTCAACGGATGAGTACGGTCAACACATGAACCTTTATTTTATATTATTCTTTATTTTCTAAATTGGAATGAGGCCCAATCAATTACCATATAAAGTTAATTATATGGATTTTCATACATCACACGTATATCATAGCATTGAAAAATAATCAACCATCAACCAAAGTGCACTAGACTGTATAAGCATCAAATATAGATATCTAACGCTTATAACAGCCTGTCAATCAATCGTTCGACATATTTAATAAATCAGGATGAGTGAACTTCAAATTTCATCCCAACACCCGTGTGGGGTTTCAAACAATCAAACACAGATTTTAGTTGTGCAGTTGGGCGATGTGTAAAATTTATCGACCCAATCAATATCAGTCAAATCAGTGTATATAAACAAATCGGCTGATTTGTTTATAAATATTTATTTATTCACTTTCACGTTAAAAATTATATTTTTAACGATAAAACATTTTATTCAACCTATGAAAGTATTCTATTCAGTTCATGTATTAAATAAAATGATTTCTTTATTTTTCTAATTTATTTTAGGAAATTTCGGCGGCATAACGACACGATACTAGAAACGGGACAAGGCCTAGCCTTATCCCCGGTCTAGTGAAGGCCCACGCCATTCACACATCAATCAAATCCATTCATTTCACCAAACAATTTAATTCAAACCAAATAATCTAACCAACTACACAACCAAACAAACAAGTCCATGGTCTGTGGACGATTGTGTCGGGTGCTACTAAACACCGTCTGCATCCTAGTATATATATATAACTAGAAAAAGAAATTGAAGAGTGAGAAATTCTCACAGATAGTTATCCAATACCACGACTCTTCATTGATAGAAATCTTCAACGTTCTCGCCTTTTTGTCACCTTCGTTGCCCATATTCTCTACATATGTAAAAATCGTATTTTTACTTTGTTATTCAATATATAAAAATCAAATTTTTACTTCGCTATTCAATATATAAAAATCGAATTTTTACTTTCTACTCCATATGTAAAAATCAAATTTTTATCGCTGCTTCTGTAATGTAAAAATCGAATTTTTATCGCTACTATATTTATAAAAATCCTATTTTTACAACGCTACTATATAAAAAGATTTCGCCTTTTCAAATATAAATATTTCATCACTATAAAAATCACCTCTTTATTTCAACGTATATATAATAAAAATCAGATTTTTATTTCGCTACATATACAAAGATGACATTTTTATATTCTCTATCATATAAAGAATATATTTTTATAGTTCCCACTATGTAAAAATCATATTTTTTATCCTTCTACAATATGAAAGATTATATTTTTATTATCTATTTAATATGAAAATTATATTTTCCATCTTTACATACGATAAAAATTATATTTTTAAACAATTAAAAATCGTATCTTTAGTTAATTAAAAACCTCCACTTTTTTTATTTTAAAAAAAATCAAATTTAAAATCAAATAGATTTCAGTTTTCAAATCAAATAAATATCAGTTTTAAAATCAAATAGAACGATAACTGAAAATTGAAAAATAAATAAAATAAAATTAAAAAAACTTACAGACGAAAACTGGAGAGGGGGGGGGGGGGGGCTCTTCGCGTCGGTCAGGGGATGGAGGAGGGGGCGGTTCGAGTTCGGGGGGGGGGGGGGGGCTTCGCGGTGGTCGGCGGTAGGAGGAAGGGAGTTTGGATTCGAGCGACAGCTGGGTAGGGGGGCTGCGACGCATCGATCGAGGAAGGGGGGGGGGTTTGGAGGTGGCGCGGTGGTCATTGGGGAGGGCGGCGGCTCCTCTCCGCCTCGTCGTCTTCTTCGTCTTTTTTTTTCCTGTTCGAAATGAAAACGAGAAGGGGGGGCCAGAAAGAATATAGCGAGGGAAAGGGGGGTTTATTTTATTATTTTAATTAATTATTTAATTCAAAAAGTTGACTTTTACATACGACCTCTAAACGAGGCCCACCGCCTGTCGTCCATAGCGTATTACCCCCATTCCGAACACAATGGGATTTGTATCGCAAGCTGATTCGGCTGTTGCAATCAGTTTTCGTTAAAATCAACATATAACTCTATATTTTGAAATTGAACGCGCATTTCAATTTACCGGGGTCACATACTAACTCGAAAAATATTTTCTAGCTTCGCATTGACGATACGGTCCTAACAAAACTAGTTTCGTCGAATTCTGAGATCGTTTGAAAATGGCCAATTTCCAGTCGATTAAAATCAACTAAAACTGGTCTAACGCATTTTCCTTTGCCATGCTCACATATTGATTCAAAAAATTATGAAATTTGGAATCTAGCAATAATTTGACATCACGGATCCAACAAAAGTGGTTTCGTCGAAATCCGAGGTCGTTTGCAAAATTCCCATTTTTAAGGGCCTGAATTCCATAGCGACTATTCAGAATTTTCAACTGGACATATCTTTTGATTCCCGCTATGAAATCTTGATTTCTCGGATTCGTTGGAAAGATATCATCAATTAGATCCTATTATTTTTGGTTTTACTAAAATCCGGATTGTTTTGCACCCGGTACATTCAATTGAAGTTTGAAATCGAATTATCGAACTACCGCGCCATTTTCAATTCTATTTATAATTATATATAATTATTTATATTCTAACGACGACGTATATAAATATATTCGTTCGATTTATATTCAAAATAAATTTCTCGTCGGTATTATTTAAAATAATTCATTTTAAATATTCAAAATTCGCTAAAGTTGCCAAAATAAAATTTTTAAACTGGCCCAGATTTTCGGGTTGTTACAATCTCCCCCACTTAAAACTTTTCATCCCCGAAAAGGAACAAAGTCGAAAATGGTTTGATTAATCAACTCTACGTTCAATCTGGCTTCCATTCTCCAACTTTTCAGTTTCTGAGAATTTTCAAATTCTTCAAAAATTTGGCTAACACCCGGAATTTTCGAAAAATTTCGCCATAACCTCCCCTGCACCGGGAGCCACGCGAAAATCCCGAAATTACCTTATAGGCCTTCTGATCTCAAAAAGAAAAAGAAAAATCCAGGAGGCTAGCTAATAGGCTCATTAAATCATCATCACACAAACAAAACAGTAAATTATAGTAAACATGTACCTATTTGTCGGGCAAACAAATTTTATTCTCTGCTCTAGCCTCCTTGCTATGACCTGTTCAATGTAAGTTCATGTATATTCAAGCAAATGCGACTAATTTTCAATACAATTCAATATTTGGTTCAATTAGGCATAATGGTTCAAAATTGTCAAACAAATAAACAAACAACACAAACATCAATCAATTAGTGAATTAACGTTTCAAATTCATAAAATTTGATACATATACAGAAAGTCATGTTCTTGATGCCAATTCACAACAATGTGTTCTAGCTATATAAGTTTTGGTTCTCACACCAGTCTAATGGAAATATATAGATATTTCACCTTCGAAACACGAACACAAATTCTGATGATGATATATCAATCATCAGAATCATCTCCGGGTGTCTAGAATGTTATCCTATATCTATCCAGTATATTAAAACTTCGAATATACGTTCATGACGCGTATATGCAAAATATTTATATATCGGATTGTCCAAATTCAATATAAATAAATATTCAAATACGTGTAAAACGATTTAAATTTCAAAACAAAATTGTTTTCAATTGAAAAATATACTCTTCACACTCGTTCTAGGATACTACTGATCCTATCTCTAACGAGTCATTCTAATTGGATATTACTAACCCAATATCTGATGAATTCTTTCGTATGGTTCTAATGTGTCTTGTTCTCGAGCTCTGTAAACCAAAGCTCTGATACCAAAATGAAGCGACCCGAACTTCCCCGGTCTCCGAAGAGATGAGAAAGAACGAATTACTGTGAGGACAAGACAAATCAGAACGCAGACGGAAGAACATTTCATTGATATTACAACAATTCCATCAGAATACAAGAATATACAGAGTATAATTGAATAAATTACATACGATAAATATCAGAGATTACAATAAATTACATTGTAGCGGAAAAACAATATAAAACACAACTGAAAGTAATACACGGATACAGAGCTTTCCGAGCATCGTTCCAGCTGTAAACCAGGATCCTGTGAATATAAATCTGCAAAACCAAAACTACTAGCTGCCCGTGTCGAAAATAGGGGCACCCAGAGTTTAGGTTAAAACAATAAACTCCAGGTCAGTCATGTGACTGGTGTGAGAACTAAAATAGTTATTAAAACTTTATTTTAAAAGAGAGTAATTCAAGGGACCACGCCGTATAACACGGAACGGGTTTCCTCCCAAGAATACCAGTGCATAGAATAAACAGCGCAATGCTTTTTCGAAAAATGAAGCTATTATAAGACCCAGGTCCCATCACACAATGCAATGCAAGCCGGAGGATAGGGTTTTACCTTATAACAGCCAAACATGCTTGGTACGTTTAAAACAAATCATTTGATACTATAATAAGTGTATAGTGTCAAAACAATTTCAATCATAAATATCAATCATAAACGGCATAGGCTGCATAGCATCCCATGCTACTATGTCGCCATACTAGGCTCTACAAATAAAGCCGAAATATCTCGTATTGGAAATTGGATTTCCGTCATGAGTCGAGGCAAGGGGCGAGCTCCTCTCCGCTTCGAGACACTCTAGCAAATGCCTCGGGACTACACACTCTGGGTAACCCCTGGATGCTTCAGGGCCGGTCCTCACTTACGTTAGAGGATTAGTTATGCCTGAACACACGTTTCCCGGTCCTTACAGACCAAAAATCGAGGCACCTCATCCAACAACCACATAGGTGAAAAGTATATAAATGTCAGGGCTGGTAAGTCACTGACACCACCAAAGCTAGAAAGAAACGTCGTGCTCTCCCTGCAGTCCTTATCCCGTTTTTAACTCATACCGAGGTGTGAGGCTCGCGAATTCACGCTATACACAAAGCTACGCCACAAAGGCCGTGCTTTGATCATCAACCACAAGACTTTGCTTTTCAAAAGAAGCCTTGATCCATGCAGCTCAGCATGCCACACAGGCAATTCATGCCATGCGACTGATGTCCATCGATATACAACCTCTGAGCTCGTACGTCTTAGAGAAGGGCGTTAAGCAAAAGAATAAATTCTCCGCCGCCAAACAGATGTATATTTAATAGAGATCAATCAACATAGAATAAAGTCCAATGTCAGACACACAATCCATTTACAAGTTCGTTCTGGGTCTGAACGAAACCGGAGGCACTTTCCTCGCATATCCATCGATCTCCAAGTACGTCTGGACGACCACCAACTGATTCCCTCATCTTGGGTGTACAGCCCAATCAGGATCATCAGTAATTATCCAAACGAAGTGAAGACTTCCGGTCTTCGACCACCGTCTTTATCTTCGACATATCGTCGAATCGGTTATTCAGAATGGGTATAAACCCGGCCTTTCCGAACAACCTGCGTATATTAAAACGAATGTTACACAAACACAGCATACACCTCTTTCCAATTTAGCAGCCACTAACCGTAAATCAACAAAAGAACAATTTCCCAAATATTAATCCCGAAGGCCGAAACCAACATCAGATCAACACCCAGGAAACCATTCTTCTTAGCTAACCTACAGCTAGTTTCTAAATTTCATATTCTTAGGGAAAGGTTCCCATTAATTTTATCCAAGATAAATTCTTTGAATTTATTCTTTAATCCTCCTTTGGATGTCATTTCAAACCAAATTATGGTTTTCCAAACTAGTCGAGATTAGCGAACCGTACCGAAGTAATTATTTATTTTATTTCCCAATCCCAACCTATTCATCCCATGAAGCAAAACTGGTAATACTCCATATCTAACACCATGGTGTTATCGGTAAAATTAATTACCATTTCACGTTCAAATCTAATTAAAGATTTAACTATCGCTTTGGAGCAAAACTGGTAATACTCCATTCTCGCTCAATTTCTAAATTTGATAATTTAGATTATCAATTCACATTTCAGCCTAATTGCAGGTTCATTAAAACTCCCTTTTACTGGGTTAAAGAACTAATGTTATTTAAAACACAGTTCACGACAAACCCAAATCACATTCTATTTATTATCGGGTTAAAGAACTAGTGTTATTTGAAACACCCTTCACGATAAACCCACAAATCAATTCTGTATAAAACCCATTTCAAATCCAATTAATTTATTTAAAAATAAACGAGTTTAATTTTAGTTCAAAACTAGTTCATTTCGATAAAAATCTATTTTTATCTTTTCAAATATGGAGTTTTTCATCCCAATTTTTCCCAAATCATTTCTTATGATTTTACACAAATTATTACTATTTTTAATAATTTTATCAAGGCCCGTACAGTCGATTTCCAACAACGGCCATCGAACTGCACTTACAATGACCTTTTCTGAATTTGATTTGGATGTATCTCCAAATCCAACCGTTAGATTTTGAATTTCTAATATTCGTTCGAAAGCTTTTTTCGATACGAACCCAACGGTTCCGGTTTTAGGAGAATCCGACGGTCGGATCTCCCGTAATGTCCATTTGAAATAAATGGTCGAAATTCATGAACTGCCGCGGCGCGACGCGTTCTATTCAGGCCATTATATTATATATATATAATATATATAATATATGTTTCGTCGATTACTACTTAAAAACGAATTTTATAAATAGTTTTGAATTCGTTTCAATAAACAATTTCAACCTTTATTTCAAATTCAAATCAAATTTGAATTTCCTATTATAAATCCTTTTTACTTTCATTTCTATTTGATTTCAATTCAAATCGATTTTAATTCGATTCGAATTCATTTCGTTTTCTATTCAATTTAAATTCAATTCGTTTTCTATTCAATTTGAATTCAATTCGTTTTCTATTCAATTCAAATTCAATTCGTTTTCTATTCAATTTGAATTCAATTCGTTTTCTATTCAATTTGAATTCAATTCATTTTCTATTCAAATCAAATTCAATTTGTTTTCTAATCAAATCAAATCCGTTTTCTATTCAATTCAAATTCAACTCATTTTCTATTCAATTCAATTCAAATTGGTTTAAATTTCAATTCAAAATATTCGATTTCGAAATCACTTTTCAATATTCATTTTAAAATGAATAAAATCGGTATAAATATCTTTCACGTTAAAATGGCGTCAATCTAATCAACACGGCTTCATATATTTCTATTTTCAAATATTCTATTTCAAATATTTCTTTTTCAAATATTTCCTTTTCAAATATTTCGTTCAACACATGACTAATCTCAACGGATGAGTATGGTCAACACATGAACCTTTATTTTATATTGATAAAGATGTAAATTTTATTATTAAGATATTTCGTTCAACACATGACTAATCTCAACGGATGAGTACGGTCAACACATGAACCTTTATTTTATATTATTCTTTGTTTTCTAAATTGGAATAGGGCCCAATCAATTACCATATAAAGTTAATTATATGGATTTTCATACATCACACGTATATCATAGCATTGAAAAATAATCAACCATCAACCAAAGTGCACTAGACTGTATAAGCATCAAATATAGATATCTAACGCTTATAACAACCTGTCAATCAATCGATCGACATATTTAATAAATCAGGATGAGTGAACTTCAAATTTCATCCCAACACCCGTGTGGGGTTTCAAACAATCAAACACAGATTTTAGTTATGCAGTTGGGCGATGTGTAAAATTTATCGACCCAATCAATATCAGTCAAATCAGTGTATATAAACAAATCGGCCGATTTGTATATAAATATTTATTTATTCACTTCCACGTTAAAAATTATATTTTTAACGATAAAACATTTTATTCAACCTATGAAAGTATTCTATTCAGTTCATGTATTAAATAAAATGATTTCTTTATTTTTCTAATTTATTTTAGAAAATTTCGGCGGTATAACGACACGATACTAGAAACGGGACAAGGCCTAGCCTTATCCCCGGTCTAGTGAAGGCCCACGCCATTCACACATCAATCAAATCCATTCATTTCACCAAACAATTCAATTCAAACCAAATAATCTAACCAACTACACAACCAAACAAATAAGTCCATGGTCTGTGGACGACTGTGTCGGGTGCTACTAAACACCGTCTGCATCCTAGTATATATATATAACTAGAAAAAGAAATTGAAGAGTGAGAAATTCTCATAGATAGCTATCCAATACCACGACTCTTCATTGATATAAATCTTCATCGTTCTCGCCTTTTTGTCACCTTCGTTGCCCGTATTCTCTACATATGTAAAAATCGTATTTTTACTTTGTTATTCAATATATAAAAATCAAATTTTTACTTCGCTATTCAATATATAAAAATCGAATTTTTACTTTCTACTCCATATGTAAAAATCAAATTTTTATCGCTGCTTCTGTAATGTAAAAATCGAATTTTTATCGCTACTATATTTATAAAAATCCTATTTTTACAACGCTACTATATAAAAAGATTTCGCCTTTTCAAATATAAAGATTTCATCACTATAAAAATCACCTCTTTATTTCAACGTATATATAATAAAAATCAGATTTTTATTTCGCTACATATACAAAGATGATATTTTTATATTCTCTATCATATAAAGATTATATTTTTATAGTTCCCACTATGTAAAAATCATATTTTTTATCCTTCTACAATATGAAAGATTATATTTTTATTATCTATTTAATATGAAAATTATATTTTCCATCTTTACATACGATAAAAAATTTATTTTTAAACAATTAAAAATCGTGTCGTTGGCTAATTAAAAACCTCCTCGTTTTTTTATTTTAAAAAAATCAAATTTAAAATCAAATAGATTTCAGTTTTCAAATCAAATAAATATCAGTTTTAAAATCAAATAGAACGATAACTGAAAATTGAAAAATAAATAAAATAAAATTAAAAAAACTTACAGACGAAAACTGGAGAGGGGGGGGGGCTCTTCGCGTCGGTCAGGGGATGGAGGAGGGGGCGGTTCGAGTTCGGGGGGGGGGGGGGCTTCGCGGTGTTCGGAGGTAGGAGGAAGGGGGTTTGGATTCGAGCGACAGCTGGGTAGGGGGGCTGCGACGCATCGATCGAGGAGGGGGGGTTTGGAGGTGGCGCGGTGGTCATTGGGGAGGGCGGCGGCTCCTCTCCGCCTCGTCTTTTTTTTTTTTCCTATTCGAAATGAAAATGAGAAGGGGGGGGGGGGGCAGAAAGAATATAGAGAGGGAAAGGGGGGTTTATTTTATTTTTTTAATTAATTATTTAATTCAAAAAGTTGACTTTTACATACGACCTCTAAACGAGACCCACCGCCTGTCGTCCATAGCGTATTACCCCCATTCCGAACACAATGGGATTTGTATCGCAAGTTGATTCGGCTGTTGCAATCAGTTTTCGTTAAAATCAACATATAACTCTATATATTGAATTTGAACGCGCATTTCAATTTACCTGGGGTCACATACTAACTCGAAAAATTCCATAAAAATATTTTCTAGCTTCGCATTGACGATACGGTCCTAACAAAACTAGTTTCGTCGAATTCTGAGATCGTTTGAAAAATGGCCAATTTCCAGTCGATTAAAATCAACTGAAACTAGTCTAACGCATTTTCCTTTTCCACGCTCACATATTGATTCGAAAAATTATGAAATTTGGAATCTAGCAATAATTTGACATCACGGATCCAACAAAAGTGGTTTCGTCGAAATCCGAGGTCGTTTGCAAAATTCCCATTTTTAAGGGCCTGAATTCCATAGCGACTATTCAGAATTTTCAACTGGACATATCTTTTGATTCCCGTTATGAAATCTTGATTTCTCGGATTCATTGGAAAGATATCATAAATTAGATCCTATTATTTTTAGTTTTACTAAAATACGGATTGTTTTGCACCCGGTACATTCAATTGAAGTTTGAAATCGAATTATCGAACTACCGCGCCATTTTCAATTCTATTTATAATTATATATAATTATTTATATTCTAACGACGACGTATATAAATATATTCGTTCGATTTATATTCAAAATAAATTTCTCGTCGGTATTATTTAAAATAATTCATTTTAAATATTCAAAATTCGCTAAAATTGCCAAAATAAAAATTTTTAAACTGGCCCAGATTTTCGGGTTGTTACAATAGTCATTTGTGAATTTTACCAAGGTTCGACAACTCGGTTTCGATGATTCAAAATTTCATGTTACCGTTTGATGTCGCAGATTTCAAACGTTTCGGTTCTAGTATTGTTTCCAATTGGTTGAGTTGCCAAAATATACTTAAATTTGAACAAAAATCAAATATAAAACATTAAAAGCGAACTAAATATTGTGATTTATTAGTTAACCTAAATTAGAATAAAGCATATAATTTTACTACCAAAACAAAGTAGGCCCAATTAATTAGAATCAACAGGCCCAAATATATTATATTACACCAAGTTGATACACACCCATTATCTAACATTGAAACCATAAATCCCCTTCCTAAAACGCTCTCATCTTAATCACTGAACCAATTTCAGCCTCTTATCTTCATCTTTCGTAGACCGATGTTGACTCCGAGGAGGGGGGCCAAGACCACTGCTTGAATCAAATTCAGCTCATTCAGGATTTCCGATTTTATTGCAATCAGATGCTAATTGATCAACGGTGCCTCCTCAATTTTGGTTGGGGATAGTATATTTAACAAAAAAAATCCCCTTGTTTCTTGATTCAATTGCTTTCTATTTGTTTATGCTACTTCACAGCATGTTCCTATCTCATAAATTCAATTTTTTATTTTGACTGTAAGCAGGACGAGTTTTTGCCTTAACTCATCCTACCCCCAGTCAGAACCAAACCAAGGTGGTCAGAATCTCAGGATTTCAACTGAACCTTGTACCTTGTATTTTACGCAAGATTCCACACAAAAAAATCTATTCATTTTATGTTAAAATTCACAGATATATAAAGCGTTCTCTTACGTGCCAATGGGGCTGGTGCAGTTGGTCGATGGCTAGGAAGCATCGGCGCAAGTGCACGAGTGCGGGTGTGTGATATGGGGATACGTGAAATCAGCAAATTCAAAAATATGAGGATTCGGGTGCGGAGGGATACGACAAATACTAAATATTAAAAATATATTAGATATATATAAATATAATCCAACATATGCATTTATATTATATATATAAATGTAACATGCTTCTATATATTACATTCAACATCACTTTGTTGACTTAGAGAAGCTTCCATATTTGCAGTTGAATTAGTTGATGAAGTAGTTTCCATAACTAAAAGAGTTATTGAAAAAAAATGTTAGCGCCTAAAAAAAAACAGATGTCTCACAAAAAAAAGTAAGGCAAATAAACAGTAAGACAAAAACAGTAAGGCAAAAAAATAGATGTCTGCATTAAAAAAATGTGCTTACCAAGGCAAAAATCAATTCATGCCTCACTAAAAAAAATAGTTCGTGCCCTCAACTAAAAAGAAAAACTTGTCGTGCCCAGAAAAACAGTTCCTTCCTCCTCAACAAACAAAAATTCGATGCCCTAGCAAAATAAAATCGAAATCTATGCCCTAGAAAAAAAACAAAAAACAAAAACAACGTCGATTCCCCAAAAAAAAGAATCGATGCCTTGAAAAATCGAAACCCTCACAAATTGATTTTAATTTACCTGGTGAGGGCGAGAGCAACCAACAACGAAGATGAATGAGCAAAGAACGATCGAGTTAGGACTTCAAGCCTTCAACAGCGAGCAACGAGAAGTTCTGATTTAATCGATTATGTAATAGTGTGTTTTCTGATTTAATCGAGCACAGGTAAGTATGTATCACAAGTCTTTTTTTTTACGTTTTTATCCTTCATGCACCCCAAACTCCGCACTCAAACGCACCCCGCCCATCAAACACGAGGGTACTCCATGTGGCGCACCCCTTACGTATTTCGCCACACCCTTGCGCACCCCCGCACCCCATACGCATCGGTGCGCAGTTCTTCATACATTAGAAGCACCCCTGCTTTGTAGGTCGATGGTAAAGACGACGGACCAAAGGCTATGAGTTTAAATCCGATAACCAACAACCATGTAACAAGAAACAGAGTACATGTTTGGCAGTCACATACTTTCCTTGATTTTATAATCAATGCTTGGTGTTGATGTCAAAAGTTGGTTACTAGTGACGATCAACCCCCAATCGCGTGATCAACACACGGATAAAGATTAAAAATGCAATAAAAAGTAAAAGAGTGGGGAGCACATATAGAATTTTTATAGTGGTTCGGCAAAGACGATGCCTACGTCCACTTTATATATTATTTCTTTTTTTTGTTTTGATTACAAGTACAATGCTTTTTCTGCTTGAAGAAGAGAAAGAAAATGACTGTCTTTCCTTCTTCTTTTTGAGAGAGATTGGAGTTATAGAGAAGCATAGAGAAGAAAAGCTTGGAGAAAGCCGCCTGGCCAAAAGTCCCCAAAAGTATCTCTTTTTTCTTCGTCCCCTTTCCTCTTTAAGCTTAGAAGTATTTATGGGTGGAGAATGCAACTTCGGTTGTTGCGGTATGGTCTGGTCATTCTGGGAAACCCTGGACACGTGGAATCCATCTATTGGTTTGAATTGCGGCTGAATGTCTGATTCCACTGTTCATAAATAGTAACCTCGGAAGTTGTGGCATCCACGAAGAGGTTTATTAAAAGTAAAGCTTTGTCCATATATGGTTTGACCGCCTTTATTGCCTTGAAATTCAGGATATTAGGTGGACTAGCTCTGCAGATATCTTCCTCGCTGGCCCGATATAATCGGTCGACGAGTTCTTTTTGGAAGCGAGAAACTCGGTCGTCCTGGTGAGCGATTCTTTCGGTAATGCGCAGTCAATCTGACTGAGTTGGATTTGGGCCGATGTGCCATTGCTCTAAGTTACATCCCTGTTGGGCCTCCTGAAGCGCGACTTATATCTGATTGTGCGTTTAGGCTTTGGCCCTGTTTGTTGAGACTCTTGCCAAAAAGAGGGCTAACACTTTGCTCCTCAGAATGCATCTTCATCGACAGAGGGAGGTGTGTTTTGAAATCCGAACCGAAGCACAAACACTCAAACTGCTATGGTCGCGCCAGACCATATTGAGGCCAGAAAATCGATGGTCCGATGTTGTATTAAGGCTGGAAACCCGACGACCATGCCAAGTCGTATTAAGGCCAGAAAACCTACAATCATTGGGAATCGTATTAAGGCCGAGATGATGATTGCCATTTGTATGAGAGTTGGGTCCTGCAAATACAAAACAAACCATCCTCGTTTTATAGGAGGGTGACAGATCGAGCATTTTATTTCACTTGGCTTTAGAGGGTGGCGAGCATCAACCATACTCGGTTTTGTGGCGAGCATAAACCATGCTCGGCTTAGTGGCGAACGCTAATCTGGCTCGGCTTAGAGAGGGCGAGTATTAACCATACTCGGCTTAGGGGCGAGCATAAACCATGCTCGGCTTAGGGCAAGTGTTTCTTATGCTCGACTCATGTTAGGTTAGTTAGTTTAGCGTGCTATGCATTCTCGTGGTGCAAAGAAAAGAGAGTGTAGTCCACACTCGTGTTTAGAAAATATAACCTCACTCACTTGATGCAGTAGGTGTTTGAAATGGTGGTGGGCTTTCGCGCTGACCACACAAAATAGTGGGGGCGAGCATTATCCATGCTCGGCTTAGAGATTTCACAACATGATCTACTTTTACAAAAAGTGAAATTCATAACTGCTAAGCAATTATTACAAAGAAAAGAAATTCTACAGGGACAACGATTGCTTACAGAGCATTCTTAGGAGCTAAATCCTATGTGCATATCAAGGCATTCTTGTTATTAAAAGAAATACATTGAAAGAAAAGATAAAAAATCTAATTAATGGTAATGCCTCGAGTGCTAGTCTCAGGGTCCTTTCCGTTTCTAGGAGCTCGCGGATCAGCCTGAGGAGCATGAGCAGAAGGTCACGGCGGCATGGCTGGGGCGCGATCTTTTACATATTCAGTGAGTTCCCCTTTTCTGACTCGTCCTTCGATGAGATCGCTTAGATGTCAGCAATCATTTGTATTATGTCCAGCTATGTTGTGGAATATACAATGCTTGCCAGAATCGAGTTCCATCTGGGTTGGTTCTCGTCGAGGTGTTCTTGGAGTGGGCAAGGACTCGCGTATATCGAGGTAGATATCGAGCAAAGAAGAATTGGGCTCGGTATATCGATCACATTTGTTTTCATTTCGAGGTCGCACATTGCGTTCATTCTTTTCCGAGGCCTTTCCTCTTCCTTTATCCTGGCCATTGCCGTTGAGTGGACCTTGTTGTTTGGCCACTAAAACTTCAAGGCTCTCCATTTCAAGGCTGGCATCCTCTTGTCGGAGGAATCTCTCGGCCTCGGAGTAAAAATCATCTATATCTTTGGGGGGATCTCTGGTTAAGGATTTTGAGAATTCTGATCTCTTCTAAACTCCCGCGATGGCTGCCATCAGCACCATCGATGGCTTTGGCCGATCGACAGATGCTACAGCTGCGTTGAATCTTTCGAGGAAGGATCTTAGCGTCTCTCCGGATCGCTGTTTGATGGTAGATAAAAACATGACACTTTTCGGTCAAGAGATATGCACTTGAAACTGTTTGATGAATCGGGTGACCAGAGTATTCCAACTGCTGATCGACTCCGTTGTTAGCTGCCGAAACCACATACCGGCTATATCTGTGAGAAAGAGAGGAAAGCACTTAGCCATGAAGCTGGTCGATGTACCAAGTACTTCCATATGTCGCATGTATCACATTAGGTGAATGGTCGGGTCAGTGCGACCGTTGTATGGCTCGATGGCTGGGAACCTGAAGTCCGGAGGATTTCGAGAATTTCTGATTTCTCTAGTGAAGGGGCTGCGATTGACATTGTCTATGTCTTGCTGCGAAGAACTTCCCCGAGTGAAGCGTCGGACGATGCTTCCAAGCTGGCTCCGATCTCGGAGGAGTCGTTGCCATGAACTTAGTTCTTCCTCCTGAGAAGGTTCTGAGCGAGGATCCGGCAAAAGCATGCTCGGAAGGGCGGCCGTTGGCTAGGCTCGACCTCCGAGAATTGAGTGAAGGTGTGAGGGAAGGTGAGATCTGGCGGGTGGTTCTGGGCAGAATGGCCCCTTTGGAACCTGATGAGTTGTGGGTTGAGCCATGCTCGTCGCAAAGGGTTTAGGCTGATCCAGCGTAGCATGTGATGTTCGGAGGCCAGGGTTGCCCCCGCTTGAATCGAGGTTAGGAGGGTCTACGGTAGCGTTTTCTTCTGCTACTGTGAGGGCCGATATTGCAGGGTGGCTTCCCTCGTTTGAAGGGAAGGTCACTTTATCTCTTCGTTGAAGAGGGAGAGTGGTTAGACTGGTCTGTAGTAAGATCCCGGGTTGTAATGGGAATGGCGTTGATTCAGAGGGACCCGGTGGTAGCTCGACCAATTCGACAGGTCGAGATGTTCCAAAGAGCGGAGGCATACTTGCCAGACGACCTAGATCTTGATCGTCCGTCTGCTGATGTTCTGTGGCCACAACCGCGCTGGTCGCTGGAAGCGATACTCCTGGCTGGGCTTGATTGGTTGGTGGGGCCGAACAAGGATGAAATAAAGGTGTAGCCCGATCGGTGGCCTGATTTTGAGTAAACTGAGGGTCAGCTGTTGTCCCAATCTCGGCCTATGAAGGAATTGATGTTGAAGCGTTCAACCCTGTCTCCAATCGACCGAGAAAGTGATCCATCAACTACTGCTGCCGTTCGAGGACTTTACCCTGAGATGTCATATGGTCTCTGAGTTCAACCATGATTTTATCCATGTCGTCCCGGGT
Organism: Allium sativum; assembly: GCA_030737875.1. Lineage (NCBI taxonomy): Eukaryota > Viridiplantae > Streptophyta > Magnoliopsida > Asparagales > Amaryllidaceae > Allium > Allium sativum. Next base: position 61,617,554 of record CM060927.1, on the reverse strand, counting down.
AAGGAATCGAGACAAGTCGTCATGAGAGGAAACTTCGTGGCTTACTTCTGCAGCATCAGTATCGGCTGCATCGATGTTTGCGGGATGAGAGGATGTTGCATCTTTCTTTCATTTGTTTGCCATGACCAGAGATAAGTAGGAGTTCGATGGCGATGTCGGTGCGCTGCCCTTTCCTGGCGCACCAAGGTGTTGACGTCAAAAGTTGGTTAATAGTGACGATCAACCCCCAATCGCATGATCAACACACGGATAAAGATTAAAAATGCAATAAAAAGTAAAGAGCGGGGAGCACACAGAATTTTTATAGTGGTTCGGCAAAGACGATGCCTACGTCCACTTTATATATTATTTCTTTTTTTGTTTTGATTACAAGTACAATGCTTTTTCTGCTTGAAGAAGAGAAAGAAAATGACTGTCTTTCCTTCTTCTTTTTGAGAGAGATTGGAGTTATAGAGAAGCGTAGAGATGAAAAGCTTGGAGAAAGCCGTCTGGCCAAAAGTCCCCAAAAGTCTCTCTTTTTTCTTCGTCCCCTTTCCTCTTTAAGCTTAGGGGTATTTATAGGTGGAGAATGCAGCTTGGGTTGTTGCGGTATGGTCCGGCCATTCCGGGAAAGCCTGGACATGTGGAATCCATCTATTGGTTTGAATTGCAGCTGAATGACTGATTCCACTATTCATAAATAGTAACCTCGGAAGTTGTGGCTGACGTGGCATCCACGGAGAGGTTTATTAAAAGTAGAGCTTTGTTCATATATGGTTTGACCGCCTTTATTGCCTTGAAAGTCGGGATATTAGGTGGACTAGCTCTGCAGATATCTTCCTCGCTGGCCCGATATAATCGGTCGACGAGTTCTTTTTGGAAGCGAGAAACTCGGTCGTCCTGGTGAGCGATTCTTCCGGTAATGCGCAGTCAATCTGACTGAGTTGGATTTGGGCCAATGTGCCATTGCTCTAAGTTGCGCCCCTGCTGGGCCTCCTGAAGCGCGACTTATATCTGATTGTGCGTTTGGGCTTTGGTCCTGTTTGTTGAGACTCTTGCCAAAAAGAGGGTTAACACTTGGTTCTTCAAGTAACTCAAAAAAGTTCAACTTATGAGAAGCACAATGTTCACTACACCAAAACAGGTGATTCCCAACGAGTATAACCGTCGCAAACAATTTCAGCAAAGCTTATTAGTGTTGCTATGGAGGGGTGGCAAATTAGTACCAACGCTTATAAGCGTTGGTAGATTTTCTGTCCCAACGCTTATAAGCGTTGGTATATTTTCAGTCGCAACGCTTATAAGCGTTGGTAGATTTTCTTTAGCAACGCTTATAAGCGTTGGTAGATTTTCTTTACCAATGCTTATAATCGTTGTAAGATTTTTGTTTGCAACGGTTATGCATGTTGCAATACATTTGTTTGTAACGCCTATACATGTTACAAAATTTTAATTCACAACAAATATAAATTTTAATAATAACAGAAATATGTATTAACAACTCGCATATTCTAACATTAATATTCAATTAATAACCAACATGATGATAATATAGACGATATTTAATATGAATCAAAAACTAATATTAAACTCAATGCATACTAATAGATAACATTCATAACATAACGACATAGAATATCAGTTAACAATAAACAAACACAATACATAATTAAGATGTCAAATTCAATAATACATAATTAGTTTGCTAAATTCAATACATAAATAAGATTCTACAAATAACGAATACGAAACTCTGGCCATATAACGAAGCCTCCATCTGAAAATTCACATAACTTGTACATTCCATTTTGAGGACCATCATAAATTGGTGCATCCGGTTCAAGAACTTCAACAACCCAAATTACTTTCTCTATATTCGGTACCACTTTCCTAAAATGACAAACTGTTTGTGTTCCAAGATAACCTTTTGCTACCTCCTTCTCTAGATCATTTGACAATAGCATTACGTATTTCTTTTCCATTGTAGATGAATGAAGATCGTTAAGTGACACATTTGGAGTAACGGTTACATCATTAAGCTAAGCGGTAAGGCTCAGCAGTTGCTGAGCCAAAACTCTGCAAATGCTAAGCCTCAGGCTCAGCAATGCTGAGCCTCAACTGAGCAGCATTTGCTGAGCCTGTGGCTTAGCAGCATTTGCTGAGCCTCAGGCTCAGCATTCAGCAAATGCTGAGCCTCAGGCTCAGCATTTGCTGAGCCAAAACTCAGCAAATGCTAAGCCTGTGGCTCAGCAAAGCTGAGCGGTAAGGCTCATCAGTTGCTGAGCCAAAACTCAGCAAATGCTGAGCCTGTGGCTCAGCAAAGCTGAGCGGTAAGGCTCAGCAGTTGCTGAGCCACGGCTTAGTAAATGCTGAGCCACGGCTCAGCCTGTGGGTCAGCTTTGATGAGCCGTGGGCTCGGCATTTGCTGAGCCGTGGGCTCAGCATTTGCTGAGCCTTACGGCTCAGCTTTGTTGAGCCAAAACTCAGCAAATGCTGAGCCTTACGGCTTAGCTTTACTGAGCGGCAAGGCTCAGCTAGCTGAGCCTGTGGCTCAGCAAAGCTGTATATGTTTTCGGTATTTGTAGAAACCCAACTTTATGTACTCAACATTGTTCAGGCAAAACATCATGAGTTTAGGCAAATAATGATCAATTAAAATAATTTACTGAGCTTAACAACATATATGCAAACCTACATATGTTTCTGCAGCACATGGTAGTACTTCTCCCGATTTTCTTTTATGTCCAACCTTCCAAATCGTCGTTCGTGAAATATTTGCTTCTGGATTGGATAAGACCTACAAGAAATATCAAAGTTGACAACACATAATTAATATAACATTCTACAAACAACCATTTACAAAAGATAATTTTATTACCATTTCATGGTGCACTCTATGGTAAGGTTTCCTTCCTAGAGTATGAGTAATTTGGTTTTTCGCTTTGTTTTTTGCATTTTTTTTACATTGCTCCATCTTTTCATTCGTATACTCAATATCAAGGAACTTTTCCCACCACACTCTATCTATATCATCTGGACATCTATCAATGGCAACACGTTTAGGAATCATAGTGTCATCAACTTTAAGAAGACTTTTTCTTAATGTTGACTTCATTGATCTATAGTACGGTGGGAAATGTTTCTCTAATAACGGTCGAGCTATGCTAGGGTCTACATCCATGTCAAATTCTTCCTATCACGAGAAAAGAAACAAAATAAACGAAATCATGAAACAATCAAATATATCATAATTTAAACTTGATGATGAAATTGATATGAGTGAAAATACCAAAAGCCCTTCCCATAGTTTATCCTTGTAGAAGCTATCTACGGCCCTCCATTCTTTGTAGCCAACGGGTATATGACAACGAATTAACTCACCACTACGTGTACTCCATTTAGCTGAATCTTCCCCTACTGCACCCTCAACCCCAACCGTTATAAAGTACTTTTTACCTTTGGGTGGTTGAGGTTCAATAGTCTGTGTTGTACTTAAATTTGCATTTGCGCTATTGTTTGTCATTTTAATGAAAAATCTACATTAAAAAACAAACAAAATGTAAAGTTAACATAACACGTAAAAGATACTTACAAGACATGAATTAACATAACAAACTGGCAATAGTTTCAAAAGACATCAATAAAAGAAAATCATACATTTCAAAACACAACACAATTGTACAATTGCATGATCAAAACAAGCAAAATACATGCAAAATATTTTCAATCAACATGTTGATTTCGATTGAATACATTTCAATAATGGTTCTAAATTTGGTTGTTCTTTCAAAATAGATTGATATGTTGTTGGTACTTCATAATCGTCTATGTTATCCATTATGCGTTTAGGAGAGCGTCGAACAATTGACCAGTCGGAATTGATATGTGTATTTATGATGTAAAATACTTGACTTGCTTCGGACGCAAGAATAGCAGGCTCATCATATTCTCCATCGGTATTCTTGAGCTTCTTTAAGTTTACCATTAACAAATTTGTATCCGGGCAAACTTTACAACCATTTGTCTTATCTGCAACATTCACCCAATCACAATAGAATACCACATGTTGAAAATCATAGTAATCAACTTCCATGATCTCTCTAATAACACCATACCAAGTAGTATCATCATCCGTAGGATTTAAATCTTTTGAACTTGCAACAAATGTAGTCGCATCCATACAGACACCACTATCTTGCGTTGAAATGCTATCGTCATAATGTTGAGGAGAGAATGTATAACCGTTCACTCTATACTTAAGAAAAGTTCTGACTTCCCACTTTGGACCATTGACATACAACCATAACATTGTGTTCATGCATTTTTCGTCCACTAACTGTTAAGAATTAACAAAATTAATAGAATGACATTAGTTAAAAAGAAATATATTGCTCTCAAGTAAATTTAGCACACCTTATTGTATAGCCAATCAACAAATTCATATTGGACTACTACTTCTGCTTTTGTGATAGTTTTCCTTTTACCACGAAGACCGTCTTCTAAAGATAAGCGGTATGCACTACAAATTCAATATTGTGATAAATATATATATATTCTTGACTAAATGTGATACGTATTGAAAAAGGTGAAAATATATGACCTGTAGTATTCATCTCGTTCCGGTATATCAATTCTAAATAGTAACCATCGTCGAATCTGTGATCGTTGCACTCTAGATAATTTTAACGGTTTACCTTCAACGATGGAACGCTCATATATATCATCACTATTCTCATCTAAAAAGGATGCTTGTTTAGAGCTATGATTTCCATCACGTGGATTTGGCATATATTCCATTGCGTATCGAACTGATTCTGAAACAAGGTATGCTTCAGAAATTGATCCTTCTATATACCTTTTGTTACTAGGTATGTTTTTGCAATCTTTCATAGCCCTAGCACACAAAAATTAATATGCATACTTACAGTTAGTTATTTCATAACCCTTAGGTAAAATAATTTGAATGCAAAAACAATATTTACCTTTCAAATGGATACATCCATATATAATTCGATGGTCCACAAACAGAGCTTGATTTGCTAAATGTACCATCAAATGGATGCTTATATCAAAAAAATCCGTTGAAACATAGTGTGCCAATACACATGATGCTTCAGCAATCATATCTTTAGCCGCTTGCACATGTTCTCGAACAAAGTACAAGCTTACTCGTAAAAGCGCTCGTCTTAACTCACGACACTTTGGATATGCATGTTGAACCATGATAGGAAGCAAGTATTGGATGAGAATATGATAATCATATGTCTTTTTAATTTGCAAACCGGGTGGTTGAAGACATATAAGACCGTTTAACTTAGTTGCAGGACATGATGGAAGTTTTGCATCTTTAAGAACTTGACAACATTGCAATTTGTGATCCTTATCAAATGCAAGTTTAGAAGATTGCTTTCCTTTGTTAAACATAAAATTGATGAGATGTTCAAAAACATTTTTTTCAGTATGCATCACATCAATAGTATGACGAACTTTATGATTGCTCCAATAATCCAAGTCAAACAAAATTGACTTCTTATACCATGCCGGCCTTCCTTCCTCATCGACAAGACAATCTTCATTATCATAAGCTTCAGAAATCAATCTCTTTTTGCTTGGTGGTATTTTGCTACGAATATATTTGATACGCTCAAGCTTTTCTAAAAGAGGCGAGCCTCTTAGCCGAGTTGGAGGCTCTTTATATTCAACATCCCTATACCATCCGTGTTTTAATGCTCTATATGGATGATCATTCTTCAAAAACCTTCTATATTTTGAATAGATCATCTTGTTGCCGATGTACTCTTATTCTGTCTCGGTAGCACAGACAGGGCACGCTTTATAACCATGAGTCACACAGCCAGATAAGTTACCAAAAGCTGGTAAATCATGAATTCCCAGTAGTAATATTGCTTTCATATTGAAAAATTCTTGCTTGACTGTGTCAAAAAAAGACGCTCCTTCGTCCCAAAGATGTTTTAATTCATCGACAAGAGGTTCCAAGTATACATCAATGTCCTGACTTGGTGCTCTTGTTCCAGGAATTAAAATACTCAACATTTGAAATTGTGATTTCATACACAACGAAGGGGGTAGGTTATAAGGTATCATATAAACAGGCCAACAACTATAACTATTGGAGAGAACACCATTTGGATTAAACCTATCCGTAGAAATACCAAGCCAAACATTGCGTCCTTCAATAGCAAATTCTGGCCACCGACTTTTGACTGATCTCCATTCAGCTGAATCTATAGGATGTCGCATGGAATTCCAAGATGGTGTAGCTTTCTTGTGCCATTGCATTTTACGAGCTATCCATGGTATAGTGTACAATCTACTTAATCTTGGACTTATAGGAAAGTATCTTAAAACTTTTCTTGGTTCTTTCGTTAATTTAACCTCCCCTAACACTGTTTTTTTTGTTTTGTACCTTGTTTTATGGCACACAGGACATTCTTTCGCATCAACATTTTCTTTCCAAAATAATATACAATCATTGACACAAGCATGTATATGCTTCACCTCCATTCCCAAATCCTTTATTATTTTCTTCATCGTGAGATACTTGTCAGGTAAATTATTTTCTTTTGGAAGCCAACGTTTTAATCGCTTCAACAACTCAGTCACACTATTTCCCGACCAGTTAAATTCTTTTTTAAGGTTCTGAAGCTCAACAATTACACCTAACGTTGTAATCCCCTCTTCGCAAGAAGAATAAAGTTTTTCATTTGCTTTGTCTGCGTATTCTTTGTGCTTCTCTCCAAGGTAAGAATGATAATTGTCTGTATTTGTATGTTGAACTTCCTCTTCACCGCTAGCTTGTGGCATATTATGCACTCCAAAAGCATCGTCTACGAGATTTCTAAGAGTCCCCTCTACACAATGGTCGGTTTGAATTTCATCTTGGATATGAGGATCTGAAATAATATTTTTTGTATGATTCATCCCCGTGTTATTGTTGCTCATCTCTCCATGAAAAAACCACCTATTATATGTTTTAATCATACCATGAATGATTAAGTGTTTCTCAACGCTTTCCAGTGAGAGCTTCTTAGAGTTCTTGCACTTAATACAAGGACATGTGCAAATTTCAACATCGCAAGATGAGTGATTCTTCACAAAACTAATGAAGTCTCGAACGCCTTGCTTATATTCTTCAGAATTTCTATATGGACTTTTAATCCACTCCCTTGAACTTGAGTTAGACATAAATCCACCCGTTGCTACAAAGAAAAAACTGCACTTGTTATATAAAAAAAAAACTGCACTTATTATAATAAAAAAAAATTGTACTTGTTATAAAAAAAACTGCACTTGTTATTAAAAAAAAACTGCACTTGTTATAAAATAACTGCACTTGTTATTAAAAAAAAACTGCACTTGTTATAAAAAAATAGAATTTTAGTGTCCTTGTATTAAGTGCAAATGTGGAATTCTGGGTGTTCTGATTGGTTGAATATAGGAAGACACAGAATTTTAGTTAGAAGAGATTTGATTTGCCTCTGTTGATATTGATATCAACGTAAGGACCCTTACATGCGCAGGCACAAAGGCAAGTGTGCCCACGTACACATACACAATTTTCAAACACGTATAAATACATTTCTATAATTGTTTATTTCAACCCAGCAGAATGTCCCAGTTTGGGAATAATTAGCTAATCAGAAGTTATAGCTTCAAACCTCATAATTAACAATTTTAGTATTCACCTCATGATTATCTAAAGCAAGTTTTTGGTTTAGCGCATACTCAGTGTCTAGTTTAAAAGTATAAACTTAGTTCTATAATAACTAACATCGCATACAAGTAATCTTTACTTCAAAGGACTAACCATGCGAATGACTGCTTTTGTACTCTTCTCGCTTAGAATTTTTAGCCCCGTTTTTTTCTTCCAAGAACTCTTAATCACACAAATACCATAAGTTTCTATATTCATCATTTCCTTGCATTTTTTGGTATAGAATCAAAACAAACTTGTACAAGTTTCATCTGAAAAAAAAGGGAAAAGTGATCTAAAAGATTTCACAACGAACATAGTGAATTTTGCTTAAGATCATTACAAGTGATGAAATAGTAAACTACGAGAGCAAAGAATAGCAATGTACGAGTATGTTCAAAATAATCTCATGTGAGTAATCTATATCAATCTGTTAGCATGTCACCTTCTGAATTAATGCCTGGTTATGTGATGTGATAATAATATAGCAATAAAGCTAGAAATGTCAATTGTACGGTACACATTACCACCACACATGCTGTATATATGCAACATAAATATCAATGTGATTGATTCAAAATGCACTAAGCATGATAAGAATAATCTTCAAAGAACCGATATTGTTGCTGATACAAAAATTAAGCAATTACTCTTCATACATGATACTAAACAACCCTTCTGATTTCACATTTCCTTCTTGTTTTTACTGATTTTCAGATTTATTTGTTTGAGTAGCGTGTCAAACAAGTGAATTTTAACGGAAAATAAGACACTAATTGTTAAAAAATTGAAATTATTACAACCTTGTAAACGCATGCCTACCATCCATTCCAATTTCATGGATGGGCAGCAAATGCATATTTTAACCAACCCAGGCACACTTAGTAGGTCATGAATCAGTATTTAATATGTTGCAACCATTTAAGGGATTCAGGATGAAACAAACACCAGTGACTGTAAATAGATTGGCTCTTAAAAAGAGTTTGACGATCCTCGTAGATAGGCAACCACTTAAAACCATTTTAAGAAAACCAGCGCTAGTCAAGGAACTGTATAAAAGTGCTAAAAGAAAGGGACCAAGTAACAAAAAACACACTCATATCAACACAATAAGAATACTTGCTTCCACGCATTAGCAATTTAATGCAAATAACAATACAATACATAAGGCAACACCCTTCATCAAACCTAGGGAGTTGATTATTGAATTAGATACAAATTTAGGAATATAGCATAACTACACATGATGTTTAATGATACCGATCACAATGAGGTGGCTTTCAAATTGTAGTAGTGTGGGGGTTTGTAATGAGGTGGCTTGTAGTATGGCTTTTTGTAGTAGTGAGCATCAACAACCAAAACCATCAAGCACATGGCCAAAAACAATAGAAGACTCATGAACTTATGATTAATGGCCATTATTACTTATGTTCTCAATTTTTTTCTCTGATGCAGTAAACAGAAGTATCTCTGCTTATTATAGAGGAACAGAGGCTTATGGTGACATCACTTCATTCCTAATTGTCTTAAGTAATACATTGTTATTCTACTTTCTTAATGCATGAGACTTTGAAAAGGTAATCAATTTGGACGATTATATACAAATATACAGAACTAGTCAGTTTTGTGATAACTGCTGTATTCAACAATAGAGGTTAAAAGCATCTATTTAAATATTCAGTGTTGGCACTTGCAATATACTTTAGTTTCAGTAATATTCATCGTGATCTCATAATTTCGACACAGGCATCGTAACTGAAAAAATAATTAGAGATGACAAACAATCTGAGCAGAATGGCTGATTTAAATTTGCCAACCATGATACCCTGGTAAATATGCATTATAACAATATGAATATGTATATTACTATTGCAAAAAGCTAGAAACAAAGCATTAAGTCAAGTGATTTACTTGTCTATTATCTCTTTTTCCCCCCCTTTTTCTTTTCAGTATTAGATTACCCGAATTTATGAATATAGGAAACAGTCATGCAAAAAGTGATATTCATCAGCCAACCATTGGTTGCATTGCTTTTTTACACTATACCTTTCACAAATTCAGCCATGTTTATCACATACATTATTGTGATGATATATTTACTATGCGGTTCCAAAATTCAATATACCACAAACTACATACGATTTCCTACAGTAACTTCTGTAACACAATTCATAGTTCCCATTTTGGGAAATTTAGTTATGCACATATAGTATAGATGTACATATTTTACACAAGTTTTGTAGCATTGAACAAATTACACTAAATGAAATAGACTAATTTGTATGCATGTAGTGATCTTACAAACAAGTAAATAAAGTTATGTATTTGGCTGCCAAAGTTAACAATCAAATGATGCACATATTAGATATTCTATATTGTAAAACGCATGCTATCAAGAAGTTTTGGGGAGATTAGATTAAGTTTAGCTGCAAAAAATAATGGACGGCCTATCTCCAATGTCTGGTCTCATATTACATATGCATCTTTTCACAAGCCAAAAACATTTAGAGTAATATGCTCTAGAGTGGCACAGCTGATTGTATAAACGTACTTATTTCCTTAACAAGTTAAGCTGGGGATATCAGAACTGCAAAAATGAACAAGATATTCTATGTTACTAAAGATGATCGTTAATTGGCTTCTCTCCGTACCATACAAATTTTGTCTTCCCTTTCCTGCTTTCTATTGCAAAGTAGGATTCCATAGAGTTTTCTCCGGTCACATTTAATTTTATTTCCCCATTTTTTTCCACTAGCTTTTTTTCCCTACATTCACATATTATTCTATTTGGCATTCCATTCACATATTATTCTATGTGGCATTCCAATTATTGAAAGACACATAAATTTCATCTTTAAATGGAAAACAAATTCCTAAGTTTATTTCCAAAAAAGATACCTACTTTTTCGGTCATATTATTCCACGTCACGTTCCAATTATCAAAAGACATACAAATTTCCTTCATAAATGGAAATGAATTGCTAAATTTACTTCTCAGTCTCTAAATTAAATTGACATGATTGATTTCAAAATCCGTCTCAACTTATCAACAAAAAAGTCTTCTTAAATTATTTTTTGTTCAAGCTTCCTAATGGATCTCAAAATCGATATGTTCAAACTTAAAAATCTTTCCTAATGCCTCAATACCCAACCAATCAAGAACCCCTGATTTCAAAACACAACATCAATTTATGATTACCTACGCATCAATTTACGAACTCCCGTGTGCGTAGCTAATTTAAGTGTAAGTGGTATTGATTCATATGCATATAGTGTTAAAAATAGTGAAGATGATTGTGAAAACCATATAACATAGTTACATATACTTATTCATAGTTACAAATATATTGTAGTGGTTAAATAATAAGAACGAATAAACAACTTATTCAAAATTTTCATAAATTTATAAATGATCACATTGAAATCAGCATACAATAGCATTTAAATAGAGGCCAACCCAGTAAATATATTTGAAAAAATGGTGAAAATGCCATTCAGGATGTTGTTTATGAAGATGATGCAAAATATAGTTTTAACATGGAGGGTGCATCTTACCATAAAGTTCATATACTTAGATTTAATAATATATAGTTAATTTCAAACTTGGAAGACATTACAATTGTAATCAATATGTCGTATATTTTCATTCAAATAACAGCACATGGAGTTAGCCATACTAATGATTTGTACTCATATTCATCACAAAGATAAAACATAACTTCTGTTTACCCACAAATGAGTAAGGTCTCATTTGCTAAAATTAAGTAACCGTCTTGCATATAATTTAATAAAAGAATATGTAGTCAATTATAATTATAGTAGATGTTATTACATTAATATTATAGGGGTAATTTAATTGGTAACAAAGGCAATTTTACAACATGCTAATACTCATCCTTTTTAGTTTTCATAGATTATAGGGGTAATTTAATTTAGCTGTTTATTGGATTTCAAACTAACCATTTTAATTAAGATAGTACATGATGACAACAAGTTATTAGCAACCACTTTTAATGATAAAGCAGATAAAGAATCAAATTAATTCTTAACTATAAGCTACCACAATAAAGAGAAAAGGATCAGCAACCACTTATAATAATAAAGCAGATAACGAATTAAGTTAGTTCTTAACTACACGCTACCATAATAACAAGGATTAAGTAGGATTCACCTGAACAAGAAATCGCCTGAAGTTGAAATCGGATCTCTTGATGTCGTAGCTGAAATCAAATCATCCAAACGAGAGGCCGATTCGTCAAGGAGAAGCCCGATTTCGATTTGTAAGATTATGATACTCGTACGATTTTGATTTAGAATCGGATCGCGATTTCAATTTTTTAGAGGTGTTGAGTCTCCTGTTTTAGCGGCCGATGAATGGAAAATGCGTGAATAAGCGTTGGAGGTTGAAAATTAGGGTAAGCCTTACCAATTTACCTTTTTGCCCAGGAATATTCAGCAACTATCAATTTAAACATATCCCTCAACATAAATAAGCGTTGGTAAAAATAATAATTATAGATATATATATTTATGGTAACACATTTCTGCATAGCAACGCTTATTATTGTTGTTACCCTACAACACAAATAAGTGTTGGCGATTGTGAAAAAAAAGGGTTGCCAAATGACCATTATGGTGTAGTGGTTAGAATAATTAATATATGGTATTTATGTTAATAATATATTAAATAAATACCATATATCAATGGTAGAAGATTTGTGTTAGAATAATTAATATAGGGTATTTATGTTAATAATATATTACATAAATACCATATACGAATGGTAGAAGATTTGTCATTTATATATATTACGCATGGTAATATATATATATATATATATATATATTAATGACAGAAGATTTTTATTGATGTTTATCTACTATTTGTAATAAATTCCTGTAAATATTGAACTCCTATATAAAGGAGTGGAGAATAATGAAATAAAGGCAACAAATTGAATTCTATCAACAAATTGAATTCTATCATGTTATCAAAGCAGGTTTCGAATATCTAAACCTCTACTCTTCCATCCTCCTCTCTTTCTTCTTCTTTGACCGTCTCTTTCTTGTTATATAACCACTAGTGGCCGCTATGCATGCGGATGAATTTTTTTACATGGATACCGGTGCCACATCTCACATGACAACAGATCAAAGTGTACTTTCTTCTTATTTCAATTCCAACGATAATTATCATAATATTGTTGTTGGCAACGGTCATCTAATTCCAATTGTTGGTCACGGTAGCACTAAATTACCTTTACCATACATTCCATTTATCCTAAATAATGTTTTGCATGCTCTTAAACTTATTAAAAACCTGATATCCGTTCGTAAGTTCACCACTAATAATATGGTTTCTGTTGAATTTGATTCGTTTGGATTTTCTATTAATGATTTACATACAGGAACCAAACTAATGAGATGTGACAGCACTGGGGATCTTTATCCTCTCTTCTACAATAACCAAACCACTCCCTTTATGAATCATCTTTATCCTCTCTTCTCCAATAACCAAACCACTCCCTTTATGAATCAGTCGACCTTTACTGCTCTCTCTCCAGATCTTTGGCATAACCGCTTAGGACATCCTGGCGCTGCTATGCTTAGATCATTAAATCATAAAAACCTCATTAATTATAATAAGTCTCGTAAAACTTATTCTTCTTCTTGTCCTCTTGGAAAACATTCTAAATTACCATTTTTGATTCTTTGTCATACATTTTGCTACCTTTTGATATTATTCACAGCGATCTTTGGACATCGCCTGTTGTTAATTCTCTTAGCCACTGTTATTATGTTCTTTTTCTTGATGATTATAGAAAATTTTTGTGGACTTTCCCTATTGCCAAAAAGTCACAAGTCAAACATTTATTCCAATCTTTTCATGCTCTAATCAAAACTCAATTTGAACGAAACATTAAAACATTCCAATGTGACAATGGTACATAATACATCAATGGCACATCTAAACAATTCTTTAATCATAATGGGATGCTATTCCGCCTTTCTTGTCCCCACACCTCTCCTCAAAATGGAAAAGCCGAATGACACATTAAATCAATAAACAACATCATTCGTACCTTGCTTGCTAAAGCCTCTATGTCACCTTCTTTTTGGCATCATGCTTTAGAAATGGCCATATATCTTCTTAACATACTTCCAACTAAAGTCTTAGGATTTCAGTCCTCCACCCAAATTCTATACCAATGTGATCCCAAATATTCGGCGTTGCGTGTATTTGGTTGCCTATGTTTTCCTTTGTTTCTGACCACTTCTATCCATAAATTACAAGCTCGATCTACTCCATGTGCTTATCTTGGTCCATCTCCCAACCATAGAGGCTCAAAGTGTTACGATATGGCAAGTGGCAAAATCATTATTTGTCGTCATGTGAAATTCATTGAGACCGAATTCCCATTCGCACAAATTCACAAAACTATAAATAAAAAGTATGATTTTTTTAATTGTCAATAGTTCCAATTCTTTATTGAATTATTTGCATTCTACTTCGAAGCCTCCAAACATAATTGAGTCCACGCCTCATTCTAGCCCATTAAATCAGCCTTCCCTTACTAGTCCAGGGCCTCAAATGGACCCAGTTGCATCCTCTTCTATTGCGCCACTAGCTCCCACATGCTTAGTTCCCCAGTAATTCTCTCCATGTGTTGTCAACACTCAGGTTGGTCGACAAACTCAGCTAAGCCAACAACTCACTCCTCTTCTTTTCAGTCTCGAAACACAGCCCACATCTGCTGCCCAACATTACAACTCTAAGTTAGCAGCATCTCTTTCCCCAAATACCTCCATTTCAACTGCTCAAATGAACCAAACCCAAAGCCCACAAAGCTCTCCTCAGCCTAATAACCCAATATTACATTGTATGACAACCTTATCAATGGATGGCATTTTTAAACCAAATCCCAAATACACTACCAATTTACACACATCCAACACAAACATATCTCCCATACCTAAGGACCATATTTGTGCTTTTCATGATCAAAACTGGAATAGTGCAATGTTGGATGAATTTAATGCTTTAATTGATAATAAGACTTGGGATAGTGCCAAGGCCACCTAATGTGAATGTAATTCGGTCTATCTGGATTTTTCATCACAAGTACAAATCTGATGGTTCTTTTGAGCGGCATAAAGCCCGTCTTGTAGGTGATGGTAAAACTCAGCAATAGGGTATTGATTGTGAAGAAACATTTAGCCCAGTGGTTAAACCAGCAACCATACGAGCAGTTCTTAGTATCGCTCTTTCAAAATCTTGGCACATTCATCAACCAGATGTCAAGAATGCCTTTTTACATGGTCATCTCAATGAGACTGTCTATATGCATCAACCCATGGGGTTTCGAGACAAGAGACATCCGGATCATGTGTGTTTACTAAAAAATCTCCATATGGTTTAAAACAAGCTCCTCGGGCTTGGTATCAGCGATTGGCAGACTTTGTTACATCCATTGGATTTACTCACATTAAATCTGATTATTCTTTGTTCATTTATATACAAGGTTCAGATATGGCATATATATTGTTGTATGTTAACGACATAATTCTTACTGCTTCTTCAAATCATTTTTGCAATTCTTTCATTACTCTTTTAAGTTCAGAATTTTCTATGAAGGATCTTGGCCAGTTAATTTTTTTTTGGGTATTGCTTTTACTCATCATACAAATGGCTTATTTCTATCTCAGAAAAAGTATGCTGCAGATATCATGGACAGAGCTGGAATGTCTAATTGCAGACCTTGCCCTACCCCTGTTGACACCAAGTCTAAACTTAGTGCTACTAAGGATGCCCCGTATGAGGATCCTATTAAGTATCGTCGCCTTGCTGGTGCTCTTCAGTATCTTACCTTCACAAGGCCTGATATTTCTTATGTAGTACAACATGTGTGTCTTCATATGCATGATCCGAAAGTTGAGCACATGACTGCTCTCAAGCGCATCTTGCGCTATATTCAGGGTACACTATCTTATCGTTTGCATTTTCACAAGTCTTCTATTGACAAACTTATCGCCTATACAGATGCTGATTGGGGTGGATGCCCGGATACTAGATGCACCACCTCAGGTTATTGTGTATTTCTCGGAGATAATCTTATTTCTTCGTCCTCTAAACGTCAACCTACATTGTCTCATTCTAGTGCAGAAGCTGAGTATAGAGGAGTTGCTAATGTTGTCTCCGACTCATGTTGGATCAGAAATTTGTTATTAGAGTTGCATGTTCCCATTTAGAAAGCCACCTTGGTTTATTGTGACAATTTAAGTGCGATCTACTTATATGGTAATCCAGTTCAGCATCAACGCACAAAACACATTGAAATGGATATTCACTTTGTCCGTGAAAAAGTAGCTAAAGGAGAAGTTCGAGTCCTCCATGACCCATCCCGTTATCAAATTGCTGATATCTTTACAAAAGGTCTTCCACGTGTGCTATTTGACAAATTTCGAGACAGCCTGTTTTGACTGCAGGGGAGTGTTAAAATGATTAATATATGGTATTTATGTTAATAATATATTACATAAATACCATATATTAATGGTATAAGATTTGTGTTAGAATAATTTATATAGGGTATCTATGTTAATAATATATTACATAAACACCATATACTAATGGTAGAAGATTTGTCATTTATATATATTACGCAAGGTAATATATATATATATTAATAACGGAAGATTTATGTTGATGTTTATCTACTATTTGCAATAAATTCCTGTAAATATTGAACTCCTATATAAAGGAGTGGAGAATAATGAAATAAAGGCAACAAATTGAATTATATCAACAAATTGAATTCTATCACACAACACTAAACCCCGAAAACACATTTACAGCATTGACAATGTCAAACTGATCATTGGGCTATAAATACCGATACTCCTATGATTTTGATTACCACGATCACACTTATGGAAATCAACAAATATATTTATATGTTGTGTCAAGAACAATATAGCATAGGCCTATGAAGATATAACCACCAATAGCAGAGTAATTGAAGTGAAGATAAAAGCATTAAATTTAGCAAAATTGGATATGTAAATTACTTGGTATCTTAGGTTGATATTACTTATGTACATTACTTGGTATCTTAGATTGATATTACTTACGTAAATTACTTGGTGTCTTAGATAACTAGTAAGTGGCTCATGCTACACACATAGACAGTGATACTTCCAATATTAGTGGCACAATTCAATTCCAACACTATAATACATGTCCTACAATTATTGTACAGTTTAAGTTCATTTACAGAGTTGGACAACTTGCATATAAGCTTGCATCGACTTGTTAGTTTTGACGATATGATTCCAGTGTAATCGATCGTGTGGTGAGGATGAAAAAAATGGTTTCAAACATTGTCTTTTACCAACCACGGTAAACACATTAAAATAGACGAAAATTTAGCGCTGTAGAAAATGAGTGGACATAGGTAGTACGTACTAAACAAACTGAACACCAAATCAAAACCTCTATTGCAATGTATCCACCAACTATTGCTCTCAATTATATAACATAATAATGGTAGGTTCTAGTGTAATAATCGCTTGACAATGGTTGGGTAGAAGGTGTAGGGTGGTTGTCACACAAACTTATTGATCGACAACTCTTTCCCATATATTCTAAATATTATTAAATAATGTTATTATCACAAACACATCAAAAGAAATAAGCCTAGAGAACACGAAATTCCATGTGATTGTAGGATGACAACTAAACCCTATCCTTTTGACACTAGGTTGAAAACTTCGGATTTGCAATGGTACTCCACTTTTTAACCCTTTATGTAAATCATTAAATTTAACAAAACTGAGAATGTAAATTACTTGGTATCTTAGATTTATTACTAATGTAAATTACTTGGTATCTTAGATTAATATTACAAACTCTACAGTTAGGACATCACACAAAAACAAGTCTTTAAATACTCTTTTATCATTTTGATAAACATTTGAAAAGAGAAGGTAACATTATGTGATCATAAATTTCCTCTCCATTTCTAAGTAGAAGACATTGTTACGCTATCTTTTTTCACAAAAGCAACAGTATGGTGAAAAGCGATAGGGAGCTTCTACGGAATTGGATGTACAAAATATGTTTCTATTTTGTTTTTTAGGTAGTATATAACATACTAACAAAGCAAGTGGGATAGATCATGCAAGGTGGGAATCAAACTCATAACTTCTTACACAATGTGTAGGTGTTTTAACCAGTTTGGATAAGGTGCTTGTTTATTTCCATTGTTCTTACCATTCATTCATTTGCCTCTTTAGCATCATTCATATACTGTTTAATATCTGTCACTAATCCAAACAACTGATTTTGAAGTAAGCATGAACTAGATCCCAGACTTTCTACTGACTTTAATATGGTTGGGACAAAAAAGTTTGGAAAATTAGTACAACATTGAATCGCACTTTACATTTCTTACAGAAATTTGATATCAATTAATTTTAAATCAAAATTCAACTGCTTTATACTCATTATTTATAAATGATATAACTATATGGTCCATAAAAAGATGATAAAATAAACCACGCAATAAACATGGGCCAATAAAGACATCAAAACAATGTGGTAAAGATTAAAATACAAATATCTCCAAATAAATATATAGGTGCCACAAAATATAAATACCAAACCAAGCCTCACGGGAAATTTAAATAATTAATACGGCAACAAACATTGAAATGATGAACCAATTAAAAGAATGAAAGTGAGAAATGCATAAACATTTAAACATTCACTTGAACGCCGGTTATTATGTATTTCCAGATGTTTGAACCTAAGACCTTCAAATAAGCAAGGTATTTTACCACTTGGGATGAATACAGAAACATTTACCGAAAAGATCTTCATCCTAAGTGATACCCATCGTATTCGTTAAACATTAAATCACACTTTAAGAAGGGTAACACTTCCCACACAAGTTGTTGAACAATTTTAAATCAAATTGTATTGACTAGAATCTTGTTATATTCATTACTTTATGAACGACATGATTACCTGGTCAATACATAAACGATAACTGAAATAAACCAAACAATAAACACCATCTACATATCAGTTACAACCCGGAAAATCAGAACTAATTTAAAATTATTATTTTGACAATTTTAAGGAATTCTGAATATTTAAAATGATTTATTTTAAATAATAACTACGAGAAATTTAATTTGAATAGAATTAGAACGTATATATTTATTTAAATCGAAATTAGAATATAAATATTTATTTTACTTATAAAAGGAATTGAAAATGGCGCGGTAGTTTGAAAATTCGGTTTCAAACTTCAAATGAATGTACGAGATTCAAAATAAACCGATTTTTTGCGAAACCGGAAATATTTGAATCCGTTTGAAAATTTCCTTCCAACGAATCTGAAAAATCCAAATTTCATAGAGGGAATAAAAAGTTATGCCCAGTTGAAAATTCAGAATAGTTGTTATGGAAATAAAGCCCTTAAAAATAGCCATTTTGCAAACGACCTTCGTTTTCAACGAAACTACTTTTGTTGGATCCGGCATGTCAAGTTATTGCTAGATTCCAATTTTCATAATTTTTGGAATCAATATGTGAGCATGGCGAGGTTAAACGTGTTAGGTAATTTCAATTTGAATTTAATCGACTGGAAAATGACCGTTTTTCAAACGGTCTTCAAATTCGACGAAATTAGTTTAATTAGGACCATATCATCAAAACGTACCTAGATTTATTTTTCAGGAATTTTTGGAGTAAGAAAGTGGCCCCGATAAATTAAAATGTACGTTCAAATGTAATATAAATGGATTTATATTTTAATTCACATGAAAACTGATCGTAACAGTCGAATTGGCTCACGGGACATATCCCATTGGGTTCGAAATGGGGGTATTTAGCTAGGGGCGACAGTCGGTGGATTTGATTTGGAGTTCGTATCAACACAAGGGTATTTTGGAAATTAAAATAATATTAAAAATATATAAAAACTCCATTGGCCCAATTAAAAACCCTAGCCCCCATTCAGTTTTCCGTGCCGCCACCTCCTGAAATAACGGACGCGATTTTTCAAATCTTCTTCCTCATCGTTCTCAAAATCCACGCAATCGTTCCCCGAAACTCCACTCAAATTTTTCCAGGCTAGGAGGGGACTCGAGCTTCAATGGAGGAGATGGAATGTAATATCGTCATTTGGGTGAAATCAGCGTTGAAAGTCGCTGTCTTTGGGCTCATTTTCTGAGCCAACCAGGGGTGTGAATCGGAAGCTGTGCCAGGCGATGGAGGAGGGTGCGTAGCCGGTCAAGGTGATGGTCTCTGATGTGGTGGCGGCGCTCCGTGGTTGCTGCGATTTTGAGCCCAAAGAAGGGACGGTTGTTCAACGTTAAAGAGGAAGAAGAAGACGAGGTAACAGTGTAATTAAGGGGAAGGAAAATTAATAAAAGTGTTAATTGTATTTAATTAATTTAAATATGTAATTAAAGTTTAAAATCTCATAACTTTGCCATACTAATTCAGAAATGGACGAATTCAGATGCGTTGGACTCGCATTGTCGAGCTCTACAACATGGAAAAGATCAGAACAGAAATGGGGCTGGTGGGAAATTTCTGATTAAATTAAACGATTGGTTTAATTTAATTAGAACAATCGTTATATAACGATTTCAAAAAACGGTCAAGGTGAGAACTCCTTCTCACTAATCATTTTACAGTTAAATATATACTAGGTTGCAAACGGGGCTTAGTAGCTCCTGACACCGTCGTCCACAAACCATGGACGACTTGTTTGATTATATTGTATTGTGAAAAATGATTGTGATTGTGATGTGAAATGAACTGTATAAAATATTCATGTGTTGAATAAAAAATTTGAATAATAAAAATATCATTTTTATTGTATAAATGAACTGTATAAAATATTCATGTGTTGAAATAAATAATTTATCGTTAAAAATATACTTTTTAACGGGTATATGAATGAAAATAAATATTCATTTACAAATCGGATGATTTGTTTATGTGCACTCATTTGGCTGATATTGATTAGGACGATATAATTTACACATCGCCCAACTGCACAAATAAAATATGTGTGTGTTGATTTAGACCCCACACGGGTATTGGGATGATATTTGGCGTACATTAATCCCAATTGTTTAGTTGTATGTCAATCGATTGGTTGACCCGCAGTTGTAAGCGTTAATTATTTATTTTTAACGCTTATACAGTTCTAAATTGCATTATGCATGATGGTTGATGGTATATCATTACTGTTATATATATATATATATATATATATATATATATATATATATATATATATATGTGTGTGTGTTGTATGAAATCCATATAAATTACATTATATGGTAATTGATTGTGTCTGATTCCAATTAAGAAAGAAGAATATTTTAAAATAACGAATATTTTAAAATAACAAATATTTTGAAGTAATATTCAGTAAAAGATCAAAATACGATTTTGATGTCCGATTTGGGATGGACACGAAAATATTTAAATATATAAAGCCGTGTTGATTAGATTAACGCTATTTTGTCATGAACAATATTTATATCGAATTTATTCATTTTTGTAGTGAATATCGAAAAGGAAATGATTTCAAAATCTGATATTTTATCATTTATATATTATAATGATAAGGAAAATTCAATTTTGATTTTAAATTGAAAATGAATCATTTTAAAACGAATTTATAAAACACGTTTTAAATGGAAATCGATGAAATATATATAATATATATATATTTAATGGCCAAAATAGAACGCGCCGTGCCGCGGCCGTTAGCGAATTTCGACCATTGACTTCGAATTGATATTATGGGAGATGCGACCGTCGGATTCTCCTAAAATCGGAACTGTTGGGTTCGTATGGAAAAGAGCTTTCCAACGAATTCAAGGAATTTGAAATCTAACGGTTGGATTTGGAATTATGTCCAAATCAAATTTGGATAAGGTAGATGTAAGTGCAGTTCGATGACCTTTTATGGAAATCGACTGTACGTGCCTTGATAAAATTATTAAATATATCAATAATTTGGGTAAAATAATAATAAATGATTTGGAAAGAATTGGGATGAATAATTCCATATTTGAAAAGATAAAAATATATTTTTATTGAAATGAACTAGTTATGAACTAGAATTATAATCCAATATTTTTAAATAAATAAATTTGATTTGAAATGGTTTTAAAAATAACCAGAATTTCCAGTATATGAATTGGAATGGATTTGAATCGAAATTATCTTCGGAATATTTCGATACTGGATTCCATGATTATACGGACATTGTGGAGGAATTTGGAAGATATATATATCGTTATTCCAATATGATATCTGTTGATTTCAGAATTTGATATTGAATATAAGCAGATATATTTTCTATTCAGAGAGTTGTATTTAATATCAAATTGGATTTTGGGTTTTTCATGAATGGTGTCTACAATAACACTGTTCTTGAACCCAGTTGAGAAAACATTAAATCCTTTTACTAAGATTTAATGAAGTTTACCAATTAACTAATATTTAATTGGAATTGAATTGAATTAAATTTTGGGTTTGTCGTGAATGGTATCTTTAAAAAATGTTGTTCTTAAACCCAATGGAGTTAAGAAAATTAGAAACTAACTGGAGTTTAGCTAAGTTGAATGGTTTCCTGGGTATTGATCTGATGTTGGTTTCGGCCTTCGGGATTAATACTTAGGGAATTGTTCTCTTACTAATTTACAGTGACTGATGGAATGGTGTCTTCAATAACATTGTTCTTAAACCCTGTGTGAAATGAATAAATCTTTTAATTAAGATTTAAAGAAGAATTACCAATTAATTAACATTTAATTGGAATTGAAATGGAATGTGAATTGGGTTTATCGTGAATTGTGTTTTTAGCGACATTCGTTCTTTAACCCGATTTACAGGGAAATGTGATTTTGGAATTTATAAATCTTTTTGTTAAGATTTAAAGGAGATTTTCCAAAGTAATTTTTCCAATTTAATACAATAAATTGGAATGGAATTCGATTGGATAATAATCAAAGTGAGCTTCTGCGGAGGAAGACTGTTAATATATATGGAATTTAAGAGGCTTTGTCGTTATTCCATTTATATTATTGGTTGGATATGGAAGTTTATATCGATTACATATATTGACCTGTTTTTCGTGAAGATTCTATAATTAATGGAATGTGATTTTTGGGTTTATCGTGGGCTTTGTTTTAAATGACATTAGTTCTTTAACCAAATTAAAGATAAGATTAATTTCTTAACTTTGAATAATCATTAAGTAATGATTTTTTAATGATTTTTGGAGATTAAAACTGAATTAGAGTTTTAATGAATCTTTAATTAGATTGGAGTGTGAACGAGATAATTAAACTTATCGAATTCATGAAATGATCGAGAATGGAGTATCACCAGTTTTGCTCCAAGCGATAGTTAAATCTTTAATTAGATTTGAATGTGAAATGGTAATTAAATTTACCGATAACATAGTTGTGTTAGGTATGGAGTACTACTAGTTTTGCTCCATGGGATGAATAGGTTTGGATTGGGAAATAAAACAAATGATTACTTCGGTAAGGTTCGCTAATCCCGACTAGTTTGGAAAACCTTAATTTGGTTTAAGATTGTGAAAAGAATATTTGAATAAAACAATATTCTGGATTGGAATGAGGCGTATGTTGTGTTTGTGTAGCACTTGTTTGTTATATACGCGAGTTATTCGGAAAGGCCAGGTTTATACCTATTATGAATAACTGATTCGACAATAAGTCGACGATGAAGACGGTGGTTGAAGACCGGAGGTCTTCACATCAATTGGATGATTACTGATGTCTTGATTGGGCTGTACACCCAAGACGAGGTAATAAGTGGTGATCATCCAGACATACTTGGAGATCGACCGGATATGCGAGGACCTCTCTCCTGTATTGGACATATGGGACGAGGAATAAGGTGCCTCCGGTTTGGGTTGTACATTAATTGTTGGTGTATCATTACTGTTATATATATGTGTGTGTTGTATGAAATCCATATAAATAACATTATATGGTAATTGACTGTGTCTGATTCCAATTCAGAAAGAACGAATATTTTAAAATAACGAATATTTTGAACTAATATTCAGTAAAAGATCAAAATACGATTTTGATGTCCGATTTGGGATGGACATATATATAAAGCCGTGTTGACTAGATTAACGCCATTTTGACGTGAACAATATTTATATCGATTTTATTCATTTTTATAATGAATATAGAAAAGGAAATGATTTCAAAATCTGATATTTTGAAAATATAATCATTTATATATTATAATGATAAGGAAAATTCAATTTTGATTTAAAATTGAAAATGAAGTTAGAATCGTTTTAAAACGAATTTATAAAATAAGTTTTAAATGGAAAGCGATGAAATATATATAATATATATATATATTATATATATATTTAATGGCCTGAATAGAATGCGCTGCGTCACGACCGTTCGCGAATTTCGACCATCGACTTCAAATTGATATTACGGGAGATCCGACCGTCGGATTCTCCTAAAACCGGAACCATTTGGTTCGTATCGAAAAGAGCTTTCCCATGAATATAAGGAAATTGAATCTAACGGTTGGATTTGGAATTATGTCCAAATTAAATTTGGATAAGGTCGCTGTAAGTGCAGTTCGATGACCGTTTATGGAAATCGACTGTACGGGCCTTGAAAAACTTATTAAAAATATCAATAATTTGTGTAAAATCATAATAAATGATTTGGAAAGAATTAGGATGAAAATTTCCATATTTTAAAAGATAAAATATATTTTTATCGAAATGAACTAGTTGTGAACTAGAATTATAATCCAATATTTTTAAATAAATAAATTGGATTTGAAATGGTTTTAAAAATAACCAGAATTTCCAATATATGAACTGGAATGGATTTGAATCGAAATTATATTCGGAATATTTCGATATTGGATTCCGTGATAATATGGACATTGTGGAGGAATTTGGAAGATATATTTATATATATATATATATATATATATCGTTATTCCAATACGATATTTGTTGATTTCAGAATTTGATATTGAATATAAGCCGATATATTTTCTATTCAGAGCCTTGTATTTAATATCAAATGGGATTTTAGGTTTGTTGTGAACGGTGTCTTCACTAACACTGTTCTTGAACCTAGTTGAGAAAAGATTAAATCCTTTTATTAAGATTTAATGAAGTTTACCAATTAATTAATATTTAGTTGGAATTGAAATTTTGGATTTGTCGTGAATGGTATCTTTAAAAAATGTTGTTCTTAAACCCAATGGAGTTAAGAAAATTAGAAACTAACTGGAGATTAGCTAAGTTGAATGGTTTCTTGGGTATTGATCTGAAGTTGGTTTCGGCCTTCAGGATTAATACTTAGGGAATTGTTCTCTTACTAATTTACGGTTAGAGACTGATGGAATGGTGTCTTCAATAACACTGTTCTTAAACCCTGTGTGAAATGAATAAATCTTTTAATTAAGATTTAAAGAAGAATTTCCAATTAATTAGCATTTAATTGGAATTGAAATGGAATGCGAATTTGGTTTATCGTGAACTATTTTTTTTAACGACATTCGTTCTTTAACCCTATTTACAGAGAAATGTGATTTGGAATTTATAAATCTTCTTGTTAAGATTTAAAGGAGATTTTCCAAAGTAAAGTTTTCCAATTTAATACAATAAATTAGAATGGAATGGAATTCGATTGGATAATAATTGAAGTGAGCTTCTGTGGAGGATGATTGTTAGTATATACGGAATTTAAGAGGCTTTGCCGTTATTCCACTTATATTATCGGTTGGATATGGAAGTTTATATCGATTATATATATTGATCTGTTTTTCGTGAAGATTCCATAATTAATGGAATGTGATTTTGGGTTTATCGTGAGTTGTGTTTTAAATGACCTTACTTTTTTAATTGACATTAGTTCTTTAACCCAGTTAAAAATATGATTAATTTCTTAACGTTGAATAATCATTAAGTAATGATTTTTGGAGATTAAAACTGAATTAGAGTTTTAATGAATCTTTAATTATATTGGAACGTGAATGCGATAATTAAACTTATCGAATTCATGAAATGATCGAGAATGGAGTATCACCAGTTTGCTCCAAGCGATAGTTAAATCTTTAATTAGATTTGAACGTGAAATGGTAATTAAATTTACCGATAACACTATGGTGTTAGGTATGGAGTACTACTATTTTTGCTCCATGGGATGAGTAGGTTGGGATTGGGAAATAAAACAAATGATTACTTCGATAAGGTTCGCTAATCCCAACTAGTTTGGAAAACCATAATTTGGTTTAAAACTGTGAAAAGAATATTTGAATAAAACAATATTCTAGATTGGAATGTGGGGTATGTTGTGTTTGTGTAGCACTTGTTTATTATATACGCGAGTTATTCGGAAAGGCCGAGTTTATACCCATTCTGAATAACTGATTCGACGATAAGTCGACAATGAAGACGGTGGTTGAAGACCGGAGGTCTTCGCATCGTTTGGATGATTACTGATGTTGATTAGGCTGTACACCCAAGACGAGGTAATAAGTGGTGATCGTCCAGACGTACTTGGAGATCGACCGGATATGCGAGGACCTCTCTCATGTATTTGACATATGGGACGAGGAATAAGGTGCCTCGGGTTTCGTTCAAACCTAGAACGAACTTGTAAATGGATATGTGTCTGACATCGGATTTCATTCTGTGTGATTGATAGACATCGGTTGCATAACGTGAATTGCCTGTGTGGCATGCTGAGATGCAAATGATCAAGCCTTTTGTTGAAAAGCAAAGTCTTGTGGTTAATGATCAAAGCATGGATTTAATATAGCTAGCTTTGTGTTTGGCGTTAATTCGCGAGCCTCACACCCCGGTGTGAACCAGAAATGGGAGAGGACATCAGGGAGGACATGCGTTCCCTTCTAGCTAGGAGTGGTTTCTGGGTTTTGCACGCCCAGACGTTCTACTTATGTGGATGATGGATAACGAGGCACCTCGGATATATCGGCACTGCGGGGCCGATGGATGGTATGGTCTTTATACAGACCAGATTTATGCCCCATAGGGCGGGGAATCGCATGTTCAGGGATTATTAGTCCACCTTTGCACTTCGGGTGGACCGGCCCTGACGATCCAAGGTGCAGTTGAGGCTGTTCCTGAGGCTCAGGCTAGACAGTCTCGAAGCGGTAAGGACGATCCCTTGCCTTGGTTCACAGACGGAAATCCAACTTCCAATATGTGACGTTTTGATTTTGATTGTAGAGCCTAGTGTGGCGACATAGTAGCATGAGATGCTATGCCGTCTATGATTGATACATTTATATTTGAAGTTGTTTTATACACTATGCACTTATACAGTATCAAATGATTTGTTTTAAACGTACCAAGCATGTTTGGCTATTATAAGGGAAAACCCTATCCTCCGGCTTGCGTTGCATTGTGTGATGGGACCTGGGTCTTATAATAGCTTCATTTTTCCAAAAAGCATTGTGCTGTTTTGTTATATGCACTGGTATTCTTGGGAGAAAACCCGTTCCGTATTATACGGCGTGGTCCCTTGATTTACTTTATTTTAAAGTAAATATTTAATAACTGTTTTAGTTATCACACTAGTCACATGACTGATCTGGAGTTTATTGTTTTAACCTAAACTCTGGGTGCCCCTATTTTCCACACGGGCAGCTAGTAGTTTTGGTTTTGCAGAGTTATTTTCACAGGATCCTAGTTTACAGCTGGAATGATATTTGGAAAGCTCTTTATCCGTGTATCTTTTTCAGTAGTGTTTTGTATTATTTTCCGATGCATTGTAATTTGTAAATCTCTGATATTTGTCAAATGTGTAATATTTATTCATACTCTATTATTATCTTGTACTCTGATGGAAATTGTTGTAATAAGCAATGAAATGTTCTTCTGTTTGTGTTCTGATTTGTCATGTTCTCAAACAATCCGGGCTTTCATTTACGGGGAAGTTCGGGTCGTCTCATCAAAACAATGTGGTAGGAATATAGATATAACTGTACTGACACCACAAACTATAAACACCAAACCAAGCCTCGCTGAAAAATCAAATTTAGACATAGTAACAAACAGTAAAATGGTAAACAAGTTAAACGACCGAATGTGAGAAACGCATAAACAATTAAACATTCTCCTTGAACACTCGTTATTATTCATGTACAGAAATTTGAATCCAAGGGCTCCAAATAAAATTCAAACAAGAAATTTGAATGCATAACCTTTTTCTAAAGAGATCCTCATCATAACTGATACCTAATGCATTTGTGCTTCAGATAAACTTTCAAATTTTAGACCACCCCCGACATGAAGCATAACTGAGATGACACGAACTTCCCCGTGAAGGAAAGCACGAATGACGTTGAGGACAAGACAAATCAGAACGCAAACAGAAGAACATTTCATTGTTATTACAACAATTCCATTAGATACAAGAATATACGGAGTATAAATGAATAAATTACATTCAACAAATATCAGAGATTTAAATTACATAGCTGCGGAAAAATATACAAAATACAACTGAAAGTGATACACGGATACAGAGCTTTCCGAGCATCGTTCCAGCTGTAAATCAGGATCTTGTGAATATAAATCTGCAAAACCAAAACTACTAGCTGCCCATGTCGAAAATAGGGGCACCCAGAGTTTAGGTTAAAACAATAAACTCCAGGTCAGTCATGGGACTGGCGTGAGAACTAAAACAGTTATTTAAAACTTTACTTTAAAAGAGAGTAATTCAAGGGACCACGCCGTATAACACGGAACGGGTTTCCTCCCAAGAATACTAGTGCATATAACAAAACAACGCAATGCTCTTTAGAAAAATGAAGCTGTTATAAGACCCAGGTCCCATCACACAATGCAACGCAAGCCGGAGGATAGGGTTTTCCCTTATAATAGCCAAACATGCTTGGTACGTCAAAACAAATCATTTGATACTATTATAAGTGTTTAGTGTCAAAACAATTCAAATCATAAATATCAATCATAGGCGGCATGGGTACCATCTATCATGTCGCCATACTAGTTCTACAATTAAAACCGCAATATCACGTATTGGAAATTGGATTGCCGTCATGAGCCGAGGCAAAGGGCAAGATTGTAACAACCCGTATTTTCAATAACCTGTAATAATGTAAATTGAGACAGAATTTAATTCTAAAATCTGAATCAAGGGAAACGGGCTATGCCATTGCGTTCGTCTCGGAAAAATACGCGAAATAGAGTCCGAGTTTTCGAAAATCGGAGTCCGTATGACCCAGTTAAGGCCCATTGAAGTTTGCAGAAAATCCCTAAGTAAAAACAGATTTAAATCTTAAAATTAAAAAATAGGGATAGGGCAAACTGGGCAGGCGGGAAAAATTCCCGCCCAGGACCCCATGTCGACAGGCCTGTCGACAGGGGTCTATGCATGTCGACTGCCCTGTCGACAGCCCTGTCGACAGGGGGTGTCCGGGCTGCTTGGTCTGGTGCACCATTTCTGATTTGGGCTTGATAGGGGGGCTTGGTTCTAGAGAGTTCCGGGATCTGATGGACCTAATTGAATCCAGGGTTAATCCTATGGTCCAAATCACTAGCCTAATCTATAAATAAGACCCTAACCTACCCTAAATCACTCATTATTCAATCTAGTAACTAAACTATGCCAAAATCAAAACTCTCATGGCCTCCACCCTCTTCATACAATTCCTAAATTAATTCCTAAGTGATTTTCCATGTATACAAGTATATTTAGGCTTGTATGATCCTCCTTAGCTTGCATTAAAGGCTTGTTTTTCTATTGGCATCATAAAGGAGGAGTCTTGATCAAGTTTGCTTGCATTTGGGGGGGTTTTAATTAGTTGCATAAGGGGTTTCTTACAATTGCTATACTCATTTGAGTCCGCATAAGCATTGTAAGCCCTCTTACCTTCATTTTTGAAACTCTAAAGTTAATATGTGATGCGAGTTGGGATTTATGTATGTTTATTAAGTTATGCATGTTTATGCAAGTTTGCTAAGTCATGATTTGCAAGTTTATTAAGTTATGCATGTTTATGCAAGGTTGCTAAGTCATGATTTGCAAGTTTATTGAGTTATGCATGTTTATGCAAGTTTGCTAAGCCATGATTTGCAAGTTTATTGAGTTATGCATGTTTATGCAAGTTTGCTAAGTCATGATTTGCAAGTTTATTAAGTTATGCATGTTTATGCAAGGTTGCTAAGTCATGATTTGCAAGTTTATTGAGTTATGCATGTTTATGCAAGTTTGCTAAGCCATGATTTGCAAGTTTATTGAGTTATGCATGTTTATGCAAGTTTACTAAGCCATGATTTGCAAGTTTATTGAGTTATGCATGTTTATGCAAGTCCACTATACCATGATATGCAAGTTTAAAATGACAAGTTGTGCATGTTTGACAAGTTATGCATGCTTATGCAAGTTTAAAATGACAAGTTGTGCATGTTCGACAAGTTATGCATGTTTATGGTAATATGCAAGTTCACTATGCTAAGTTGTGCAAGTCTAACATGTTATGCATGATTGTTGTGCAAGTTTATCATATATGTTATGCCAAGTTCCCTATTCCTATCCTTTATGCGTTATTACGAATATGTAAGCGATAGAATGACGTTGGGGGGTTTGGGTAAACTTAAAATGCATGAAAAAATTAAGATTGGGAATTTACCTATTAAGTTAGGTCTACCCCTTGGGAATTTACCTATTAAGTTAGGTCTACCCAAGTATTTGTTGACTTGCAATTATGTTTTGAAATAAAGTGGACATGACACTTAGAAAACATAAGGGTGGCCAACTCGAGGTTGGGTTGAGTTTGTAGCGTAATTCTACCCGGAACCGACCGGCTTAACTAGTGGCTACAAACAATAGGACCCAATGTGAGAAGTTGGTCATGTGGTGCCAAGACCCGAGGTTAGACCAAGTTGTGGTGTAAAGCTACCCGGACCCGCCCGGCCTAACTAGTAACCACAACAAGGTCTAATGTGAGAGGTTAAGGTGCGTTAAATTAATTAATGCCTCATGGTTAGGGTTAAGTCAGGGTCCACTAATGCTTAATCCACTTGGGGATTAGAGGGATTGAAATGGGGTTAAGTGTGAACCATTGGTTACACTTAACCAGTTTAATCCAATTGGGGGTTCGGGGGATTAGAATGGGGTTAGGTTACACTTAACCAATTTAATCCATGATTAGTGAAGGGTTAAATCGCACTTAACCCTCTTAGAAAACCCTAGCAGCGGGTCTGTTCCGGCAGTAATCCCAGTTTGGTATCATCACAACCCTAGAAGACTAGGCTAGGGCGGGGCACGATTACTGGACGGATGTAAACGACCAAAGCGACGGCTGAGTGGTACAGCGGTGCGGGTCCGGCGGGCTATGGACGTGCACGTAGTCCGATGTTGGACAAACTCGAGGCACGGGTACCAGTAGGTCTGGGCTGTGCATTATTGCTTAAGTGTCCGGGGTTGGCACCCGAGGGCTTGATACACCCGAAGGTGGACCCAGCACAGTCAGACTACATCCATATGTGGGCCGTATGGACACCAACACTTGACGTGTTAGGTTTATAGGGAGCCGATTGACTAGACCGTGGGCTGGACCTTATATTAAGGTCACTTCATGTTATTGGGCCAAAGTTGGGCTGAGGGATCAATACCTGTTATGTTGGTTTGCTAGTACACCGTGGTGCAACAACTTAACCTTGTTTTATGCGATGACACCTCTATCTATCTTGTAGTTGATTTATCCTGCCAGTATGTTGTTATTTATGATCATCTCAGTTTCCATCATGATGTTAACTTTATTAGTTTATAGACTGATCGTAGCAGGGCTTACTCAGTCTTTTTGACTGACCTGTTTTTCTTTCGCCTCTTTTCTTCCGTTCCCCCCCCCCAGGTTCTCAGGGAGGGAATACTGGAGCCTAGCTTGGATCTTAGCTGCTTCCTTGGATAGCTCAAGTATGCTTTGGACTTGAGCCGCTATGGTTTATCACTCTTATTTGGGGATAGTACTTATGTATTTCAGTTTATCAGATGATGTATTTATCTAGACTTGTAATTCTGGGAAATTGACATTTTGATGTACCAGACTTGTGTTTTGAAATGGTTTAAAAATCTTCCGCTGTTTTATCTACTTACTCTGTTTATTTACATATATATATATATGTCATGTCCTGCCTTGCTATATCATTATGCATGTTTACCAATAATGCCCCTCCAAAGCTAGTGCATTCCTTTGCGAGTGACCCTAGTGGAGGTGGGGTGTTACATTTGGTATCAGAGCATATGGTTTACGAGAAGGGATAAAAAGGTTTTTAAAACTTTTGAAAAGAAAAACTATTTTCAAAACCAAGTATTAAGTATTTTTCAAAGAAAAGTCTAGTTTATTTTAAAGGCTATTCCCCAAAAAGCCATTAGCAAAGTTCCTTCGTTTTTTCTCCATTATGAATCTATCTTTTTCTTCGTTTCCAGTATGGCCGACAACTTTGCCATTCCGGAGGAAGTACACGTACCTGTTTGGTATAGGATACTTTTGGAGGCTAGGGCGACCGAAGCCGGCCCCGCAAATATTACTCCTCCTCCGGTAGTTGATGTTCCTCTTCCTCCTTCCCCTCAGCATCCTCAAACTGACTTCGCAGAGATTTGCCAAGATTTTAAGGCGATGGGTTGCAAGAATTTCTTTGGAACCGAGACTTTTGTAGAGGCAAGGAATTGGTTGAAAGAGACCGAAGATCTTTTAGCCACCTTTGAGATAGGTGACCGCAGGAAGGTTCTATTGGCGGTATGGTTGCTAAAGGAAGAAGCTGCACGTTGGTGGGTAGTCACCACCGCTACTAGGCCAATTGAGACTTGGGATGACTTTAGAGGAAGGTTTGGACTAAGGTTCTTATCACTGAAGCAAGGGGACATGACTATTAGGGAATACATAGATAAGTTTAATCAACTGGCTCGGGTCAATTTAGACTTAGTTAATACAGCTCAGAAGAAGGCCCTACACTTTGCTCTAGGATTAAACGAGCTATTACATGGTTTGGCCATGTCTCATATACCCTTGGGGGCGACTTTCGAGAATTTGGTGAATTTGGCCCTACTTCAGGAAGAAGATAACAATGACAAGAAAGAGGTCAAGGCGAATGAGTCTCAAGGCAGGAGGGTAAATTCCGGAAAACGGGGCAAGAATAACCACAACCGCAAGGACAAGCCAAGAGAGAATATGAAATGTAACTTCTGTGGTAAGGTTGGACATATAGCCAGGGAATGTAGGAAGAAAGAGAAGAGAAAGCGGGGCGAATGCTTTCATTGTGGTGAGTTTGGACATCTCAACAAGGATTGCCCAAGGAAACAAGGGCAAGGTCAGACTCAGTATGCAGGACTATCTGGAGGGCGAGTTCATCCCCTCAACACCGTTCTTCCAGCTCATGATAGAGGTAGTGTTTCTGTTGAAAGTCTTGTTTACATTTTCTGATTTTCCCTGTTCGAACTTTGTTCGATTCTGGCACATCGCATAGTTTTATTTCATCTGATCTAGTTGTAAGTTTCGCACCTAAGTACTAGTCTAGTTGATGATCCCGTATGTGTTTCAAATCCAATTGGGGGTTCTGGCCGTTTGTCTGTGGTCTGAGTGGATTTGAAAATCTCTATCTTGAGTATAGAATTCTCGTGGGATGCTTATATTCTCGGTTTCAGGGGATATGGGTTGGTTTTGGGCATGGAATGGTCGTCCTGTTTTGGAGCCATTCTGGGTTTTTGTATATAGGGTTGTGAGGCTCATGATTCGCCTCGGTAATACCCTAGAAATTTCTAGTAACCCTATGGGTCCCGTCATGTTATGTTATCTTGAATCCCTCGACTCGTCTATCGATAGTTTGCAATCTGTGAGGGTGGTCCGAGAATATCTTGATATCTTGGGGGAAGTGAAGGGGTTACCCTTAGACGTGGGATAGATTTCCGCATTATCTGGTTGGTACTACCAAGCCAGTTTCGTGGCCGGTTAGGCACATGACCTCACGAGATGAGAGTTAAGAAAGTAAGTCAAGGAGTTGCTTGAGAAGAACTTCCTGAGACGAAGCATTTTCGAGTAGGGTGCTCCAGTAGTATTCGTTACTGATGTGGATAGTTTGTTTCGCTTATGTGTTGATTATCGTGAGAGGAATAGATAACCGTTACCAAGGATCAATGATTGGTTTGATCAGCCTGTAGGAGCATCTATTTTCTTTTGATCTAGCTACCGGATTCCATCAGCTTAGGATGGCTGAGGATGGAATTGACAAGACTGCGTTTAGGACTCTAGATGGATTTTTAGAATGGCTAGTCATGCTATTTGGTTTGGCTAATGCACCCGCATATTACATGAACTTGATGGGCAGGGTGGTTAGGGAGTCCTTGAACAAGTTTGTCATGGTCATCGTAGACGATATTTTGATCTCCTCAAAAGAGCGAGGAAGAGCATGCTAGACATCTCAAGGAGGTAATGGATACGCTTAGAACCACCAGTTGAAGGTCAAGTTCTCCAAATATCACTGTAACACCCCACCTCCATTAGAATCACTCCTTAGAATGTACTAGCTTTGGAGGGGCGTTATTGTGAAGGTAAACATGCACAGAGATATAGCAAGACAGAGTATATAAAAACAAATATAAGTAAAGCAGCGGTAGCAGATAAAAACCCATCATCATCATCTCAGAAAACCCACATAGTCAAGTACATAATATTAAAATGTCATGATCCAAAATACAACTCCAGTCTAGATACGTGATAACAAAATACATAGTAAACATCAGTACTAATCCCCAGAAATAAAAGATAAGCCACAGCTAGATCAGATCCATACATGAGCTATCCAATAAGCAAGTCAAAGATCCACTAAGCAGATGTAGTCCCTCCCTGAGAACCTGTGGGGGGGGGGGGGAAACGGAAGAAAAGAAGCGAAAGAAAACGGGTCAGTCAAAAAGACTGGTAAGCCCTACTACGGTCAATCTATAAACTAATAAAGTTAATAGTATGATGGAAACTGAGATGAACATACTGACAATAGATAAAAGTGACATCACATAGACGAGATTAAACTTTGCACCACAGTGTACTAGCAAACCCACAAAACAGATCTTGATCCCTTAGCCCAAACTTTGGCCCAATAACATGAAGTGACCTTAGTATAAGGCCCAGCCCAACGGTCTAGTCGATCGGCTCCCTATAAACCTAACACGTCGAGTGTTGGTGTCCATACGGCCCACATGGATGTAGTCAGACTGCGCTGGGTCCACCCTTGGGTGTATCAAGCCCTCGGGTGTCAACCCCAGACACCTAAGCAATAATGCACAGTCTAAGCCTACTGGTACCCGTGCCTCGAGTTTGTCCAACATCGGACTACGTGCACGTCCGTAGCCCGCCGGACCCGCACCGCTGTACCACTCAGCCGTCGCTTTGGTCGCTTACATCAGTCCAGTAATCGTGCCCCGCCCTAACCTAGCTATAGGGTTGTAGTGATACCAAACTGGGATTACTGCTGGAACAGACCACGTTGCTAGGGTTTCTAAGAGGGTTAAGTGTGGTTTTAACCCCTCACTAAACCTGGATTAGATTAGCTAAGTGTAACCACTTATCCCCATCTAATCCTCGCATCCCCATTATTGGTTAAGTATTAGTGGGCCATGACTTAACCCTAATCATGAGGCATTAATTACTTAACGCACCCAACCTCTCACATTAGACATCCGTGGTTACCTGGGAAGATTTACACCACGTCTAGGTCTAACCTCGGGTCTTATGGTGCAACATGACCAACTACCCACATTAGACCCCACGTTGTGGTTACCTGGGAAGATTTACACCACAACTAGGTCTAACCTCGAGTTGGCCATATCATGTTATCTAATGTCATGTCCACTTCAAAACATATTCACAAGTTAACATATACTTGGGTAGACCTAACTTAATAGGTAAATTCCCAAGGGGTAGACCTAACTTAATAGGTAAATTCCCAATCTTTTAGTTTCATGTATTTTTAAGTTTACCCAAACCCTCCCAACGTCATTATCTCGCTTACATATTCGTCATAACGTATAAGGGTATAAAAGGTAACTTGGCATAACATACATGGTGAACTTCACATGTCATAATAAACATACATACATGTTAAACTTGCAAATCATGTCATGGTGAATTCGCATAAACATGCATAACTTATTAAATATGCATAATATGGTAAGGTGAACATGCATAATCCATTAAACTTGCATAACATGGTAGGATGAACATGCATGATCCATTAAACTTGCATAACATGGTAAGATGAACATGCATAATCCATTAAACTTGCATAACATGGTAAGATGATCTTGCATAAACATGCATAACTTGTGAAACATGTAAAACATGGCATAGAAATCTCGCATATGCATGCATAACTCATGAATCATATAAAACATATCATAGTGAGTTCGCATAAGCATGCATAATCAACTAAACTCACATAAATCTCAACTTTCACCAAACATTAACTTTAAAGTTTGTAAAGTGAAGGTAAGAGGGCTTACTAATATAAACAAGCCACAAATCCACCAAATAAGATGAAGAAGCCCTTTTTAAAAACCAAAACAAAACCTCAAATAAGAAAACCCTTTTGCAAAATCCCAAAAGCACAAACTTTAGCAAATCAAACTTGCATCTTAATGAAGTATGCAAGTCATTAAGCATTCATACAACATAGAAAAGGTTGTATGATCATCATATCATCATAGGATTAGACTTTGAGGAAGGTGGTGGCTAGGGATTTTAGATGGAGGCCATTTGAGGTTTCAATTTGGCATAGTTTAGTTGCAAGATTGATTAATGAGGCTTTAGGGTAGGATTAGGGGTATATTTATAGAGAATTAGAGTGTTTTAGGCCCTAGGATTAACCCTAGATTAGGTTTGGCCCGTCAGATCTTAGAATTCTCCAGAACCAAGCCACTTGACCCAACCCAAATCAAAAATGGTGCACCAGGCTGGACTGCCTGGGCACCCCCTGTCGACAGGGCTGTCGACAGGGCAGTCGACACCCTGGGTGCCCTGTCGACATGGGCCCCTGGCGGGAATTTTCCCGCCTAACCCTGATTAGCCCTAATCCTTGATTTTAATTTGAAATTTAAATCTGTCTTTAGCATAGAAATTTCTGAAAACTTCAATGGGCCTTAACTGGGTCATACGGACTCCGATTTTCGAAAACTCGGACTCTATTTCGCGTATTTTTCCGAGACGATCGCAATGGCATAGCCCGTTTCCCTTGATTCTGATTTTTGAATTTAATTCTGCCTCGATTTATGTTATAATAGTTTATTGAAAATACGGGTTGTTATATTCTCCCCTCCTTAAAGGATTTCGTCCCCGAAATCTTCAAGTTAGGAAGAACATATCCTACCATCCAACATCCATCTACTCAAAACATCATCCACGAGCAACCATTGTCCTTAAAGGATTCTAAA
Source organism: Allium sativum (assembly GCA_030737875.1). Lineage (NCBI taxonomy): Eukaryota > Viridiplantae > Streptophyta > Magnoliopsida > Asparagales > Amaryllidaceae > Allium > Allium sativum. The sequence continues at coordinate 61,580,323 of CM060927.1, read as the reverse complement.
TGCTGTATGAACATATGCAAAAGTGTGTGTATATGTACTTATCTAATGCAATGATCAATGCAAAATATGTTAGTGAAATGTATCCATATGTATGCAAATCCCTAACATAATGTATAATATCTACATGCGTGCTCAATCATACATCCATATGCAACATCCATGTGATTGCATACAAATTTCATCCAAGAATATGCATAAACACCCATGCACATGCAATATGAGGAGTGTGTGAGCCGATCTAGTGCCTAATGTGTATCATGCATCCACGAGTGACCACTTGCAAACACTTGCAACCACTTGCAACCATCAAACATAACATGTCTCAAGCACATGTTTCATCCAAAAGGGTTTCTACCTAAGGTTCTCATGACAAGCTTAGCACGATAACTAGATAAATATGGGTTGCAAAGAGAAAGATATACTAACTAAGGGAAAAGATTGAGAGTGTACCCTCAAAAAGGAATGGATAAAGCCCACGCATCTTCTCCTCGGTTTCCCAAGTTGCGTCCTCTTCGGCTTCACCCCATTGAACTTTCACTAACCTGACCTCGCGATTCCTTAGCTTCTTGGTCTCTGTCCCCAAGATACGAATCGGAGCTTTCCTTAAAGTTGCTTCTTTCTCTACCTCCACGTCTTCAAGCATGCTAGGCTCAACCACCTCAGCGGACTCATGCAGGCACCTTCGGAGATGCGAGACATGAAAGACATTATGCACTCCGGACAGCTTCTCGGGCAATTGCACTCTATAAGCCATCTTCCCAATTCTCTCAATGATGGGGAAGGGTCCAACAAATCTCGGTGCTAGCTTCCCAACAGCTCCAAATCGGACCACATTCCGCAAAGGAGAAACCTTCACGAAAACCTTGTCCCCAACCTCAAACTCCAATTCGGACCTTCGCCTGTCAGCATAGGACTTCTGCCGGTCTTGGGCCGCTTTCATCCGTCTTCTAATCAACTCAACCTTCTCGGATGTATCCCTAATCATGTCGGGTCCAAGTATAAGCTTATCCGTGGATTCCCACCAACATGTAGGTGACTTGCACGGCCTCCCATATAAAGCCTCAAAGGGTGCCATCCCTATGCTCGCCTGATAACTGTTGTTGTATGCAAACTCGACAAGAGGGAGATGGTCTTCCCAAGCACCACCAAAATCTAGAATGCAAAGCCTCAACAAGTCCTCAAGTACCCTATTCACCCTTTCTGTCTGGCCGTCTGTTTGTGGGTGATAGGCCGTACTCAGGTTCAACTTCGTGCCCATAGCCTCCTGCAAGCTGTTCCAGAATTGACTAGTAAAGATGGGGTCTCGGTCACTGACTATGCTGGAAGGGACCCCATGTAGTCGTACTATCTCACGAAGGTATACTGATGCTAGTCCAGATGCAGTCCTTTTGCTCTTTACTGGAATAAAGTGAGCACTCTTCGTGAGCCTATCCACAATGACCCATATGCTCGTATTCCCCTTCCTGGACCTTGGAAGCCCATCAATAAAGTCCATAGAAATGCTCTCCCACTTCCATAGCGGGACCTCTAGCGGGTGTAATAGCCCACCGGGCTTCTTCGACTCAGCTTTTACTCTCTGACAAGTAACACATCTCGAGATAAACTCCGCCACATCCTTTTTCATTCCGGGCCAGAAGAAAACGCGCTTCATGTCCTTATACATCTTATCACCCCCTGGATGTATGGTCATCTTGGAGCGGTGTGCTTCCTCGAGGACTTTCCTCACCAAGTCTTCTACCATCGGGACACAAAGCCTTCCATCTCTCCTCAGCCAACACCTATCGTCTATAGAATATCGAGCAAGGTGACTAGATGTCTCCCCTCGAACCAGCTTATCCAAGATCTCAATTATCTGAGGGTCTTCCTTTTGCGAAGCCCCAACTTGATCTAGGAGGGTAGGCCTGAGTTCTAAAGATGCCAAGGAACCGGTCACCGACCCCATTGCCAAAGAGAAACCAAAGGTCGCTAAGAACTCTAAATTCTTCATCTCAACAAACAGAGGACTTAGTGTCAACCTTTTCCTACTCAACGCATCCGCTACAACATTCCCCTTGCCAGGGGTATAGGATATCTCAAAATCATAGGAAGCCAAAAATTCCATCCATCTCTGCTGTCTTAAATTCAGATCTTTCTGCGAAAAGAGATACTTCAAAGACTTATGATCGGTATATAGCTCGAATCTCTCTCCCAGAAGATAATGACGCCATGCTTTGAGCGCATATACAATCGCTGCTAGCTCTAGATCATGAGTGGGATAATTCCTCTCATGCACCTTAAGTTGCCTTCCACCAAAGCATATAACTCTGCCCTCTTGCATCAGAACGGCACCCAATCCCGTGCCACAAGCATCAGTGTACACGGTAAATATCTTACCACCATCGGGTAAGGCTAGAACTGGTGCGGAGGTAAGGGCTCTTTTGAGTCTCTGAAAAGCAAGCTCACAATCCATATCCCAAGCAAAGACTAAGTTCTTCTTTGTCAACTTAGTAAGAGGAGCGGATATCTTTGCGAAGTCTTTAATGAACTTCCGATAGAAACCCGCAAGACCCAGAAAGCTTCTCACCTCGGTTGCATTCCTTGGCGTCTTCCAATCCTGAACTGCAACCACCTTAGCGGGATCTACCGCTAAGCCTTGCTTGGATACGATATGCCCAAGAAATCTGACTTCCCTTCTCCAAAAGTGGCACTTGGAGAACTTAGCTTTCAACTGGTGTGCTCTGAGTGTATCCATCACCTCTACTAGGTGCCTCGCATGCTCTTCCTCATCCTTGGAGAAGACCAGAATATCATCAACAAAGACCACGACAAACTTATTCAAGAACTCCCGAAACACCCTACTCATCAAATCCACAAAATATGCGGGTGCATTCGTCAAACCGAACGGCATAACAAGCCATTCAAAGAATCCGTCTGGAGTTCTGAATGCAGTCTTGTCTATACTGTCTTCAGCCACTCTGAGCTGATGGAAACCCGTAGCAAGGTCAAGCTGAGAGAAAACAGAAGCACCAACAAGTTGATCAAAGAGATCATCGATTCTTGGTAACGGGTGTCGGTTCTTCTTAGTCAGCTTATTCAACTCTCTATAATCCACACAGAGTCGGAGAGAGCCATCTGCCTTAGTTGCAAATACCACAGGCGCTCCCCATTCGGATATACTCCTTCTGATGAAGCCCTTCTCAAGCAATTCTTTCACTTGTTTGCTCAGCTCCCGTCTCTCACGCGGAGCCATATGCCGAACGGGCAAAGAAACAGGTTTAGCATTGTCTACTAGATAGATGCGAAAGTCAATCTCTCGTTTAGGGGGCAACCCCTTAACTTCTTCAAACACATCTGGATAATCTCGGACCACCCTTACAGACTGAAGGGCCTCCTCTGATGAGTCGAGAGATTCTAGATAGCATAACATGACGGGATTCTTCGGATTGCATGAAATCTCTAAGGTGTTGCCCAGGCGAGTCACAAGCCTTACAACCCTATGCTCACAATCCAGAATGGCTCCATATCTAGACAGCCAATCCATGCCCAAGATTAATCCGTATCCCCTGAAACCTAGAACATATGCACTACACAAGAACTCAACGCTGAGTATAGAGATCCTTAGATCCTCACATATCATGGATAGATGAGCAGAACCCCCAATGGGATTCGAAACACAAACGGGATCATCCACTAAGCTAGTACTGAGGTGCAAACTATCAACAAGATCAGATGAAATAAAGCTATGTGATGCACCGGAATCAAACAAGGTACGTACCGGAAGATCAGAGATATAAACAAGGTTCTCAACAGAAACACTACCTCTCTCGGGAACCGAAGCGGCATTGAGAGCATGAACTTGCCCTCCTGAAGATCCAGCCTGTCCTTTCTTCTTTGGGCAGTCTTTGCTGAAGTGCCCAGCCTCTCCACAAGAAAAGCATCCACCACTTAGCTTCCTTTTCTTCTTCCTGCAATCCTTAGCAAAATGCCCAGCTATGCCACAGTAATTGCACTTCCCCTTGCCTTTGTTGTTGCCCTTCTTGTTCTTATTCTGATTTCCTTGACTGCTTTGACCTTGGTTGCCTTTGCCCTGAGAATCAGCCTTCTTTACTTGAGTATCGCCCGACTTGACTTCCTTCTTTCCCTCTCCCTGAAGCAGAGCCATATTGACCAAACTCTCGAAAGTGGCTCCATGCGGAATATGTGACATTGCTAAGCCCTGTAGCGGCTCATTCAATCCTCTGGCAAATCGAAGAGCCTTCTTCTCCGGGGTGTTTACTAGATCCAAACCAAAGCGGGCCAGCTGATTGAACTTGTTCACATACTCCTTGACAGACATATCCCCTTGCTTTAGTGCAATGAACTTCTCCATTTGTAAATTTGCTTCAGCTGAAGATAGAAACTTGGTCACAAACCTAGCCCTCAAATCGGCCCAAGTCTCAACGGGCCTCGTCCCATTGGTGACCTCCCACCAATAGGCCGCCTCATCCTTCAAGAGCCATACAGTCAATAAGATCTTCCTCTCATCATCTATTCCAAAGATGGCAAACAAGTCCTCCGTGTCCTTCAGCCAATTCCTAGCTTCAACGAAAGATTCTGTGCCTAGGAAATTCTTGCCCCCCATTGCCTTGAAGTCTTTACACACCTTTGTAAACTCAATCTGAGGATGCTGAGGGGGAGGAGGAGGAAGAGGAGCCTCAGCGACGGGAGGAGGAGGAACATTAGCAACGGGAGGGGGAATATTAGCTGCTGGAGGAGGGGGAGCAGGGACCACCGGAGGAGGGATATTAGGGGTAGGATTCTCAACCACAGGAGGAGGAGTGGGAGTAGGGTTGGCGGGACCAGCAGCCGCCCTAGCTTCTAGGAGTCTCCTATACCAGAGTGGTACGTTCACTCCATCTGGGATGTCAAGATTCTCAGCCATACTGAAACAAAAGATAAGATAAGATTAGGTCAAGGGAACGAAGGATAACGCTGATGGCTTTTGGGGATTAGCCTTAAAATAATCTAGACTTTATTTTGGAAAATACTTAGTAGGTTTTTGAAAATAGTTTTTCGAAAAGGGTTTTTTTTTTTTTCAAAAGTTTTTGTTCAATCTTGTTAACCTCGCTCTGATACCAAATGTAACACCCCACCTCCATTAGAATCACTCCTTAGAATGTACTAGCTTTGGAGGGGCGTTATTGTGAAGGTAAACATGCACAGAGATATAGCAAGACAGAGTATATAAAAACAAATATAAGTAAAGCAGCGGTAGCAGATAAAAACCCATCATCATCATCTCAGAAAACCCACATAGTCAAGTACATAATATTAAAATGTCATGATCCAAAATACAACTCCAGTCTAGATACGTGATAACAAAATACATAGTAAACATCAGTACTAATCCCCAGAAATAAAAGATAAGCCACAGCTAGCTCAGATCCATACATGAGCTATCCAATAAGCAAGTCAAAGATCCACTAAGCAGATGTAGTCCCTCCCTGAGAACCTGTGGGGGGGGGGGGGGGGGGGAAACGGAAGAAAAGAAGCGAAAGAAAACGGGTCAGTCAAAAAGACTGGTAAGCCCTACTACGGTCAATCTATAAACTAATAAAGTTAATAGTATGATGGAAACTGAGATGAACATACTGACAATAGATAAAAGTGACATCACATAGACGAGATTAAACTTTGCACCACAGTGTACTAGCAAACCCACAAAACAGATCTTGATCCCTTAGCCCAAACTTTGGCCCAATAACATGAAGTGACCTTAGTATAAGGCCCAGCCCAACGGTCTAGTCGATCGGCTCCCTATAAACCTAACACGTCGAGTGTTGGTGTCCATACGGCCCACATGGATGTAGTCAGACTGCGCTGGGTCCACCCTTGGGTGTATCAAGCCCTCGGGTGTCAACCCCAGACACCTAAGCAATAATGCACATTCTAAGCCTACTGGTACCCGTGCCTCGAGTTTGTCCAACATCGGACTACGTGCACGTCCGTAGCCCGCCGGACCCGCACCGCTGTACCACTCAGCCGTCGCTTTGGTCGCTTACATCAGTCCAGTAATCGTGCCCCGCCCTAACCTAGCTATAGGGTTGTAGTGATACCAAACTGGGATTACTGCTGGAACAGACCACGTTGCTAGGGTTTCTAAGAGGGTTAAGTGTGGTTTTAACCCCTCACTAAACCTGGATTAGATTAGCTAAGTGTAACCACTTATCCCCATCTAATCCTCGCATCCCCATTATTGGTTAAGTATTAGTGGGCCATGACTTAACCCTAATCATGAGGCATTAATTACTTAACGCACCCAACCTCTCACATTAGACATCCGTGGTTACCTGGGAAGATTTACACCACGTCTAGGTCTAACCTCGGGTCTTATGGTGCAACATGACCAACTACCCACATTAGACCCCACGTTGTGGTTACCTGGGAAGATTTACACCACAACTAGGTCTAACCTCGAGTTGGCCATATCATGTTATCTAATGTCATGTCCACTTCAAAACATATTCACAAGTTAACATATACTTGGGTAGACCTAACTTAATAGGTAAATTCCCAAGGGGTAGACCTAACTTAATAGGTAAATTCCCAATCTTTTAGTTTCATGTATTTTTAAGTTTACCCAAACCCTCCCAACGTCATTATCTCGCTTACATATTCGTCATAACGTATAAGGGTATAAAAGGTAACTTGGCATAACATACATGGTGAACTTCACATGTCATAATAAACATACATACATGTTAAACTTGCAAATCATGTCATGGTGAATTCGCATAAACATGCATAACTTATTAAATATGCATAATATGGTAAGGTGAACATGCATAATCCATTAAACTTGCATAACATGGTAGGATGAACATGCATGATCCATTAAACTTGCATAACATGGTAAGATGAACATGCATAATCCATTAAACTTGCATAACATGGTAAGATGATCTTGCATAAACATGCATAACTTGTGAAACATGTAAAACATGGCATAGAAATCTCGCATATGCATGCATAACTCATGAATCATATAAAACATATCATAGTGAGTTCGCATAAGCATGCATAATCAACTAAACTCACATAAATCTCAACTTTCACCAAACATTAACTTTAAAGTTTGTAAAGTGAAGGTAAGAGGGCTTACTAATATAAACAAGCCACAAATCCACCAAATAAGATGAAGAAGCCCTTTTTAAAAACCAAAACAAAACCTCAAATAAGAAAACCCTTTTGCAAAATCCCAAAAGCACAAACTTTAGCAAATCAAACTTGCATCTTAATGAAGTATGCAAGTCATTAAGCATTCATACAACATAGAAAAGGTTGTATGATCATCATATCATCATAGGATTAGACTTTGAGGAAGGTGGTGGCTAGGGATTTTAGATGGAGGCCATTTGAGGTTTCAATTTGGCATAGTTTAGTTGCAAGATTGATTAATGAGGCTTTAGGGTAGGATTAGGGGTATATTTATAGAGAATTAGAGTGTTTTAGGCCCTAGGATTAACCCTAGATTAGGTTTGGCCCGTCAGATCTTAGAATTCTCCAGAACCAAGCCACTTGACCCAACCCAAATCAAAAATGGTGCACCAGGCTGGACTGCCTGGGCACCCCCTGTCGACAGGGCTGTCGACAGGGCAGTCGACACCCTGGGTGCCCTGTCGACATGGGCCCCTGGCGGGAATTTTCCCGCCTAACCCTGATTAGCCCTAATCCTTGATTTTAATTTGAAATTTAAATCTGTCTTTAGCATAGAAATTTCTGAAAACTTCAATGGGCCTTAACTGGGTCATACGGACTCCGATTTTCGAAAACTCGGACTCTATTTCGCGTATTTTTCCGAGACGATCGCAATGGCATAGCCCGTTTCCCTTGATTCTGATTTTTGAATTTAATTCTGCCTCGATTTATGTTATAATAGTTTATTGAAAATACGGGTTGTTATAATCACTTTGGAGGAAATAAGTTGGATTTCTTGGGCACATAGTTCCTAAGTAAGGCTTAGCGGTGGATTCCGCTAAAGTGGATGCGGTTTAAGACCGGAAAACTCTGAGGAGGGCAATTGAAGTAAGAAGCTTTCTCCGTTTGGCTAGTTAGTTAGCATTCCCGGAGCTTAGACTTACTCTTCTGGATCAAGAAGGGGGTTTCACAGGAAGAAGACCCGCAGTTGGTCAAGAACATGGACCAGTCGATTCGAGGCGAGATGTTAAGTCACCTCGCTAGGTATATTATAGATAACAAGGGATGACTAAGGCACGATGAGAGATTATGTGGAAGACTTGGTAAAGAAGGTTCTTGAAGATGCGCATCACTCGAGGAGGTGGCCGAGTTGGTCTCAAGATGCATGTTGCGCCACCAGGTTAAGGCCAAGTCATAGAAGTCCAGTGGGCCATTACCTCTATTGGGGGTTCCGCAAGGGAAGTGTGAAAACATCTCGATAGATTATGTGGATGGACTACCTAGGTCGAAGAAAGGGAATACGGTTATGTGGGTCATAATAGGTAGACTCACGAAGAGTGCTCATTTTAGTCCGGTAAAGAGCGAGAGGACTGCATCATGGTTAGCAACGGTTTATCCCCAAGAAGTTGGCCAGTTTTGAAATAGCCTACAGGAAGCCATGGGTAGGCAATTGAATCTAGGTATGGCCTATCACTCATAGGCGGATGGTCCATTTCGATTAAGCATGAGTTATAGAAAATCACGTTTATAAGGGCAATTGGCAACATGGATTGGTATTTTCAAGAAAAGTTCTGCTGCGTGGAATACTTTATAGTAAGTAGGCGAGATCCAAGATTCACTAGTGAATTTTGGAGAGCTGGCATGAGATCATGAGGTTATAGTATGTTTAAGCCAAGTATACAGAAGGGAGAATAAGTGGAAAAGAAAGACGAGAGGCGATAATAAAAGGAGTTCCAACTCGAATTTGGGAAATAGGAGTTAGGAAGCCAAGGAATCATGAAGTGAAAGATAGTCAAAGCACAGTGGAGTTAAGCTCAAGGAAACGTGACTAAGAAGAGTGAAGACTAGATACGCGCATCATATCTCTTTTTAAGAGTGCATCCTTGATCCTTGTTTTCCTGTGGAGCTTGCTTGCAAGTTATCTTTTGTATATATCCTCTCGGTCCCATTCTCGATCTTATTTCTGTTGTAAACTCCATAAGGGGGTTAAGACTCATCGGTTAGTACTATATGTCAAAGTTTGAGTGGATTTCTTGTAATCCAAAAAGGAGTTTATCTAGTTTATCTAGTTTATCGTGTTTATCTTGTCATGAGAACCTTAGGAAGAAACCCTTTGGATGAAACATGTATTTGAAACATGTTATGCTTGATGTTTGCAAGTGGTTGCAAGTGTTTGCAAGTGGTTACTCGTGGATGCATTATACACATTAGGCACTAGATCGGCTCACACACTCTTCATGTTGCATATGCATGAGTGTTTATGCTTATTCATGATTGAAACTTGTTGTGCCACCACATGGATGTTGCATATGGATGAATGTTATGTGCACTCATATAGATACTATGAATTTAGGAATTTGCATACATATGGATTCATTTCACTGACATACATATGCATTAAGAAGGTTTACTGTATCAGTAACCGCCTGATTTACATACATATGCATTAAGGAGGTTTACTGTATCAGTAACCGCCTGATTTTTGCATTAGGTAAGTACATATACACACACTTTTGCATATGTTCATCCAGCATTTAGAATCTTGTAAGGACAATGATTGCTCGTGGATGATGCTTTGAGTAGATGGATGATTGGATGGTAGGATACGTTCTTCCTAACTTGAAGATTTCGGGGACGAAATCCTTTAAGGAGGGGAGAATGTAACAACCCGTATTTTCAATAACCTGTAGTAATGTAAATTGAGACAGAATTTAATTCTAAAATCTGAATCAAGGGAAACGGGCTATGCCATTGCGTTTGTCTCGGAAAAATACGCGAAATAGAGTCCGAGTTTTCGATAATCGGAGTCCGTATGACCCAGTTAAGGCCCATTGAAGTTTGCAGAAAATCCCTAAGTAAAAACAGATTTAAATCTTAAAATTAAAAAATAGGGATAGGGCAAACTGGACAGGCGGGAAAAATTCCCGCCCAGGACCCCATGTCGACAGGCCTGTCGACAGGGGTCTATGCATGTCGACTGCCCTGTCGACAGCCCTGTCGACAGGGGGTGTCCGGGCTGCTTGGTCTGGTGCACCATTTCTGATTTGGGCTTGATAGGGGGGCTTGGTTCTAGAGAGTTCCGGGATCTGATGGACCTAATTGAATCCAGGGTTAATCCTATGGTCCAAATCACTAGCCTAATCTATAAATAAGACCCTAACCTACCCTAAATCACTCATTATTCAATCTAGTAACTAAACTATGCCAAAATCAAAACTCTCATGGCCTCCACCCTCTTCATACAATTCCTAAATTAATTCCTAAGTGATTTTCCATGCATACAAGTATATTTAGGCTTGTATGATCCTCCTTAGCTTGCATTAAAGGCTTGTTTTTCTATTGGCATCATAAAGGAGGAGTCTTGATCAAGTTTGCTTGCATTTGGGGGTTTTTTAATTAGTTGCATAAGGGGTTTCTTACAATTGCTATACTCATTTGAGTCCGCATAAGCATTGTAAGCCCTCTTACCTTCATTTTAGAAACTCTAAAGTTAATATGTGATGCGAGTTGGGATTTATGTATGTTTATTAAGTTATGCATGTTTATGCAAGTTTGCTAAGTCATGATTTGCAAGTTTATTAAGTTATGCATGTTTATGCAAGGTTGCTAAGTCATGATTTGCAAGTTTATTGAGTTATGCATGTTTATGCAAGTTTGCTAAGCCATGATTTGCAAGTTTATTGAGTTATGCATGTTTATGCAAGTTTGCTAAGTCATGATTTGCAAGTTTATTAAGTTATGCATGTTTATGCAAGGTTGCTAAGTCATGATTTGCAAGTTTATTGAGTTATGCATGTTTATGCAAGTTTGCTAAGCCATGATTTGCAAGTTTATTGAGTTATGCATGTTTATGCAAGTTTACTAAGCCATGATTTGCAAGTTTATTGAGTTATGCATGTTTATGCAAGTCCACTATACCATGATATGCAAGTTTAAAATGACAAGTTGTGCATGTTTGACAAGTTATGCATGCTTATGCAAGTTTAAAATGACAAGTTGTGCATGTTCGACAAGTTATGCATGTTTATGGTAATATGCAAGTTCACTATGCTAAGTTGTGCAAGTCTAACATGTTATGCATGATTGTTGTGCAAGTTTATCATATATGTTATGCCAAGTTCCCTCTTCCTATCCTTTATGTGTTATTACGAATACGTAAGCGATAGAATGACGTTGGGGGGTTTGGGTAAACTTAAAATGCATGAAAAAATTAAGATTGGGAATTTACCTATTAAGTTAGGTCTACCCCTTGGGAATTTACCTATTAAGTTAGGTCTACCCAAGTATTTGTTGACTTGCAATTATGTTTTGAAATAAAGTGGACATGACACTTAGAAAACATAAGGGTGGCCAACTCGAGGTTGGGTTGAGTTTGTAGCGTAATTCTACCCGGAACCGACCGGCTTAACTAGTGGCTACAAACAATAGGACCCAATGTGAGAAGTTGGTCATGTGGTGCCAAGACCCGAGGTTAGACCAAGTTGTGGTGTAAAGCTACCCGGACCCGCCCGGCCTAACTAGTAACCACAACAAGGTCTAATGTGAGAGGTTAAGGTGCATTAAATTAATTAATGCCTCATGGTTAGGGTTAAGTCAGGGTCCACTAATGCTTAATCCACTTGGGGATTAGAGGGATTGAAATGGGGTTAAGTGTGAACCATTGGTTACACTTAACCAGTTTAATCCAATTGGGGGTTCGGGGGATTAGAATGGGGTTAGGTTACACTTAACCAATTTAATCCATGATTAGTGAAGGGTTAAATCGCACTTAACCCTCTTAGAAAACCCTAGCAGCGGGTCTGTTCCGGCAGTAATCCCAGTTTGGTATCATCACAACCCTAGAAGACTAGGCTAGGGCGGGGCACGATTACTGGACGGATGTAAACGACCAAAGCGACGGCTGAGTGGTACAGCGGTGCGGGTCCGGCGGGCTATGGACGTGCACGTAGTCCGATGTTGGACAAACTCGAGGCACGGGTACCAGTAGGTCTGGGCTGTGCATTATTGCTTAAGTGTCCGGGGTTGGCACCCGAGGGCTTGATACACCCGAAGGTGGACCCAGCACAGTCAGACTACATCCATATGTGGGCCGTATGGACACCAACACTTGACGTGTTAGGTTTATAGGGAGCCGATCGACTAGACCGTGGGTTGGACCTTATATTAAGGTCACTTCATGTTATTGGGCCAAAGTTGGGCTGAGGGATCAATACCTGTTATGTTGGTTTGCTAGTACACCGTGGTGCAACAACTTAACCTTGTTTTATGCGATGACACCTCTATCTATCTTGTAGTTGATTTATCCTGCCAGTATGTTGTTATTTATGATCATCTCAGTTTCCATCATGATGTTAACTTTATTAGTTTATAGACTGATCGTAGCAGGGCTTACTCAGTCTTTTTGACTGACCTGTTTTTCTTTCGCCTCTTTTCTTCCGTTTCCCCCCCCCCCAGGTTCTCAGGGAGGGAATACTGGAGCCTAGCTTGGATCTTAGCTGCTTCCTTGGATAGCTCAAGTATGCTTTGGACTTGAGCCGCTATGGTTTATCACTCTTATTTGGGGATAGTACTTATGTATTTCAGTTTATCAGATGATGTATTTATCTAGACTTGTAATTCTGGGAAATTGACATTTTGATGTACCAGACTTGTGTTTTGAAATGGTTTAAAAATCTTCCGCTGTTTTATCTACTTACTCTGTTTATTTACATATATATATGTCATGTCCTGCCTTGCTATATCATTATGCATGTTTACCAATAATGCCCCTCCAAAGCTAGTGCATTCCTTTGCGAGTGACCCTAGTGGAGGTGGGGTGTTACAAAGATCCTCTCCGATTCGAGACACTCTAGCAAATGTCTCAGGACCCCACTATGATCCTTGGATCTTCAGGGCCGGTCCTCTCTTACTTTTGAGGATTGGCAATTCCTGAACACACGTTTCCCGGTCCTTACAGACCTATATCCGAGGCGCCTCGTATCCAACAACCACATAGGTGAAAAGTATATAAATGTCAGGGTTGGTAGGTCACTGACACCACCCTAGCTAGAAAGAAACATCGTGCTCTCCCGGCAGTCACTATCCCGTTTTTGACTCATACCGAGGTGTGAGGCTCGCGAATTCACGTTATACACAAAGCTACGCCACACAGGCCGTGCTTTGATCATCAACCACAAGACTTTGCTTTTCAACAGAAGCCCTGATCCATTGCCACTTACGCGTGCCACACTGGCAATTCTCTCCATACTACTGATGTCCATCGATATACAACCTCTAAGCTCGTACGTCTCAGAGAAGGGCGTTAAGCAAGAGAATAAATTCTCCGCCGCCAAACAGATGTATATTTAATAGAGATCAATCAATACAGAATAAAATCCAATGTCAGACACACAATCCATTTACAAGTTCGCTCTGGGTCTGAACGAAACCGGAGGCACTTTCCTCGCATATCCATCCATCTCCAAGTACGTCTGGACGACCACCAACTGATTCCCTCATCCTGGGTGTACAGCCCAATCAAGATCATCAGTAATCACCCAAACGATGTGAAGACTTCCGGTCTTCAACCACTGTCTTCATCTTCGACATCTCGTCGAATCGGTTATTCAGAATGGGTATAAACCCAGCCTTTCTGAATAACCCACGTATATAATAAACGAATGTTACACAAACACAACAAACGCCTCATTCCAATTCAGAATATTCTTTTATTCACAAAATCACATTTTTAGGGAAAGGTTCCCATTAATTTTATCCAAGATAAATTCTTCTAAATTTATTCTTTAATCTTCCTTTGGATATCATTTCAAACTAGTCGGGATTAGCGAACCACACTATAACAACCCGTATTTTCAATAAACTGTTATAACATAAATCGAGGCCGAATTTAATTCATGAATCAGAATCAGGGGAAACGGGCTATGCCATTGCGTTCGTCTCGGAAAAATACGCGAAATAGAGTCCGAGTTTTCGGAAATCGGAGTCCGTATGACCCAGTTAAGGCCCATTGAAGTTTTCAGAAATTTCTATGCTAAAGACAGATTTAAATTTCAAATTAAACTCAAGGATTAGGGCTAATCAGGGTTAGGCGGGAAAATTCCCGCCATGGGGCCCATGTCGACAGGCATGTCGACAGGGCACCCAGGGTGTCGACTGCCCTGTCGACAGCCCTGTCGACAGGGTGTGCCCAGGCAGTTCAGCCTGGTGCACCATTTCTGATTTGGGTTGGGTCATGTGGCTTGGTTCTGGAGAATTCTGAGATCTGACGGGCCAAACCTAATCTAGGGTTAATCCTAGGGCTAAAAACACTCTAATTCTCTATAAATATACCCCTAATCCTACCCTAAAGCCTCATTAATCAATCTAGCAACTAAACTATGCCAAATTGAATCCTCAAATGGCCTCCACCTAAAATCCCTAGCCTCCACCTTCCTCAAAGTTTAATCCTATGAAGATATGATGATCATACAACCTTTTCTATGTTGTATGAATGCTTAATAACTTGCATACTTCATTAAGTAGCAAGTTTGATTTGCTAAGTTTGTGTTTTTGAGATCTTGCAAAAGGGTTTTCTTATTTGAGGCTTTGTTTTGAGTTTTTAAAAGGGCTTCTTCATCTTATTTGGTGGATTTGTGGCTTGTTTATATTTGTAAGCCCTCTTACCTTCACTTTACAAACTCTAAAGTTAATGTTTGGTGAAAGTTGAGATTTATGTGAGTTTAATTGATTATGCATGCTTATGCGGACTCACTATGTCATGTTTTATATGATTCATAAGTTATGCATGCATATGCGAGATTTCTATGCCATGTTTTACATGTTTCACAAGTTATGCATGCTTATGCAAGTTCATTATGTCATGTTCTACATGTTTCATGGGTTATGCATGTTCATGCAAGTTCATCTTACCATGTTATGCAAGTTTAATGGAATATGCATGCTTATGCAAGTTCATCTTACCATGTTATGCAAGTTTAATGGATTATGCATGTTCACCTTACCATGTTATGCATATTTAATAAGCTATGCATGTTTATGCGAATTCACCATGACATGATTTGCAAGTTTAACATGTATGCATGTTTATTATGACATGTGAAGTTCACCATGTATGTTATGCCAAGTTACCTTTTATACCCTTATACGTATGACGAGTATGTAAGCGAGATAATGACGTTGGGAGGGTTTGGGTAAACTTAAAAAATACATGAAACTAAAAGATTGGGAATTTACCTATTAAGTTAGGTCTACCCCTTGGGAATTTACCTATTAAGTTAGGTCTACCCAAGTATATGTTAACTTGTAAATATGTTTTGATGTGGACATGACATTAGATAACATGATATGGCCAACTCGAGGTTAGACCTAGTTGTGGTGTAAATCTTCCCAGGTAACCACAAAGTAGGGTCTAATGTGGGTAGTTGGTCATGTTGCACCATAAGACCCGAGGTTAGACCTAGACGTGGTGTAAATCTTCCCAGGTAACCACGGAGGTCTAATGTGAGAGGTTGGGTGCGTTAATTAATTAATGCCTCATGATTAGGGTTAAGTCATGGCCCACTAATACTTAACCAATAATGGGGATGCGAGGATTAGATGGGGTTAAGTGAGTACACTTAACTAATTTAATCCATGATTAGTGAGGGGTTAAAACCACACTTAACCCTCTTAGAAACCCTAGCAACGTGGTCTGTTCCAGCAGTAATCCCAGTTTGGTATCACCACAACCCTACAGCTAGGTTAGGGCGGGGCACGATTACATGACGGATGTAAGCGACCAAAGCGACGGCTGAGTGGTACAGCGGTGCGGGTCCGGCGGGCTACGGACGTGCACGTAGTCCGATATTGGACAAACTCGAGGCACGGGTACCAGTAGGTTTAGACTGTGCATTATTGCTTAGGTGTCTGGGGTTGACACCCGAGGGCTTGATACACCCAAAGGTGGACCCAGCGCAGTCTGACTACATCCATGTGGGCCGTATGGACACCAACACTTGACGTGTTAGGTTTATAGGGAGCCGATCGACTAGACCGTTGGGCTGGGCCTTATACTAAGGTCACTTCATGTATTGGGCCAAAGTTTTGGGCTAAGGGATCAAGATCTGTTTTGTGGGTTTGCTAGTACACTGTGGTGCAAAGTTTAATCTCGTCTATGTGATGTCACCTTTATCTATTGCCAGTATGTTCATCTCAGTTTCCGTCATACTGTTAACTTTATTAGTTTATAGATTGATCGTAGTAGGGCTTACCAGTCTTTTTAACTGACCTGTTTTCTTTCGCTTCTTTTCTTCCGTTTCCCCCCCCCACAGGTTCTCAGGGAGGGACTACATCTGCTTAGTGGATCTTTGACTTGCTTGTTGGATAGCTCATGTATGGATCTGAGCTAGCTGTGGCTTATCTTTTATTTCTGGGGATTAGTACTGATGTTTTACCATGTATTTTGTTATCACGTATCTAGACTGATGTTGTATTTTGGATCATGACATTTTGATATTATGTACTTGACTATGTTGGTTTTCTGAAATGATGATGATGGGTTTTTATCTGCTACCGCTGCTTTACTTATATTTATTTTTATATATTCTGTCTTGTGATATCTCTGTGCAAGTTTACCTTCACAATAACGCCCCTCCAAAGCTAGTACATTCTAAGGAGTGATCCTAGTGGAGGTGGGGTGTTACATTTGGTATCAGAGCACGAGGTTAACAAGATTGAACAAAACTTTTGAAAAAAAAAACCTTTTGAAAAACTATTTTCAAAAACCTACTAAGTATTTTCCAAAATAAAGTCTAGATTATTTTAAGGCTAATCCCCAAAAGCCATCAGCGTTATCCTTCGTTCCCTTGACCTAATCTTATCTTATCTTTTGTTTCAGTATGGCTGAGAATCTTGACATCCCAGATGGAGTGAACGTACCACTCTGGTATAGGAGACTCCTAGAGGCTAGGGCGGCAGCTGGTCCCGCCAACCCTACTCCCACTCCTCCTCCTGTAGTTGAGAATCCTATCCCTAATATCCCTCCTCCGGTGATTCCTGCTCCCCCTCCTCCGGCAGTTAATATTCCTCCTCCCGTTGCTAATGTTCCTCCCCCTCCTGTTGCTGAGGCTCCTCTTCCTCCCCCTCCCCCTCAGCATCCTCAGATTGAGTTTACAAAGGTTTGTAAAGACTTCAAGGCAATGGGAGGCAAGAATTTCCTAGGCACGGAATCTTTCGTAGAAGCTAGGAATTGGCTGAAGGATACGGAGGACTTGTTTGCTATCTTTGGGATTGATGACGAGAGGAAAATCTTATTGACCGTATGGCTTTTGAAGGATGAGGCGGCCTATTGGTGGGAGGTCACCAATGGGACGAGGCCCGTTGAGACTTGGGCCGATTTGAGGGCTAGATTTGTGACCAAGTTTCTATCTTCAGCTGAGGCGAATTTACAAATGGAGAAGTTCATTTCATTAAAGCAAGGGGATATGTCTGTCAAGGAGTATGTGAACAAGTTTAATCAGCTGGCCCGCTTTGGTTTGGATATGGTAAACACCCCGGAAAAGAAGGCTCTTCGATTTGCTAGGGGGTTGAATGAGCCGCTACAGGGTTTGGCGATGTCACATATTCCACATGGAGCCACTTTCGAGAGTTTGGTCAATATGGCTCTGCTTCAGGGAGAGGGAAAGAAGGAAGTCAAGTCGGGCGATACTCAAGCAAAGAAGGCTGATTCTCAAGGCAAAGGCAACCAAGGTCAAAGCAGTCAAGGAAATCAGAATAAGAACAAGAAGGGCAACAACAAAGGCAAGGGGAAGTGCAATTACTGTGGCAAAGCTGGGCATTTTGCTAAGGATTGCAGGAAGAAGAAAAGGAAGCTTAGTGGTGGATGCTTTTCTTGTGGAGAGACTGGGCACTTCAGCAAAGAATGCCCAAAGAAGAAAGGACAGGCTGGATCTTCTGGAGGGCAAGTTCATGCTCTCAATGCCGCTTCAGTTCCCGAACGAGGTAGTGTTTCTGTTGAGAACCTTGTTTATATCTCTGATCTTCCAGTGCGTACCTTGTTTGATTCTGGTGCTTCACATAGCTTTATTTCATCTGATCTTGTTGATAGCTTGCACCTCAGTACTAGCTTAGTGGATGATCCCGTTTGTGTTTCGAATCCCATTGGGGGTTCTGCTCATCTATCTATGATGTGTGGGGATCTAAGGATCTCTATACTCAGCGTTGAGTTCTTGTGTAGTGCGTATGTTCTAGGTTTCAGGGGATACGGATTGATCTTGGGCATGGATTGGCTGTCTAGATATGGAGCCATTCTGGATTGTGAGCATAGGGTTGTAAGGCTTGTGACTCGCCTGGGCAACACCTTAGAGATTTCATGCAATCCGAAGAATCCCGTCATGTTATGCTATCTAGAATCTCTCGACTCATCGGAGGAGGCCCTTCAATCTGTAAGGGTGGTCCGAGATTATCCAGATGTTTTTGAAGAGGTTAAGGGGTTGCCCCCTAAACGAGAGATTGATTTTCGCATCTATCTGGTAGATAATGCTAAGCCTGTTTCTTTGCCCGTTCGGCATATGGCTCCGCGTGAGAGACGGGAGCTGAGCAAGCAAGTGAAAGAATTGCTTGAGAAGGGCTTCATCAGAAGAAGTATATCCGAATGGGGAGCGCCTGTGGTGTTTGCAACTAAGGCAGATGGTTCTCTTCGGCTCTGTGTGGATTATAGAGAATTAAATAAGCTGACTAAGAAGAACAGACACCCGTTACCGAGGATCGATGATCTCTTTGATCAGCTTGTTGGTGCTTCTGTTTTCTCTCAGCTTGATCTTGCTACGGGTTTTCATCAGCTCAGAGTGGCTGAAGATAGTATAGACAAGACTGCATTCAGAACTCCAGACGGATTCTTTGAATGGCTTGTTATGCCGTTCGGTTTGACGAATGCACCCGCGTATTTTGTGGATTTGATGAGTAGGGTGTTTCGGGAGTTCTTGAATAAGTTTGTCGTGGTCTTTGTGGATGATATTCTGGTCTTCTCCAAGGATGAAGAAGAGCATGCGAGGCACCTAGTAGAGGTGATGGACACACTCCGAGCACACCAGTTAAAAGCCAAGTTCTCCAAGTGCCACTTTTGGAGAAGGGAAGTCAGATTTCTTGGGCATATCGTATCCAAGCAAGGCTTAGCGGTGGATCCCGCTAAGGTGGTTGCAGTTCAGGATTGGAAGACTCCAAGGAATGCAACCGAGGTGAGAAGCTTTCTGGGTCTTGCGGGTTTCTATCGGAAGTTCATCAAGGACTTCGCAAAGATATCCGCTCCTCTTACTAAGTTGACGAAGAAGAACTTAGTCTTTGCTTGGGATATGGATTGTGAGCTTGCTTTTCAGAGACTCAAAAGAGCCCTTACATCCGCACCAGTTCTAGCCTTACCCGATGGTGGTAAGATATTTACCGTGTACACTGATGCTTGTGGCACGGGATTGGGTGCCGTTTTAATGCAAGAGGGCAGAGTCATATGTTTTGGTGGGAGGCAACTTAAGGTGCATGAGAGGAACTATCCCACTCATGATCTAGAGCTGGCAGCGATTGTATATGCGCTCAAAGCATGGCGTCATTATCTTCTGGGAGAGAGATTTGAGCTATATACTGATCATAAGTCTTTGAAGTATCTCTTTTCGCAGAAAGATCTGAACTTAAGACAGCAGAGATGGATGGAATTTTTGGCTTCCTATGATTTTGAGATATCCTATACCCCTGGCAAGGGGAATGTTGTAGCAGATGCGTTGAGTAGGAAAAGGTTGACACTAAGTCCTCTATTTGTTGAGATGAAGAATTTAGAGTTCTTGGCGACCTTTGATTTCTCTTTGGCAATGGAGTCGGAGACCGGTTCCTTGGCATCTTTAGAGCTCAGGCCTACCCTTCTAGATCAAGTCGGGGCTTCACAAAAGGAAGACCCTCTGATAATTGAGATCATAGACAAGCTGGTTCGAGGGGAGACATCTAGTCACCTTGCTCGATATTCTATAGACGATAAGGGTTGGCTAAGGAGAGATGGAAGGCTTTGTGTTCCGATGGTAGAAGACTTGGTGAGGAAAGTTCTTGAGGAAGCACATCGCTCCAAAATGACTATACATCCAGGTGGTGATAAGATGTATAAGGACATGAAGCGCGTTTTCTTCTGGCCTGGAATGAAAAAGGATGTGGCGGAGTTTGTCTCGAGATGTGTTACTTGCCAGAGAGTGAAAGCTGAGTCGAAGAAGCCCGGTGGGCTATTGCATCCGCTAGAGGTCCCGCTATGGAAGTGGGAGAGCATTTCTATGGACTTTATTGATGGGCTTCCAAGGTCCAGGAAGGGGAATACGAGCATATGGGTCATTGTGGATAGGCTCACGAAGAGTGCTCATTTTATCCCAGTGAAGAGCAAAAGGACCGCATCTGGACTAGCATCAGTATATCTTCGTGAGATAGTGCGACTACATGGAGTCCCTTCCAGCATAGTCAGTGACCGAGACCCCATCTTTACTAGTCAGTTCTGGAACAGCTTGCAGGAGGCTATGGGCACGAAATTGAACCTGAGTACGGCCTATCACCCACAAACAGACGGCCAGACAGAAAGGGTGAATAGAGTACTTGAGGACTTGTTGAGGCTTTGCATTCTGGATTTTGGTGGTGCTTGGGAAGACCATCTTCCTCTTGTCGAGTTTGCATACAACAACAGTTATCAGGCGAGCATAGGGATGGCACCCTTTGAGGCTTTATATGGGAGGTCGTGCAAGTCACCTACATGTTGGTGGGAATCCACGGATAAGCTTATACTTGGACCCGACATGATTAGGGATACATCCGAGAAGGTTGAGTTGATTAGAAGACGGATGAAAGCGGCCCAAGACCGGCAGAAATCCTATGCTGACAGGCGAAGGTCCGAATTGGAGTTTGAGGTTGGGGACAAGGTTTTCGTGAAGGTTTCTCCTTTGCGAAATGTGGTCCGATTTGGAGCTGTTGGGAAGCTAGCACCGAGATTTGTTGGACCCTTTCCCATCACTGAGAGAATTGGGAAGACGGCTTATAGAGTGCAATTGCCCGAGAAGTTGTCCGGAGTGCATAATGTCTTTCATGTCTCGCATCTCCGAAAGTGCCTGCATGAGTCCGCTGAGGTGGTTGAGCCTAGCATGCTTGAAGACGTGGAGGTAGAGAAAGAAGCAACTTTAAGGAAAGCTCCGATTCGTATCTTGGGGACAGAGACCAAGAAGCTAAGGAATCGTGAGGTCAGATTGGTGAAAGTTCAATGGGGTGAAGCCGAAGAGGACGCAACTTGGGAAACCGAGGAGAAGATGCGTGGGCTTTATCCATTCCTGTTTGAGGGTACACTCTCAATCTCTTCCCTTTGCTAGTATATCTTTCTCTTTGCTAATCCATGTTTATCTAGTTATCGTGCTAAGCTTGTCATGAGAACCTTAGGTAGAAACCCTTTGGATGAAACATGTGTTTGAAGCATGTTATGGTTGATGGTTGCAAGTGGTTGCAAGTGTTTGCAAGTGGTCACTCGTGGATGCATGATACACATTAGGCACTAGATCGGCTCACACACTCCTCATATTGCATGTGCATGAGTGTTTATGCTTATTCTTGGATGAAATTTGTATGCAATCACATGGATGTTGCATATGGATGTATGATTGAGCACGCATATAGATATTATACATTATGTTAGGGATTTGCATACATATGGATACATTTCACTAACATATTTTGCATTGATCATTGCATCAGATAAGTACATATACACACACTTTTGCATATGTTCATACAGCATTTAGAATCTTTTAAGGACAATGGCTGCTCGTGGATGATGTTTTGAGTAGATGGATGTTGGATGGTAGGATATGTTCTTCCTAACTTGAAGATTTCGGGGACGAAATCCTTTAAGGAGGGGAGAATATAACAACCCGTATTTTCAATAAACTGTTATAACATAAATCGAGGCCGAATTTAATTCATGAATCAGAATCAGGGGAAACGGGCTATGCCATTGCGTTCGTCTCGGAAAAATACGCGAAATAGAGTCCGAGTTTTCGGAAATCGGAGTCCGTATGACCCAGTTAAGGCCCATTGAAGTTTTCAGAAATTTCTATGCTAAAGACAGATTTAAATTTCAAATTAAACTCAAGGATTAGGGCTAATCAGGGTTAGGCGGGAAAATTCCCGCCATGGGGCCCATGTCGACAGGCATGTCGACAGGGCACCCAGGGTGTCGACTGCCCTGTCGACAGCCCTGTCGACAGGGTGTGCCCAGGCAGTTCAGCCTGGTGCACCATTTCTGATTTGGGTTGGGTCATGTGGCTTGGTTCTGGAGAATTCTGAGATCTGACGGACCAAACCTAATCTAGGGTTAATCCTAGGGCTAAAAACACTCTAATTCTCTATAAATATACCCCTAATCCTACCCTAAAGCCTCATTAATCAATCTAGCAACTAAACTATGCCAAATTGAATCCTCAAATGGCCTCCACCTAAAATCCCTAGCCTCCACCTTCCTCAAAGTTTAATCCTATGAAGATATGATGATCATACAACCTTTTCTATGTTGTATGAATGCTTAATAACTTGCATACTTCATTAAGTAGCAAGTTTGATTTGCTAAGTTTGTGTTTTTGAGATCTTGCAAAAGGGTTTTCTTATTTGAGGCTTTGTTTTGAGTTTTTAAAAGGGCTTCTTCATCTTATTTGGTGGATTTGTGGCTTGTTTATATTTGTAAGCCCTCTTACCTTCACTTTACAAACTCTAAAGTTAATGTTTGGTGAAAGTTGAGATTTATGTGAGTTTAATTGATTATGCATGCTTATGCGGACTCACTATGTCATGTTTTATATGATTCATAAGTTATGCATGCATATGCGAGATTTCTATGCCATGTTTTACATGTTTCACAAGTTATGCATGCTTATGCAAGTTCATTATGTCATGTTCTACATGTTTCATGGGTTATGCATGTTCATGCAAGTTCATCTTACCATGTTATGCAAGTTTAATGGAATATGCATGCTTATGCAAGTTCATCTTACCATGTTATGCAAGTTTAATGGATTATGCATGTTCACCTTACCATGTTATGCATATTTAATAAGCTATGCATGTTTATGCGAATTCACCATGACATGATTTGCAAGTTTAACATGTATGCATGTTTATTATGACATGTGAAGTTCACCATGTATGTTATGCCAAGTTACCTTTTATACCCTTATACGTATGACGAGTATGTAAGCGAGATAATGACGTTGGGAGGGTTTGGGTAAACTTAAAAAATACATGAAACTAAAAGATTGGGAATTTACCTATTAAGTTAGGTCTACCCCTTGGGAATTTACCTATTAAGTTAGGTCTACCCAAGTATATGTTAACTTGTAAATATGTTTTGATGTGGACATGACATTAGATAACATGATATGGCCAACTCGAGGTTAGACCTAGTTGTGGTGTAAATCTTCCCAGGTAACCACAAAGTAGGGTCTAATGTGGGTAGTTGGTCATGTTGCACCATAAGACCCGAGGTTAGACCTAGACGTGGTGTAAATCTTCCCAGGTAACCACGGAGGTCTAATGTGAGAGGTTGGGTGCGTTAATTAATTAATGCCTCATGATTAGGGTTAAGTCATGGCCCACTAATACTTAACCAATAATGGGGATGCGAGGATTAGATGGGGTTAAGTGAGTACACTTAACTAATTTAATCCATGATTAGTGAGGGGTTAAAACCACACTTAACCCTCTTAGAAACCCTAGCAACGTGGTCTGTTCCAGCAGTAATCCCAGTTTGGTATCACCACAACCCTACAGCTAGGTTAGGGCGGGGCACGATTACATGACGGATGTAAGCGACCAAAGCGACGGCTGAGTGGTACAGCGGTGCGGGTCCGGCGGGCTACGGACGTGCACGTAGTCCGATATTGGACAAACTCGAGGCACGGGTACCAGTAGATTTAGACTGTGCATTATTGCTTAGGTGTCTGGGGTTGACACCCGAGGGCTTGATACACCCAAAGGTGGACCCAGCGCAGTCTGACTACATCCATGTGGGCCGTATGGACACCAACACTTGACGTGTTAGGTTTATAGGGAGCCGATCGACTAGACCGTTGGGCTGGGCCTTATACTAAGGTCACTTCATGTATTGGGCCAAAGTTTTGGGCTAAGGGATCAAGATCTGTTTTGTGGGTTTGCTAGTACACTGTGGTGCAAAGTTTAATCTCGTCTATGTGATGTCACCTTTATCTATTGCCAGTATGTTCATCTCAGTTTCCATCATACTGTTAACTTTATTAGTTTATAGATTGATCGTAGTAGGGCTTACCAGTCTTTTTGACTGACCTGTTTTCTTTCGCTTCTTTTCTTCCGTTTACCCCCCCCCCCCCCACAGGTTCTCAGGGAGGGACTACATCTGCTTAGTGGATCTTTGACTTGCTTGTTGGATAGCTCATGTATGGATCTGAGCTAGCTGTGGCTTATCTTTTATTTCTGGGGATTAGTACTGATGTTTTACCATGTATTTTGTTATCACGTATCTAGACTGATGTTGTATTTTGGATCATGACATTTTGATATTATGTACTTGACTATGTTGGTTTTCTGAAATGATGATGATGGGTTTTTATCTGCTACCGCTGCTTTACTTATATTTATTTTTATATATTCTGTCTTGTGATATCTCTGTGCAAGTTTACCTTCACAATAACGCCCCTCCAAAGCTAGTACATTCTAAGGAGTGATCCTAGTGGAGGTGGGGTGTTACACACACCGAAGTAATTATTTATTTTATTTCCCAATCCCAACCTATTTATCCCCTGGAGAAAACTGGCAATACTCCATATCTAACACCACAGTATTATCGGTAAAATTAATTACCATTTCACGTTCAAATCTAATTAAAGATTTAACTATCGCTTTGGAGGAAAACTGGTGGTACTCCATTCTCGATCACCCTTCAGATTTGACAATTTAAATTATCAATTCACATTTCAATCTAATTAAAGATTCATTAAAACTCCACTTAGTTTTAATCTTTTCAAAAATCAATATCCTGCCTTTAACTGGATTAAAGAACCAATGTCATCTAAAACACGATTCACGATAAACCCAAAATCACACTCTATTGTTAATCGGGCTAAAGAACAGGTGTTGTTCAAAACTGCTCACGATAAACCCAAAATCACACTCTATTGTTAATTGGGTTAAAGAACAGGTGTTGTTCAAAACACCGCTCACGATAAACCCAAAAACCAATTCAAATTCAGTTTCTATTAAATACTATTTAATTAATACACTTCATTAAATCTAAATAGAAAGATTTAATCTTTTTCCCTATTGGGCTTAAGAACAGTGTTAATGAAGACACCATTTACGACAAACCCAAATCACATTTGATATTAAATACAAGGCTCTGAATAGAAAATATACCGGCTTATATTCAATATCAAATCCTGAAACCAACAAATATCGTATTGGAAATAACGATATAGAATATCTTTCAAATTCCCATAACAATATCTGTATAGTCACGAAATCCAACATCGAAATATTCCGAAGATAATTTCGATTCAACTCCAGTCCAATTTACGTATCGGGAATATTGATTATTTTTAAAATCACTTTCAAATTCAATTTATTTATTTCAAAAATAAATTGATTTTAATTCTAGTTCAAAACTAGTTCATTTCGATAAAAATCTATTTTTATCTTTTCAAATGTGGAATTTCTCATCCCAGTTCTTTGCAATTCACATATTATGATTTTACATAAATTATTAATATTTTTAATAATTTTATCAAGGCCCGTACAGTAAATTTCCAACAACGGCCATCGAACTACACTTACAGCGACCTTTTCTAAAATTGATTTGGACATAATTCCAAATCCAACCGTTAGATTTCAAATTTCTAATATTAATTGGAAAGCTCTTTTCGATACGAACCCAACGGTTCCGGTTTTAGGAGAATCCGACGGTCGGATCTCCCGTAATGTCCATTCGAAGTCAATGGTCGAAATTCACGAACTGCCGCGACGCGGCGCGTTCTATTCAGGCCATTATATATAATATATATATTATATATATTTCGTCGATTTCCTTTTAAAACGTATTTTATAAATTGTTTTAAATTCGTTTTCAAAACCATTTCAACTCTATATTCAATTTCAAATCAAAATTGAATATTTCCTATCATTACTATATAAATGATAATATTTTCAAAACATTATATTTTGAAATCACTTCCTTTTCAATATTCTTTATAAAAACAAATATAATCGATATAAATATCGTTCACGTCAAAATAGCGCAACTCTAATCAACACGGCTTTATATATTTCAATAAATTCGTTATTCTATTCAACAAATAAATATTTATTCTATTCAACACATGAATCTATATTTCTTTCAACACACGACTAATCTCAACACATGAGTACTGTCAACACACAACTATTTTTATATTCAACACATGAATTTTCTTTTATAATATTCGTTATTTTCCCGATTGGAATGAGACCCAATCAATCACCATATAATGTTAATTATATGGATTCCATACAACACATGTATATAATAGCAATGATAAACAATCAACCATCATCCAAGGTGCACCACACAACTGCATAAGCATCAAATATAAATAATTAACGCTTACACAGCCTGTCGACCAATCGATCGACATATAATTAAATAATTGGGATTAGTGTACGCCAAATATCATCCCAATACCCGTGTGGGGTTTCAAACAATCAAACACAGATTTTATTTGTGTAGTTGGGCGATGTGTAAAATTTATCGACCCAATCAATATCAATCAAATCAGTGTATATAAACAAATCGGCCGATTTGTTTATAAATATTTATTTATTCACTTTCACGTTAAAAATTATATTTTTAACGATAATTAATTTATTTCAACCATCTACATTTTATTATCTATTTCACATCAACTACACAAACAAATTTCCCAACACATCAAACAAGCATACAAGCCGTTCATGGTCTGTGGACGACACTTCTATTGTAGGAAATCTTGTCGTTCTCGCCTTTCGTCACTTTCGTTGCCCGTAGCCACTACATATATAAAAATCACATTTTTATATTGTTGCTATGTATATAAAAATCATATATTTATAATCACTCCATATGGATAAAAATTCTATTTTTACACCGCTACTATATAGATAAAAATTCTATTTTTACATCGCTACTATATAGATAAAAATTCTATTTTTACATCGCTACTATATAGATAAAAATTCTATTTTTACATCGCTACCATATAGATAAAAATTCTATTTTTACATCGCTACTATATAGATAAAAAAATTCTATTTTTACATCGCTACTATATAGATAAAAAAAAATTCTATTTTTACATCGCTACTATATAGATAAAAAATTCTATTTTTACATCGCTACTATATAGATAAAAAATTCTATTTTTACATCGCTACTATATAGATAAAAAAAATCTATTTTTACATCGCTACTATATAGATAAAAAATTCTATTTTTACATCGCTACTATATAGATAAAAAAATTCTATTTTTATCACGCTATTCTCTATATAAAGACTTCGCCTTTTCAAATATAAAGATGTCGCCCTTTCTATTTCATCACTATAAAAATCACAATTTTATTTTGCTACATATATAAAGATGATATTTTTACTATCTTACCTATATAAAAATTATATTTTTATACTTCTACGACATAAAAGATTATATTTTTCATCTTCTACAATATAAAAGATTATATTTTTCATTGCAAAAATTAATTAAACAAAACAAAATAAAATAAATAGAGGGCTTACATTGCTTTAAGGAGGAGCGGAGGGGGTTTCACCATTGGCGGGGCTGAGGATCGACGGCGGGTCTCCAGAGGTGGCGGCGGAGGTGTCTAGGCGGCGGAAGGGGTTCGAACGGTGGCAGGGGGCTAGGGTTTCGGGTGGTGGCGGCTACAGGGCAGGGGGGGCTGCGATATCGCGAGGGAGGAGAAGGAAAGAAGGAGGAGGAGGTGAAGATCGGAGGGAGGGGGCGGCGGCGGTCGGAAAAAGGGGGGTGGGGCGTTATCGACGCGTTTTTTTTTCCTTTCTTTTTTTCGATTTCGAACTGAATTATAACGGGGGGGGGGGGGGGGGGGCAGAGGAGATAAGGGGAAGAGAGAGGTTTTTTTTAATTATTTTAATTTCAAAAAGTTGACTTTTACATACGACCTATAAACGAGGCCTACCGCCTGTCGTCCATAGCTAATTACCCTCATTCCGAACACAGTGGGATATGTATCGTAAGCTGATTCGATCGTTTCGATCAGTTTTCGTCAAAATCAACATATAACTCTATATATTGAATTTGAACGAGCGTTTCAATTTACCGGGGTCACATACTAACTCTAAAAATTCCCGAAAAATATTTTCTAGCGTCGTATTGACGATACGGTCCTAACAAAACTAGTTTCGTCGAATTCTGAGAACGTTTGAAAAATGGTCATTTTCTAGTCGATTAAAATCAACTGAAACTGGTCAAACGCGTTTTCCTTTGCCACGCTCACATATTGATTCGAAAAATTATGAAATTTGAAACCTAGCAATAATTTGACATCGCGGATCCAACAAAAGTGGTTTCGTCGAAATCCGAGGTCGTTTGCAAAATTTCCATTTCTAAGAGCTTGAATTCCATAGCGACTATTCAGAATTTTCAACTGGACATATCTTTTGATTCCCGCTACGAAATTTCGGTTTTTCGGATTCGTTGGAAAGATATTCCCAATTAGATCCTATTATTTTGGCTTCACTAAAATCTGGTTTATTTTTCACTCGGTACATTCAATTGAAGTTTGAAATCGAATTATCGAACTACCGCGCCATTTTCAATTCTATTTATAATTATATATAATTATTTATATTCTAACGACGACGTATATAAATATATACGTTCTATTTCTATTCAAAATAAATTTTCGTCGATATTATTTAAAATAATTCATTTTAAATAATCAAAATTCGCTAAAATTGCCAAAATAAAATTTTTAAACTGGCCCAGATTTTCGGGTTGTTACAATAATTAATCACCAAGATCATAAAGCAAATATCAAAGTTGCACGTTAGCATTCCAAAATAAGTTCACATTAATAAAATAAAAAAGGTCAAATAAATTTGGTTTTTGAAAGAAAAAATTGCCCAATAAAATCCCATCCGAAAAAATTGTGTATCTACTTAAATGGTTGTTGCAAATTTCTATTATGAAACAATTGACTGAAAAAAATTATGATAAGAAGATTAATTTGCAATATCAAATTTATTTACCAAATCCATTGTAGTCCAGCCCGGTTAGGGTACCTGGCTTTCACCCAGGCGACCCGGGTTCAAATCTCGGCAATGGAATCTTTTTTTTTAGCTCCTTGTCCAATTAACTGTATATTATCAATGTAGTATGTTAGAAGATTTCTAAAAGTTGTACATAAAACAAATTTAGGCATAATTTTATGAGATACACATCCATTGATGATTTTTTTTTCTTAACTGCTTTAAATTGCAAAATCCATATGTACATGGAAAGTTGCAACCAACATTTTACACAAACATGGTTGTAAAAATATCTTGTGAATTTAAATCTCGTTTCAAATCAAACTTCTTCATTTGTGATTCAATTTATATTCTGATTCAAACTCGCAATTGAGAAAAATGATTCAATCCATACTGACATATGCAATATACTTACTTGAATCCATAGGACCACAATTCCTAATCCAATGTCTAAATAGAATAAACATGAACAAGAGAAATAATTGAATTTCAAATATCGATGTAGAAGTTCAAACATCGAAATTCAATTCAAAAACTATGCAAAACCTTGACATATGGTTCTTTTGAATCTACGATATAAATTTAGAAGTTCATGATGTGACATGATTTCCATTTTGAAAACTTCACAAATATTATAAACTGGTTTTCATGTTTCTTTATTTAGTAAAATATACGTTCACATCAAAAATATCTCAAATTCATACTTATTTCCTTGAACTTTTTTTAACCAATTGCCCACGTATTGTTATTCTAAAGACATGAGTACTTAAAAAAGTACTCAAGACGGTCTGCACAAGAACAAACTTATACCAAATGATCAACCCTCCAGAATTAATCATATCGACCTTTAACAGAGATATAAGAAACACTTTCACTGCCAGAAAAAAGACCTGAGAGATTTAAAAAAAAAACAAATTGTTTGTTTTTTCCCAAATTACTTTTAGTATGCGGTAAACCCACTTGTACATGAAAAGGGTTACAAACAAATTATTACAAAATAAATAAATGGAATAAATTGGATTTCTTGTTTCTTCAATTTCTAAGATATATGCATATTCATAGATTAATATAACTGGTAAACCCCTGAAACAAAAGGATGTACTTCAAAGTGCATTGCACTTAATAATTATGCTTAACGATTAATAGCACATAACAAGTAACAGTAACTATCACGAAACTTTATGCACATGAATAATATCCCCATGATAAAATCACATATATTAGCTTGTGATTAAACCAAGACGGCTCATTTATGAATCTAGAGATCTAACTAACTAAAAACAACACAAGTTCAAACTAAAATAAAAAATCCGGAACAATGCTTATCCTTCTTCGCTACTGGACGAGAGGGAGACCACAAACAATTCAAAATTCCCTGAATCCAAAGCTGCAATGCGAACCCAAAAAAATTACCCAAATAATCCTTACCGGCTTTGCTATCTGAGCTTGCAGATGACAGCTATGTGACTAGCCAGCGGATTCTCGAAGAGGATACATGAAATGCTAACTGCTCCTGGATCAACTCCTCTATTTGGTCTGATATCGTCCGGTTTGCAAATTTTACATTAGGGTTTTGATAGCTTTGTTATGGGACAAAAAACAAAGGGATTCTTACTGACATGCCAAATTATTTGCTTAGGTGCATCAATTTAAAAAGAAAAAAGAATTTGTAAGGGGGTATCAATACAGAGAGCACTCCCTAATAAATAAAGTTTATTTTACCAAATTAGTTTCTTTTACAATAATCCTTTTTATAGTTGTTAATTAAAATAAATTACACGGTATACTAGTCGGATTACACCAGATTTTTATACCAAATTATCAATAATTCTCATTTGTCGATATGCATTAGATCAGATGAAAATATATCATTCATAGGAAATCGATATGCACATATTGAACATTTTTTTATACGGTATCCCACCGCCGAATTTATTGATACACCCTATTTCCCTCACTTCGGCAACCCGACAACGAATACAAATTTCAAAAATGATGAATAATGTCGAACAAAAGTATATAATACAATATACCTACAACGTTCATGTCGTTATGTAGTAATTCACCAATTTCGGCGATGATAAATCGAAAAAAAAAATGATCATCTTCCACCAAACAAAATTTGACACTACGGCGTTGGGCTCCTGAGACTAGCATAATAGAAACCCTAACCTTCATTGTTTCTAGGACATTATACAATCGACCTTGTCGACGGCTTCTTCATCATTTTTGGATCTTAGGAGGAGCTTTTCACATTCTTTGTTCGCACCATTATTTCTTCCCAAACGATCGCATTTTTTGTTTGCAAATAATTTAGGGATTTGGTTTTTTGCATTTGAAATTGATTGGGATTTGGGATGGTAACTGATGTTATTACCATGGTAAAAGGGGAACGCAAAAAATTAAGTATGTGACCCACCTAACATTCTTTTTATGATTGAAGTGTTTTTGAAATTTGACCATCTCTTAACAATATTTGGAGTGTCAATAACAACGCCAAAAAAAAAGTTTATTCGTTTCAACTGCTTTAGCACCGAGCAGAGATGATGTACTACCGGAAGAAAAGAAAAGATGCTTCTGGGTTCGCAAAGCATTTGTTAATCACGCAAACGTAAGACAGTTTGTTGTGCAGCTTGGTTTGAAGGCGTATGGTGTTAGATTCGTGTTGGTACAATTCTTAATTATGACAAAAAAAGGGGTACTGTTATTGACGCTCCAACTATTGTTAAGGGAAGATCATTTTCTAAAAACACTCCATTGTTTGAAAAATTGTTAAGGGGATACACAAACATATTATTTCACACTACTCAATATTCCCAGATTGCCCCTTCAAAATGGATTAAAAATAACTTATTCGACAAGGGAAACCGAATTAAAATAAGAAGTTCGTCACCGCTGCACCGAATGCAGCATGTAATCAATTATATATGTCTTTGACAGTGATATGTCGAAAATTAATAATCATTTCGGTGCATTGCCTCCGTAATTATAAATTTCGGCATATTTATGTTGAAAAAAAATAGTTTGATCCTATTCCTCTGAGAACGCTTATCCTTTAGGATGTAAAAAAATCGATACATGCGAATCGAAAAAGTAAATTACAACGGCCCTTGCAATATTTATTAAGGTAAAATTACCATTATTTGTTAAGGAGATAAATGGGTAATAAGGTAAAATTACCTTTATTTGTTGAGGGGCTATTTTCCTCTTTGCTACTCCCTTTAACAAATTTTGAAAATAAAATAAAATGGCCCTCCCTTAACAATATTTGGAGTGTCAATAACAATGCCCAAAAAAGAGCCATAAAAATATGTCTGTCCGAAAATGTATTTTTTTTTCCGAATGTTATCCGTCCATTTTTCGGCTCGTACGAACAATGTTTGACTCAACTCCTTGTCTGGTCCATGTACATAAGTCTTATAGGACAAGACACTAGCATCTCTCTATTCGGTCCGGTATGTTCGATTAACACCTCTAAAATTAGGGTCTAAGCGTCAGGCCATCCAATAATACAAATCAATGTGAACTAATAATAATTCCCGTCACTGATATGTATTAATTTATCAAATACTACCATAGCAGAAGAATTTGAAGTTCTATCATTACTTTTGGAAGTTTTCTCTCTTCTCCTTAATCGTCTCTAGGTATTTTATTTTCTAATTAATTAATTACTTTACACGTATTTACCGATTCTCTCTATCATTTCATCTCTTTTGTCATTTTACATTTTGGTATGAACAGTATAAGTTTATACAATGATTTATAAATATTTTATTGGTTAGCTTATAATATTCATATTTAAGCCCACCAATATAAATTAATTACATAATCCAAAATTTAGGAACCAATATATCTTATAAATACTAAGGAATGACAATATTATGATTTTTACTCCTAATAGCTATGATTTTTTTATATAATTAATTACAAAATGCCTCTCAATTTTATACCAGTATTTTATATTTAAGACTATATGTTATTACCAATTACATAATATGAAAATTATTTAAATAATTTTCACAAACTATTATTCATTGTATCATCTAAAATTCACATGAATATTCCCATATTTATCTTGTAATATCCCGTGTTTTTAGCAGTTAAATATTTAATTTATTTTATTTTTAAATATTTATTTAGAATAGATTTGAAATATATATTCAGTTTATAAAACAAAGTTTTAACGTTAAAATATTTCATTTGCATAGATTCGGTAACATCGGTTTATTATTATTCGAAATTAACTGTTCTGGAATTTATTTTATATTGTATCTATGTTTTATAAGATTGAAAAAGGAAGAAATATACATAACCTAGGGACAGTGATAGTAGATAATTCGACTACACCGGTTTAGTTAATATGGTGGCTAGATTGTATAACACATATGATCATATATGGGATTTAAATCAAGGTTAAGGGATTGGAGTTCGAATAAACTTCTTGGTAACTAGGTTAAACAAGTTTATTAACTAATTAAACAAGTTTATTAGTCAAAACTTTAAGTGTCACCAACAATTTAAAATGGCCGAGAAGCATGGCAGAAGGAAAGATAGCAAGTACATTAAATACAAACATGAAAATCTATATTCGTATATAGCAGCTAAGGAAAAACAGTGGATGTACAACCAAATCTCATATACAAAGAAAATTCACTGATACAATGTTTGAAAAGAGAGAGAAAAATAAAATATATAAAATCCTATGCTATATCCGCAAAGATCTCTGCTGACCATCACGAGATTAATACTGTCACCAACATGAAATCAACCTGAGAAGGAAAAAGGGAAAACAACTATTAATAGCTAGTATATATATATATATAAAGTTGAAGATTTCAAAGAAAAAAAAAAGAGAAGAAAAATATCTGCAAAATATCATAACAGTTAAGAACAGATCAGGAACAACTAATTACAACAAGTCTATATCATACATATTTATCGCAGGGGATCAAAACAGATTTTTCATACATTCAGAAAAACCTTATGTACCAATTTGTCTGCCTTATATATATTTGCATCAGTTTCAAATCTGAAACCAAAAGATACGGTTGTGTATACAAGTACGAACAAGATGAAAAGACAATACAATAGCTTCATAGCATCTATAGGTAAACAGTTCGGTCATGTACATAAGATTTGGTACAGAAAATCAATGCAAATTCTCAGACAAGTACTACCATACTTTTAAAAATCAAATACAGGAATCTAAAATAGGTGGATTCTCCAATTTCTGAATGAAGTAACAATGCATAGCCTTACTAAGTCTAAGCCCTAACCAGTCGATCAGAGTAGGTATACGTCTGAACAGGGTAGTACATCACTAAATCAACACAAATCTTTACATTACCCTGTCAAACATCATTTATATCACCAACAAATTGATCTCACAGCATAGCTGAACGAAAGGTAAACGCCTAAAACTAGGCACAGCTCAAACCCTAAGCTACGATTTTACAACCAAATGGACGTCGTTCACCAAACCGCAAGTATAAATAGAGGTCACACACAACATTTCAGAACACAACAAAATTCGAAACCAAAAAGGAAATAAAAACCAAGATTAAATTTGGGAATAAAGTACTTAGCTTTTGATGATAGGGTTCGGTCAGCAGCTTCAGTCTCGTCTGTGGGTAGCAACGGCGGAGCATCGAGGTGGTCAGCGGAGGAAGCGACTGAGTTCTAGGGTTTGGGGTTGACCGATGATAAGGCGAGGGTTGTTGAAGGGGTATTAGGGTTTGCAGAACCATCCGGGTAAGGTTTAAGGGTGGATCGAAGGGCGGAAGTGGTGTTCGACACCATTAATTTCTGATTTGCTAAAGTTCGAATGGGGATTAGGGTTTTTCCTTTCGATTTGAGCAAATGAGGAGGCGGTTGGTAAATGAATGGAAGGATCGGGAATGAGGGTTTTAAGGTGGAAGCGGGTAGTGGGCTTTGGGCTGGTGAATTTAAGGTAAGGCCCAAAGTTTTTAATTCAAAGAAATTTCAAGTTTTAAATTTAATTTGTTTATGAAATTCGTTTTACGATATCTCACTCGTATGTTATCGGATTTACGCGCCGTCAGTTGCGTTTGGATCGCAGGGACGAGACCTACGCAATGACACTGACTGGGAGTCAATCGGACGCAGTCGAAGATTCAAGGAATTCTGAACGTCCGATTAAATTAAAATGGAACAAACAAGTCGACCATCGACCGGAAACAAACTCTGGTGAGTTAATTCTCACACCTTCTGGAATACTGTGATGTGGTACACTCACAGTAAAATATATTTTTCAGTTAACAATTTAAATTGGCTAATTTGATGCGATGGATGCAAATTGTTTGTTGGTTGATGGTTGCAGTTAATTAAATATATTCTGCCAATTATTTAATTCGTATATTGTCATCAACTGACATCTGTGATGCAGAGAAGGACAGGTTGGAGGGATCCAACCGGATTCCTTAAATTTACTGTGTTTTTGTTTGTTGTGTATATATATGTTGTTCACCTTGACTGACACCAAAACCTGTCCGTGTGTTGATAGTTGAATAGAGATACACCTGTGTTGTGTTTAAAATCAACCCGTAGTGTTGATTTGGTAAATGGGCAGTAAACGGTCTAGGATGAGTTGTCTCTGACTTTAGTTGACTATTGGGTGAATTGACGCAGTGTTAGAGTTATGAATTATTTTATAACTGGAGTTAAGTTTTAAATTAAATTATATAAGGGAGTTGAATGGAAATTATAAATATCTACTTTAATTGGGTTTAAAGGATTTGTTTAAAAGGGGTTATACAGTGTTGAAGACAGCAGAGAAAACCCAAGGTGTTACCTACGGGTTGGGTAAATTAGACAATTGTTTTTATACAATCAAAGTTGATTTTGAATCAATTTAGATATTAAAAAGGCAAAATAACAAATGTAAATCAGTTACTGCTAACTAATATGTACTGTTAGATAAAACCAAGTGTTTGGTTGCAATTTAGATGAATTAAATAGATTTAATTTTTCTAAAGTATTCTTTAAACTTGACGGAGGGTTTAAAGTGTAATTAATCTTCGATTAACTAAATAAAAAGGAAATTTTCTTGAATTGTTCAGTGTAAATTTTTAGGGTAATCCTCGATTAACTAAACCTTAAGATAAGTATCAAATTGGTCAGGGTTAATAAAGTAAAGTATTATGTATCAGCTTTTAAAAATGATAATTACACTATTTTAAAGAAATGGCCAAATGAACTATATATATATAAGTACTATTCGAAGTGAATTATTGTTTTAATTAATAAGGGTTAAAACGATGGGTTTTAAAAGGGAACTCATGTAATTGATTTGATGGTGTAAAGGGTTTTTAAATAAAAAGGTGTGTTGATAATAAAGATGTACTTAATTAAAGGGGTTTTAAAGTGTAACTCCGTTAGGAGTGATTAAGCATCGATAATTTTGATCAAAGTCAAAATGAGGATTTTAGAAAGGTTTTTACAAATCCAGGTTATCAAGCAGGATTGGGAATTTGGGTTGAAAAGGAAACACAAAATGTTGAAAGAGTTTTACTTAATTGTCAATTAAGTAAGGAAAACTCAAACGGAACGAAATTCCAAGGGAAAAGTAAGGTGGTGTTTTAGATGGATGTTGGATTAAACAAGAAATTAAGTAAAAGATTTGGAACAAGGATTTCAATTATAAGTATCGGTTTATAAAACCAGACTTGGGATCAGAAGAGGAAACGAGAATTTTGTATCGGTGGTTAAGTGGTTAAACTAATATTGTTCTAAGATAAGAACGTCGTCAATCAAGGTCTGAGAGGTAACTAAAATACCCCAACTTGGTTGGCTTCACTATTATCGAGGAATGGTATTAGTTTGGGATAGGTGAAAAGTGTTGAGTTTGGGCTTTACCCTATATAAGAATACCAAACACCAATGCAAGGGTTTTGGAAAGAAATAAATGCTGTGAATAGTGATTTCAAAAAGAATAAGAATATTGATTTCCAATTATTTTGAATATTTGTTATTCAGCTAGAGTTGATCAAATATCGTATTTAAGTTAGGGTAGTCAAATATAGTAAATCAAGAAGAGTTTCCATTGCGTACGACTACTAGCGTAATTCGCAGGGCTGTAGATAGCCTACGGCGGTCAGATGTTTCCTGAGGGAATCAGGCGTAACCATTGTGATCGCTGTGATCTAGAGTCGAGCAAATGGAGTTAAGTTGAGTCTTACTTAATCGATAAGAGTAACCAAGTTAAGTTAGTCGAGTTAAATAGGTAGAGCTAGGCGAGTTAGAGTTAATCGATCAAAGTAAATCAATTAGAGTTAATCGGAGACAATTTGGTTTATATAGTTAAGTATGTTTTAAAAGGAGTCAAGTTGTGTTAAGTGTTGAATCGACAAAACCCATTGTTTGCACACTATTGTTATTCGATAGTTAAAACACCGACTATCGAAGTTGACCAATACGATTGTTGGTTCGGAAAGACCGGGATCGAATTATATTCGAATACCATTTCGACCAGCAAATACGTGAAGACGTCGTTGAAGACGGAGTAAGTGAAGACCGTTGATCTTCCTAAGCGGAAGAACTACTGATTGGATTTCTCTGGTTTAGCGGCTAAAGATATTTCAACAGTGATTCTGTCGTGATTGGAATCTACGGGTTGCAAGGACTTCTCG
Source organism: Allium sativum (assembly GCA_030737875.1). Classification (NCBI taxonomy): domain Eukaryota; kingdom Viridiplantae; phylum Streptophyta; class Magnoliopsida; order Asparagales; family Amaryllidaceae; genus Allium; species Allium sativum. Next base: position 61,542,224 of record CM060927.1, on the reverse strand, counting down.
CTGCTGATCCATGGGGTGATTCCTATATGAGATGCAGTAGGAGGATACCTTCGGTTCATCCTGTTCCTGGATGACTTGTATGGACGGATGTTTGACAGAGTATTTCCAAAAGGAATTACGCAAGTTGATTTCTCCAAACGTACCATAGTTGATGGCGGAGAAAAGGTTATTCTCTAGCCATATAGCAAGAGTATGTTTGCGGACGTCAATCAGTGTGATCTGGCGGATCTGACGATGTGGCATTCAAAGTATATGATGACCAGATATGTTCTGACCTCAAGCCTCATCAACCGGGAAATGACAAAAATCGGGCAGGCAGCATGGCTATGTGGGTCGCTCCCATTAGGATGTATGATCACCTATCTAGAGAAATTCCTATTGCTTCTTAATCTATGTTCGATGCTGTCCCTTATCGGGAGACGGTGGTTTGAGCCCAACCGTCGGTGATATACATTCGATACACTCAAGCAAAATGAGTGGTCGGTCGTGTGAGGGCCGGGTTGCAAGACGTTCTTGTTGAACCCAGTATATTCGCCTCTAGAGATACACGTGCGGAAGGTGGTCCCATACCTTGTCAAGTTGGAAACCAATATCCAATAAGCGCCCGCGGTTTCGATTGTATACTATATATGGGGAGCGTGAGATGCAAGCGTTCCTCTAGATTGATATTTATTTGTATTAGACATTATGATAATATCAGATCAAGTTATGATTTTCAAAAATGGTTTGGGTTATAGTAAGGTAAAAACCATCCGTGTTTATGTGTGGGCTAGTCTTACTATTATCCTTTTGTTCATAAAGGATTTTCAAAGTTAAACAAGTGTGTGTTATGTGAATTTATCACTGATAGTATTCCAGACTGACCCGGTGTATTTTGTTTTAAATCAAATGTGCTCGGGTCAGACCGAGTATGTTCCAGGTTAGGTTTCACTTGGAGTTTCAGGTGCTAGAAGCAGGTGGCTTCACCGCTAGTATATAAAGCTATTATTCCGCTGTGATTGATATATGCTGTACTCTGATGATTGGTATGTATATACAGTTTTTTGTATAAAGGATTTGTGATATTATATTTTATTCGTTCCGCTGTGAGATCCTGACGTGTTCTTCTTCTTTCTTCTATTCTAATACTTCTTTCTTTCTTTTCTCACCCTCTAAATTCTTTCTCATGACAATCTGGGGGTTCGATACTTGGATTTTTGACAAGCGATACGGGTTTATGTATTGTTGTCGAGAATTCGAGCGTCGACTTTTCCCCCGGGTCGTTACAGTGGTATCAGAGTTGTTGGTTTAGTAATAACCTTGGCTCTGTGGTGTAACTCGATAGAGATGGGGTTAGTAATACCCTAGATTGAGTTTGAGTGTGTATGTATATATATATATATATATATATATATGAGAGCGTATTTGTAGATTTTATATACCAATGTTTTGTATTGTGTTGTGGGTCGGTTCAAGTGTTGAAAAGCGTTGAACTGATAAGGAACACAATATTGTTTAGTAAAGAGGGTAAATGAAATAATTTTACCCGAAATTTATTTTTGTATAGAAAAGAGATAATTTTCTCAAATTATTTTGATGTGGTGTGTTGACTGATTTGAATGGAATTCAAAATTTGGTTAAAATTTTGAATTTGAAATTTAACAGGGTAAAGTGAAATCGAATTTAAGCATTAACAATGATATTGAAAATAAATTAAGAAATGGCGTTGAAATTAAATAAATTTGAATTAAAATGGGAAATATAATGAATGATAATCAATCAAATATGAATAATCGAGTGGTATTCAAATATGTTGAATTCAATTAAATAGTAATATTGAACGTGGATTCAGTTGATTGATTGAGTTTGGTGTGCCTTGATTATTGATTGGGTTTTGTGTGCTTATTAGATTGGGTGAATATAAAATTCATCCATGGTTTAATGAAGAATTAAATAAACTGAAACCCGGGAAAAATGAAGTGTTATTCAAATATATTTTAAAAATTACCAGAATTTACAATATTTTCCTACCTTAGCAATTTCGAGGACGAAATTATTTTAAGGGGGGAAGAATGTAATATCCCGTGTTTTTAGCAGTTAAATATTTAATTTATTTTATTTTTAAATATTTATTTAGAATAGATTTGAAATATATATTCAGTTTATAAAACAAAGTTTTAACGTTAAAATATTTCATTTGCATAGATTCGGTAACATCGGTTTATTATTATTCGAAATTAACTGTTCTGGAATTTATTTTATATTGTATCTGTGTTCTATAAGATTAAAAAAGGAAGAAATATACATAACCTAGGGACAGTGATAGTAGATAATTCGACTACACCGGTTTAGTTAATATGGTGGCTAGATTGTATAACACATATGATCATATATGGGATTTAAATCTAGGTTAAGGGATTGGAGTTCGAATAAACTTCTTGGTAACTAGGTTAAACAAGTTTATTAACTAATTAAACAAGTTTATTAGTCAAAACTTTAAGTGTCACCAACAATTTAAAATGGCCGAGAAGCATGGCAGAAGGAAAGATAGCAAGTACATTAAATACAAACATGAAAATCTATATTCGTATATAGCAGCTAGGGAAAAACAGTGGATGTACAACCAAATCTCATATACAAAGAAAATTCACTGATACAATGTTTGAAAAGAGAGAGAAAAATAAAATATATAAAATGCTAAATCCGCAAAGATCTCTGCTGACCATCACGAGATTATTACTGTCACCAACATGAAATCAACCTGAGAAGGAAAAAGGGAAAACAGCTATTAATAGCTAGTATATATATATATAAAGTTGAAGATTTCAAAGAAAAAAAAAGAGAAGAAAAATATCTGCAAAATATCATAACAGTTAAGAACAGATCAGGAACAACTAATTACAACAAGTCTATATCATACATATTTATCGCAGGGGATCAAAACAGATTTTTCATACATTCAGAAAAACCTTATGTACCAATTTGTCTGCCTTATATATATTTGCATCAGTTTCAAATCTGAAACCAAAAGATACGGTTGTGTATACAAGTACGAACAAGATGAAAAGACAATACAATAGCTTCATAGCATCTATAGGTAAACAGTTCGGTCATGTACATAAGATTTGGTACAGAAAATCAATGCAAATTCTCAGACAAGTACTACCATACTTTTAAAAATCAAATACAGGAATCTAAAATAGGTGGATTCTCCAATTTCTGAATGAAGTAACAATGCATAGCCTTACTAAGTCTAAGCCCTAACCAGTCGATCAGAGTAGGTATACGTCTGAACAGGGTAGTACATCACTAAATCAACACAAATCTTTACATTACCCTGTCAAACATCATTTATATCACCAACAAATTGATCTCACAGCATAGCTGAACGAAAGGTAAACGCCTAAAACTAGGCACAGCTCAAACCCTAAGCTACGATTTTACAACCAAATGGACGTCGTTCACCAAACCGCAAGTATAAATAGAGGTCACACACAACATTTCAGAACACAACAAAATTCGAAACCAAAAAGGAAATAAAAACCAAGATTAAATTTGGGAATAAAGTACTTATGTAAGAACCCGTAACTTCCCCGTGAAGGAAAGCACGAATACTTTGAGAACAACACACAAAAGGACGCATACGGAAGAACATTTCATTGTTATTACAACAATTCCATCAGATACAAGAATATACAGAGTATAAATGAATAAATTACATTCGATAAATATCAGAGATTACAATAAATGACATAGCAGCGGAAAATAATACAAAAGCACAACTAGAAGTGATGCACGGATACAGAGCTTTCCGAGCATCGTTCCAGCTGTAAATCAGGACCCTGTGAATATAAATCTGCAAAACCAAAACTACTAGCTGCCCGTGCGGAAAATAGGGGCACCCAGAGTTTAGGTTAAAACAATAAACTCCAGGTCAGTCATGTGACTGGTGTGAGAACTAAAACAGTTATAATTCTTTATTTTTAAAGTTAGGTAAATCAAGGGACCACGCCATATAACACGGAACGGGTTTCCTCCCAAGAATACCAGTGCATAAAATAAACAGTGCAATGCTAAATAAACAAAAATGAAGCTGTTATAAGACCCAGGTCCCATCACACAATGCAACGCAAGCCGGAGGATAGGGTTTTCCCTTATAACAGCCAAAGCATGCTTGATACGTTTAAAAACACATTATTTGATACTATTATAAGTGTATAGTGTCAAAACAATTTCAATCATAAATATCAATCATAGGCGGCATGGGTACCATCTATCATGTCGCCATACTAGTTCTACAATTAAAACCGCAATACACGTATTGGAAATTGGATTCCGTCATGAGCCGAGGCAAGGGGCAAGCTCCTCTCCGCGTTCGAGACACTCTAGCAAATGTCCCAGGACCCCACTATGATCCTTGGATCTTCAGGGCCGGTCCTCTCTTACTTTTGAGGATTAGTTATTCCTGAACACACGTTTCCCGGTCCTTACAGACCTATATCCGAGGCGCCTCGCATTCCAACAACCACACAGGTGAAAAGTATATAAATGTCAGGGCTGGTAGGTCACTGACACCACCCTAGCTAGAAAGAAACGTCGTGCTCTCCCTGCAGTCACTATCCCGTTTTTGACTCATACCGAGGTGTGAGGCTCGCGAATTCACGCTATACACAAAGCTACGCCACACAGGCCGTGCTTTGATCATCACCACAAGACTTTGCTTTTCAACAGAAGCCTTGATCAATTGCCACTTACGCATGCCACACAGGCAATTCACTCCATGCGCTTGATATCCATCAATATATAACCCCTGAGCTCGTACGTCTCAGAGAAGGGCGTTAAGCAAGAGAATAAATTCTCCGCCGCCAAACAGATATATATTTAATAGAGATCAATCACACGGACTAAAATCCAATGTCGGACACACAGTCCATTTACAAGTCCATTCTGGGTCTGAACGAAACCGGAGGCACTTTCCTCGCATATCCATCCATCTCCAGGTACGTCTGGACGATCACCAACTGATTCCCTCATCCTGGGTGTACAGCCCAATCAAGATCATCAGTAATCACCCAAACGATGTGAAGACTTCCGGTCTTCAACCACCGTCTTCATCTTCGACATCTCGTCGAATCGATTATTCAGAATGGGTATAAACCCGGCCTTTCTGAATAACCCACGTATATAATAAACGAATGTTACACAAACACAACAAACGCCTCATCCCAATTCAGAATATTCTTTTATTCACAAAATCACATTCTTAGGGAAAGGTTCCCATTAATTTTATCCAAGATAAATTCTTCTAAATTTATTCTTTAATCCTCCTTTGGATATCATTTCAACTAGTCGGGATTAACGAACCACTCCGAAGTAATTATTTATTTTATTTCCCAATCCCAACCTATATATCCCATGGAGAAAACTGGTAATACTCCACATCTAACACCATGGTGTTATCGGTAAAATTAATTACCATTTCACGTTCAAATCTAATTAAAGATTTAACTATCGCTTTGGAGCAAAACTGGTGATACTCCACTCTCGATCACCTTTCAGGTTTGATAATTTAAATTATCAATTCACATTTTAATCTAATTAAAGATTCATTAAAACTCTACTTAGTTTTAATCTTTTCAAAAATCAATATCCTGCCTTTAACTGGGTTAAAGAACCAATGTCATCAAAACACGATTCACGACAAACCCAAATCACATTTGATATTAAATACAAGGCTCTGAATAGAAAATATATCGGCTTATATTCAATATCAAATTCTGAAACCAACAAATATCGTATTGGAAATAACGATATAAAATATCTTTCAAATCCCCATAACAATATTTGTATAGTCACGAAATCCAACATCGAAATATCCCGAAGATAATTTCGATTCAGCTCCAGTCCAATCCACGTATTGGAAATTATCGATTATTTTCAAAATCACTTTCAAATTCAATTTATTTATTTTAAAAATAAATTGATTTCAATTCTAGTTCAAAACTAGTTCATTTCGATAAAATCTATTTTTATCTTTTCAAATGTGGAATTTTCCAGCCCAAATCTTTCCAATTCACATATTATAATTTTACACAAATTATAGATATTTTTAATAATTTTATCAAGGCCCGTACAGTCGATTTCCAACAACGGCCATCGAACTGCACTTACAGCGACCTTTTTCGAATTTGATTTGGACATAATTCCAAATCCAACCGTTAGATTTCAAATTTCTAATATTCATTGGAAAGCTCTTTTCGATACGAACCCAACGGTTCCGGTTTTAGGAGAATCCGACGGTCGGATCTCCCGCAATGTCCGTTTGAAATAAATGGTCGAAATTCACGAACTACCGCGGCGCGGCGCGTTCTATTCAGGCCATTATATATATATAATATATATATATTATATATTTCGTCGATTTCCTTTTAAAACGAATTTTATAAATCGTTTTAAATTCGTTTCTGAAACAATTCAACTTCTATATTCAATTCAAATCAAAATTGAATTCTTCTTTATAAATCCGTTTTAAAATTCATTTCTATTCAATTCAAATTTTAATTCAATTTGAATTCATTTCAATTCACTTTCAATTCAATTTGAATTCGTTTTCAATTCATTTCGAAATCGTTTTCAATTCAATTCATTTCGAAATCGTTTTCAATTCAATTCATTTCGAAATCGTTTTCAATTCATTTCGAAATCGTTTTCAATTCAATTCATTTCGAAATCGTTTTCAATTCAATTCATTTCGAAATCGTTTTCAATTCAATTCATTTCGAAATCGTTTTCAATTCATTTCGAAATCGTTTTCAATTCAATTCATTTCGAAATCGTTTTCAATTCATTTCGAAATCGTTTTCAATTCAATTCATTTCGAAATCGTTTTCAATTCAATTCATTTCGAAATCGTTTTCAATTCAATTCATTTCGAAATCGTTTTCAATTCATTTCGAAATCGTTTTCAATTCAATTCATTTCGAAATCGTTTTCAATTCAATTCATTTCGAAATCGTTTTCAATTCATTTCGAAATCGTTTTCAATTCAATTCATTTCGAAATCGTTTTCAATTCAATTCATTTCGAAATCGTTTTCAATTCATTTCGAAATCGTTTTCAATTCAATTCATTTCGAAATCGTTTTCAATTCAATTCATTTCGAAATCGTTTTCAATTCATTTCGAAATCGTTTTCAATTCAATTCATTTCGAAATCGTTTAAAATCGATATAAATATCGTTCACGTCGAAATAACGCATCTCTAATCAACACGGCTTTATATTTTTCAAAACTCCTTTATTCTATCCAACAAATGAATATTTATCCCATTCAACACATGAATCTATATTTCTTTCAGCACACGACTAATCTCAACACATGAGTACTGTCAACACCTCACTATTTTTGTTATGTAAAATATTTTATAAAACTATGGTATCTATCGATTGATTTTTAATTAGACTCCACCGTAAAGTAGATTCTAATTTTAAATATGATAAAGATGTAATTTATTTTATTTAAAATATTCTACTCAACACATGAATAGTTTTAACACATGATCATCGTCAACACATGACTATTTTTATATTCAACACATGAATTTTCTTTTATAATATTCATTGTTTTCCCGATTGGAATGAGGCCCAATCAATCACCATATAGCGTTAATTATATGGATTCCATACAACACATGTATATAATAGCATTGAAAAATAATCAACCATCAACCAAAGTGCACTACACTGTATAAGCATCAAATATAGATATCCGACGCTTATAACAGCCTGTCAATCCACCGATCGACATATTTAATCAATCAGGATGAGTGAACTTCAAATTTCATCCCAACACCCGTGTGGGGTTTCAAATCAACAAACACACATTTTTGTTTGTGCAGTTGGGCGATGTGTAAAATTTATCGACCCAATCAATATCAGTCAAATCAGTGTATATAAACAAATCGGCCGATTTGTTTATAAATATTTTACTTATTCACTTTCACGTTAAAAATTATATTTTTAACGATAAAATATTCTATTTCAACACATGAATCTCTATTCATTTCATTTATTCAATAAATGATTATTTTTATTTTTCTAACATATTTTAGAAAATTTCGGCGGCATAACGGCACGATACTAGAAACGGGACAAGGCCTAGCCTTATCCCCGGTCTAGTGAAGGCCCACGCCATTCACACATCATCAAATCAATTCATTTCACCACACAATTCAATTTCAATCAAACAATCTCTAATCTATGCAACCAAACAAACAAGTCCATGGTCTGTGGACGGTTGTGTCGGGTGCTACTAAGCACCGTCTGCATCCTAGTATATATATAAAACTAGAAAAGAAATTGAAAGGTGAGAAATTCTCACCGATAGCTATCCAATACCACGACTCTTCATTTATAGTAATCTTCGCCTATTTCGCCTTCTTGCCGCTCTCGTTGCCCGTATTCACTACATATATAAAAATCACACATTTTTATATTTCGATGTCTTTAAAATAAAAATTACATTTTTATTTGTTCACTTTCAATTTAAAAATCATATTTTTACTTCGCTATTCAATATAGAAAAACATATTTTTACTTCTCTATTCAATATATAAAAATCATATTTTTACTTCGCTATTCAATATAGAAAAACATATTTTTAGTTCGCTATTCAATATATAAAAAACGAATTTTTAGTTCGCTATTCAATATATAAAAAAACGAATTTTTAGTTCGCTATTTTCTATATAAAGATCTCGTCTTTTTACATAAAAAGATTTTAGCTTTTCAAATATAAAGATTGAACTTTTTCATATACATCATTATAAAAATCACATTTTTATTTTTCTACACATATAAAGATGCTATTTTTAATATTGCTATAATGTAAAAACTATATTTCTAATTCTCTACATAAACGAAAATCATATTTTTACATCATCTATATAGTAAAGACTATATTTTTAATACTTTAAAAATATAAAGATCATATTTTTAATTCTTTAAAAATATAAAAATCATATTTTTAAGTTGCTAATTCCTACATAAAATTATAGTTTTATATTGCCTAAAGATTATACTTTTATACAAAAGAAAAATCTTATTTTCCATTACATAAAAATCATAATTCTATACGATAAAAATCTCTCTTTTTCTTTAATAAAAACTTGATTTTTCCTATAACCAAAATCATATTATTATTTAGTTTTAAAAAATCACAAAATTTCAGTTTAAAAATCATTTAAAAATCAGTTTTCTAATCTAATAAAAATTCAGTTTAAAAATCATTTTAAAGTAAATAAATAAATAAAAAAAAAGAAAAAAAAAGTCAGTTTTACTTACAGAGGGGGGGGGTGTCGCAGGCGGTCTTGGAGCAGGGGGGTTCGCCAGACGAGGTGCTCGACGTCGGAGGTGCGCAGGTGGGCCTGGGGGGGGGGGGTCTGGCGGTTGCGTCGAGGGGGGAGCGGTCTGCGATGTATCGAAGAGGGGGTGGAAAAGGATGCTCGCGGTTGTCGAGGTCTTCGAGGGGGAGGGCCTGATCGGAGCCGCGTCCGCTCCGGTGGCGCGATGGCCATCGCCTGGCGGCGAGTTCCCTCCCTGCCCTTTTTTTTTTTTTTTTTTTATTTTACTGAAGAATGATCGGGGGGGCCAGAACGTATAGGGGAGAAAGGGGGTTTTCCCTTTTTTTTTATTTATTTTTATTTATTATTTTATTATTTTGAAAAGTTGACTTTTACATACGTCCTCTAAACGAGGCCCACCGCCTGTCGTCCATAGTGTTTTACCCCCATTCCGAACACAATGGGATATGTATCGCAAGCTGTTTTGATCGTTACAATCGGTTTCCGTTAATTTACCTTTAAATCGCTATATTGAATTTTAAACGTACATTTCAAATTACCGGGGTCACATACTAACTAGAAAAATTCCAGAAAAATATTTTCTAGCTTCGTATTGACGATACGGTCCTAACAAAACTAGTTTCGTCGAATTCTGAGACCGTTTGAAAAATGGCCAATTTCCAGTCGATTAAAATCAACTGAAATGGTCAAAACACGTTTTCCTTTACCACGCTCACATATTGATTCGAAAAATTATGAAATTTGGAATCTAGCAATAACTTGACACTGCGGATCCAACAAAAGTGGTTTCGTCGAAATCTGAGGTCATTTGCAAAATGTCCATTTTTAAGGGCCTGAATTCCATAGCGACTATTCAGAATTTTCAACTGGACATATCTTTTGATTCTCGCTACGAAATTTTGATCTTTCGGATTCGTTGGAAAGATATTATCAATTAGATCCTAATGTTTTTGGTTTCACTAAAATCCGGATTGTTTTGCACCCGGTACATTCAATTGAAGTTTGAAATCGAATTACCGAACTACCGCGCCATTTTCAATTCTATTTATAATTATATATAAATATTTATATTCTAACGACGACGCGTATAAATATATACGTCGAATTCTATTCAAAATAAATTTCTTGTCAATTATTATTTAAAATAATTCATTTTAAATAATCAAAATTCGCTAAAATTGCCAAAATAAAAATTTTAAACTGGCCCAGATTTTCGGGTTATTACAATCTCTCCCACTTAAAACTTTTCGTCCCCGAAAAGGAACAAAGTCGAAAGTGGTTTGATTATTCAACTCTACGTTCGATCTGGCTTCCATTCTCCAACTTTTTTAGTTTCTGAGAATTTTCAATATTTTAAAATTTGGCTAACACCCTAAATTTTCGAAAAATTTCGCCATAACCTCCCCTGCACCGGGAGCATCGGGGAATTTCAAATAGCTTCCCCGGTCCTTCAGATCTCAAAAAGAAAAAGAAAAAGCCAAGCGGCTAGCCAATAGGCTCACAAAATCATCATCACCCAAACAAAACAGTAAATTATGTAGTAAACATGTACCTATTTGTCGGGCAAACAAATTTTATTCTCTGCTCTAGCCTCCTTGCTATGACCTGTTCAATATAAGTATATGTACATGCAAGCAAATGCGACCAATTTTCAATACAATTCAATATTTGATACAATTAGGCATAAATGGTTCAAAAATTAGCAAACAGATAAACAACCAACACAAAATATCAATCAATTAGTGAATTAGAGTTTCAAATTCATAATTTGATATATATACAGAAAATCATGTTTTTGATGCCAATTCACAACAATGTGTTCTAACTATATTAGTTTTGGTTCTCACACCAGTCTAATGGAAATATATAGATATCACACCTTCGAAACACGAACATGAATACTAATGACGACTAGTCAATCATCAGAATCATCTTCGGGCCCCTAGAGTATGATTCTATATCTATCCAGTATATTAAAACTTCGAATATACGTTCATGACGCGTATACGCGAAATCGATATATACTCGATTGTCCATATTCAAAATAAATAAATATTCAAATACGTATAAAGCAATTTAAATTTTCAAAACAAAATTGTTTTCATTTGAAAAATATACTCTTCACACTCGTTCTAGGATACTACTGATCCTATCTCTAACGAGTCATTCTAATTGGATATTACTAATCCAATATCTGATGAATTCTTTCGTATGGTTCTAATGTGTCTTGTTCTCGAGCTCTGTAAACCAAAGCTCTGATACCACTGTAAGAACCCGTAACTTCCCCGTGAAGGAAAGCACGAATACTTTGAGAACAACACACAAAAGGACGCATACGGAAGAACATTTCATTGTTATTACAACAATTCCATCAGATACAAGAATATACAGAGTATAAATGAATAAATTACATTCGATAAATATCAGAGATTACAATAAATGACATAGCAGCGGAAAATAATACAAAAGCACAACTAGAAGTGATGCACGGATACAGAGCTTTCCGAGCATCGTTCCAGCTGTAAATCAGGACCCTGTGAATATAAATCTGCAAAACCAAAACTACTAGCTGCCCGTGCGGAAAATAGGGGCACCCAGAGTTTAGGTTAAAACAATAAACTCCAGGTCAGTCATGTGACTGGTGTGAGAACTAAAACAGTTATAATTCTTTATTTTTAAAGTTAGGTAAATCAAGGGACCACGCCGTATAACACGGAACGGGTTTCCTCCCAAGAATACCAGTGCATAAAATAAACAGCGCAATGCTAAATAAACAAAAATGAAGCTGTTATAAGACCCAGGTCCCATCACACAATGCAACGCAAGCCGGAGGATAGGGTTTTCCCTTATAACAGCCAAAGCATGCTTGATACGTTTAAAAACACATTATTTGATACTATTATAAGTGTATAGTGTCAAAACAATTTCAATCATAAATATCAATCATAGGCGGCATGGGTACCATCTATCATGTCGCCATACTAGTTCTACAATTAAAACCGCAATACACGTATTGGAAATTGGATTCCGTCATGAGCCGAGGCAAGGGGCAAGCTCCTCTCCGCGTTCGAGACACTCTAGCAAATGTCCCAGGACCCCACTATGATCCTTGGATCTTCAGGGCCGGTCCTCTCTTACTTTTGAGGATTAGTTATTCCTGAACACACGTTTCCCGGTCCTTACAGACCTATATCCGAGGCGCCTCGCATTCCAACAACCACACAGGTGAAAAGTATATAAATGTCAGGGCTGGTAGGTCACTGACACCACCCTAGCTAGAAAGAAACGTCGTGCTCTCCCTGCAGTCACTATCCCGTTTTTGACTCATACCGAGGTGTGAGGCTCGCGAATTCACGCTATACACAAAGCTACGCCACACAGGCCGTGCTTTGATCATCACCACAAGACTTTGCTTTTCAACAGAAGCCTTGATCAATTGCCACTTACGCATGCCACACAGGCAATTCACTCCATGCGCTTGATATCCATCAATATATAACCCCTGAGCTCGTACGTCTCAGAGAAGGGCGTTAAGCAAGAGAATAAATTCTCCGCCGCCAAACAGATATATATTTAATAGAGATCAATCACACGGACTAAAATCCAATGTCGGACACACAGTCCATTTACAAGTCCGTTCTGGGTCTGAACGAAACCGGAGGCACTTTCCTCGCATATCCATCCATCTCCAGGTACGTCTGGACGATCACCAACTGATTCCCTCATCCTGGGTGTACAGCCCAATCAAGATCATCAGTAATCACCCAAACGATGTGAAGACTTCCGGTCTTCAACCACCGTCTTCATCTTCGACATCTCGTCGAATCGATTATTCAGAATGGGTATAAACCCGGCCTTTCTGAATAACCCACGTATATAATAAACGAATGTTACACAAACACAACAAACGCCTCATCCCAATTCAGAATATTCTTTTATTCACAAAATCACATTCTTAGGGAAAGGTTCCCATTAATTTTATCCAAGATAAATTCTTCTAAATTTATTCTTTAATCCTCCTTTGGATATCATTTCAACTAGTCGGGATTAACGAACCACTCCGAAGTAATTATTTATTTTATTTCCCAATCCCAACCTATATATCCCATGGAGAAAACTGGTAATACTCCACATCTAACACCACGGTGTTATCGGTAAAATTAATTACCATTTCACGTTCAAATCTAATTAAAGATTTAACTATCGCTTTGGAGCAAAACTGGTGATACTCCACTCTCGATCACCTTTCAGGTTTGATAATTTAAATTATCAATTCACATTTTAATCTAATTAAAGATTCATTAAAACTCTACTTAGTTTTAATCTTTTCAAAAATCAATATCCTGCCTTTAACTGGGTTAAAGAACCAATGTCATCAAAACACGATTCACGACAAACCCAAATCACATTTGATATTAAATACAAGGCTCTGAATAGAAAATATATCGGCTTATATTCAATATCAAATTCTGAAACCAACAAATATCGTATTGGAAATAACGATATAAAATATCTTTCAAATCCCCATAACAATATTTGTATAGTCACGAAATCCAACATCGAAATATCCCGAAGATAATTTCGATTCAGCTCCAGTCCAATCCACGTATTGGAAATTATCGATTATTTTCAAAATCACTTTCAAATTCAATTTATTTATTTTAAAAATAAATTGATTTCAATTCTAGTTCAAAACTAGTTCATTTCGATAAAATCTATTTTTATCTTTTCAAATGTGGAATTTTCCAGCCCAAATCTTTCCAATTCACATATTATAATTTTACACAAATTATAGATATTTTTAATAATTTTATCAAGGCCCGTACAGTCGATTTCCAACAACGGCCATCGAACTGCACTTACAGCGACCTTTTTCGAATTTGATTTGGACATAATTCCAAATCCAACCGTTAGATTTCAAATTTCTAATATTCATTGGAAAGCTCTTTTCGATACGAACCCAACGGTTCCGGTTTTAGGAGAATCCGACGGTCGGATCTCCCGCAATGTCCGTTTGAAATAAATGGTCGAAATTCACGAACTACCGCGGCGCGACGCGTTCTATTCAGGCCATTATATATATATATAATATATATATATATTATATATTTCGTCGATTTCCTTTTAAAACGAATTTTATAAATCGTTTTAAATTCGTTTCTGAAACAATTCAACTTCTATATTCAATTCAAATCAAAATTGAATTCTTCTTTATAAATCCGTTTTAAAATTCATTTCTATTCAATTCAAATTTTAATTCAATTTGAATTCATTTCAATTCACTTTCAATTCAATTTGAATTCGTTTTCAATTCATTTCGAAATCGTTTTCAATTCAATTCATTTCGAAATCGTTTTCAATTCAATTCATTTCGAAATCGTTTTCAATTCATTTCGAAATCGTTTTCAATTCAATTCATTTCGAAATCGTTTTCAATTCAATTCATTTCGAAATCGTTTTCAATTCAATTCATTTCGAAATCGTTTTCAATTCATTTCGAAATCGTTTTCAATTCAATTCATTTCGAAATCGTTTTCAATTCATTTCGAAATCGTTTTCAATTCAATTCATTTCGAAATCGTTTTCAATTCAATTCATTTCGAAATCGTTTTCAATTCAATTCATTTCGAAATCGTTTTCAATTCATTTCGAAATCGTTTTCAATTCAATTCATTTCAAAATCGTTTTCAATTCAATTCATTTCGAAATCGTTTTCAATTCAATTCATTTCGAAATCGTTTTCAGTTCATTTCGAAATCGTTTTCAATTCAATTCATTTCGAAATCGTTTAAAATCGATATAAATATCGTTCACGTCGAAATAACGCATCTCTAATCAACACGGCTTTATATTTTTCAAAACTCCTTTATTCTATCCAACAAATGAATATTTATCCCATTCAACACATGAATCTATATTTCTTTCAGCACACGACTAATCTCAACACATGAGTACTGTCAACACCTCACTATTTTTGTTATGTAAAATATTTTATAAAACTATGGTATCTATCGATTGATTTTTAATTAGACTCCACCGTAAAGTAGATTCTAATTTTAAATATGATAAAGATGTAATTTATTTTATTTAAAATATTCTACTCAACACATGAATAGTTTTAACACATGATCATCGTCAACACATGACTATTTTTATATTCAACACATGAATTTTCTTTTATAATATTCATTGTTTTCCCGATTGGAATGAGGCCCAATCAATCACCATATAGCGTTAATTATATGGATTCCATACAACACATGTATATAATAGCATTGAAAAATAATCAACCATCAACCAAAGTGCACTACACTGTATAAGCATCAAATATAGATATCCGACGCTTATAACAGCCTGTCAATCCACCGATCGACATATTTAATCAATCAGGATGAGTGAACTTCAAATTTCATCCCAACACCCGTGTGGGGTTTCAAATCAACAAACACACATTTTTGTTTGTGCAGTTGGGCGATGTGTAAAATTTATCGACCCAATCAATATCAGTCAAATCAGTGTATATAAACAAATCGGCCGATTTGTTTATAAATATTTTACTTATTCACTTTCACGTTAAAAATTATATTTTTAACGATAAAATATTCTATTTCAACACATGAATCTCTATTCATTTCATTTATTCAATAAATGATTATTTTTATTTTTCTAACATATTTTAGAAAATTTCGGCGGCATAACGGCACGATACTAGAAACGGGACAAGGCCTAGCCTTATCCCCGGTCTAGTGAAGGCCCACGCCATTCACACATCATCAAATCAATTCATTTCACCACACAATTCAATTTCAATCAAACAATCTCTAATCTATGCAACCAAACAAACAAGTCCATGGTCTGTGGACGGTTGTGTCGGGTGCTACTAAGCACCGTCTGCATCCTAGTATATATATAAAACTAGAAAAGAAATTGAAAGGTGAGAAATTCTCACCGATAGCTATCCAATACCACGACTCTTCATTTATAGTAATCTTCGCCTATTTCGCCTTCTTGCCGCTCTCGTTGCCCGTATTCACTACATATATAAAAATCACACATTTTTATATTTCGATGTCTTTAAAATAAAAATTACATTTTTATTTGTTCACTTTCAATTTAAAAATCATATTTTTACTTCGCTATTCAATATAGAAAAACATATTTTTACTTCTCTATTCAATATATAAAAATCATATTTTTACTTCGCTATTCAATATAGAAAAACATATTTTTAGTTCGCTATTCAATATATAAAAAACGAATTTTTAGTTCGCTATTCAATATATAAAAAAACGAATTTTTAGTTCGCTATTTTCTATATAAAGATCTCGTCTTTTTACATAAAAAGATTTTAGCTTTTCAAATATAAAGATTGAACTTTTTCATATACATCATTATAAAAATCACATTTTTATTTTTCTACACATATAAAGATGCTATTTTTAATATTGCTATAATGTAAAAACTATATTTCTAATTCTCTACATAAACGAAAATCATATTTTTACATCATCTATATAGTAAAGACTATATTTTTAATACTTTAAAAATATAAAGATCATATTTTTAATTCCTTAAAAATATAAAAATCATATTTTTAAGTTGCTAATTCCTACATAAAATTATAGTTTTATATTGCCTAAAGATTATACTTTTATACAAAAGAAAAATCTTATTTTCCATTACATAAAAATCATAATTCTATACGATAAAAATCTCTCTTTTTCTTTAATAAAAACTTGATTTTTCCTATAACCAAAATCATATTATTATTTAGTTTTAAAAAATCACAAAATTTC
Organism: Allium sativum; assembly: GCA_030737875.1. Classification (NCBI taxonomy): domain Eukaryota; kingdom Viridiplantae; phylum Streptophyta; class Magnoliopsida; order Asparagales; family Amaryllidaceae; genus Allium; species Allium sativum. Next base: position 61,525,089 of record CM060927.1, on the reverse strand, counting down.
AGTTTAAAAATCATTTAAAAATCAGTTTTCTAATCTAATAAAAATTCAGTTTAAAAATCATTTAAAAATCAGTTTAAAGTAAATAAATAAATAAAAAAAAAGAAAAAAAAAGTCAGTTTTACTTACAGAGGGGGGGGGGGGGTGTCGCAGGCGGTCTTGGAGCAGGGGGGTTCGCCAGACGAGGTGCTCGACGTCGGAGGTGCGCAGGTGGGCCTGGGGGGGGGGGGGTCTGGCGGTTGCGTCGAGGGGGGAGCGGTCTGCGATGTATCGAAGAGGGGGTGGAAAAGGATGCTCGCGGTTGTCGAGGTCTTCGAGGGGGAGGGCCTGATCGGAGCCGCGTCCGCTCCGGTGGCGCGATGGCCATCGCCTGGCGGCGAGTTCCCTCCCTGCCCTTTTTTTTTTTATTTTTTTTATTTTACTGAAGAATGATCGGGGGGCCAGAACGTATAGGGGAGAAAGGGGGTTTTCCCTTTTTTTTATTTATTTTTATTTATTATTTTGAAAAGTTGACTTTTACATACGTCCTCTAAACGAGGCCCACCGCCTGTCGTCCATAGTGTTTTACCCCCATTCCGAACACAATGGGATATGTATCGCAAGCTGTTTTGATCGTTACAATCGGTTTCCGTTAAATTTACCTTTAAATCGCTATATTGAATTTTAAACGTACATTTCAAATTACCGGGGTCACATACTAACTAGAAAAATTCCAGAAAAATATTTTCTAGCTTCGTATTGACGATACGGTCCTAACAAAACTAGTTTCGTCGAATTCTGAGACCGTTTGAAAAATGGCCAATTTCCAGTCGATTAAAATCAACTGAAATGGTCAAAACACGTTTTCCTTTACCACGCTCACATATTGATTCGAAAAATTATGAAATTTGGAATCTAGCAATAACTTGACACTGCGGATCCAACAAAAGTGGTTTCGTCGAAATCCGAGGTCATTTGCAAAATGTCCATTTTTAAGGGCCTGAATTCCATAGCGACTATTCAGAATTTTCAACTGGACATATCTTTTGATTCTCGCTACGAAATTTTGATCTTTCGGATTCGTTGGAAAGATATTATCAATTAGATCCTAATGTTTTTGGTTTCACTAAAATCCGGATTGTTTTGCACCCGGTACATTCAATTGAAGTTTGAAATCGAATTACCGAACTACCGCGCCATTTTCAATTCTATTTATAATTATATATAAATATTTATATTCTAACGACGACGCGTATAAATATATACGTCGAATTCTATTCAAAATAAATTTCTTGTCAATTATTATTTAAAATAATTCATTTTAAATAATCAAAATTCGCTAAAATTGCCAAAATAAAAATTTTAAACTGGCCCAGATTTTCGGGTTATTACAATCTCTCCCACTTAAAACTTTTCGTCCCCGAAAAGGAACAAAGTCGAAAGTGGTTTGATTATTCAACTCTACGTTCGATCTGGCTTCCATTCTCCAACTTTTTTAGTTTCTGAGAATTTTCAATATTTCAAAATTTGGCTAACACCCTAAATTTTCGAAAAATTTCGCCATAACCTCCCCTGCACCGGGAGCATCGGGGAATTTCAAATAGCTTCCCCGGTCCTTCAGATCTCAAAAAGAAAAAGAAAAAGCCAAGCGGCTAGCCAATAGGCTCACAAAATCATCATCACCCAAACAAAACAGTAAATTATGTAGTAAACATGTACCTATTTGTCGGGCAAACAAATTTTATTCTCTGCTCTAGCCTCCTTGCTATGACCTGTTCAATATAAGTATATGTACATGCAAGCAAATGCGACCAATTTTCAATACAATTCAATATTTGATACAATTAGGCATAAATGGTTCAAAAATTAGCAAACAGATAAACAACCAACACAAAACATCAATCAATTAGTGAATTAGAGTTTCAAATTCATAATTTGATATATATACAGAAAATCATGTTTTTGATGCCAATTCACAACAATGTGTTCTAACTATATTAGTTTTGGTTCTCACACCAGTCTAATGGAAATATATAGATATCACACCTTCGAAACACGAACATGAATACTAATGACGACTAGTCAATCATCAGAATCATCTTCGGGCCCCTAGAGTATGATTCTATATCTATCCAGTATATTAAAACTTTGAATATACGTTCATGACGCGTATACGCGAAATCGATATATACTCGATTGTCCATATTCAAAATAAATAAATATTCAAATACGTATAAAGCAATTTAAATTTTCAAAACAAAATTGTTTTCATTTGAAAAATATACTCTTCACACTCGTTCTAGGATACTACTGATCCTATCTCTAACGAGTCATTCTAATTGGATATTACTAATCCAATATCTGATGAATTCTTTCGTATGGTTCTAATGTGTCTTGTTCTCGAGCTCTGTAAACCAAAGCTCTGATACCACTGTAAGAACCCGTAACTTCCCCGTGAAGGAAAGCACGAATACTTTGAGAACAACACACAAAAGGACGCATACGGAAGAACATTTCATTGTTATTACAACAATTCCATCAGATACAAGAATATACAGAGTATAAATGAATAAATTACATTCGATAAATATCAGAGATTACAATAAATGACATAGCAGCGGAAAATAATACAAAAGCACAACTAGAAGTGATGCACGGATACAGAGCTTTCCGAGCATCGTTCCAGCTGTAAATCAGGACCCTGTGAATATAAATCTGCAAAACCAAAACTACTAGCTGCCCGTGCGGAAAATAGGGGCACCCAGAGTTTAGGTTAAAACAATAAACTCCAGGTCAGTCATGTGACTGGTGTGAGAACTAAAACAGTTATAATTCTTTATTTTTAAAGTTAGGTAAATCAAGGGACCACGCCGTATAACACGGAACGGGTTTCCTCCCAAGAATACCAGTGCATAAAATAAACAGCGCAATGCTAAATAAACAAAAATGAAGCTGTTATAAGACCCAGGTCCCATTACACAATGCAACGCAAGCCGGAGGATAGGGTTTTCCCTTATAACAGCCAAAGCATGCTTGATACGTTTAAAAACACATTATTTGATACTATTATAAGTGTATAGTGTCAAAACAATTTCAATCATAAATATCAATCATAGGCGGCATGGGTACCATCTATCATGTCGCCATACTAGTTCTACAATTAAAACCGCAATACACGTATTGGAAATTGGATTCCGTCATGAGCCGAGGCAAGGGGCAAGCTCCTCTCCGCGTTCGAGACACTCTAGCAAATGTCCCAGGACCCCACTATGATCCTTGGATCTTCAGGGCCGGTCCTCTCTTACTTTTGAGGATTAGTTATTCCTGAACACACGTTTCCCGGTCCTTACAGACCTATATCCGAGGCGCCTCGCATTCCAACAACCACACAGGTGAAAAGTATATAAATGTCAGGGCTGGTAGGTCACTGACACCACCCTAGCTAGAAAGAAACGTCGTGCTCTCCCTGCAGTCACTATCCCGTTTTTGACTCATACCGAGGTGTGAGGCTCGCGAATTCACGCTATACACAAAGCTACGCCACACAGGCCGTGCTTTGATCATCACCACAAGACTTTGCTTTTCAACAGAAGCCTTGATCAATTGCCACTTACGCATGCCACACAGGCAATTCACTCCATGCGCTTGATATCCATCAATATATAACCCCTGAGCTCGTACGTCTCAGAGAAGGGCGTTAAGCAAGAGAATAAATTCTCCGCCGCCAAACAGATATATATTTAATAGAGATCAATCACACGGACTAAAATCCAATGTCGGACACACAGTCCATTTACAAGTCCGTTCTGGGTCTGAACGAAACCGGAGGCACTTTCCTCGCATATCCATCCATCTCCAGGTACGTCTGGACGATCACCAACTGATTCCCTCATCCTGGGTGTACAGCCCAATCAAGATCATCAGTAATCACCCAAACGATGTGAAGACTTCCGGTCTTCAACCACCGTCTTCATCTTCGACATCTCGTCGAATCGATTATTCAGAATGGGTATAAACCCGGCCTTTCTGAATAACCCACGTATATAATAAACGAATGTTACACAAACACAACAAACGCCTCATCCCAATTCAGAATATTCTTTTATTCACAAAATCACATTCTTAGGGAAAGGTTCCCATTAATTTTATCCAAGATAAATTCTTCTAAATTTATTCTTTAATCCTCCTTTGGATATCATTTCAACTAGTCGGGATTAACGAACCACTCCGAAGTAATTATTTATTTTATTTCCCAATCCCAACCTATATATCCCATGGAGAAAACTGGTAATACTCCACATCTAACACCATGGTGTTATCGGTAAAATTAATTACCATTTCACGTTCAAATCTAATTAAAGATTTAACTATCGCTTTGGAGCAAAACTGGTGATACTCCACTCTCGATCACCTTTCAGGTTTGATAATTTAAATTATCAATTCACATTTTAATCTAATTAAAGATTCATTAAAACTCTACTTAGTTTTAATCTTTTCAAAAATCAATATCCTGCCTTTAACTGGGTTAAAGAACCAATGTCATCAAAACACGATTCACGACAAACCCAAATCACATTTGATATTAAATACAAGGCTCTGAATAGAAAATATATCGGCTTATATTCAATATCAAATTCTGAAACCAACAAATATCGTATTGGAAATAACGATATAAAATATCTTTCAAATCCCCATAACAATATTTGTATAGTCACGAAATCCAACATCGAAATATCCCGAAGATAATTTCGATTCAGCTCCAGTCCAATCCACGTATTGGAAATTATCGATTATTTTCAAAATCACTTTCAAATTCAATTTATTTATTTTAAAAATAAATTGATTTCAATTCTAGTTCAAAACTAGTTCATTTCGATAAAATCTATTTTTATCTTTTCAAATGTGGAATTTTCCAGCCCAAATCTTTCCAATTCACATATTATAATTTTACACAAATTATAGATATTTTTTAATAATTTTATCAAGGCCCGTACAGTCGATTTCCAACAACGGCCATCGAACTGCACTTACAGCGACCTTTTTCGAATTTGATTTGGACATAATTCCAAATCCAACCGTTAGATTTCAAATTTCTAATATTCATTGGAAAGCTCTTTTCGATACGAACCCAACGGTTCCGGTTTTAGGAGAATCCGACGGTCGGATCTCCCGCAATGTCCGTTTGAAATAAATGGTCGAAATTCACGAACTACCGCGGCGCGGCGCGTTCTATTCAGGCCATTATATATATATAATATATATATATTATATATTTCGTCGATTTCCTTTTAAAACGAATTTTATAAATCGTTTTAAATTCGTTTCTGAAACAATTCAACTTCTATATTCAATTCAAATCAAAATTGAATTCTTCTTTATAAATCCGTTTTAAAATTCATTTCTATTCAATTCAAATTTTAATTCAATTTGAATTCATTTCAATTCACTTTCAATTCAATTTGAATTCGTTTTCAATTCATTTCGAAATCGTTTTCAATTCAATTCATTTCGAAATCGTTTTCAATTCAATTCATTTCGAAATCGTTTTCAATTCATTTCGAAATCGTTTTCAATTCAATTCATTTCGAAATCGTTTTCAATTCAATTCATTTCGAAATCGTTTTCAATTCAATTCATTTCGAAATCGTTTTCAATTCATTTCGAAATCGTTTTCAATTCAATTCATTTCGAAATCGTTTTCAATTCATTTCGAAATCGTTTTCAATTCAATTCATTTCGAAATCGTTTTCAATTCAATTCATTTCGAAATCGTTTTCAATTCAATTCATTTCGAAATCGTTTTCAATTCAATTCATTTCGAAATCGTTTTCAATTCATTTCGAAATCGTTTTCAATTCAATTCATTTCGAAATCGTTTTCAATTCAATTCATTTCGAAATCGTTTTCAATTCATTTCGAAATCGTTTTCAATTCAATTCATTTCGAAATCGTTTTCAATTCAATTCATTTCGAAATCGTTTTCAATTCAATTCATTTCGAAATCGTTTTCAATTCATTTCGAAATCGTTTTCAATTCAATTCATTTCGAAATCGTTTTCAATTCAATTCATTTCGAAATCGTTTTCAATTCAATTCATTTCGAAATCGTTTTCAATTCAATTCATTTCGAAATCGTTTTCAGTTCATTTCGAAATCGTTTTCAATTCAATTCATTTCGAAATCGTTTAAAATCGATATAAATATCGTTCACGTCGAAATAACGCATCTCTAATCAACACGGCTTTATATTTTTCAAAACTCCTTTATTCTATCCAACAAATGAATATTTATCCCATTCAACACATGAATCTATATTTCTTTCAGCACACGACTAATCTCAACACATGAGTACTGTCAACACCTCACTATTTTTGTTATGTAAAATATTTTATAAAACTATGGTATCTATCGATTGATTTTTAATTAGACTCCACCGTAAAGTAGATTCTAATTTTAAATATGATAAAGATGTAATTTATTTTATTTAAAATATTCTACTCAACACATGAATAGTTTTAACACATGATCATCGTCAACACATGACTATTTTTATATTCAACACATGAATTTTCTTTTATAATATTCATTGTTTTCCCGATTGGAATGAGGCCCAATCAATCACCATATAGCGTTAATTATATGGATTCCATACAACACATGTATATAATAGCATTGAAAAATAATCAACCATCAACCAAAGTGCACTACACTGTATAAGCATCAAATATAGATATCCGACGCTTATAACAGCCTGTCAATCCACTGATCGACATATTTAATCAATCAGGATGAGTGAACTTCAAATTTCATCCCAACACCCGTGTGGGGTTTCAAATCAACAAACACACATTTTTGTTTGTGCAGTTGGGCGATGTGTAAAATTTATCGACCCAATCAATATCAGTCAAATCAGTGTATATAAACAAATCGGCCGATTTGTTTATAAATATTTTACTTATTCACTTTCACGTTAAAAAATATATTTTTAACGATAAAATATTCTATTTCAACACATGAATCTCTATTCATTTCATTTATTCAATAAATGATTATTTTTATTTTTCTAACATATTTTAGAAAATTTCGGCGGCATAACGGCACGATACTAGAAACGGGACAAGGCCTAGCCTTATCCCCGGTCTAGTGAAGGCCCACGCCATTCACACATCATCAAATCAATTCATTTCACCACACAATTCAATTTCAATCAAACAATCTCTAATCTATGCAACCAAACAAACAAGTCCATGGTCTGTGGACGGTTGTGTCGGGTGCTACTAAGCACCGTCTGCATCCTAGTATATATATAAAACTAGAAAAGAAATTGAAAGGTGAGAAATTCTCACCGATAGCTATCCAATACCACGACTCTTCATTTATAGTAATCTTCGCCTATTTCGCCTTCTTGCCGCTCTCGTTGCCCGTATTCACTACATATATAAAAATCACACATTTTTATATTTCGATGTCTTTAAAATAAAAATTACATTTTTATTTGTTCACTTTCAATTTAAAAATCATATTTTTACTTCGCTATTCAATATAGAAAAACATATTTTTACTTCTCTATTCAATATATAAAAATCATATTTTTACTTCGCTATTCAATATAGAAAAACATATTTTTAGTTCGCTATTCAATATATAAAAAACGAATTTTTAGTTCGCTATTCAATATATAAAAAAACGAATTTTTAGTTCGCTATTTTCTATATAAAGATCTCGTCTTTTTACATAAAAAGATTTTAGCTTTTCAAATATAAAGATTGAACTTTTTCATATACATCATTATAAAAATCACATTTTTATTTTTCTACACATATAAAGATGCTATTTTTAATATTGCTATAATGTAAAAACTATATTTCTAATTCTCTACATAAACGAAAATCATATTTTTACATCATCTATATAGTAAAGACTATATTTTTAATACTTTAAAAATATAAAGATCATATTTTTAATTCTTTAAAAATATAAAAATCATATTTTTAAGTTGCTAATTCCTACATAAAATTATAGTTTTATATTGCCTAAAGATTATACTTTTATACAAAAGAAAAATCTTATTTTCCATTACATAAAAATCATAATTCTATACGATAAAAATCTCTCTTTTTCTTTAATAAAAACTTGATTTTTCCTATAACCAAAATCATATTATTATTTAGTTTTAAAAAATCACAAAATTTCAGTTTAAAAATCATTTAAAAATCAGTTTTCTAATCTAATAAAAATTCAGTTTAAAAATCATTGAAAAATCAGTTTAAAGTAAATAAATAAATAAAAAAAAAAGAAAAAAAAGTCAGTTTTACTTACAGAGGGGGGGGGGTGTCGCAGGCGGTCTTGGAGCAGGGGGGTTCGCCAGACGAGGTGCTCGACGTCGGAGGTGCGCAGGTGGGCCTGGGGGGGGGGGGGGGTCTGGCGGTTGCGTCGAGGGGGGAGCGGTCTGCGATGTATCGAAGAGGGGGTGGAAAAGGATGCTCGCGGTTGTCGAGGTCTTCGAGGGGGAGGGCCTGATCGGAGCCGCGTCCGCTCCGGTGGCGCGATGGCCATCGCCTGGCGGCGCGTTCCCTCCCTGCCCCTTTCTTTTTTTTTTTTTTTTTACTGAAGAATGATCGGGGGGGGCCAGAACGTATAGGGGAGAAAGGGGGTTTTCCCTTTTTTTTTATTTATTATTTTATTATTTTGAAAAGTTGACTTTTACATACGTCCTCTAAACGAGGCCCACCGCCTGTCGTCCATAGTGTTTTACCCCCATTCCGAACACAATGGGATATGTATCGCAAGCTGTTTTGATCGTTACAATCGGTTTCCGTTAAATTTACCTTTAAATCGCTATATTGAATTTTAAACGTACATTTCAAATTACCGGGGTCACATACTAACTAGAAAAATTCCAGAAAAATATTTTCTAGCTTCGTATTGACGATACGGTCCTAACAAAACTAGTTTCGTCGAATTCTGAGACCGTTTGAAAAATGGCCAATTTCCAGTCGATTAAAATCAACTGAAATGGTCAAAACACGTTTTCCTTTACCACGCTCACATATTGATTCGAAAAATTATGAAATTTGGAATCTAGCAATAACTTGACACTGCGGATCCAACAAAAGTGGTTTCGTCGAAATCCGAGGTCATTTGCAAAATGTCCATTTTTAAGGGCCTGAATTCCATAGCGACTATTCAGAATTTTCAACTGGACATATCTTTTGATTCTCGCTACGAAATTTTGATCTTTCGGATTCGTTGGAAAGATATTATCAATTAGATCCTAATGTTTTTGGTTTCACTAAAATCCGGATTGTTTTGCACCCGGTACATTCAATTGAAGTTTGAAATCGAATTACCGAACTACCGCGCCATTTTCAATTCTATTTATAATTATATATAAATATTTATATTCTAACGACGACGCGTATAAATATATACGTCGAATTCTATTCAAAATAAATTTCTTGTCAATTATTATTTAAAATAATTCATTTTAAATAATCAAAATTCGCTAAAATTGCCAAAATAAAAATTTTAAACTGGCCCAGATTTTCGGGTTATTACAACTTAGCTTTTGATGATAGGGTTCGGTCAGCAGCTTCGGTCTCGTCTGTGGGTAGCAACGGCGGAGCATCGAGGTGGTCAGCGGAGGAAGCGACTGAGTTCTGGGGTTTGGGGTTGACCGATGATAAGGCGAGGGTTGTTGAAGGGGTATTAGGGTTTGCAGAACCATCCGGGTAAGGTTTAAGGGTGGATCGAAGGGCGGAAGTGGTGTTCGACACCATTAATTTCTGATTTGCTAAAGTTCGAATGGGGATTAGGGTTTTTCCTTTCGATTTGAGCAAATGAGGAGGCGGTTGGTAAATGAATGGAAGGATCGGGAATGAGGGTTTTAAGGTGGAAGCGGGTAGTGGGCTTTGGGCTGGTGAATTTAAGGTAAGGCCCAAAGTTTTTAATTCAAAGAAATTTCAAGTTTTAAATTTAATTTGTTTATGAAATTCGTTTTACGATATCTCACTCGTATGTTATCGGATTTACGCGCCGTCAGTTGCGTTGGGATCGCAGGGACGAGACCTACGCAATGACACTGACTGGGAGTCAATCGGACGCAGTCGAAGATTCAAGGAATTCTGAACGTCCGATTAAATTAAAATGGAACAAACAAGTCGACCATCGACCGGAAACAAACTCTGGTGAGTTAATTCTCACACCTTCTGGAATACTGTGATGTGGTACACTCACAGTAAAATATATTTTTCAGTTAACAATTTAAATTGGCTAATTTGATGCGATGGATGCAAATTGTTTGTTGGTTGATGGTTGCAGTTAATTAAATATATTCTGCCAATTATTTAATTCGTATATTGTCATCAACTGACATCTGTGATGCAGAGAAGGACAGGTTGGAGGGATCCAACCGGATTCCTCAAATTTACTGTGTTTTTGTTTGTTGTGTATATATATGTTGTTCACCTTGACTGACACCAAAACCTGTCCGTGTGTTGATAGTTGAATAGAGATACACCTGTGTTGTGTTTAAAATCAACCCGCAGTGTTGATTTGGTAAATGGGCAGTAAACGGTCTAGGATGAGTTGTCTCTGACGTCAGTTGACTATTGGGTGAATTGACGCAGTGTTAGAGTTATGAATTATTTTATAACTGGAGTTAAGTTTTAAATTAAATTATATAAGGGAGTTGAATGGAAATTATAAATATCTACTTTAATTGGGTTTAAAGGATTTGTTTAAAAGGGGTTATACAGTGTTGAAGACAGCAGAGAAAACCCAAGGTGTTACCTACGGGTTGGGTAAATTAGACAATTGTTTTTATATAATCAAAGTTGATTTTGAATCAATTTAGATATTAAAAAGGCAAAATAACAAATGTAAATCAGTTACTGCTAACTAATATGTACTGTTAGATAAAACCAAGTGTTTGGTTGCAATTTAGATGAATTAAATAGATTTAATTTTTCTAAAGTATTCTTTAAACTTGACGGAGGGTTTAAAGTGTAATTAATCTTCGATTAACTAAATAAAAAGGAAATTTTCTTGAATTGTTCAGTGTAAATTTTTAGGGTAATCCTCGATTAACTAAACCTTAAGATAAGTATCAAATTGGTCAGGGTTAATAAAGTAAAGTATTATGTATCAGCTTTTAAAAATGATAATTACACTATTTTAAAGAAATGGCCAAATGAACTATATATATATAAGTACTATTCGAAGTGAATTATTGTTTTAATTAATAAGGGTTAAAACGATGGGTTTTAAAAGGGAACTCATGTAATTGATTTGATGGTGTAAAGGGTTTTTAAATAAAAAGGTGTGTTGATAATAAAGATGTACTTAATTAAAGGGGTTTTAAAGTGTAACTCCGTTAGGAGTGATTAAGCATCGATAATTTTGATCAAAGTCAAAATGAGGATTTTAGAAAGGTTTTTACAAATCCAGGTTATCAAGCAGGATTGGGAATTTGGATTGAAAAGGAAACACAAAATGTTGAAAGAGTTTTACTTAATTGTCAATTAAGTAAGGAAAATTCAAACGGAACGAAATTCCAAGGGAAAAGTAAGGTGGTGTTTTAGATGGATGTTGGATTAAACAAGAAATTAAGTAAAAGATTTGGAACAAGGATTTCAATTATAAATATCGGTTTATAAAACCAGACTTGGGATCAGAAGAGGAAACGAGAATTTTGTATCGGTGGTTAAGTGGTTAAACTAATATTGTTCTAAGATAAGAACGTCGTCAATCAAGGTCTGAGAGGTAACTAAAATACCCCAACTTGGTTGGCTTCACTATTATCGAGGAATGGTATTAGTTTGGGATAGGTGAAAAGTGTTGAGTTTGGGCTTTACCCTATATAAGAATACCAAACACCAATGCAAGGGTTTTGGAAAGAAATAAATGCTGTGAATAGTGATTTCAAAAAGAATAAGAATATTGATTTCCAATTATTTTGAATATTTGTTATTCAGCTAGAGTTGATCAAATATCGTATTTAAGTTAGGGTAGTCAAATATAGTAAATCAAGAAGAGTTTCCATTGCGTACGACTGCTAGCGTAATTCGCAGGGCTGTAGATAGCCTACGGCGGTCAGATGTTTCCTGAGGGAATCAGGCGTAACCATTGTGATCGCTGTGATCTAGAGTCGAGCAAATGGAGTTAAGTTGAGTCTTACTTAATCGATAAGAGTAACCAAGTTAAGTTAGTCGAGTTAAATAGGTAGAGCTAGGCGAGTTAGAGTTAATCGATCAAAGTAAATCAATCAGAGTTAATCGGAGACAATTTGGTTTATATAGTTAAGTATGTTTTAAAAGGAGTCAAGTTGTGTTAAGTGTTGAATCGACAAAACCCATTGTTTGCACACTATTGTTATTCGATAGTTAAAACACCGACTATCGAAGTTGACCAATACGATTGTTGGTTCGGAAAGACCGGGATCGAATTATATTCGAATACCATTTCGACCAGCAAATACGTGAAGACGTCGTTGAAGACGGAGTAAGTGAAGACCGTTGATCTTCCTAAGCGGAAGAACTACTGATTGGATTTCTCTGGTTTAGCGGCTAAAGATATTTCAACAGTGATTCTGTCGTGATTGGAATCTACGGGTTGCAAGGACTTCTCGCTGCTGATCCATGGGGTGATTCCTATATGAGATGCAGTAGGAGGATACCTTCGGTTCATCCTGTTCCTGGATGACTTGTATGGACGGATGTTTGACAGAGTATTTCCAAAAGGAATTACGCAAGTTGATTTCTCCAAACGTACCATAGTTGATGGCGGAGAAAAGGTTATTCTCTAGCCATATAGCAAGAGTATGTTTGCGGACGTCAATCAGTGTGATCTGGCGGATCTGACGATGTGGCATTCAAAGTATATGATGACCAGATATGTTCTGACCTCAAGCCTCATCAACCGGGAAATGACAAAAATCGGGCAGGCAGCATGGCTATGTGGGTCGCTCCCATTAGGATGTATCATCACCTATCTAGAGAAATTCCTATTGCTTCTTAATCTATGTTCGATGTTGTCCCTTATCGGGAGACGGTGGTTTGAGCCCAACCGTCGGTGATATACATTCGATACACTCAAGCGAAATGAGTGGTCGGTCGTGTGAGGGCCGGGTTGCAAGACGTTCTTGTTGAACCCAGTGTATTCGCCTCTAGAGATACACGTGCGGAAGGTGGTCCCATACCTTGTCAAGTTGGAAACCAATATCCAATAAGCGCCCGCGGTTTCGATTGTATACTATATATGGGGAGCGTGAGATGCAAGCGTTCCTCTAGATTGATATTTATTTGTATTAGAAATTATGATAATATCAGATCAAGTTATGATTTTCAAAAATGGTTTGGGTTATAGTAAGGTAAAAACCATCCGTGTTTATGTGTGGGCTAGTCTTACTATTATCCTTTTGTTCATAAAGGATTTTCAAAGTTAAACAAGTGTGTGTTATGTGAATTTATCACTGATAGTATTCCAGACTGACCCGGTGTATTTTGTTTTAAATCAAATGTGCTCGGGTCAGACCGAGTATGTTCCAGGTTAGGTTTCACTTGGAGTTTCAGTTGCTAGAAGCAGGTGGCTTCACCGCTAGTATATAAAGCTATTATTCCGCTGTGATTGATATATGCTGTACTCTGATGATTGGTATGTATATACAGTTTTTTGTATAAAGGATTTGTGATATTATATTTTATTCGTTCCGCTGTGAGATCCTGACGTGTTCTTCTTCTTTCTTCTATTCTAATACTTCTTTCTTTCTTTTCTCATCCTCTAAATTCTTTCTCATGACAATCTGGGGGTTCGATACTTGGATTTTTGACAAGCGATACGGGTTTATGTATTGTTGTCGAGAATTCGAGCGTCGACTTTTCCCCCGGGTCGTTACATATCTTAACATAATTTGAAGAAAAAAATCATTCAGATATATAAGTACATCAATGATATAACATAAATTATACACACGAGCGTAACGGCACGTGCTCCGCGCGTGATGACGGCACACGCTCCACATGTGATCAAGGCACGCGTTTTGCACGTGGATTTTGTTTTTAAAATATTATCTGTTTTACATATGTTTGCATAAAACCTAGAACAAAAGGCCAACACCATAAGCATAATTATGTACAAAGTCAGCAGAATCATGATTGCTTACTTCAAATGGATTGGTAAAATAAAAAAAGTCTTTCTTCAAATGGATTGGTAAAATGAAAAAATAAATAAAATAAGAAGAACCTGTATTTCTTGATTGAGAAATTCATAACTACAGTAGAATAGTTTACTTGCAAAGGAGAAGATGGAACAAAAGATGGGTCCATATTCAAGCAGACATGGAGATCAATCACGAAAAAGAGGTGAATAGAAAACTGTTAATGGAAAGATAATTAAATGTCCAAGTAGTATTTTCTAAAATGCAATATTAATGGGATATTACCTATTTAAATGTCCCAGCAGTATTTTCTAGAATGAAATATTAATGGAATATTACCTATTTGATTGGTTCTATGCATCAACATTCCGATTTCAAATTATAAAATAGCATACGTGTAGAATGAATGCAATTTTTTTGGATTAAATATAAAATATTTTTAAATGATAGATATTTAAATGTCCTAGTAGTATTTTCTAGAATGAAATATTAATGGGATATTTAAATGACATATAAAAGATAGATATTTAAATGTCCCAGATGTATTTTCTAGAATGCAAAATTAATGAGATATTACCCATTTAAATGTCCCAATAGCATTTTCTAGATTGCAATATTACCTATTTGATTGGTTCTATGCATAAACATTCAAAATTTCAAACTATAAAAAAAATGAATGCAGAGCGTGTGTCGTCATCATTAACGGAGCGCGTGTTGTTACGCTCGTAAATATTATATACATATATTTGCATAAAACCTAGAACAAAAGCCCAACACGATAAGCATAATTATGCACAAAATCTACAGCGTCATGATTGCAAGAAACTATACACGCACAATAATTCTATAAATATTGTGCATTTGAATTTGAAGTTATGGGAAGATTAATAACATTAACATATTAACAAAATAAACCATTTTATAAATACGAAAACAAATGAGTGTAAAAGAATTAAATTAAGTAAGGGAAAGAAATTAATATTGAAATAGAAACACTTCCTTTAATTGACAATGCAGGACATAAATGACATTTAAAGAGAAACGTTGAAAATAACGTTAAGAATGGAAATATAAAACTAATTCTAGAACGAGAACACAAATAAACATATTTAATATGGATATATTTAGACATAAAACAAAATTATAATAATAGTGCTCAAAATAAACACGCGTCATAAATGGTATAAAACAACCAAATAAAAGGAAGTTTGAAAAGTGCTAATAAACAATATTTTGATGCAATTTGGGTATGCACATATTAATAGTGTGCGTTAGGAATTGAGAATGATTGTGTGTTAAAATGGTAAAATAAATTATAAAGATAACATGAAAAGAATTATTAATGCGCACGGTGATTGCGCATTTGAATTTGAATAGGAGTGCGCGTCAAAAAAGGAAAATAATATTTGAAAATAAATCAAAATGGATAACAAACTTGATGCTAAAGGAAATGTTTAAACAAACAAAAATGCATAGAAAAGGACCTTAAACAAAAGAAATGAATATAGAGAGGGTAATTTCGGTATTTCATGGTCGTATCACGACTCCAAGAGAATTATTAATAAAGATAAGTAATGGTCACAAGTTTAAAATTTAACTCATTTATATAAATATATTTACTGTAACACCCCACTTTTTAATAATAAAATTATCAAAATAATTACAAGAATAATGTGCATTTGAAATTCGAAAAAAAGACGTATGACAAAAGGAATTAAATTGAGAAAGAAACGGAAAGTAATTAACGTTAAATTGCAACATTCATTTAATTAACAATGCGCATCATTAATAATATGAAAAGAGACATAAAGGGAAGTAATACACATGTGAACACACACACATATGTGTGTATGTGTGTGTGTACATTTCATATAAAAATATATGGACATAAATTTTAGAAGTAACGCGCGTTTGAATTTGAATATAAGCGTGCATTATAAATAAAATTAAATCATGTAATAAAGGGGAGTTTAGTGATGTTAGTTAAGTAAAATTCTAATTTAAAACGAGTATCTGCGTATTTTTGGCAAGGCTGTATTAATTCTAGATACGCGTTTGTAATTAAAATTAAACACATGTTAAAAATGGAAGAAAAATTAATAAAATCGGAAACTAGAACAACATTAGACATTCAAAAATAATTAAAACTCGCCTGGCCAAATGTGTATTAATGCATTTGTGTCGACCCATGTGTCACATATGTGCTGAGTAATAAATGACGTGTTTTACATTTTCGAACGGTCTGGATTTTTTGTACTAAATCGGATGGACACAACTAGTTTGGACATCTATAAATAAATCTACGGGGATAGCCATAAAACTCATATTTTTCTGAGTGGACATGAAAGTCCTATCATTTCCTTTCTCCTCCAATTCTTCAAAAACAGAAAATATTAGATCTATGTTATCTAATTCAAGATTTGAACGCAGATTTTATAGATTTGAGGTTTAGATGCCCAATTTCTCCATCCATATGAGGTGAGTTATCGGATCTAAAATTTCTTTTAATTCTTCTTAGATTTGAATTTGTAAATCTATGAAAAATATAGTTTGTAGATTCAAATAGGAGAAGACCACAAATAATAATATAAATCCATATCAGATCTAGAACTTGAAGCGCAAAACTCAGATGAGTGGATTTAAATTATTCTTTTAAATAATGGTATATATATATATCATCATTTGATTCATGTTAATTTAGCAATATATTTTCTCAATTTTCTTTCCCCCTCTTCTGCATTTGATTTTACAGTTATATAGATTTTGGTTCCACACAAAATATGTCTAAATTTGCAATATTGGCATATGTATACAAATGATTTGTACATCTAATTTTATGTGACTAATTAAACTCCTTTTTATCTTGCGTGCGTTGGAAAAAAATGATTCAATTGGAATTATGAAAAAAGAAGAATTGGATAATTTGGAGCTAAATGAACGTGTAATACCAAAAATGTAATAAAAGAGAGTTTGAGTTGAAAAAAAAGGCAAACTTGATGAAACCTGCCAAATAATTTTGACGCATGTTGACATGATATAATGTATAGTAAATTTGTAGTTGAACGGTAAATCTGAGAATTTTCATATTTATTTGTTAAAATTACTTTTCAGATTTCGAATGGAATTAATATAGAAATTGTTGAGATTGAAAGAAAAAAAGGTATAAGCCCAATTGTGTCCAAATTTATTGTCGTTGTGCCAAATTAGGAAAAATAAATAAAGAACAAGAATTAATGTTTACCAATTAAAATAGGAAATTAGAATAACCTAGATTGATTGGTTAGGAAAAGGGAATATATTTACATAATTTGGTTTGTAAGAAAAATGGAAAACATAACTGTAAGTATGAAAAAGAAATAAAGGCATGGGTTAGTGCGAAATAGGGATTTAGTCATATTGCGCACTATCCACTAGCCTAAAAATGATTGAAAAGAATATCTTGCAATTATGGGTTTCTATTGCTGCAGTTATCTTAAACAATGAAAATAGATTACTGTGCAATTTCAATAATCAACCAAATAGGAACATGCCTAACTTTCTAAGGAATAAATTTACAAAGATGGAAAGAATAAGGGAAACTTAACTAAAAGATGTTATGTAAACTATGGAAATAAGAAATCGAGTTAAACACTTGACAATTAAAAATGAATGTAATCTATTATGATAACTGTACGAAGACAAAAATGAATCATAATAGGTCGTTTTGACAACAATATGAAGGTTATAATTTAAAAGTGAGTTTTGTTAGAATTATTATCAATACACAATTGTATTACAATGTTAGATCTTTTGTCAATACACGATTGTATTGCAATGTTAGATCTTTTATCGATACATGATTGTATTACAATGTTAGAACTTTTGTCAATACACGATGTATTACAAATAGATAGTAGCAACAATCAATGTTACTCAATAATGCCACAATTGCCAAGTCCAACTGTGATTACAACAACGAAAGTAAGCGAGACCGATTGTGCACTACATTGGAGCAGTACAGAATCGTCACCCATAGACTAGAAGATGAATATTTCAGTAATGTCCGAGTCCAGAAATGCCTATTTGAACATTATTAACCTTTGGAAAGGTTGCGACCCTTTAACCAAGCGGTGCATGAATGTGAGAATGCATTTAAATTGAAACGGTTATATCCATTTAATTGAATGGACATGCCAGATCAAAAATGATCAAAATAACTCGTTTCAGCGCAACATGCCAAAGCTGCAATCAAGAGCCTATTTAACCATGAGACCCTTAGAGTCCCAAGGCCCAAAGCCCAAATTTTGACACTAATATAATATTGTGTCATAGACCCCAAGAGTCCCAAGGCACTAAGCCATATTTTTGACGTCAATATAATATTATGTCATGGACCCTAGAGTCCTACAACACTAAGCCCAAATTTGACATCAATGTAATATTGTGTCCTGGCTTAGCCACACTATGTTTACAAGCCTTCTTCTTCTTTATTTATATAAGCTTATAGAGAAGTGGGTATTTATATTTCATAATGTGGGACTTAGGTTTGCTTTCCTCTCTTCTTCCAAAATTCCTCTTTCTCTTGCTCATTCATTTCCAACAATCCCCCACATGAATGAGCAGTCGTTCTTAGTTTCACGAATCATTTATCGCATCGGTTAAAGTAGCACATGGGCCTTGAACTTTCCTAGTGATTACCTATTTGAATCACAAGTGAATCAATAGATATGGACTGTCCTTGAACTGTAAGCCTTTTGTGTAATACCAAAGTAGATAACAAACGATAAATGTTTCTTATAATCCTTTGTTCTCTGTATGTGTTCATTTTTGCCTTGAACACTTGCCTTGTCTCATAAGTGCTTAGAGAATTTGGCCTTATAATTCTCTTTGAAGCGGCTCCTTTGCACTTACATAGGTGGTTCTATAAAGGGTGTTCTCTAATTCCTCAAATACATACAACATTAAATGTATTAATACTTATCCTCATTTAACATATAATGCACTGCCTTATCATAGGAATGGTTAGTGTATAACAGTGCCATCAAGTTTCTCTTAAACTTCGTTGTCCTTTTGAACCTAGATCTTGGGATCTCTAGTAAATTAGGTCGGGTTTCCATTTTAGAAAAATCTTTAGTCTATAGGCCTTAGCCCCATCCCATCGATAAGGTTTGAACTCTCTCTAGACAAGCCTTTTGTAAGTGGATCCGCTAAGTTATCTTTAGATCTAATATAATCTATTGTGATAACCCCGTTAGAGGTAAGTTGTCTTATCGTTTTATGTCTACGATGAATATGCCTAGATTTACCATTGTACGATGTACTATTAGCTCTTCTAATAGCTGATTGATTATCATAATGCATACATGTTGGAGGCATAGGTTTGCTCCAATTAGCAATGTCTTCTAGGAAGCTTTGAATCCATTCCGCTTCTTCAACAATCTTATCTAGTGCAATAAACTTTGATTCCATCGTAGATCTAGCGATACAAGTCTGCTTGGGTGATTTCCATGAAATCTCTCCATTTCCTAATGTGAACACATATCGCTTGTAGACTTTGTATCATGTGATTCAGTGATCCAATTTGCATTACTGTATCCTTCCGCTATTAAAGGATACTTTGTATAGTATAGACCATAGCTCTGCGTATACTTTAGATATCCTAGAACTCTTATTATCGTTTTCCAATGATGTTTACTAGGATTTCTGGTAAATCTACTTAGTTTGCTTACAGCATATGCAATATCAGGCCTAGTACAGTTCATAACATACATGATACTTCCTAGTATACGAGAGTATTCTAACTGGTAAATACCATCACCAGTGTTCTATACCCAATTTTTGTTCATATCTACTTGTGATTTTGCAATAGTTACATTATATTGGTTGATTTTTCAAGTATTTTGGTGATGTAATGCGATTGGGATAATGCATATCCCTGTGGTGTTCTCAGAATTTTTACACCCAATATCACATCAGTCAGTCCTAGGTCTTTCATATCGAATATAGAGGATAACATATCCTTTGTAGATGTTATTATGGTCTTGTTATTTCCTAGGATCAACAGGTCATCAACATAGAGACCAACATGACATATCAAATATGTGTGTGTTTCTTGTACACACATTTATCTAATTCATTTATCGTGAATCCATTTGATAACATAATTTTATCAAACTTCTCATGCCACTGTTTTGGAGCTTGCTTAAGGCCATAAAGAGATTTTACCAATTTGCAAACTTTATTCTCATTTTCTGAGCTCAAAGATCCTTCAGGTTGTTTCATATAGATTTCTTACTCTAGTTGTGGACAATTGAGAACAGTAGGTCCATGAGTGGCTAGAGTGTAAAGTGTACAATTTGTTTTGTAATAAAAAGGAGAATTCCTTGTGTCAATATCCAAAGTCTTAGTATTTCGTATTAATGGGTTGAGTAGTAGAGTCTTGTAAACAAAGGAAGAGTAAAGAGGGAAATGCATTAGGAATTTATATATATATATATATACACATTTGGCGTAAAAGTGGCACTAGTCTTAGATTTCATTTCAGATATAGGTTTGGAGGAATTAGTGTGAAAGAGAAATTTTGGATGAAGAAATATAATTTCGCGCAAAGGATTTGAAAATGACAGCTAAGATACCACTTTGTACTTAGCACCAAGAAAGAACTTGAAAAAAAATATAGATATAGAAAAAGGTTTCTAAAAGAATTTTCAAGTTTCAAGTATAAAAGTTTACAGTTTTTAGAAATTTACTGCCTTCAAATATTGAGAGTTACATTAAAATAATTTTTGAGAAAATTATGCAAATTTGTTTTCAAAAGAATAAAGTGCTAAGCAAGTTGTGGGATTAAGCAATATTAGTAGTTAAGAGGAAGCGCAATATGCGATGCATAAGTGATCTTGAGTAAAAGAGAACAATAGATTTGTTTTGAAAAGAAAATATTCAAGTTTTGTGTTAAGAATACGTTGTGACACACTTTAACTTATTGGAAGAATAATTATAAGATAAATTTTATGAATCAATAAGTTTAAGTAAACATGTTTTGCTAAAGTGCCAAGAAAATGTGTAGCGAAAGAGGCGTACAAATTATAGGTGAAATGCCATAATTTTGTGTAACCTATTTCAACAAAGAAATGAAAAATATTAAAATAATGAAGTTTATTTGTTACTTTACATAGAATACAAAAATTCTCTTTAGAAAAGAATCATAGAAACTTAATTTTATTAATTCCTTTTGGAAAAGAAATGTGCATTGAAATAAGTGAGAGCTCCAACTAAGTTAAAGTGCAAATCTTTTTAAGAGAAAAAAAACCATAGTGAAATAATAGAAGTAATCAATCTCATCTTCCCTAGTTTTTAACTTTTGATAAAGACTAGAAGATTAAATTTTATAGAATTAAAGATGGTTTAGTAGAATAATTCCAGTAGTGTGCATGAACAGTTCATAATGATATGAGACATTATTTTGGTATGCGAGTGAACCTCAAAGCTTGAATGGTAATCATAAATGGTCTTAAGGGAAATTTTGAAAAAGACGTCTCTAATGTCGTTATTGTTTGATAGGGAGATATTTAAGGTAATTAAACTTGCATGATTTATGTAAAAAAGGATAAAGAGGAAATGGAATGGAAAGAGCAAGTTCTGGATTTTTATAAGTGAAATTATGACATGATTCGTAATTAATGGAAATCCTTTTTTAGTACTTCTTGAAGAAATAGGAAGGTTTTACATATGGTCTCAATCTGCGATGGAATGAGAACTAAGGGTACAAGGGATGAGTTTGTAGATAGTGGTGAATGGAAAGGAGCACTATGGTTGTCTAGATTCGGTTATAATGACCTTTTCTTAGACCTCCTAGTTCTTGTGGATAGCCACATTTAGTCGTTGTACCTTTTACCAAGTAGTGGTTGCAGTAGATCATGTTTTCTTTTAATACAGATTTCCACTCCTATGTAGTATTCTTTTATATTATTATTGAAAAATAGAATAGTTTAGTGTGACACTCACTTTCTAGGTGTTTATGTTGATCACTAGAAAATAATAAAGACATAGGATATTGAAGAGAAAATGAAAATGGAAGCAAAGGATGAACAACTAAAAGAACAAACAAAATTTTCGAAAAACAAACCAGCAATTGAGAAAAACAAAAGAAAATAAATTCTCCCAAAATAAGTTTTGGGAAAGTTTTTTTTGAGTAACATGGGGAACCTTAAGATCATAGTTTTGGTAATCCTGGTTTTGTTTTCTTGTATGAAGTTAAAGTTTACAAAGCATGCTTTGAGAATATGGTCTCAACAAAAATTTGGCATTGGTTCTAAACTATTTGACAATCTCAAGATTTCTTTGTTGCAAGCTCAGAATAACATGATGAACACACCGGATGATGCTACTTTGGCAAGCGAGGAAAATAGGCTTTTTTAAAAACTTAATGTTGCTCTTGAGACTGAAGCCAGTATGAAGAGGCAGTTGTTGAATAGTAAGTGGGTTATTGAGGGTGATAGAAATGTTGAATTTTATCATGTTGCTGTTAAGGTTAAACAAGCTAAGGAATTCATTCACACCATTGTTAATGAGCACGGTAATTTCTTTGATAAACCTGATGATATTGACAAGGCTTGCTTGACTAATTTTCTAATCTTCTTAGTAATAATAGCAACTTCAGCCCTCACTTCTCTTTAATTGGTTATGTTTTGTTGCCATAATTAAACCCTGCTCAAGTTAACTCTCTTATTATTAGGGTAAGTAATGAGGAAATCAAAAGTACTCTTTTTTCCATGAATAAAAAGTCATCTAATGGTCCAGGCGGTTTTAATGTGAACTTTTTCATTAGTTGTTGGGATGTTTTAGCTAATGACTTCTGCAATGCAGTCCATAACTTCTTTGATAAGCTCAAGTTGCTATCTGAAATCAACTCTACAAACCTTGTCTTGATACCAAAGATTAGAAATCCTACCTGTGTTTCTTTTTTTTGACCGATTTCGTGTTGCAATGTCCTTTACAAATGTATTTCTAAAATTCTGTCGAACAGACTTATTGTTGTGCTTCCTTCTTTAATATTTGAAAATCAAGTAGCTTTCCTTCCTAGCAAAAATATACTTGATAGCGTCTTGTTGTCCCATGAGTTGATCAAAGGTTATGGAAGGGTTAATGCCACGCCTGCTGCCTTACTGAATATGGACCTTACCAAGGCGTATGACAGTGTTCAGTAATCTGTGGTGGTGCGCATTATGGCTAGAATGAGTTTTCCCATTGTTTTTGTTGCTTGGATTTACGTGTGCATTTCCACAACTCACTTTTCTTTTGTATTCAATGGAAAATCCATTGGGTATTTCAAGAGTAATCAGGGCATCCGTCAGGGTGATTTCATTTCATCTTATATTTTCATATTGATTATGGAGGTGCTCACTGCCATCAATCAAAACTACCATAGGGGTTTAATTGCTTATCGTCCGAAATGCAAGGATTTATCTATTTCTACTCTTTTATTTGTCGACGACATTTTGGTTTTCACTAAACCGAACTCTTAATCCCTTCACCACATTTTTGAAACAGTCAATTCCTTCTACTTGATGACTGGTCTTAGACTTAACTCCGATAAATCTCAAGCTGTGTGCTTTGGCATTTCTAATGACACCAGTGCTTCACTCCTAACCATGCTTGCTATGCAGCCTCTATCTATGGGCTCCATTAATTTAGGACTGCCATTCTTCAAAAGTTACAACGTATAATTGTCTTCCTCTTTTCAATAAAATCACCTACTCTCATAATTGTTGGGCAAATAAGTTGCTTAGCCAAGCTGGTAGGCTTGTACTTTTGAAGAGTATTTCCTTTTCTTTGGTGGTTTATTGGGAACGATGTATTATTCTTCCTAAAAAACTTTTATCCATGGTAAAATCTGCGATGCTTAAATTCTTTTGGACTGGTGACATGTTCAGCAAGAAACCTATTCCTTGTACCTTCTCTAAAATGCTTCTGCCTAAATGTAAGGGTGGTTTGGATGTTTCTCCTTGATTCAGTGGAATGTTGCTGCTTTTAGTACTCATTTTGACAACTTTACAGCATGCAAGGGCTGTTTATGGGTTAAATGATGTTGGATGTATAATGTTAAAGCAAGAAAATTATGGTCAATGGATATTCCCATAAATTGTAGTTGGATTTAGAGAATAGTTTTGGCTCTGTGTACTCAATTTCTACCATGCATTCAGCACGTTATCTTTCTAACCAGTCGTGTGTCTTTCTGGGATGATCCTTGGATCATCAGGGGGGTTATTCTTACTAATGTTTTAACTTACGCTGAAAAGCTTTTAACTGGTATCCCTTTTGATGTTATGGTCTCTAGTTATATTTATAGTGATCGTATTCAACTCCCTTACAACTCTAGTTTTGCTGTTCAATCTGTGTGGGATAAGTTTGTTGGTAGTGCTGTCATTGCCATACAAGTTAAAAATTTATGGAATGGTATGAAACACTGCAACCAAACTGTCTACAAGCTCTTGATCAACTTCTTTAACGTGCCCAATTGTAAACGGAGTAGCTTGGTTTGGAACAGTTCGGCCCATCCAAAAGATAACATCATGTTATGGCATGCAAATCATTACTTCGTGTGAATTTTTTCATTCAGCTGAGGAGAGTGTTGACCATCTGTTTTTTGAATGTGGTTGTATGTTAACTCTGTTTGGCCTGGTGTTCATTCCTTCTTGTTCCCTTCAACAGTGGCACATTATCATGCTTTCAACTAAATGAAGGAAAAAAAATTTAGTCTTTTCCTATTATGCAATAAAAAATTTCTTGAGTTTTGTTTGGAATGAATGCAACTATAGAGTTTGCAATCACAAAATAGGTAGCAAGGAGGGCTTTGGTGTCGGTTAAAGCTTTTTGAGGCATTTATCCTTGTGTAACTACCCTTTCGACACCAGCCTTATTGATACTTGGTCGTGGTAAGAGGTTAATTTTGTTGCTTCTTTTCTTTTTTTTCTTGTGTGTTTGTTGTTGTACGACTGTTCTTTCAGTTTGTTTTTTTAATAAAATGAGGTAGGGGACCTCTCAACCCCGCTAGCCTTTCCAAAAAAAAGTAAACCCCACGTTGTGTGTTTACCCCGCTTTGTTTAGTCGTCGCAAAATGGATGCTTAACGTCCAACTCCAAAAGTGGTTTGCAACGGGATTCGAACTTGCCCGCACACAGTTCTTTGATTCCCATCTCCCGACTCCCAAACCACCCAAGCTAGGAACGACGGGTAAGTTTTGGGAAAGTTGAAAATGAAAATTTTCTTATGTAAACCGGCTTGGAATAGAAAATATTAATTTTTATAGAGTAACGATATAGGTTTCCAAGTATGGGTGAAAAGGTCTAAGAGCGAAGTTGAATATACAGAATTTCCCACTTTCTAACTTTTTCTGAGATAAGAGATGAAATTCAAAAAATTAGATTTTTCTGAAATTCACAAATTTAAAGTTGGTTAGCAGGTTTGGATGCAACAATTAGATGAAATATACCCTTATTTATTAAGAGTACAAGAAAAATTGGATGAAAAGATATTTTTATTTTTAAAATTATTGCATTCATATAGAAATTGCCAATATATTTGGGTTATGTGCATCGTATCTTCAAAGTATTTTTGAAAGAAAAGAGCATTCATATATGAGGTACTATTTAGGCATTCATTGCATCTATGAATTTTCATGATGTATTGCACTGTGCACAAGTACACGGATGGTTGTGAAATTGGATGTACACATGATGGTTGTAGATAATGCGAGGAATTACAAAATTTACCTTTATCAAATTTCAGGGACAAATTTTCCTAAAGTTGAGAATATAACACGCTGCATTTTTAGTAATAAAATTACCAAAATAATTACATGAATAATTTGAATTTGAAATTCAAAAACAAATGTGTGTGGTAGAAGGAATTAAATTAAGAAAGAAACAGAAAGTAATTAACATTAAATTGCAACATTCCTTTAATTAACAATGCGTGACAGTAATGACATTAAAAGAGACATAAATGAAAATAGCGTTAAAGTTTGAAAGCACAAAATTAGTTTTAGAATGATAACACGCATGTGAAAACACATGTATAAATATTTATTTCATATAAAAATATATATACATAAATTTCAGAAGTAACGCGCGTTTCAATTTGAAAATAAATGTGCATCATAAATGGGATTAAACCATGTAATAAAGAGGAGTTTAATGACGTTAGTTAAGCAACGTTCTAATTTAAAATGAGTATGCACGTATTAATTATAGTAATGGTATGCGTTAGAAATTAAAATTAAACGCCAGAAGAAAGTTTAATAAATCCGGAAAGTAGAATAAAGTTACAAAGAAATGTTCGAAAATAATTAAATAAAGCCTAGCCAAACTCGTATTAACGCGTCTGGGTCGACCCAAGTATGGATTGGGTTGATACATGTGTCGACCCAAGTATGGGTTGGGTCGATACATGTGTCCACCCATGTATGGGCAGGGTCGACCAATGTGTTTACCTAGGCATAATATGGGTTGACCCAGACCATATAATAAACGACGTGTTTTAGTTTTTCGAGTGGTCTGGATTTTTTTTCTAAGTCGGATAGACACAGCTAATTTGGACATTTATAAATAAACCTACTAGCTAGTCGTCAAACTCATTTTTTTTAGTGGACGCGGGAGCCCTTTCATTCCCTTTCTACTCCAATTCATCAAAAACAGAAAATATTAGATTTAGTCTACCCGATTCAAAATTTGAAGGTGGAAGTTAAAGATTTAAGGTTTAGATGCCTAAGTTCTCCGTTCGTACGAGGTAAGTTCTTCGGGTCTAAATTTAAATAATTTCTTTTATTCCTCTTGGAATCAAATTTGTAAATCCACGAAAAATATAGTTGGTAGATTCAAATAGAAAAGACCATAGATAATAAATTTAAATCCAAATAAAGTCTAGAACTTGGAGCGCAAGTCCCAGGTGAGTGGATTTAAATTATTCTTTTTATAACGTATATATATATCATCATTTGATTCATTTTAAATTATTAATATATTTTCTCGGTCTTCTTTCCCCTCTTCTGCATCTAATTTTACAGTTTTATATTAATTTTTTGTTATGAGCAAAATATGCCTAGATCAGCAATATTGGCCTATGTATACAACTGATTTGCACACCTAATTTTATGTGACTGATTATAATCCTTTTTGTGCGCTTTGGAAAAAAGATTCAATTGGAATTATAAAAAAAGTGTTTGATAATTTGAGGTTAAATGAATGTGTAATACCAAAATTATAATAAAAGGGAATTTGGGCTGAAAAATAGGTGAATTTGATAAAATTTACCAAATAGTTTTGACATAGGTTGACATGACATAGTGTATAGTAAATTTGTAAATGAATGGTAAATATGAAAATTTCCATATTTGTTTGTTAACGTTACCATTCGAATATATAATGGAAAGAATATAGAAATTGTTGGTATTGAAAGAAAAAGGGTATATGACCCATTATGCCCAAATTTGCTATAATTATGCAAAATTGCGAAAAATAAATAAAGAACAGGAATTAATGTATATTGATTAAAATAGGAAGTTAGAATATCCTAAATCGATTGGTTCAAAAAAAGGATTATATTTCCGTAGGTTGGTTTATAAAAAAAAATGAAAACATAACTATAAGTATAAAAAAGAAATAAATGTGGATTAGTACGAAACATGATTTAGTCGTATTGCGCACTTTATAATAGTCTAAATACGATTAGAAAGAATATCTTGCAATTATGGGTTTCTATTGCTGCAATTACCTTAACCTATGAAAATGGATTATTGTGCAATTTCAATAACCAATTAAATAGGAACATGGCTAACTTTCTAAGGAATAAATTTACAAAGATGGAAAGAATAAGGGAAACTTAACTGAAAGATGCTATGTAAATAAAGAAATAATAAATCGGGTTAAACACTTGACAATTAAAAATGAACGTAATCTATTATGATAATTGTACGAAGACGAAAATGAATCATAATAGGCCATTTTGATTACAATATGAAGGTTATAATTAAAAGTGAAATGAAGGTTTATTATGAATAAACTTAAAAGTATAAATTAACTTTAATAAGCATAAATCTATGGCTATGGTTCTATGGTAAAAGCAAGAAAATAACCTGAAAGTTGTAATTAAAAGTGAAATGAAATTGTGAAGGTTATTATGAATAAAATTGATAGTGTGAACTAAGTTTAATAAGCAAAATTCTATGGTGGCCTTGTGATTAGGCTTTTTATTCTATGATGGCCTTGCGATTAGGCACTCTATTCTATGATGGCCTTGTGATTAGGCATTCTATTGTTTTTCGATGGCTTTTTGGTCGCTAATAAAGTTGATATACAAGTAATTAAAGTTTAAATTTAATGAATTGAAAAATAATGATGATTATTGAAAAGAAAAGTGAATTAAATGCACAATGAAAGATCAGACATGGGTCTAATAAAATAGCGAGATGTAATTGGAACAGTTTAAAGGAATTCTGGATAAAGAGCCCAACGGGACATATCATATTGATGTCCAAAGACATGGTGGAAACACGTCCAACTTAATATTCGATAGGACTGGAGAAAGACCTCTGGGGGAAGCCCATGGCTAGCTGAGCCCCAGAGGTTGGAACTTCGAGACTTTTATGGAATGTGAGAATACTCTGAGACAACCTTTTGGGGGATGCCCGTGGTTAGCTGCCCTAAAGGTAGATTTGTAGTTCCATTTAGAGATGCCTTGGCTGCATTTATGATGAGGGTGGTAAGAAACCTAATGGGATGACTTTTAGGATTTGGCGGTTGTCTCGGGTCCGAGGGCAGACTTCCTGGTTAGGACTCAATAAGGATAGTAAATCGTCAGATACTTGTCATTGTTAGTCAGTGTGTGTACGGGAAAGATTGGAGCTAAACCAATAGGCTAATGTTCTACACTATCAAAACTTTGTTGAGAGACAACACTAATTGGATGTTTATATTGTTTGTTAGGGAACAGTCAAT
This sequence comes from Allium sativum, assembly GCA_030737875.1. NCBI lineage: Eukaryota > Viridiplantae > Streptophyta > Magnoliopsida > Asparagales > Amaryllidaceae > Allium > Allium sativum. Next base: position 61,495,986 of record CM060927.1, on the reverse strand, counting down.
TAGCTCTTGAAATGGTCTTTCATTAGTTTGGGGGGGCACCAAGCGGGGACATAACCACCGAGAAAAATTGACATACCAATATATGGATATCTGTATCATAGGAAAATATAGAGATCCCCTGATTGAGTTCAGTGAAAGGGTTTGGCCTGATAGCGGAACTCGGATAATAAACAATACGATCGCAAGTAGGTCCTTGTATATGCACTGGGTGGTGCATCGTGGATTTACGAGTTTTACCTGCGTGCAAGGGTTTAGCATGATAGCGGAGCTCGGATGGTGGATAGTTTGCTTTCGTAGCGTGGCGATGGACATCTAGTACGCTTTCGTAGCGTGATGACAGATACATTTCTAGGATGGTACTATGAGTAGTAACTAGATATATTAAGTATATAGCTACAAATATATGGATAATTCGGTATGATCTACTAGGTAGTAGACAGATACGATGTACACATAGAGGCGAGAGTGTTATAAACTCTAACAACCTAATAAAAGTAAGTCAGTGATAGACCTATATGTGTAGTGTTACCTTTAAAAAGTATAATTTGTCAATTCATCAGAACTTTTGTTATGATGACCTCCTCATAACAAACCCGGAAGCGAGATAGGTGGCAAAGATTTTAAATCTTATAGACACTTGCTAATCAGTGTCAATATCATAGTGAGTATTCAGTTACTATTATTTTATTCGTTCCGTTGTGAGATATTTTTACTGCGGGCACTGATATATTTAAAGCTTATAAACCAACTCGGGTTTCAATGGACATGAATTTTAGCATTTTGCGAAAAATTTGGATCCGTTGAAATTTAGTTTGTTACATTTACCGCATATTGCATCAATGCATTGTAAAATTAACATTAAGCACCTATATTTCAATTTTATTTAGTTATTTTCAAAACAATCCATAATATCAGTTAACATTGTCCATTTAAGCTAATACATTTAAGTTAATATATAATCTTGGATTTAATAAGTAAATTCAGTCTATAAATAGTTGTTAATACATCTAATTAATGCTAAGTTCAATTGTTGACCCGCTTTTTTACAAGGCAGACATGCTTTGTATTTCTGACTATTGGAGTGCTTATAACTTGAGTATGGACTTGGGAAAACTCGGAGTGATTTGGACAAAGTCGTGGAATTCTCAAGAAACTTGGAATTTTGGTTAAGTGTTTCGGGATCGGTGGGTTTCCTAAAACACATCAAGGATCGGTAGGAATCACGGAGGTTTGGAAATTGGTGAAAATTCTCTAAGTATCTTAGGATCGGTATAAACTTTTCGCATCTCGGGATTAGTATTCAGAATGGCATGATATTTAGTATCCTGGGTTCGGGCTTGGGATTTCGTATCCCCAAAAGTAGCTTCAACATGGTGTGATTTTTCATTAAGGCATGGAGGATCGGTATTTTCTCTTCGTCCTCTGAATCATTACAATTCCAACAAGGTTTTGAGGGTCGATGAAGCCTTATTCTTATCATGCGATATGAAGTTGAATTTTCTAATGGAGTGCTTCTAAACGAAGCAATGGAATTATAGCATGGGGGATCGGTACCGATCCCGATGATGATTTTTTGGGCTTTAATCTGACTCTCCCCTCTACCTATAAATAGGCTTGTGTTGGGATGATTTCAAGAGCTTTTTGGCTGGCTGGGTACTTTGGAGCTTGGAGATATCTTTAATGGCTTCCCTCATGCCTTCATGGACTTTCGAATCATCTTTGGACTTGTGAACTTCTTCTTGGACTTAGATTGGAAATCTTTGCACTTGGCTCGCAACTTGGACTCTTTTGGACAATGAAGCCTCATCTTGGACTTTTGGACATTGGACAAGACTTGTTGGCTCTAAGCATGGACTTTTCTATTGCTAACACTTAAATTTGTAATCAAAAGGATTGTACTTGTAACCATATAGTATAAATATATGAAGCTACATCGAAGTGGATGTAGGCATACTTGTTGAGCCACTATAAATCTCTAGTGTTATTTACATTTTCTGCATTCAGTGGCAGGATTATCTAGAATACTATGCATTTGGGTGTTAGCATTTGGTTGACCGAAATTCAACGTCAACATTTTGGTGAACCAGCATAGGGGCGAACAATTAATGGATTGCTAAGGAATTTGGATTTCTTGGGATTTAAGAATGGTGAAAAGGAAAATGACTAATGTCACAACACGAGCTGAAGAACCTAGATTAGAAGGAAGCCAGAATGTTTCCTCTACTAGGCATCCCTCCATTTATCTAACTCGAGAAGAGATGGATGGAGTTATTAAGGATTTGCTTACACAGATGAAACGACAAGAAGAACTTCTTTGAATGCAAGAGGAGATGATGAGTACATTTCTTACTTGGATGGAATGATTTGGAAGGCTGACAAATGAAGGAATTTAGACAGGAACAAGCGCATAAGCCATTTAAGGTTTGCAGGACTTGGAGGCAGTCTTCCCAATCGGCCCCAAGCCGATTCGGCTCGACTAAGGGGAATCTTCCCCAATCTTGATGGGAGTATGCTTTTTGATGTTCTGGTTGGTCAGGCTATGAGATTTGGAGTTTGAAATATGACTCAGACTCTAGTGCACGTAGGTACATATGCTGGAAGAAATCCTACGGCTCCGAAAGTTAGGCTTGCACCCGTTGCAGCTCCTTAGGTAAGAGTCGAAGTGGATGTTCATGTTGGGAATCAACGAGTGGCTCGGGAAGAATTAGACACTAGGGGCACCGGTGCTGGTTTGGAAGATTAAAGGCAGTTCCTTAGGAATTGAAATTGAGTTGCGATGTGATTTGATGTTTTACTCGAGGCGGAGCATCTCACTCGTTTCTGGACTATGTTAATCGCAGCCCATTCACTCAGGCTATCAGGAATTCTCAAAAGCCTCCAGATGTTAAGTTACTGATTTTGGATGCTTATGATGGTAGAAAGGATCCTACCATTCATTTGATTCTTTATATGCACCACATGGAAGTGCTAGCGACGTCGGATAATGTTATGACAAAATGCTTTCCATTCTATCTAACGGATATTGCTACTATGCGGTTTCGGCTATTGGAATCAGAGAGACTTGGAAGTTGGAATATTTTGGTTGAAAAATTTATTGAACAATTCAGGATCCAATTTCTCGACCCTAGAATGTTATGACTCTTACGACAATCAAACAAAGGTCTGGAGAAACATTACGGAAATTCTTGTAAATATTTAATGCATCGGTTGATAATCCAGACCCATCTATGGCATTGATAACTGATGTTTCAGGAATTCAAGATAAGATAAATTTCAAGATCTTGCTTCTGCGGGATCCACCATGGAACCTTGGTGAATTTTACTTTGAAGCAGATAGATTTCTATTGGAAAATGATGCGAGAACTGATAAGGAAATTATTAAGATTAATTTGGTCAAGGGTGGGAAATCATCTGGATCTGGCAAGGATAAAGGCAAAGGAAAGGTCTCGTATGGAAATGATCGGAATGCATTTCAACGGAGGGAACCTTAATTCCCTTCGTACACGTTACTTCTTCTTTGGAAGAAATCTAATTAGATGTTCACCCAATCGCTCCCTTCAAAAGGCCCACCAGAAGGGAGCCAACTTAGAAGGAAATGGATTCTGGTAGACACTATTTGTTTCATGAGATTGACGGTCATAATACAAATGACTACAAACATCTTCAGGATATGATTGGGGAACGTGTCAGGCATGATGAGCTGATGCATTATGTTATGAGTTAGGTTGTTGTAGCACAACATGCACAACTTCCTTTTATGACTCGGAATAAGAATGAGCCAGTACGTAGCCCCGTAGATTAATCATTGATTTATTTGGATTCCTATGGACTCTCGGGATTTTTATCTTTCGAATTTTGGATTTTGGTTACTTAGGTTTTGGTTTTTTGGATTATACACTCTGGTCTTTTGGCTTTGTTTCCAAGTCCGCGTATGCGTGAGTTATTTTGTGTGTGAAGTTTCTTTGCCTTCGTGAGTGTTTTGCGTGTGTGAGATCTTTTTGTGTGTGGTGTATATGTGGTGTGTTTAGCCTGTATGTGGTCGTTTCAATTTCGTGTCAATCCGTTTGTTGTCTCCTTCGCTATGCCATGGAAGGTGAGTTTATCTCACACTTGACCTATATTGTTTCATGGATGTAAATTCAGCACAAATGAACTGCTATGAAATGTATAGGATTGCTAGAAGAAATTGTTTGTTTGATATGTACACTTTCACATATGACACGATAGTCATATGGCATGTGGTTGCACTGATGATGTGATTAATGCTATGTGATGATTTGTTTTGTTATTGATACTCCTCGTTTAGGAAAAATCACTAAGGGTTGAAATGATACATACCCGTACAGACATTAGAATAGGGAAAAATCGTTACAGGTTGAAATGATAGACCTGAACGATTTTTACTGAATTTGGGATCGCAAGTTGAAAAAATAGACTTGTTGAAATTTTATAAATTGCGGGTTGAAATATAAAAATTCGTATCACTTGACAATAGATAGAAAACTATATACGGACACCGTTAGCCATGTTTTTGAAGTAAAGAGATTTGGAAAATTTAATTTTAAAATAAATACTTAAGATTTTACATTTTTTATATTTATATTTTAAAGATTTTAAACTTAAATTTTATAGATTTTAAATTATATGTTTTAAATGATTTTATGAGTAAATATGGATTTAAATACTTATTTAAGATTTTACTTATAATTTTATTGATTTTAAACCATATAATTTAATCATATTAGTATTTTAAACTTTTTATATTATAATAAATAATTCTGTTAACCATATTTTTACATTATTTTAACTTATATATGTTTATAATCTGTTTTCTAATTAATTTTAGAATTTTATAAACTTATATATATTTCAAAAGTTAAATTTTCTTATATATATATGTATATTATAAACTTTAGTAATAAACTGATAGGTGGATAAGTTAAGATTCTCGCGATTTGAATTCGAGGTTTAGAGATTTAAAATTTAATATTGAAATTTGATTCAACAAATGAACTCATATAAGATATGGATTTGAATTCGAATTTGATTCAAACTTATAAGAGATGAACTTGAACTGTGAAATTGTTTTTGAATTTAAATTTTCAAATTTAAAGAATGAATTTGATTTTAAATCAAATGAATGAGAATTTGAATTGGTTTAAATATTGAAAGAAATGAACTTGAATTACGCAAATTAATGTTAAATCTGAATAAAACGAATTCGGTTTTAAGCGATCAAATGCGAATTTGAATATATATGAATTTTATATATAGAATTGTTTTTATAAATCGTTTTGGTTTGAATTAAGAAATTTTTTTAATCAAATTTATAAGAATGATTTCAAATTGTACAACTTGAATTGTAAAATATGACACAAATTGTATGAATTGAAATATAAGGTTTGAACTGAATTTATAAGTAATGAAACGACCAAGACTTCCCTATCCCTGAGGAGACGGAGGAGCCCGGATTGCTTTGAGAACACGACACATCAGAGAACAAACAATAGAACACTACATTTCTATTACAATAGCTTACATCAGAGTACAAGATATCAGAATTCAAATAAATAATTTACAGCGGAAAATAATATTAGAGATTTACAAATTACAAAATAGCGGAAAATATATACATAAATATAATGTGCAGCAGAAAACATCAACCACCACAACTGAAAGAAATACACGAATACAAAGCTTTCCGAATATAGCTCCAGCTGTAAACCATGATCTTGTTAAAAGAAATATCTGCAAAAACCAAAACTAATAGCTGCCTATAGAAAATATGGGCACCCAGAATATAGATAGAAACAATAAACTCCAACTCAGTCATGGGACTGGTGTGAGAACTAAAACAGTAATTAGATTTTATTTAAAGTTAGGTGAACCACGGGACCACGCCGTATAACACGGAACTGGTTTATCCCCCATGAATACCAGTGCATAAAACAAAAAGCGCGATGCTAAACAGAAAAATGAAGCTATTATAAGACTTAGGTCCCATTACACAATGAACGCAGTCGAGGATAGATTTTTACCTTATAATAGCCAAATATGCTTGATACGCGAAATTTCATCTTTTATTATTACTATAAGTGAAGAAATCAACTTCAAATATAAATGTATTAATCATAGGCGGCATAGGTACCATTATATTACGTTGCCATATAGGTTTACAACTAAATCGTAAAATTGCATATTGGAAATTGGATTTCCATTTATGAACCAAGACAAGGGATCATCCTTATCGATTTCGAGACGCACTAGCAATGCCTCAGGACTCGGATGCTGGCGAGCCCTTGAATCCTGCAGGACCGGTCATCCATCGATGATTGGCAATACCATAAACTATATGTTAGCCAGTTCTATCGAACCTCCAAATTGGTCGGTCCGTCGACCATATAAGAGCCACTAGGGTCTCAAATCATATCCGAGGTACCTCGCTTTCCATCAATAAATTTTTCCAACATCCACATGAGTAAACAGTCTGGGCTCCATACCATGACGTTACTCATAGCTAAAAACTAACATATGTCCATTTCCATGCGCCCCTAATCCTGTTTTTAGGCTCATACCGGTGAGTGAAGCTCACGAATTAACGCTACACAAAGCTATGCTAATTAAAGTCATGCTTTGATCATCAACCACAAGACTTTTCTTTTCAACAATAAGCCTTGATCATTTGCATCTTAGCATGCTACATTGTCAATCCATACCGTACCACTGATTTCTACCAATATATAACCTCTAAGCTCGTACTTCTCAGAGAAGTGTGTTAAGCAAGGGAATAAATTCTCCGCCACCAAACAGATATATATTTAGCATAGATCAACAAATACAATATAAAGGAATACAATGTCAGACATACCATCAATTTGCAAGTCCATTCTGGTTTTGAACGAAACCGGAGGCACCTTATTCCTCGTCCCATATGTCCAATACAGGAGAGAGACCCTCGCATATCCTATTGATCTCCAAGTACGTATGGACGATCAACACTTATTACCTTGTCTTAGGTGTACATCCTAATCAAGACATCATTAATCATCCAAACAATGTGAAGATCTCCGGTCTTCAACCTCCATCTTCATATCATTGGCATTTAGTCACTATATCAGTTATTCGGAATGGGTTAAAGCCAGTCTTTCCGAATAACTCGCGTATCTTATAATCAAGTACTATAAAAACACATCATACGCCTCATTCCAATTCAGAATATTCTTTTATTCAAATATTCACATCTTTGGGGAAAGGTTTACATTAATTTTATCAGTGATAATTTTTTTCAATTTATTCTTTAATCTTCCTTTGGATATCAATTTCAAAGATTTTATTAACTAGTCGGGATTATCGAACCTTACCAAAGTAACCATTTATTTTATTTTTCCAATCCCAACCTATTCATCCCATGGAGCAAAACTGGAAGTACTCCATATATAACACCCACGATGTTATCGGTAATTTAATTACCATTTCTCGTTCAAATCTAATTAAAGATTTAACTATTGCCTGGAGTAAAACTGGCGGTACTCCATTCTCGATCATTTCATGAATTCGATAAATTTAATCATCCCATTCTCATTCAAATCTAACTAAAGATTCATTAAAACTCCAACTGGGTTTTAATATCATAAATCATTACTTTATGATTATCCAACTTTCAGAAATTAATTTTTCTTTAACTGGGTTAAAGAACCTATAACGACCCCAATTTTAAGTGTATTTTATTTAATTATTTAAATTAAGATTTTGATTATTATTTTATTTTGTTCGTTTAAAAATTTAAATTGTTGGATTTATAAAATAACTATTTTTGATTTAGTTTAAAACTAAATTTATATTGGAGTTTATTGATATGAATAAAATTTTGTAATGCAAATCAATACATGTAATTTAAACTCTTATTTATTTAAGTTAAGATATTTTGTTTTGAAATTAGTTTTAAAGTTTAATTTAAATATTTATTCCTTGTATTATCGTATGATTTATTTTCGATATCTATAAAACTGTATCATTAAGTTATTTCCAAATAATGTGCCACCTGAATTAATCGTTAAGGATGCAAATATTGCTCAACTTCTATTAGTCGAAATCCGTTTTCATTTGATTAAAATAAAATTATTCATTTTTATTATTATTATTTGTAAACAAACCGTTCGTTATATATTATTACCAAAACTGTCCATTCATTTTTATTTGTATCTCATTAGATATAGTTCGCATTCTGATTGGTAAAAAAAATGTACCTCTTCATTCCATTCTACCACGTTCACTTGTTATTGATGTTAAATTTTTGTAAGTAACGAGACAAATACTCAACAATTGACTCAAAAACAGTTTATGCGGTCTAATCGGAAATAGAATAATATCTGAACGGTGTGTATATTTAAATTTTGAATCTCTTAACCACATCGTTTGTTGAGTGGAACTAGAAACACTACAACAAAAAACACTTTTCGCAACAGGCGATATCTGTTGCAGTAGACCTATTGCAACAGGCCTGCGCCTGTTGGTATAGCCGAAGTTGCAAAAAGTCCACAACGTTTTCTGCCTGTTGCAATAAGATGTTGCGGTATACGTTTTTGCAACAGGCTTTTGCTGTTGCAACAGATCATTTTGCAACAGTATATGCCTGTTGCAATAGATCCATAAATCTGTAAAAAAAAAAATACAGCTTATAAATATTACATATTAAATGTATTCGTTTTAATAATAGTATATATCACAAAATAAAATAAACAAATAAAATTTTTATTTTAACAATGTTTTAATAGTACAAACAATTATAACAAAAATTTCTACAATTTTCATACACCACTCATGTATAACAATTTCTTCTCTCACACAACACATTTTTTTCAAATAGAATATTTTCTAACCATATTTCTACTCTATCATACATATACTATAACAAGAGAATAAATATCATCAATTCACTAGAATAAATATGCAGTTCATGCTCCAAGTTTGTTGTCGATCATGAACTCTTGTGCGAAGATTCAGCCAAATGATCTACATGTATCACATATTGGTAGTAAATTGGCATTGGCAACGGTATCTTTTGAAAAAAAAAGGCATCCATGAACTTTTCTATCGTGCTTGAATAAACGAACGAATGTTCCATGAATGAAAAAAATGAAATAGAATTAGCTTAAGTGTACACCAGTGGGATAGTGAGAACTATTACGCTCTTTTTTGCTGGCAAATTATTGGATGAACTAAAACCTTCATCTGTCCTGCAGTGCTTGCTGGAAAAAAAAACACGCATAAGTATCAATCTTCGTAAATCATATTTTTTTTTATTTCTATTGAACAAATTTAAATGAAATGGTGGTTCAACAATGAAATGGTGATCTTCCACTACTCAAATTATAGTTTCCTATCGAAGATACATGACAAGATCCAAAGTTGAAAACTAAAATACTGAATCAGGATTTAGCGATTCATGTGCATCTCTGTACCATAAAATAAAAATACAATATTGATTTATTTTTTCCACAAACCAAAAACAAAAAAGCATCCTCCTACATTACAAAAAATAATCAAGATTGAGTGATATACACATTAGTTTGGTAGTAATTAACTAAGATTTCCTTTTGGAAAAATAAAGTTGATCAAACTTTATGTTGCCATCTGAGATTTGGGAATGGATCCTAGAATTCAACAAAAAAGAATCAGCTCAAATTACAGAAACAATCATTGTTAACAATTAACATTATCATTATGTACCTGATATTTACTGTTGTTAGTATGTGTAGCCAAAAGCAATAGAACCTGAACTTTATACTTGAAATCTTTCTAAACTGATCAATCATCCAGCTTTTTACTCCTATAGAAGGAACAAAGAAAGCAACTCCATTTATATTGGAATAGAAAATTCTAATGCCAAGGGTGCATATCTGCAATTTAAAAATCCAAGGATATATATGTTCATTTATTAACATCTCATATATGGCAATGGATCATATTCCCACCTCATACCCCTACACAAAATAAAAGTAATTTCTAGCAGTCCTCCAATGTCTTGAACATAAAAAGAAATCATTTAATGCCGACTTTTGATGCTTTAACAGTACAGTCTCCTATTGTCCCACGTTCACAGAATTGGATCCAAACTAATGTGCAAATAATATGTTTTTTTTAAAGATGAAAACACATCCGCAAATACTAAAAATCATGAGATGCATGAATCAACACCACACAAGTGAAGAAAGACAAAAACTCAAAGATCAGACATTGTTTTCCAGGCATGAGAGAGTCCCAAATTGTTTGTGCAAACAACAAAACACTAATTTGATTTATCGATAAATAAACAAATCAGAAGAACTTAACTTTAGTTTTTAAAGTAAAACCCACACCTAGAATACTGTAGCGTAGGAGTTGACTCTGTCTCAACACCAAGAACGACATTATCGCTACCATGAACTACGATGGCCTTGCAACCATTCTTTACGGCTTCAATTGCATATTTTATTGAATCGGAAATTCTGAAATTGAAACAAACCCCCTTCAACGCTCCTCCTCTCTCTCTTTGATTTCCCAATTGGTACGAGAGGGGATTGAAAATTAATTGAGTAAATTTTTTTCTAAAAAAAAAGCGCAAAAGTTAAGCATCACTTCACATATATTGCAGTTCGGAGGTGATGATAATCAAATAAAACAGGCCAAAACAACTCCAAAATACATCACTCCAACTACTCAAAAAACAGTAACCACAAGCACCAAAACATCAAACCGCATCAAGCAACAAAAAAGATGCATACCAGAAGACAAATGAAATCACAATCGTGGCGGAGCACTAGCCGAAAACCACCACAAAAGCATTCGCGTCGTCTACTGCTACCAGTCACGGGTAAGGGAGATCCGAGGAAAGAAGGTAAAGTCGGAGGTCCATACCATCGCGCAAGTTCATTCGATGTTGGATCAGCAAAAATCATTGATAAGACGAAAAATGGATGTCTCGAGATTTGGGATCGGAGAAATAAGGGGATTGGAGCGATGAGCTTCTGTAGAAAACTAGACGTGACGAAAGCAAGAAATGAATATTGAGGGTTGCGAGAAATAGGTTTTGATTTTAAGAATTGGAGACATGCTTAAGATTGGTTGTTTTCAAGAAACGAGATTGATTTCCAAAAGAAGAAGAAGAAGAGTCTAGTGATGGCACGCTGATTTTAGGATAGATGTCACGCGTTTTTGAATTTAGCCTGCTTTGATACAAGCGAAAATTTTAGTGAAAATTTTGGTCGTGGAGCCAAAATTTCAAAACGTACGAGCCAAAAAAATTAACAGCTTGGAGCCAAATGAACGTTGCAGACATTTGTTGTTTGTCATTCAAGTATGTAACTAAACAAATCTACTAAAAAAGTATTAAACTTTTGTTATTAAATGTTAGCCTTGATTAATTATTAGCTATTTAATATTAATTGTTAGCTATTAGTGTTGATTACTAATTATGAATTATTTAGTAATAATATTGATTATTATTTCTTTTTCGTCAATTGTTAATTATTAGTTATTATATCTTAATTATTAATTATTACTTGTGCAAGTGGTGAAAACATATTTTTTGCAACAAGTTTATTGGTTACTAATTATTTAATATTAACTATTTATTTATTACTAATTAAATGTAATTAATGGTTGTTAACTACAACTTATTGATCACTAATACAAAGTAACGACATTCCTTTTGTTTATAATGGACAATTCAGGGAATTAAATGTTTAATTTGAAGTAATTTTCAATTTGTGTAATCTGCCATTTATTTTATTACTATATATACATATCATTTTCTTTATATATCTGTATAACCCAAATCTGTCGCTCTGCTCCATGTGTAAATCAAAGAAAGTTAATCGGTCTTCTACAACTTATATATAATATATTATTCATATAATTAATGTGCGAAAGAATGGTGTTAATGACAGCATTAATGTTTTGAACCATGAATTTAGTATCATGTAACCTACTAGCATTTACTTTTTTCCACTTAGATGTTATATTCTTTATTTACAATTGAATAAAGGACTATTTTTCGCTCATTATCAACTAATTTTGTTTTATTCTTTATTTACGATTGGATTTTTGTTTCTATTTAAATTTATATTCTGTTGGTACCCACGCCATTCAAAGAAAAATTATAAACCTAACTAATTCTTTGTACGCTGCATTTGTTACAAATTACCTTTTGTTCTTAAGTACCAAATTTGGATTATTGATTCTTTTTTTGTGCCTTCTCCTTTTTCTGATTCAAAACTAGTTTAAGAGGATCAAAATCGGCAGGTGAATAATGTTTGAAATGTCCAAAGCAGTTATAAAAAATATATTGCAAGATTTATCTAAGGCTTAGCAAAATAATGATAAACTCTAGCATAACACTTGTAGGAACCCTGTTGAATGCTAACAATACAGACGATCCCCTCAATTCATGAATAACGTACAAGGTCCAATACAACAAATAAAACATTCATATTTTTATAGTCTATCCATGATGCATGATTAAATTTATTAAAATATTTTTGCTAGAGTGGAAAATAGGTTGCAAGACATGCAATTTTGGTTAAAACGTGAAGGTCTTAAAATTTAGACAAAAGGCCGAAATACTTTATCTTTTTGTCATATAACCTTACTACTATGAATTATTAATTATTAAATGTAATTAATAATTGTTAAATATAATGTACACACTATTAATAATTAACCATGATAAATTATTAACATATTAATTGATTTCAATTAATTATTACTACTTATCAAATTATAACTAAATATAACCTATTACTTCGTACTTTTGAATTTAATAGTAATGATTTATTATGAATTTATGAATTATTTAATTATCTATTACTTATTTAATATTTAAACATATTCATATTTCAAATTAATTATTATCCATTAGTTTTTTACAATTAATTTATTATTATTTAATAATTATTTATTTATTTTATTATATTTTAGATATTATTTATTATTATTTGTTAATTATTATTATTTAATTATCATTTATAAATATCACTTTACAATACTTAATTTTATTATTAATTAATAATTATTAAATATTAAATATTAATCTTAATTATTGTATAATTACTAATAGTTAATAATTAAACTGTAACTATTTAAAATTAATTATTATAATCATTAAAAGCTTATACTAATTTTTAGTATGTTTTTTCGCAACTGGCTTTACCAGTTGTAGAAAATACAATTATTGCAACAGGCGAAAACAGTTGCTAAAGATATTTATTTGCAACTGGCTTGGAAGCGCCGTTGCAAATAATATGTTTGTTGCAACTGTTATGGAAGCACAGTTGCTAAAAGTATGTATTTGCAACAGGAAGAGAAGCGCAGTTGCTAAAAATATGTTTTTCGCAACAGAAAGAAAAGGCCTGTTGCTAAATCTTATCTATTGCAACTGCTATAATAGGTCCGTTGCTAAATGTCATTTACTACAACTGTCTTTTGTTGCCTGTTGCAAATAGCTAGTTGCAATAGGGTATTTTTCTTGTAGTGAAAAGTGGGATCCTCGTTTCAGGGAACTGCTTCTCTTCCCCTTCTTTTCATATTAAATCAGCACGCTCTCCATCTCCATTTTTGTGCCTCCCCACTTTCCATTATTTAATTTTGTCCTCTCTTTATGAAAAAGCTGCTAACCATTTGATCTCTCCCCTCCCATACGCCATCACCAAACTCACAGCAACTCCCATTTTCCTCATCGCAACAGCACTCCCACTTCGACCAGTCCGCATCTGCAGTTTACCCAGCACCGCGAAATCAAACTCCGACCTCGTTGACCCCGAGTTGCTCCTAACCGAAGCCAAACCCTGCTGCTTTCCACACCCAAAATGCCATTGCTCCGCCTTCCTCCTGCGTGCCCACCTGATCCTCCCCGAAGTCTGCGCCCAGTCCTGAAGTCATTCACCCTCAGCCACCCCGCTCAGCTCGCCCAAAACTGCCTGCCTATGCCCTGCTTCGCAATAAAGGCGAGCACCAACCCATTAGCTGCCGTATCCGCACCTCCCACTGCCTCACCGATGACTTGCTCCGTCTCCCTCTATTTTCTTCCATGTTTCAGCCCTTCCTGGAGTTCGTCAGTGCCAAGGCCGAGCCCTCAGCCTTCACCAAGACCTTGTTGTCACCTTGAGTCTGCCACACTCGAGTCCGCCTAGCCTAACCGTGCTGACCTACGTCGACCACCCTAACCACCGCTCACCCGTGCCTAAGATCACCCGTGCTCCGCCCTTAGGCCACCCGCCATCTGATCCTGCGTGAGTATGTGAATGGGTGTGAGTATATAGATTGTGGGCGTGTGTGAATTTTTATATACGTATATATGTGTGCGTTAGTTTATATGAGAGTGTGTGTTATTTTTGTGAATTTGTTTTAAAGGTTACACGTTTATTCCGTGTTTGGGTGTAGTTGCGTGAGTTTTATTTTCTGTGTGAGTGTGTGTATATTAGTTCATTGCGTGTATTTGGTTTGTGTGTTCATGGAGGGGATGTGTGTTGTGTATGGGTGTCCGCGTGAGTTGTATGGTGTCTATATTGTGTGGTTTTGTATGTATATTTTATGTTGTTTCATTTTGTTTTGGGTGTGCATGATTTAAAAAAAAAGTTTATATATATAGGAGGAGACTTCAATGGTCATGTTGGCTCATTTAGCGGGGGTTTTGAGCGAGTGCATGGTGGTTTTGGCTTTGGCAGTAGGAACCAAGAGGGTGAAGATATATTAAATTTCGCTCTCTCTTTTGATCTCATTATTGCTAATACCTTCTTTAGAAAGAGGCAATCACATCTGATCACCTTCAGTAGTGGCCAACAAGCTAGCCAGATTGACTTTGTCCTAAGTAAAAGAGATAGTAAACGAGATTGTGTTGATTGCAAGGTCATACCTGGAGAATGTGTCATCTCACAACACTAGCTCTTGGTATACGTGTTTCATCTTCGGGTGGTGAAGGATAAGAGAGAGAAGATTAGCAGGACGAAATGGTGGAAACTCAAAGGAAATGCTTCACGGGTGTTTAAAGATACAGTGATGGGAGAAGGGGCTTGGAATGTGGAAGGAGAAGCAAATGCCATGTGGAATGCGATGGCAACTTGCATTCGGAGAGTCGCTACTGAGGTATTTTGGATAACAAGAGGAAGAAAGCGAGAACCCAAGGATTCGTGGTGGTGGAATGACGAGGTGCAAAAGGCTATCAAAGAGAAGAAGGAATGATACAAATGCATGCACCATCATAGAAGCAAAGAGAACATGCACAGGTACAAAGTGGCAAAGAAGACTGCAAAGAGAGCAGTGAATGAAGCAAGGGGACGAGTGTACGAAGATTTGTATCAAAGGCTAAGTACAAAGGAGGGTGAAAGAGACGTTTATAGGATAGCTAGGCTACGCGAGAGGAGGACAAGGGACTTCAATCATGTTAAATGCATTAAGTATGGGAATGATAGACTTTTGGTGAAGGACGATGAGATAAAGAATAGGTGGAGAGAATACTTTGATAAGCTTTTCAACGAAGAAAGTGATAGCTCTTCTATCGAGTTGGAAGACTTTGCTGATGGCACCAATAGACATTTTGTGCGGAGATTTTAAGAAGCTAAGGTAAAGGGGGCGTTGAAACGGATGAAATCAGGCAAGTCGGTAGGGCCTAATGACATTCCTATTGAGATGTGGAGATGCTTTGGAGATGCAGGGATAACATGGTTAACTAAGTTGTTCAATAATATTTTCAAATCAAACAAAATGCCAGATGAGTGGAGGAGAAGCATTTTAGTTCCAATCTTCAAGAATAAAGGAGATATTCAAAGTTGCAAAAACTATAAAGGAATTAAGCTTATGAGTCATAATATGAAGCTGTGGGAGAGAGTTTGTGAGCAGCGTTTGAGGAGGTTGACAAGTGTCTCTAGGAATCAATTTGGTTTTATGCCTGGAAGGTCAATCACTGAGGCGATTTTCTTGGTTAGGCAACTTATGGAGAGATACAGGGAGCAGAAGAAAGATCTCCACATGGTTTTTATTGACCTGGAGAAAGCTTATGACAAAGTGCCGAGGAGTGTTATTTGGTGGGCGCTTGAAAGGAAGAGAGTGCCATCAAAGTATATTACCATTATGAAGGATACGTACGAGGGGGTTGTGAATAGTGTCAGGGCATGCAATGGTGAGACCAGAGACTTTCCAATTAACATAGGGTTACATCAAGGTTCGGCTTTGAGCCCCTATATTTTTGCATTAGTGATGGATGAAATGACAAAAGATATACAAAGGGAGATTCCTTGTTGTATGCTCTTTGCCGATGATGTTGTGCTGATTAATGAAAGTAGAATAGGGGTTAATCGACAACTGGAGTTGTGGAGGGAGACCTTGGAATCAAAGGGTTTCAGGCTTAGCGGAACTAAAACAGAGTATATGAAGTGTGAGTTTAGCAGTGTCAGGTCAGATGACGGAGAGGTTACCCTGGACGATAGAGTAGTACCCAAGAAGGAATCATTTCGATACTTAGGATCTATGTTGCAGTTTGATGGGGAGATTGATAAGGATGTTAGTTTTATAATTCAAGCAGGATGGTGAAATGGCGACTAGAATTTGGCATTCTCTTTGATAGGAAGATTCCTCAGAAGCTTAAGGAAAGTTCTATAGGACAACAATCAGGCCTGCAATGTTATATGGTGCATAATGTTGGCCTACTAAGAGGCAACACGTCTAGAAGATAAGCGCAGCAGAGATGCGGATGTTGCGCTAGAGCTATGGGCATACCAAACGAGATCGGATTAGAAATGAGTATATTTGGGAAAAACTTGGAGTTGCACCTATTGAAGAGAAGTTAGTCCAATACCATTTGAGATGGTTTGGACATATCCAACGTAGACCATACGATGCACTAGTGCGCATAGGAACTATAGGCCACGCCGAAGGCCCAAAGAGAGGTAGAGGTCGACCTAAAATGACATAGGAGGAGATAATAAAGAGAGATTTAAGTAATTGGAGTTTATCTGAAGAGCTGGTAGTTGATAGGAGTGCATGGAAGTTGGTAATCCATGTACTAGAACCTTAGGTTTTTTTAATTATTTTGGACTTTATTTCACGTTTATTGAACCTTTTTACTTTTTATTACTCTTTTAGAATTTATTTCACTTTTATTGAACCTTTTACATATTATTATTATTTAAAAAAAACCTTTATCAGATGACTTTTTATCTGTTTGGTTATTTTAAACCCTTTATATATATATATATTATCAACATTATTTATTTTATTTTATTTTAATTTTGGGTTCCATATCTAGCCAACCCCAACTTGTTTGTGATATATAGCTTTGTTATTGTTGTTGTTTGTTTTATATATATATTATATAATTTTTACCTTATGTATAGATATGTATAGAAAATATATATTATTTTTGAAAAGTCAATTTTGTCGCATTTATTTTCAATTAAGTGTGGTGTTGAAGTTCGAAAACCATTCCCGTAACCCAAGAACCGTACCAATCCATTCCTTCTTTTGAAATAAATAAATAAATATTAAATCATCAACGAGTTGTATCTATTCTGAACCGTGCTTGGAAATCATCACTTCATTCAGTGTCAATTCGTCTTCTATCTCCAATTCTGTGCCACGAAAGGTGAGTTTATCTCACATCTGACTTACATTTTTCATGGATGTTAGATCAATAATGGACTGTTATATGAAATGTATAGGATTACTGATAGAAATTGTTTGATTTGATATATATGCACATTTCATATGTGACACGATATATTCATATGACAAGTTGCACTAATGATATATATGCTATGATTGTTGTTATGTGATTGTTGTTTGTGATTGTTGATACCCCTAGTTTAGGAAAAATCACTAAGGGTTGAAATGATATATACCCGAACGGACATTAGAATTGGGAAAAATCGTTATAGGTTGAAATGATAGACCTGAACGATTTTTACTAAATTTGGGATCGTGGGTTGAAATGATAGACCCGTAGATTTTTTATAAATTACGGGTTGAATGATAAATATCCGTATCACTTGACCATAGGGTAGAAAACTATATACGGACACCGTCGGTCGTACTTTCGAAGTATTTTGATTTGGCGATTTGATTTAAAAATAATAATTTAAGATTTTATATTTTCATATATTTGTATTTAAATATTTTAAACTTAAATTTTTATAATTTTGAATTATATGTTTAAAATGATTTTATAAGTAAATATAGATTTAATGCTTATTTAAGTTTTACTTATAATCTATTTATTTTAAACTATATAATTTAATTATATAAGTATTTTTAACCTTTATATTATTATAAATAATTATTTTAAACTTATTTTCTATATTTTTTAATCTTATATATGTTTATAATCTATATTCTGATTAATTTTATAATTTTATAAACTTATGTATATATATATATGTTCAAAAGTTATTTTTCTTTTACTTATATTTTATAACTTTAATAATAAACCAAGAGTTGGATAAGTTAGATTTCGCGATTTAAATTCAAACTTTATAGATGTAAATTTATATAACGATATTTGAATAACGAATGAACTCATATTGAGTTATGAATTCAAATTGATACGAACTTTTAGTGGAGATGAATTTGAATTAGGTAAAACTGAAATGAAATTGATTTCTTTAGCGATTGAAGTGTAAATTTGAATATATAAATTTTATATAGAATTGGTTTTATAAATCATTTGGGTTGAATTGGGAAATTTGTGGAATTGATTTATAAGTATAATTTTATATCTTATAAATTGTTTGAATTAAATATAAGGCTTCGACTTAAATTTTAAGTAATGAATTTGATAGATCGATTTGAGTTAATATATTATATGATTTGATTTAATTTAAAACATAAGTTTTCGATGTAAATTATATAAACTAAATTTGAACTTAAGTGTTGGATTTTGAATCAACTTAAACGAATGCTTAAATGGTAAAACTAGATTTTATGAGTTGTTTGAATAATGATTCGAATCGTATGACTTGAATATAATTCGTTAAATTTAAATATAAGTTTTGGATTTGAGTCGTTATATTGAATTCTAACCAAATGTTAAATTTTATGAATCGATATAAATGAATTTTTTTTAAAGGTGGAATCTAATGGTTTGAACTCAAATTTTACGAATATAAATCGAACTAAAATATCCTCGAAGTTAAATAGTATTGGTTTATACTATAGTTACGAGACCTTTACGATATGATTTCTAAATCGATTTGATTTAAGCGATTTTAGTGAGTGGTTCTCAAAATTGTATATAATCGACGTTAGATATTTAAAAAAATTAATTTCAAATTTGAATATGAGATTCGTATAAACTATTTTGTAAAGCGATTTATAAAATAATGGCCACGGTGTGAAAAATGTAAACTATTGGTTGTTAAAGAGACCGGGATTGGCTATTATCATACTCTCTGCCAATACCGAAAACAACTTTAACAACTGTGTACACGGTGGAGTTCCAGAATGAAGGGGATGATTTGGTGAACGACTCTATTCTGTATTTCATATTAATTACGAGACCCTGACTACCTTGAATCAGCTTGATTTGGCTAAAAAAGGAGCTACGCACAGACCAAGTGAGGTCATACCTCTTACGAGCACACTTCTTCGATATTATTCTATTACTATTGAGATTCGATTTGGGCCCTTTTGATTATGGGAGTGTGTATCGAGGTGGGCGGTAGTAGCTGTTATGCGTTACCACTAGTCCAGCTCTGCGAACGGTGAATCTACCCTGGCATTCCTTGTGTGCCTTGTCACATGCCTTATACATGCCCACTACGATTTGTTTTGTAGCATTTTATATGGAGTGCCCTCTGATCAACCTCCAGTTTACAAAGGAATTATGGTACTGTATACACTATGGGAATATATAAACGGTGTAAGGGTAATCATCGTAATCCCGCTTACGTTATTTTGATATTTTTACTTTACTGATAGACACTATTGTATATAGCGTATTATACTATATAGTATTAGTTTGACGGATATTTAGAGGATGGTGATCCCAAACATCCTTTAAGTTATTGATTGCATTTCATCGAACATTTCATTTGAGTTGATTTACTTCCATGAGAATGTCAGTCCTGATCCGAGTTGTCTTGTTTTGCATTATTGCTCGGGTCAGATCGAGTTTCCGGTTTCGAGATTCACTCCTGGAGTTTGGAGGTTATATTTTATATTTTATATAAGATTTAAATATGTAGATTTTGTAAGAAAATGATTATATAGTAGTTGAAATCTACAATTGTATTTATGTATGTATAAATATAGGAATTAATAAATTCAAATTGATTTATAAAGATTTTAATTTTTGATGTGTGTGTGTATATGTTAACTTATGGAATTAAACTAGTTTTATGGGTTTGAATATTGATAACATGTATTTGAAATTATTTTGGTATAATATATAATAATATTGTTATGTATTTGATTTAATAATAATATTCATGTATTTGATTTATTAATAATATTGTTTTTATATTTATTGAGTATTGAAGTTGAATTTTAATAAATAAACGAGTGGGGGAGAGATATAATTTTCCCTGCTTAAAATTTTAACGATTTGAAATATATTATTTGTAATATATGATCGCAAAATTTGGTATATATTCTATTTAAATATAAAAGATGTTTTGAGTATTTACCTGACGTTAAAATTTTTCTATCAAGTATCTAGTGATTTGGGGTATACGTCTGATCAACGTATATGTTAAATCCTATCTGAACTTGATAGATATTGTAATGACCCGCATTTTTAGAGATATATAATTAATTTATTTAATTATATAATTGGTGATTTAGAGAAGTTAATGATCGTTTAATTAAATAATATTGAATATTTAATAAGTAATTATAATATAATAATATATTATAATGTCGAAATAGTCGGAAATAGTGAAATTCACAATATCGTGTGAATTGAATAGCATACGAGATTTGGTGGAGTTTCGATTCGAAATATAATAACGATTATATTGAATCGACGACAGTTGAACGTATAGTTTATAATATATTTATAAACGAGCTCGAAATGGCGCTGCAGTTCGCTATTTGGCGATTTGAACTTCAACTGAATGTACAGGATTCGTTTTAAGCCGGATTTCTGTGAAACAAGAATCGTGTGGAGCTGGTGGAGTATATCTTTCTAGTGGAAGAGAAAAATCGGGATTTCGTCGTGTAGATTTTGAGATATGTCCAAATCAAATTTCAGAAAAGTCGCTGTGGAATTCCTTTATAATTTATAAAGGAATTATTTATATTTTAACAAAGGAATTTCAATATAAATCGAATATCGGGTTGACCCAGATTTGAAATATCAAGTTATAAATCCCAGTAGAGCTGTATGGTATTCCACTGTGAATATATACGATAATATAAATTTATTTATATTTTATTTTATTTTATTTAAATATATTTATATATTTAAATGGTCATTCAGAGCTTTAAAAATAGCCAGTTTTGCAAACGAAGTCGGAATTCGACGAAACCAGTTTTGTTGGATCCGCAATATCAAATAGATGTTAGATTTCCAGTTTCGTGGTTTTTAGAGTCAGTATGTGGCCGTACAGATTTTTAGAGTGAGAAACAGTCAGTATTTTGACAGTTAAAAATACGATGTGTGAGCATACGAAGTCGGAATTCGACGAAACCAGTTTCATTGGGACCGTAATGTCGAACTCTAGCTACATGTCCAATTTCGTGATTTTTGGGTACCATGCGTGACCACACGAATTTTTTAGAAGTCAGAATAAATAAAAGAAAATATCTAAAATAAAATATCTAAGTATGAGTGAGTATAAACAAGGCCACCCACACACTTTTCTCACCACACAAAATCTCGTTCTCCCTTATATAATCAAATGTTAAGCCGCCGTCACTTTGTTTTTCCTCCACAGCAAAAATCATGTGTTCAAAATTCCAAAAAAAATCATAGAAATTCTCTAAAATCTAGAGACTAAATTAGCAAGCTCGGGTTAGTGCAAGCTTCACGGTGATACCCTTCTGAGCAGCTCCGATCGGTTTTGCCAAAAACTGGGAGTTTCACGCAACAGCTAGGGTTGAGGTAATCTGAAAATCGAAGCAAATACTCACCAAATGGAGTTCATATTTGGGTTCGGCACTTAGAAAAGAGGTGTTTGGAAAAGTCACATGATTTTCTATACAAAAAGGGTTAGCTGTCTCTCCTGTATCGAGTGGAGGGAATCAAAGTCACGACGAGCAGAAATGGGTTCAAGTGCTAGGTTTTGGTACGGGGTGATGCAGATTCAAATGAGAAGTTTAATGGTGTGTTTCTGTTTGAGTTTTGAAGTTGGAAATGGAGGAGCTTGGAGGAAGGATTGATGCGGTTTGGCCATGCTTGTTGTTCGATGGTCACTGGAGAAACACGATGGGATTTGGGAAGATAAGGTAGCAGGTTGGTTATGTGGTAGTGGGCTTTGCAAAAGAGTTAAGGCCCAAAATTAATTAATTTAAATTCAAGTTTTGTTTATTTGAGTGTATAACTTGTAATGACAATATCTGCTCCATACGTTATCAGTATTTCAAACCATCGGATCCGTTGGGACCGTATGGACGAGAGCTTCACAATGAAGCTGACTGGAAGTGGATTGGGGCTCGTATGAATTTATGGCGAAATAAATTGTTTGATTCAAATCAAATAACAGTTTATCGTTCTTTAACGATGAACTGCAAATGTGAGTAAATCTCACCAACTCTGAACAGTTTATAATTTCATGTTGTATTTTTAGAACTGTTAGAAATTTTCTGTTTGATTGTGTGTTGACTGTTTGATTGAACTGCTAGTCAGTTAATAAAATATTATATATATATATAATATATAAACAGTTATATAGTTATATATTGATTCTGATTATCAGAATAATTTATATTGAACTGAAAGTGATGACAATCATGTTGTGTAACATCTGTGGATGCAGGGAAACAGGTTGGAGGAATCCGACTGGATTCCTCAACAGTTATTTTATTGTTTTTCATATATTTTGATATATGATGTGAATTATAACCTGTTGTTGATTGTGTGTGTATGGATGATATTGGACATCGTAATTTGATATGTTGAAACACCGTAACATACCGAAATGTTGATAAGGGAATATTTTCAAAGTGATATTTGAAAATGAAATATTTATAAGTGGAATATTTATAAATAAGAAATGTTTATAAATTGGAATATTTATAAAGAGGAGATATTCAAAAAGGAAATAATTACAAACCATTTTCTTTTTGAATGGAAAGGCCTGTGTGGCGAGTTTGGGAATTTTCCCGATGCTCCCGATACAAAGGAGGTTATGGCGAATTTTCCCGGGAATTTAAGGAGTTAGAATATTTTTAAGAATAAATTTGAAAAGGGAATATTTGCAAACCATTTGCAAATAGAATAAAATAGAGAAAAGAAATATTTGTAAACCATTTACAAATAGAATTGAAAGGGGAATATTTAGAAAATAAATAGAGTTAATAAAAAGGAAATTGGTTTATAAAGGAAACCCTTATAAAAAGGAAAACGTTATTAAAAGGACATTTATAAAGTGAAGAACCATTACTAATAGTAAATCTTTATAAATGAATAAACGTGTTAAAAAGGGGATCTTTTTAAAATGGATAAGCGTTATAAAAAGGAGTTAATCGAATATGGTATTCGAAGTTAGTTAATCGAATATGGTATTCGAAGTTAGTTAATCGAATATAGACATTCGAAAGGAGTTAATCGAATATGGTATTCGAAGTTAGTTAATCAAATATGGTATTCGAAGTTAGTTAATCGAATATAGACATTCGAAAGGAGTTAATCGAATATGGTATTCGAAGTTAGTTAATCGAATATGGTATTCGAAGTTAGTTAATCGAATATGGTATTCGAAAGTAGAAATCGAATATGGTATTCGAAGTTAGTTAATCGAATATGGTATTCGAAAGGAGAAATCGAATATGGCATTCGAAGTTAGTTAATCGAATATAGACATTCGAAAGGAGTTAATCAAATATGGTATTCGAAGTTAGTTAATCGAATATGGTATTCGAAAGTTAGTTAATCGAATATGTTATTCGAAAGGGGTTAGTCAAGCCGAGTTAGTCAAATAGAGTTAACCAGTTAGAGTTAATCAGTTAGAGTTAACCAGTTGGAGCTAATTAGTTAGAGTTAATCGATTAGAGTTAAAACGAACTAGAGTAAATCAAGTGTAGTTATTTGAGATAGAGTTAATCAAACATAGTTATTCAGGATAAGTTGCCATATCGTATGACTGCTAGCGTAATTCGCAGGGTTGTAAATAGCCTACGGCGGTCGGATGTTTCCTGAGGGAATCAGGTGTAACCATTTGTGATCGCTGCGATCTAGAGTCAAAAGAATGGAGTTAAATCGAATATTAGTTATTCGATAGGAGTTAATCAAGTTGAGTTAATTAAACCAACTTAGTCGAGCCTAGTTAATCGAACCGAATCGGTCGAACCAAGTAAGTTAAGATAGTCGAGTTAGTCGAGTTAAGTTCGTCGAGTTAAATTAATCGATGTTAGTTTCATCGAAAGGAGTTATCGATGTTAGTTTCATCGAGTTTCATCGAAAGGAGTTATCGATGTTAGTTTCATCGAAAGGATTTATCGATGTTAGTTTCATCGAAAGGAGTTATCGATGTTAGTTTCATCGAAAGGAGTTATCGATGTTAGTTTCATCGAAAGGATTTATCGATGTTAGTTTCATCGAAAGGAGTTAACGATGTTATTTTCATCGAAGGGAGTTATCAATTATAGTTTAATCGAAGTGAGATTTTCAAATATGAGATATTTGAAAAGGAAGAGTTATCGAACATTAGTTATTCGAAGAGAGATTATCGAATATCGTTTATTCGAGAAGGAGTTAATCGAATATAGGTTATTCGAAGAAGAGTTAATCAAATAGAGATTTCTCGAAGAGAGTTAATCGGCAAATTCGATTATATCGAATTCGGGAAAGTACTTATACTTTCCAGTGTTTTAAATAGAGATTTATTTATTTATAAATAAATAAGTGTTAGGTTAATTATTCACTAATAAGAATAGAAGTTATAATTAAAGTTAGGTATTGCGAAAGTAGGGATTTTAATGTTATCGTTATAACCAATGTTTTAAATATAGAAGTGGATTAGTAAAATTGAATCCGAGAAAGGCGTAAAGAAGTTGTTAAAGATTAAAAGATAAACTTTGACCATTTCGAAGTTATAACGTTGTTCAGTTAAGGTCTGAGAGGTAATTATACCCCAACTTGAGTGACTTCCTTCTTGACTAAGAAATGGTAAGGTTTGATCGTAAAGGAGTTTTGGAAATGTTTTCCAAACGAGCATCAGAAATGTTTTCTGATAAAAGAAAAATAAGAATTTAGAATATAGGGAAACAGGAGATAAGTAAATAAATGAACTAAAGAGATTTATGTTAAATGATGTTTGTTCGATATAATTTCCATTTGGAAATAATATCGTTGTTTGCACACTTGTTTTTCTTTGATAGTTAACTCACCGACTATCGAAGTTTTGACCATTTTAACGTTGTTAATATGGAGAGACCGGTTGGATTATTATCCATAGAACCACTCTGTATTGGCATAAGCGTCGCGAATCATATATGCCAAAGATAATTGAAGACGGAGTAAAATGCAAGGGTTGTTGTATAAGTCTTAGATAACAGTGACTAAGATGGATATACGGAATAGTGCCTTCGGTTTGTCCAGTCCCAGGACAACTTGTATGGACGAAGGTCTGACAGAGTATATCCAATGGATCGCGTAAGTTGATCTGTTCAAACGTATTCACGTTTGGTGGCGGAGGAATTCGTTTCTCTTAGCTGTATACCCGTGTTATTTTTGGATAAGTCAATTTGTGATTTGGCGGGTATGACGATGTGACATTCTAAGTGAATGAGGATGACTTGTATGTATGAATGTCTGACAGAGTATTTCCAGAAAGGTCACGTACATTGATTTCTTCAACCGTACCAAGAGTGGAAGCACAGAAGGAAAACTTCTTTTAGCTGACACGTAATGTATGGTTGTAGAAGTCAATTAGTGATTTTCGATGGACCTAACAATGTGGCATTCGAAGTGAATCTGATGTGATGATAAAGCGTAGCTTCTAGCCTCATCAACCAGTAAATGACAGAAATCGGGCAGGCAGCATGGCTAAGTCGGTCGCACCGAAGTAGTGTGTATAATCACCTATCTAGAGAATATTCATTTGTTTCTTAAATCTATCAATGTTGTCCCATATATATACGGGAACGGTTGCTGATCCCAACCGTTGGTGATGTACATTCGATACACTCAAGCGAAATGAGTGGTCGGTCATGTGTGGCTGAGTTACAAGAAGTTCTTGTTGAACTCCAGTGTATCGTTCCTAGAGTACACTGATCGGAAGGTGGTTCCATACCTTGTCATAGTTGGAAATCCATTACCCAATACGTGCTTGCGGTTTTGATTGTATACTATATATGTAGAACGTGAGATGAAAGCGTTTCTGCTAGTCGATATCTATTTGTACATAGACATTATTATAATATCAAAAGGTTTTTGATATAAAGATATTTTGCATTCTCATAAGGGAAAAACCCGTTCCGTTCTGCGGTGTGGTCTTATGAGATATCGTTTACTTGTTCATATACCTGTTTAAACTGTTTTACTCACACCAGTCCCATGACTGACCTGGAGTTTACTTTGTTGTTTTCCCTAAACTCTTGGGTGCCTAAATTTGTACGGGAAGTCAAGTAGTCGGGATTTGTAGATACATTGAAGAGCTGGAGTAGGAGGCTTCAGAATCATATAGCTATAGTTTATTTCCGCTGTGTTGTAAGTGTTGTACTCTGATAAGTGCTATTGTGTACATAACTGTTATATTTCAAAGTTATGTTATATATTATATGTTATTCGTTCCGCTGTGAGGTTCGTGTTACTCTGATGTTGTGTTCTTCTTCTTCTTCTATTCTAAGTTTCTATCTTATCTATTCTCACCCTCTAATTTCTTTCAATAATTACCAGGATTTTTCGATGTTTTGGTTATCGACATCGAGCTTATGTCGATAACCAAAGTCGCCAAAATCCGGGTCGTTACAGATATAGAGTCACACTCTAGTCGCATGAAAATAATTCTGGTGATGACCGCGGCATCATCGATATTTATTTTCAGGTTTCGAAAGTGGGATAACTATATATTGTCAATCAAGACGTCGAGTGAATACTTAAATTATTTTCAAATGTTCGAAAATATTATAAATTTCTGATTTAAATATATATTTCAAATTTTATATATGTATAATAATAAATATGAACCATTGGTTTAAATATATTAGTTATTTAAATTACTATTTCCTGCCTCGTTCCTTTTCGGGGACGAAAAGGTCTAAGTAGGGGAGATTGTAACGACCCCAATATTAAGTGTATTTTATTTAGTTATTTAAATCAAGATTTTGATTATCATTTTATTTTATTTGTTTAAAAACTTAAATTGTTGGATTTTATAAAATAACTACTTTTGATTTAGTCTAAACTAAATTTATATTGGAGCTTATTGATATGAATAAAATTTATAATGCAGATTAATACATGTAATTTGAACTCTTATTTATCTAAGTTAAGGTATTTTGTTTTGAAATTAGTTTTAAAGTTTAATTTAAATATTATTCCTTGTATTATCATATGATTTGTTTCTGATATTTATAAATTGTATCATTGAGTTATTTCCAAATAATGTGCCACTTGAATTAATCGTTAAGAATGCAAATATTACTCAACTTCTATTAGTCGAAATCTGTTTTTATTTTATTAAAATAAAATTATTCATTTTTTTATTATTTGTAAACAAACCGTTTGTTATATATTATTACCAAAACTGTCCGTTCATTTTTATTTGTATCTCATTAGATATCGTTCGCATTCTTATTGGTAAAAAAACCGTTCCTTTTCATTCCATTCTACCACGTTCACTTGTTATTGACGTAAAATTTTTGTAAATAATGAGACAAGTACTCAACAATTGACTCAAAAACAGTTTACGCAGTCCAATCGGAAATTGAATAATATTTGAACGGTGTGTATATTTAAATTTTGAATCTCTTAACCACGTCATCTATTGAGTGGAACTAGAAAAGTGGGATCCTCATTTCAGGGAACCGATTCTCTTCCCCTTCTTCTCATATTAAATCAGCACGCTCTCCATCTCCATTTTTATGCCTCCCCACTTTCCATTATTTAATTTTGTCCTCCTTTTATGAAAAAGCTGCTAACCATTTGATCTCTCCCCTCCCACGCCATCCCCAAACTCACAGCAACTCCCATTTTTCTCATCGCAACAGCCCTCCCACTTCGACCAGTCCACATCTGTAGTTTACCCAGCACCGTGAAATCAAACTCCGACCTCGCTGACCCCGAGTTGCTCCTAAACGAAGCCAAACCCTGCTGCTTTCCACACCTAAAAAGTCGCTGCTCCGCCTTCCTTCTCCTAAGTGCCCACCTGAGCCTCCCCGAAGTCTGCGCCCAGTCCTGAAGCCATCCGCCCTCAGCTACCCCGCTCAGCTCGCCCAAAATCGCTTGCCTATGCCCTGCTCCGCAACGAAAACGAGCACCGACCCATTAGCTGCCGTATAAGCGCATCCCACTGCCACGCCGACGACCTGGTCCATCTCCCTCTATTGTCTTACATGCTTCAGCCCTTCCTGGAGTTCGTCAGCGCCAAGGCTGAGCCCTCAGCCTTCACCAAGATCCGGTTGTCACCTTGAGTTCGTCACACTTGAGTCCACCTAGCCTAACCGTGCTGAACCGCGTCGACCACCCCTACCACCGCTGACCCGTGCCCCAGATCACCTGTGCTTCGCTCTGAGGCCACCCACGATCTGATCCTGCGTGAGTATGTGAATGGGTGTGTGTATATAGATTGTGAGCGTGTGTGAATTTTTATATATGTATATATGTGTGGGTTAGTTTATATGAGAGTGTGTGTTATTTGTGTGAATTTGTTTTAAAGGTTATGCGTTTATTCTGTGTTTGGGTGTAGTGTGCGTGAGTTTTATTTTCTGTGTGAGTGTGTGTATATTGGTTCATTGCGTGTATTTGGTTTGCGTGTTCATGGAGGGGATGTGGGTTGTGTATGGGTGTCCGCGTAAGTTGTGTGGTGTGTATATTGTGTGATTTTGTATGTATATTTTTATGTTGTTTCATTTTGTTTTGGGTGTGCATGATTTAAAAAAAAGTGTATATATATTATAATTTTTACCGTATGTATAGATATATATAGAAAATATATATTATTTTTGAAAAGTGAATTTTGTTGCATTTATTTTCAATTGAGTGTGGTGTTGAAGTTCGAAAACCATTCATGTAACCCAATAGCCGAACCAATCCATTCCTTCACTTGAAATAAATAAATAAATAAATATTGAATGATCATCGAGTTGAATCTATTCTGAACCGTGCTTGGAAATCGTCACTTCATTCGGTGTTAGTTCGTCTTCTGTCTCCAATTCTATGCCACGAAAGGTGAGTTTATCTCACGCCTGACTTACATTTTTCATGGATGTTAGATTAATAATGAACTGTTATATGAAATGTATAGGATTACTGATAGAAATTGTTTGATTTGATATATATGCACATTTTATATGTGACACGATATATTCTTATGACACGTAGTTGCACTAATGATATATATGCTATGATTGTTGCTATGTGATTGTTGTTTGTGATTGTTGATACCCCTAGTTTAGGAAAAATCACTAAGGGTTGAAATGATACATACCCGAACGGACATTAGAATAGAGAAAAATCGTTATGGGTTGAAATGATAGACCTGAACGATTTTTACTGAATTTGGGATCGTGGGTTGAAATGATAGACCCGTAGAATTTTTATAAATTACGGATTGAAATGATAAATATCCGTATCACTTAACCATAGGGTAGAAAAATATATACGGACACCGTCGGTCGTACTTTCGAAGTATTTTGATTTGAGGATTTGATTTAAAAATAATAACCTAATATTTTATATATTTATATTTAAATATTATAAACTTAAATTTTTATAATTTTGAATTATATGTTTAAAATGATTTTTTAAGTTAAATATAGATTTAATGCTTATTTAAGTTTTACTTATAATTTATTTATTTTAAACTATATAATTTAATTATATAAGTATTTTAAACTTTTATATTATTATAAATAATTATTTTAAACTTATTTTCTATATTTTTTTTAATCTTATATATGTTTATAATCTATATTCTGATTAATTTTAGAATTTTATAAACGTATGTATATATATCTATTTTCAAAAGTTATTTTTCTTTTACTTATATTTTATAAACTTTAATAATAAACCAAGAGTTGGATAAGTCAGATTTCGCGATTTAAATTCAAAGTTTATAGATGTAAATTTATATAACGATATTTGAATAACGAATGAACTCATATTAAGTTATGAATTCAAATTGATACGAACTTTTAGTGGAGATGAATTTGAATTGGGTAAAAATGAAATGAAATTGATTTCTTTAGCGATAGAAGTGTAAATTTGAATATATAAATTTTATATAGAATTGGTTTTATAAATCGTTTGGTTTGAATTGGGAAATTTATGGAATTGATTTATAAGTATAATTTTAAATCTTATAAATTGTTTGAATTGAATATAAGACTTCGACTCAAATTTTAAGTAATGAATTTGATAGTTCGATTTGAGTTAATATATTATATGATTTGATTTAATTTGAAACATAAGGTTTCGATGTAAATTATGTAAACTAAATATGAACTAAGTGTTGGATTTTGAATCGACTTAAACGAATGCTTAAATGGTAAAAGTAGATTTTATGAATTGTTTGAATAATGATTCGAATCGTATGACTTGAATGTAATTCGTTAAATTTAAATATAAGTTTTGGATTTGAGTCGTTATATTGAATTCTAACCAAATGTTAAATTTTATGAATCGATATAAACGATTTTTTTTTAAAGGTGGAATCAAATGGTCTGAACTGTTGGAACTCGAATTTTACGAATATAAATCGAACTAAAATATCCTCGAAGTTAAATAGTATTGGTTTATACTTTAATTATGAGACCTTTACGATATGATTTTTAAATCGATTTGATTTAAGCGATTTAAGTGAGTGTTTTTCAAAATTCTATATATTCGAAGTTAGATATTTAATAATTTTGATTTCAAATTCGAATATGAGATTCGTATAAACTATTTTGTAAAGCGATTTATAAAATAATGACCACGGTGTGAAAAATGTAAACGATTAGTTGTTAAAGAGACTGGGATCGGCTATTGTCATACTCTTTGCCAATATCGAAACCACTTTAACAACTGTGCATGCGGTGGAGTTCCAGAATGAAGGGGATGATTTGGTGAATGACTCTATTTTGTATTTCATATTAATTACGAGACCCAGACTACCTTGAGTCAGCTTGATGTGGCTAAAATAGGAGCTATGAATGGACTAAGTGAGGTCATACCTTTTATCGAACACACTTCCTCGATATTATTCTATTATTGTTGAGATTCGAGTTGGGCCCTTTTGATTATGGGAGTGTGTTTCAAGGTGGGCGGTAGTAGCTGATATGCGTTACCACCAGTCCAGCTCTGCGAATGGTTAATCCACCCTGGCATTCCTTGCATGCCTTGTCACTTGCCTTATACGCGCCCACTACAATTTTTTTTGTACTGTTTTATATAGAGTGACCTCTGATCAACCTCTAGTTTACGGAGGAATTACGATACTGTATATACTATGGAAATATATAAACGGTGTAAGGGTAACCATGGTAATCCCGCTTATGCTATTTTGATATTTTTACTTTAATGATAGACACTATTGTATATAGCGTATTATACTATATAGTATTAGTTTGATGGATCCTTAGAGGATGGTGATCCCAAACATCCTTTAAGTTATTGATTGCATTTCATCGAACATTTCATTTGAGTTGATTTACGTCCACGAGAATGTTAGTCCTGATCCAAGTTGTTTTGTTTTGCATTATTGCTCGGGTCAGATCGAGTTTCCAGTTTAGAGATTCACTCCTGAAGTTTGGAGCTTATATTGGATTTTTGCTCACCTATATATACTTATTGATCAGTTGTTCCAGTCGTCCTGTTTATTGTCGTCTCTGTTTCAAACTGTTATTATTTATTTATGTATCTAAAATCACTGATTAGACTTTCGCTGTATTATTTATGTGAACTCTAATGTAAAATTTATTTAGTAGCCCCATGAACTACTATTATATTTTGTAATTTCTGCTGCAAGATAATATATTGATCTATATCTGTGTCTATGATATGTGATTCTATGATTTATTCTATTTACCCTAGAAGCTAATAACAATCTGTTGCTTTGGACGTTTCGAGTTGACATGTTTTGTCGATTCGGCACGGTCAAAATGACGGATCGTTACAGAACCAAAATTATTAAAAACATAGTTCACAATAAACCCAAATCAACTTCCATTAAATATGGAATCTTCGACGAAAACAGATATGTATATATATGATTGATATAAATTCCCGTATCAGACTAATAATATAAATGGAATAACGGTAAAGCCTTTTAAATTCCATATATCGTAATAGTCTTCCTTTACAAAAGCTCATCTAGATTATTACCCAATCGAATTCCATTCAATTCCAATTTAATATATTAAATTGGAAAACTTTAATTTGGAAAAATTCCATTAATCTTAATAAAAAGATTTATAAATTCCAAATCATACCTTTACTGTAAATTGGGTTAAAGAACCAATGTTATTTAAAACATTGTTCACGATAAACCCAAAATCCAATCTGATATTAAATACAAGGTTCTGAATAGAAATTGTATCGACTTATATTCAATACCAAATTCTGAAACTAACGGATATCGTATTGGTAATAACAATATTTATATCTTCCAAGTTCCTCAACAATATCCATATAATCACTGAATCCAATATCGAAATATTTCGAAGATTATTTCCATTCCAATCCATTTCAATTTATTCATTGGAAAATTCTGGTTATATTAAAACCATTTCAAATCCAATTTATTTATTTAAAAATCATTGGATTATTATTCTAGTTAATAACTAGTTCATTTGGATAAAAATATCTTTTATCTTTTCAAATATGGAATTTTCTCATCCAAAATCTTTCCAAATCAATAATTATAATTTTACATAATTTTTCCATATTTTTAATAATTTTATTAAGGCCTTTACAGTAGGTTTCCGATAACGGCCACCGAACTACATCCAGAGCGACCTTTTCTGAAATTGATTTGGACATAATTTGAAATCCAATCGTTCAAATTTAAATCTCTTATATTCATTGGAAATATCTTTTCGATACTAACCCAACGGTTTCGGTTTTAGAAGAATCCGATGGTCGAATCTCCCGTTACGTCAATTTCAAGTTAATGGTTGAAATTCGCGAACGGTCGCTGCCCGTTTTATTCAGGCCATTAAATATAATATATATATATATATAATCGTCGATTTCTATTTAAAACGTATTTTATAAATAAAAAATCGTTATAAAACGAATTTAACTTCGTCATCAATTTTAAATAAAAATTGAATATTTCATATCGTTATAATATCAAAATGATAATATTTTCAAAATATTAGATTTTGAAATCAAATCTTTGGATATGCATTATAAAATAAATAAAATCAATATAAAAATTCGTTCGAGTTAAAATAGTGTTTCTATACTTAACCCGACTTTATATTTTTATAGATTTACGTGTCCATCCGAAATCGGACATCTAAATCATATTTTGATCCTTTACAGAATATAATTTTAAAATATTTGTTTATATTCTGAATTGGAATCAAACCCAATCAATTACAATATAATTTTATTTATATGGATTCCATACATCGCATGTATTCAAAAATAGTGATAAACAACTATTAAACAGTCAATTCACAACCAGAGTGCAATTTACAACTGTATAAGCATTAAATAATTAAATAACGCTTATCACAGCCTGTCAATCAATTGGTTGACAAACAATTAAATCAAGGGAGATGTGAATTAATTATCATCCCCAGACCCGAGTGGGGTTTCAACCAACAACAAATAATTGGGTGATGTGTAAATTATCGTCCCAATACCCGTGTGGGGTTTACATCATAGTCTGTGTGAATTTTATTTATTATTTATAAATATTTATAATCACAGTTTAATAATGAAACATTAAACTGTAAATAATCATTAACCACCAAACAGATATTATAGTCATAGGAAAACAATATATATGCAGTTATAAAAATAAATAACTATACAAATAAATTCAGTGCGGGATTTCTCACTTTGGTTTCCACTTAAGTCAGTTTTTATTTCTGAATTTCTGCTTTTAAACTAAATTAAACACGCATTTAATTTAGCTAAAAATTCCACTTGCTCCATTTCTGTTCTGGTCAGTTCCATATTGTAGTGTTCGGTGATGCGATCCCAACGCATCTAAAATCATCTAATTCCGATCAAGTTTGATTAAGTTATGACATTTCAAACTTCAATTACAAACTTAATATAATTAAATATAATTAATTTTGCCTAATTACATCATTAAGGGCTTTAATACCCTTCCTCCTTCATCTTCTTTACTGGAAGGAGAAAACGATGCTCCACCACCATCTTCACTTGCGCACGCCATCCCATCAGATCGGAGTTTGATCCACTAGCACCACGAGGTGCACCTTCGAACCACCTCCCACCGGTCAGAAGACCGATGAACTCGACGGCCACCCAGCACCTCAAAATCACGATCTAACGGAGATGCTTTGATCTCGAAAATCCAGAGAAATACAGAACGATATAGGATCTCACCCGTATGGATTGAGAGAGCATAGAAATCTCTATGATATTCGTGTAGAAAATTGCTTGAATTAATGTTTGGATTCGAAGAAAAATTATGGAGAAATCATGAGGATTTCAGCCGTTGGTTTAGCCGATGGTGCAGGTTTTGTTTGACCGCGAGAATGAATGGTTGACCTAGGGTTTTTAGAGGGTTATATAATAAATTAAATAATATATTTAATTCATGAATTTACTTTTTAAACTTCGAACTCCAAATCAAACCCAACGACTGTCGTCCCTAACCAAATACCCCCATTTCGAACACAATGGAATATGTTTCATAAGACAATTCGACTATTTTGATCATTTTTCTTTAAATTAAAATACAAATCAATATATTAAATTTTAAACGTACATTTTAATTTACCTGGGCCACATACTGACTCCAAAAATTACAAAAAAATTAAATCTAGCTATGTTTTGATGATACAGTCCTAACAAAACTAATTTCGTCGAGTTTGGAGACCGTTTGGAAAATGGCCATTTTTCCAGTCGATTAAATTCAAACTGAAATTAAAAACACGTTTAAATTTACTAGGCTTACATACTAGTTCCAAAAATTATGAAATTTGAAAGTTGACTATAATTTTACATTCCGGATCCAACAAAAGTGGTTTCGTCGAAAACAGAGTTTGTTTGCAAAATGGCTATTTTAAGGGCGATATATATATATATATATTTAAAATTTAAATAATTCCCATAGCGACTATTTTAAATTTTAAACTAGACATAGCTTTCAATTTAAAATATGAAATCTGAATTTTTCACATTAATTAGAAAGATATAGTTAAATAGATTCTAACATTTCTTGTTTTACTGAAATTCGATTTATATTGAATTATGTACATTCATTTGAAATTAAAAATCGAATTTTCAAACTACCACGCCATTTCGAGCTCGTTTTATAATTAATATAAATTTCTACATTCTAAGTTCGATTTAAATAAATTTTCAGTCGTTATTATTTAAAATAAATCATTTTAAATAATAAAAATCTATTAAAATAGTTAAAATAAAAATTTTAAATTGATTCAGAAATTCCGGGTTTTACAATCTCCCCCACTTAAAATCTTTTCGTCCTCGAAAAGGAACCTGAAAGTTATTTAACTAACCAACTCAGCTTTCATTCTGGCTTGAGTTCTTCAACTTTTCAATTTCTAAGAATTTTCTAATTTCTCAAAAATTTGGCTAATACCCTAAATTTTCGAAAAATTTCGCCATAACCTCCTTTGTACGGGGAGGGTTTGAAAATTTAACTGGGTCGTGTTAGGCACCCAATAAATTAATAAAAAACGTACACAATTATTGTGAACTATCTATGCCCAAGGTAGACGTGTAAAAATGTCGAAATCTCATACCTTGCCCTTGTGTTGGAAATAAAATAATCCATGTGCCTTAATTATAAACAAGAGAGACGTGAATTATTGTCATCTCCAGACCTATGTAGGGTTTTTATTAAATCCTTCCCCAAGCACCGTTAAATGTATTTAATTAAGTCCATAATCCGTCTTCTGTTCAACCTGTAATTCAGTCATCGTCATACAATCATCTCGCGCGTATGGTCATCCAAACCTCGTCATATAAGTACCAAATGCTTATATGGAATATGATATGTTGTCTTCATGTAGTATGCCATGCGGTGTAGTTCATAATTTAATTGTTGCTATCCTATGGCGTACGTTTATAATCTCACACAGAACAACCATCACAACGCATGCAAAAACACGCACAGTAGTTTACATAATAATAAATTTTCGCAAACAACTCTATTAAGGTGCACCTGTTTGTCAGGCACGCAATTTATTTCTTTACTCAACGCGAAGCCATTAACCTTCTCAACATATATGTATACACATGTCTATGTATGCAATTCCAATCATTTTTTCAATTTTGATTCAATATTTGACTCGATTTGGATTTATTTATCCTTCATTCTTTTATTGGGTTTATAATTCCAATATTTTTTTCAGTTAAACTAATAATCACACAACATAATCAGCAATCAATTTGATAATTAAATTTACAAATACATAACTTTTATATATACTCAAAAATCATATTTCAAGATCAAATCACAAACAATAGATTCTAACTATGTTTTGGTTCTCACGCCAGTCGGTTGGAAATATATAGACATCCTACTTTCGAAACTCGAACATAAATACTGATAATGGCGTGCCATCATCAAAATCATCCCCGGGCGATTAGAGTGAGATTCTATATCTATTCAGCATATTTAAGACTTCGAATACACGTTAATTACGCGTATATTCAAGATCTTCTTATACTTGATAGTCCAAATTCAATGTAAAATAAAATACTCAAATACGTATAATAAGATATAAATTTCAAAACTGAATTTGTTTTTAATAAATAACACTCTTCCAACTCATTCTAAGGTATTACTAACCCTATCTCTAACGGGTCATTCTCATAGGATATTACTAATACTATCTCTAATGAATTCTTTCATTTGGTTCTAATGTGCCTTGTTCTCGAGCTTGTAAACCAAAGCTCTGATATCAAAATGAAACGACCCAGACTTCCCCATCCCCGAGGAGACGGAGGAGACCAGATTGCTTTGAGAACACGACGCATCAGAACACAAACAATATAACATTTCATTGCTATTACAATAGTTTACATTAGAGTACAAGATATCAGAATTCAAATAAATAATTTACTGCGAAAAATAATATCAGAGATTTACAAATTACAAAACAGTGGAAAATACATGCATAAATATAATGTGCAGCAGAAAACATCAACCACCACAACTGAAAGAAATACACAGATACAAAGCTTTCTGAATATAGCTCTACTGTAAACAAGGATCCTGTTAAAAGAAATATCTGCAAAAACCAAAACTACTAGCTCCCCGTGGAAAATATGGGCACCCAGAGTTTAGGTAGATACAATAAACTCCAGGTCAGTCATGGGACTGGTGTAAGGACTAAAACAGTAATTATCTTTTATTTAAAGTTAGGATGAATAGCCTCCTGCCTCCCCTTCCAGTCCGTTGGAGATGCCAGAATAATGAACGTGCACTCCCCTCGTGTCTTTTGACACCGTGATGATCTACCTCGTTGGGCTATTCATCCTACAATGTGCAGACTGCTTCAAGCGCCTTAGTTTTTTCTGTCATTAGACCCTACGTCTAATCATTAATTACGCGCTTGCGCCACTCGTCAGTTTTCTCATTTAACTTGGTTATTCACATTTACTTCGTTTTCAAGCTTACCAAGTTATCCTTGCTAATTAATTCCAATTATAACTTGATCCTTTTAAGTTCATTAATAAGCCTACGACATGTTATTCTCATAATCTAATAATTATCCTCTTATGGTTATAATAACATGTTTTACTTAATTTATAATTAAGTACATCTTGATTCACATATACATTAGTTAAGAGAATAACTCCCTAAGTATCAACCCCGAAGGCCGAAATCAACATCAGATTGACACTTAGAAAATTACTCAACTCAACCAATCTTCTGTTATGTCATTCATATAACTTATGTTATCTTCATTTGTAGATTTATTGTTGCCTTTACAGATTACTTAATCTTTAATTAAGTACAACTTTCCTTGTTACGTAAGTTATTTCATCTTCCCTTAATGTTCCTTATAACTTACCTTATTCCATAAGTTATTTTGTTTTCTCCATCGTTCATTATAACTTACCTTATTCCATAAATTATAATTCCCACTTGTCCCTAGGACAAGCCTACCTATTATCGTTTCCTTTTCTTAAATTCATTCATAATAGGTTATTATTATCATTCCCCATTTTGACATTAATTAAGATTTACTTAACCCTCCCCACTTCTTTAACACGTTTACTTAACCCCTAATCAATTCAACTGGTCCGTAACACAACTACAGATTTAATTGGGTTAAGTATCCTAATTTATCAAATTATCCATGCTACTCATGTTACCCACTTAACCCCTTTATTATATCCATATCAACCTTACATGCGTCTTCTTGGTTAAGTGTTCAGTATTATTTAAGATATCCGTAAAAGCGCAAGACCTCTCACATTAGATTACCGTTTGCGGTTGCTAGATATGTCGGGCGGTTCCGGGCAGACTTCTACCACATCCGAATCTAATCTCGTGTCTTGACACCATTACAGGTCCAATTTACACCTAAGACCTCTCACATTAGATTACCGCTTGCGGTTGCCAGATATGTCGGGTGGTTCCGGGAAAACTACTATCGCAAACCAAATCTAACCTCGTGTCTTCGGCGTTCAATATCTTTTTCTTAATTCATGCCCAATTTCAATTCTTGGATTATTATGATTTCCAGTTACCCATAAATTCCAATTCAAATTTATGCTTATAATTCTAATCCAATTTATATCTATAATCCTACGTATACAAGTTACGCCCAATTATGCCCAAATCAATTTCCACAGTTTATGCCAACTTTCATTTTATTACATATTTTCCCAAACTTTTCCAATTGTTCATATTTTATTGCAATAATGCCCCAAATTCCAACCATCGGTTTTTTTTTTGCCCCAAATTACAGTCTTATATTCTCAATTTGATTTATATACTAAATCCCACCCAAATTTTATTCGTAATTCCAAGTATAGTTATGCCCATAATCCCAGTTAAACTTATAATCCCAATTTACATTCATAATTACAATTTGATTCATATACCCATAGTTATATTTATGATTCCAATCAAAATTATTCCCAAAACCCCACTATAAGTTATACCCACAAACCTCCCAATTACATATAATACCCAAATCAACCTTCTCCCTTTTATTCTCAATATCGTTCAATCGCATAAATCCATAATAGGCATAGGCTCGAAGATAGCCTAGCTATATAAAAATAAAAAGGGAAGAATAAAAGGAGGAAACCCAACGTAGGCATACAATGACTGATCATAATTAAGCATATGACAACAATATTAGGCATAGGTGAACTTTACCAGATTCGATCTTTCAATAAGTTTATTGCGTGTGTAAATGGGGAATGGCGAACGATAGATCCATTATTATACAAAAAATGTATTTTAAACCCACTCACTTGTATGCTTTCCCAATTCTAGATCTGATCCATGGTTTTCTCCCTTTTTGCGCAGCATAGATCCAGGCATCTGAATTCTTTTCTCTTATTTTGGAGTAGAGGAATCCTAGATCTATCTTTTTATTTTAAGAACAGATTTGGAGAGGAAGAGAAGAGATTAGATCTAAGAATTGCTTGGGGAAGAAGAAGAATCTAAATTATTTTAGGTTGGAGCAGCGTCATGGTGTCGCCATTAGTTTAGGTCAAGAAAACAATAGGGTTAGGGTCCATTATATAGCTTCTAAGCCAACAAACCTAGTCAGGAAACATGCCTACATACAAAATGATGTATTTCGCTCGGATCTGGGAGGGGTCTACCTCTATACAGGGGGCTCGACACCTGTGTCTTCCCCCTATAGGGGGTCGACACCTATGTCGGCACCTCTATAGGGGGGTCGACACCTATGTCGACACCCCTTAGGGGGGGTCGACACGTTCGAGCAGGATTTTTCCCGCTCACCCGCTTTTGACTTTTTTTTGAATATTTTTGAATTCTGGAGATATTTTGTGTGTATATATATATATATGAGCCTTATATGTATACAAACTTCTAAAGCTCGTAACTTCTTCATACGTTATCCGTTTTACGCAAACTTGGACTCTATCCCAAGTAGAATTCCGAGAAAAACGCAATGGTGGTGTCCGTTTTACTTAATTTCTGATATTTAAATTAAGTATCTTTATTTTATTACCTCTTCTGTTACATATATTGTTAACGTATTAATTTTTTTGTCTCTTTCACTAATTTAAATTGCACATCACCATTATTTATATTTCCATGCATATAAACATTTATATCACCATTATTTTATTACCTCTTCTGTTACATATTTCGTCCCCGAAATTCGATAGGGGTAAAATATATAATTCCTTGCATCAAACCATCACGTGTGCATCTAATTTTTGCAAACATTGTGCGCAGGTGCAAAGTGAAATACATCATAGTAATACATGTATGCCTAATTGGTACCACTTATATGTATGCAAACTTTTAAAAACTCTTTCAAAACATCATGCTCACATCCTAAATATACTTGCAGTTCTATATAAATGCAATACTTTTGAAAAATCAAAACATTTTTCACCCAAATTTTCCCACACTCTAACAGAATAAGAGCATAGTTCATCCAATTGTTGCATCCAAAATCCTACCAACCATCATTAAATTCAAAATTTAGAAAAATCTAATTTTCTAAATTCGATTTCTTATGTTACAAAAAGGTATAAAATGGAAAAATTCACTTCTTTCGTTTTTCTTTTATGTATCTTTTCTAATTGTACTTGGATTTTTATGTAATTATTCTATAAAGATTTCCTATTTTCCTATCCAAGTACAACTATATAAGAAAATTTTCTCTTCTTTTTCAACTTATCTTGAAAAAATTCATTTTTATTTATCTTTTCTTAAGATTTTCATTTTCTTTTCCCGTCACGT
This sequence comes from Allium sativum, assembly GCA_030737875.1. Classification (NCBI taxonomy): domain Eukaryota; kingdom Viridiplantae; phylum Streptophyta; class Magnoliopsida; order Asparagales; family Amaryllidaceae; genus Allium; species Allium sativum. Next base: position 61,454,569 of record CM060927.1, on the reverse strand, counting down.
TTGTTGCTTTACCGAATTTGTTGTTTTCTTCTTGGTTTGACTATTTTCTTTCTTAGCTTTATTTTCATTAAGCCCTTCCATCTTTCGACATCCTACATAGCTACTATCAAGGGCCAAGAATCATACGACCATTTAACTAAAGAAAAATCCAACCACAAACTCTCAACGCTTACTTGCCCTTCCACTATCTAGTAGCCACTACTAGTCCTTGCTGTGTATTACTAGCCTACATTTTTTTCAAGAAACAATCATAGGCTTCACAATGCTTATGCATTCTATGGGAAATTGTTTTTATTATTCCAAGATAGTCCTTGATATTTACTTCCTAACCTCTAACCTTTGCCACCTTTCCTAGGTACTAATCCTTATCTGCTCCATTTTTTTTCAAAACATGGTTTGGCCTCCCTTTTTATTAAATTTTTCTTCCAAAAATTAAAAGTGGTAAAACTTTATTTTCTTTTCCAAAAACTAACTTTTGCCAAAAGAGAAAAACATGTCACAACAAAAATGCAAAACATTTTTTTTTCAAATCACAAAACTGGAGTAGATAAGGACAACTATCGGGTTACATTGTTTCTACCTACAATGTTAATTTTGGCTGCTTTCTACAAGGTGTAAACATCTACTCTATTCTTACTCTCTACAACTTATTTTGTCCACTCAACAAAATTTTCTTTTTAAAACACTAAACAAAATTTATTTTCCAAAGAATAGAGATTTTCAAAACTTTCTTTACAAAATTATATCTTTTCTTTTCAACCTTTTCAGATACTATAATATGAAAACTAGCGAGCTATACATGCTCTATAATACCTTTTCAAGAAAGAATAAGAAATCATTGTCTTACAAAATATACCCCACTTTACATTAAAACCCAATATACACTCTTTTCAAACACCAAAAATACTTTTAAGATTAAAACTTGAAAAACACCATAAGCTCTTTCGCCAAAACCTTTACAATTTCAAGTTCTTAAAAGTTTAACAAATGGGTTAGACTCATAGTGGGCTTCCAACTTACCTAGGATTTCCTAGACACTCCCACGAATTCAATTCTCTCGACTATATATATCCCTAATCCATTTTCAATTTTTTAACCTTTTTTTCTAACTTATAAGGTTTCACTTCTAAATCCACTGATCTGAATTACTAACATTTCAGTTTCTATCATATGGGATGCATCTTTCTCTAATACCAAACATACTGTACACTTTCCAACCAAACCACCTAAGGGTCTCAAAATTTCTATGTTCATTCCTTTAGTGTACAAAATAGATATCCCATTTCTTTCCTTATTTCACTCTTTCTATCTATTGGGCTTCCTTATGGATCTAGGTTTATATATATAATATATTTATATTTTAGAAAATACAAATATGGTCACTCTTTATCTATATAGGGATCCTAAACCAAAGCTCTGATACCAAATGTAACAACCCGCGTTCCGACGGACCGAATTTTTTTCAAAAACCCAATCCATCGAAACCCATGTTGTTTTGCTCTGGCATCCTGCAGAAAAGACAGAGACATAAAACATGTCAGAGTTTGGAAAACATCTCGCAGTGGAAGGAACAAAATATAATATAATTAAAACATAGCTTTACCTTAATAACAGTACTGCTAAACCGGTATCCAAAGCTATGCAGTCTTTGTCATGAACCTAACCTGCGAATGTTATGAGGAGGGGGTCAGAACATAAGTTCTATGTGAATCAATTCAAACTACACCGCTTGAATAATCACACATATACCATTCAATTACATTTTCTCATTTATTAGGTTATTTGTGTTATTAGCACTCAAGGCTTTCACACACACGTCGCACCCATCTACCCCCTAGTAGATTAACCTAATATAATGTATATGTAGCTACCCCCAAACTGAGGTACACCCCGTGGTACCCCACTCACACGGTCTCCTCCGTATCGCCACAGTAATATGTGTAGTCCCTCATCCCATGCCATAGTAACGTACAACACTACATACGCATAGAACCACTATCGCTGTGCTACGTAAGCGTACTGACTGATATCCTCGAACTATTCGATCGAATTTGGTTCCATCATTGAATAATGCCCTCTAGTCTACGATACACCACCCAGAGCAGACATGGTTGTACCTAGACTTTCCCACGTATGTATCATCAATCGTACTCGATGTTTCTACTGCACATAACCTCTACTTGTGCACCCGAGTTCCATATAAGGGCTACACCAGAAACACGGAATTCGGTCGAGAGCTTTTCTATATCTATACAGGCCCGCTTCTAAGAGTGTCCAATGTACAGATATCCCTCGGGTCTAGTTTTTCTATGGTCGCTATGGCCCCACCTCAGCCCCTTCCTCAACTAGTAAAGATCACACGAGCTAAGCGACCACCCCTAACAAGCAAACAATCTAAACATCCATGTGGGGTCTCCCCGCATCCGTCCCTTGATAGCAAAGGTTAACGATCTCTAGGGGATAACTCTTGTCTTTTCGCATTCCTTAGGCTGCTGGTGACAGGCGTCCGATGATCTTGCTATCGTTTGGCCTTGACCCTCCACCTCCGCCTAAGGCAACCGCCGAACCACCCTTAATGCCACCACGTAACACATTCTGACTGCCCCCTAATTGTGCAGTCAAGGCCCACCCACCTGGTAGTTTCGCGCAGACCCAACCTTTGTAATCCTAGCCCGAAGCTAAACCACCACAGAGGATTACCAGTAGCACCTTTAACGTCTCAGGAAGCCTCCTGCCTCGCCTTCCAGTCCGTTGGAGCTGCCAGAATAATGAACGTGCACTCCCCTCGTGTCTTTTGACACCATGATGATCTACCTCGTTGGGCTATTCATCCTATAATGTGCAGACTGCTTCAAGCGCCTTAGTTTTATCTGTCATTAGACCCTACGTCTAATCATTAATTACGCGCTTGCGTCACTCGTCAGTTTTCTCATTTAACTTGGTTATTCACATTTACTTCGTTTTCAAGCTTACCAAGTTATCCTTGCTAATTAATTCCAATTATAACTTGATCCTTTTAAGTTCATTAATAAGCCTACGACATGTTATTCTCATAATCTAATAATTATCCTCTTATGGTTATAATAACATGTTTTACTTAATTTATAATTAAGTACATCTTGATTCACATATACATTAGTTAAGAGAATAACTCCCTAAGTATCAACCCCGAAGGCCGAAATCAACATCAGATTGACACTTAGAAAATTACTCAACTCAACCAATCTTCTGTTATGTCATTCATATAACTTATGTTATCTTCATTTGTAGATTTATTGTTGCCTTTACAGATTACTTAATCTTTAATTAAGTACAACTTTCCTTGTTACATAAGTTATTTCATCTTCCCTTAATGTTCCTTATAACTTACCTTATTCCATAAGTTATTTTGTTTTCTCCATCGTTCATTATAACTTACCTTATTCCATAAATTATAATTCCCACTTGTCCCTAGGACAAGCCTACCTATTATCGTTTCTTTTTCTTAAATTCATTCATAATAGGTTATTATTATCATTCCCCATTTTGGCATTAATTAAGATAAACCTAACCCTCTCCATTTCTTTAACACGTTTACTTAACCCCTACTTAATTCAACTGGTTCGTAACACCACTACAGATTTAATTGGGTTAAGTATCCTAATTTATCAAATTATCCATGCTAACCATGTTACCCACTTAACCCCTTTATTATATTTATATCAACCATACATGTGTCGTCTTGGTTAAGTGTTCATTATTATTTAAGATGTCCATAAACGCGCAAGACCTCTCACATTAGATTACCGTTTGCGGTTGCTGGATATGTCAGGCGGTTCCGGGCAGACTTCAACCACATCCAAATTTAACCTCGTGTCTTACACCATTACGGGTCCAATTTCCATCTAAGATCTCTCACATTGGATTACCGTTTGCGGTTGCTGGATATGCTGGGCGGTTCCAGGCAGACTTCTACCTCAAACTAAATCTAACCTCATGTCTTAGGCGTTCAATATCTTTTTCTTAATTCATGCCCAATTTCAAGTCTTGGATTATTATGATTTCCAGTTACCCATAAATTCCAATTCAAATTTATGCTTATAATTCTAATCCAATTTATACCTATAATCCTACGTATACAAGTTACGCCTAATTATGCCCAAATCAATTTCCACAGTTTATGCCAACTTTCATTTTATTACATATTTTCCCAAACCTTTCCAATTGTTCATATTTTATTGCAATAATGCCCCAAATTCCAACCATCAATTTTTTTTGGCCTCAAATTACAGTCTTATATTCCCATTTTGATTTATATAGTAAATCCCACCATAGTTTTATTCATAATTCCAAGTATAGTTATGCCCATAATCCCAATTTAACTTATAATCCCAATTTACATTCATAATTACAATTTGATTCATATACCCATGGTTATATTAATGGTTCTAATTAAAGTTATTCTGAAAACCACATTATAAGTTATGCCCCCAAACCTCCCAATCACATATAATACCCAAATCAACATTTTCCCTTTTATTCTCAATATCGTTCAATCGCATAAATCCACAATAGGCATAGGCTCGAAGATAGCCTAGCTATATAAAAATAAAAAGGGAAGAATAAAAGGAAGAAACCTAATGTAGGCATAAAATGACTGATCATAATTAAGCATATGACAACAATATTAGGCATAGGTGAACTTTATCAGATTAGATCTTTCAATAGGTTTATTACGTGTGTAAATGGGGAATGGAGTATGATAGATCCATTATTATACAAAAAATGTATTTTAAATCCACTCACTTGAATGCTTTCCCAATTCTAGATCTGATCCATGGTTTTCTCCCTTTTTGCGCAGCATATATCCAGGTATTTGAATTCTTTTCTATTATTTTGGAGTAGAGGAATCTTAGATCTATCTTTTTATTTTAAGAACAGATTTGGAGAAGAAGAGAAGAGATTAGATCTAAGAATTGCTTGGGGAAGAAGAAGAATATAAATTATTTTAGGTTGGAGCAGCGTCATGGTGTCGCCATTAGTTTACGTCAAGAAAACAATAGGGTTAGGGTCTATTATATAGCTTCTAAGCCATCGAACCTGGTCAGAAAACGTGCCTACATACAAAACGATGTATTTCGCTCGGATCTCGAAGGGGGTCTACCCCTATACAGGAGGGGTCGACACCTATGTCTTCCTCCCTATAGGGGGGTCGACACCCTTCGAGCGAGATTTTTCCCGCTCACCCGCTTTTGACTGTTTTTTGAATATTTTTGAATTCCGGAGATATTTTGTATATATATACTAGCCTTATATGTATACAAACTTCTAAAGCTCATAACTTCTTCATACGTTATCCGTTTTACGCAAACTTGGACTCTATCCCAAGCAGAATTCTGAGACGAATGCAATGGTGATGTCCGTTTTACTTAATTTCTGATATTTAAATTAAGTATATATATTTTATTACCATTTCTGTAACATATATCGTTAACGTATTAATTTTTCCGTCTCTTCCACTAATTTAAATTGCATGTCACCATTATTTATATTTCCATGCATATAAACATTTCTAATTATATTAAAAATGCGGGGTGTTACATATCGGGGAGTGAAACTCACGAATTAATGCCACACAAAGCTATGCTAATTAAAGTCGTGCTTTGATCATCAACCACAAGACTCTTCTTTTCAAAAATAAGCCTTGATCATTTACATCTTAGCATGTCATATTGTCAATCCATACCGTACCACTGATTTCTGCCAGTATATAACGTCTAAGCTCGTACATCTCAAAGAAGGGTGTTAAGCAAGAGAATAAATTCTCCGCCACCAAATAGATATATATTTAGCAGAGATCAACAAATACAGTATAAAGGAATACAATGTCAGACATACCATCCATTTGCATGTTCGTTCTAAGCCTGAACGAAACCGGAGGCACCTTATTCCTCGTCTCATATGTCCAATACAAGAGAGAGGCCCTCGCATATCCGGTCGATCTCCAAGTACGTCTGGACGATCACCACTTATTACCTTGTCTTGGGTGTATACCCCAATCAAGACATCAGTAATCATCCAAACAATATGAAGATCTCCGGTCTTCAACCACCGTCTTCATATCATCGACATTTAGTCGCCGTATCAGTTATTCAGAATGGGTTAAACCTGGTCTTTGCGAATAACTCGTGTATCTTATAATCAAGTGCTGTAAAAACACATCATACGCCTCATTCCAATTCAGAATATTCTTTTATTCAAATATTCACATCTTTAGGGAAAGATTCCCATTAATTTTATTAAAGATAAATTCTTTTCAATTTATTCTTTAATCTTCCTTTGGATATCAATTTCAAAGATTTTATTAACTAGTCGGGATTATCGAGCCTTGCCGAAGTAACCATTTATTTTATTTTTCCAACCCCAACCTATTCATCCCATGGAGCAAAACTGGTAGTACTCCATATCTAACACTCATGGTGCTATTGGTAAATTTAATTATCATTTCTTGTTCAAATCTAATTAAAGATTTAACTATCGCTTGGAGTAAAACTGGTGGTACTCCATTCTCGATCATTTCATGAATTCGATAAATTTAATTATCTCATTCTCATTCAAATCTAATTAAAGATTCATTAAAACTCCAACTTGGTTTTAATATCATAAATCATTACTTTATGATTATCCAACTTTAAGAAATTAATCTTTTCTTTAACTGGGTTAAAGAACCAATGTTATTAAAAACACGGTTCACAATAAACCCAAATCAATTTCCAATTAATATGGAATCTTCGTAGAAAATAGATCAATATATATATATATATACATATATATATATAATTGATATAAATTCCTGTATCAAACTAATAATATAAATGGAATAACGGTAAAGCCTTTTAAATTCCATATATAGTAACGATCGTCCTTTATAGAAGCTCATCTCGATTATTACACAATCGAATTCCATTCAACTCCAATTTAATATATTAAATTAGAAAACTTTACACTGAAAAAATTCCATTAAATCTTAATAAAAAGATTTATAAATTCCAAATCATACCTTCACTGTCAATTGGGTTAAAGAACCAATGTTATTTAAAACATTGTTCATGATAAACCCAAAATCCAATCTGATATTAAATACAAAGTTTTGAATAGAAATTATATCGACTTATATTCAATACCAAATTCTGAAACTAACGGATATCGTATAGGGAATAACGATATTTATATCTTCCAAATTCCTCAACAGTGTACGTATAATCACTTAATCCAATATTGAAATATTCCGAAGATTATTTCTATTCCAATTTATTCATTGGAAAATTCTAGTTATATTAAAACCATTTCAAATCTAATTTATTTATTTAAAAATCATTAGATTATTATTCTAGTTAATAACTAGTTCATTTAGATAAAAAATATCTTTTATCTTTTCAAATATGGAATTTTCTCATCGAAAAATCTTTCCAAATCAGTAATTATGATTTTACATAATTTTTCCATATTTTTAATAATTTTATTAAGGCCTTTACAGTCGGTTTCCGATAACGGCCACCGAACTACATCCATAGCGACCTTTTCTGAAATTGATTTGGACATAATTTGAAATCCAACCGTTCAAATTTAAATCTCTTATATTCATTGGAAAGATCTTTTCGATACGAACTCAATGGTTCTGGTTTTAGGAGAATCCGTCGGTTAGATCTCCCATTACGTCAATTTGAAGTTAATGGCTGAAATCCGTGAACGGTCGCTGCGCGACGCCTTCAATTCAGGCCATTAAATATATATAATATATATATCGTCGATTTCTATTTAAAACGTATTTTATAAAATATTTATAAATTCACTATTAAATGATTTTAACTTTGTCTTCGATTTTAAATAAAAATTGAATATTTAATATCGTTATAATATCAAAATGATAATATTTTCAAAATATTAGATTTTGAAATAAAATTGATATAAAAATCGAGTTAAAATAGCGTTTCTATACTTAAACCGACTTTATATTTTTATATATTTTCATGTCCATCCAAAATCGAACATCAAAATCATATTTTGATCCTTTACTGAATATTATTTTAAAATATTCATTTATATTCTGAATTGGAATCAGACATAATCAATTACCATATAATTTTATTTATATGGATTCCATGTATTCAAAAATAGTGATAAACAACTATTAAACAGTTAATTCACATCCAGAGAGCTGTTTACAACTGTATAAACATTAAATAATTAAATAACGCTTTTCATAGTCTGTCAATCAATCGATTGACAAAAAATTAAATCCAAGGGAGATGTGAATTAATTATCATCCCCAGACCCGTGTGGAGTTTCAACCAACAAAAAATAATTGGGCGATGTGTAAAATTATCGTCCTAATATCCGTGTGGGGTTTACATCACAGTCCGTGTGAATTTTATTTATTATTTATAAATATTTGTAATCACGGTTTAATAATGATACATTAAACTGTAAATAATCATCAACCACCAAACCGATATTACGATCACAGGCAAGCAATATATATGCAGTTATAAAAATAAAAAAATTCAGTAAGAGAGTTCTCACTTTGGTTTCCACTTCGTCGATCTTTATTTCTGAATTTCTGTTTTTTAAACTAAATTCAACACGCGTTTAATTTAGCTAAAAATTCCACTTGCTTTGTTTCCATTCTGGTCAATTCCATGTTGTAGTGTTCGGTGATGCGATCCCAACGCATCTGAAATCATCTAATTCTGATCAAATTTGAATAAGTTAAGACATTTCAAACTTTAATTAAAAATTTAATATAATTAAATATAATTAATTTTGCCTAATTACATCATTAAGGGTTTTAATACCCTTCCTCCTTCGTCTTCTTTACTGGAACGAGAAAACAATGCTCCCCCTCCATTTTCACTTGCGCACGCCATCCCATCAGATCGGAGCACGATCCACTAGCACCACGAGGTGCGCCTTCGAACCTCCTCCTTCCGGTCAGAAGAATAATGAATTCGACGGCCCCCCAGCGCCTCAAAATCATGACCTAACGGAGGAGCTTTGAGCTCGAAAATCCAGAGAAATACAGAACGATATAGGATCTCACCCATATAAATTGAGAGAGCATAGAAATCTCTACGATATTCATGTAGAAATTGCTTGAATTAATGTTTGGATTCGAAGAAAAATAATGGAGAAATCGTGACGATTTCAGCCGCTGGTTTAAGCCGACGGTGCAGGTTTTGTTTGACCGCGAAAATGAATGGTTGACCTAGGGTTTTTAGAGGGTTATATAATAAATTAAATAATATATTTAATTCATGAATTTACTTTTTAAACTTCAAACTCCAAATCAAACCCAACGATTATCGTCCCTAACTATATAACCCCATTACGGACAAAAAGGAATATATTTCATAAGCCAATTAGACTGTTCTGATCAGTTTTTCTTTAAATTTAAATTTAAATCAATACATTGAATTTTAAACATACATGTTAATTTACCGGGGCCACATACTGACTCCAAAAATTACAGAAAAATAAAATCTAGCTATGTTTTGACAATACGGTCCTAACAAAACTAATTTTGTCAAATTTGGAGACCGTTTGAAAAATGACCCTTTTCCAGTCGATTAAATTCAAACTAAAATTGGAAACACGTTTAAATTTACTACGCTCACATACTAGTTCCAAAAATTATAAAATTTGAACCTTGACTATAATTTGACATTCCGGATCCAAAAAAAGTGGTTTCATCGAAAACGGAGGTTGTTTGCAAAATGGCTATTTTTAAGGGCTATATATATTTATTTAAAATTTAAATGATTCCCATAGCAAATATTTTAAATTTTAAATTGTACATCACTTTCCATTTAAAACATGAAATCTGAATTTTTCACATTCGTTTAAAAGATATAGCTAAATAGATTCTAACGTTTCTTGTTTTACTGAAATCCAATTTATATTGAATTTTGTACATTCATTTGAAATTATAAATCGAATTTTTCAAACTACCGCACCATTTCGAGCTCGTTTTATAATTAATATAAATTTATACGTTCTAACTTCGATTTAAATAAATTTTCAGTCGTTATTATTCAAAATAATCATTTTAAATAATCAAAATCCATTAAAATAGCTCAAATTAATTTTTTAAATTGGTTCAGAAATTCTGGGTTGTTACAAGTATGAATTTGAATGTTCGACTTGAGTTATAATATATGATATGTTTTGGTTTAAATTGAAATATAAGGTTCGATTTGAAGTGTATAAAAATTTGAATTTTTAACGTAAGTGATTGGGATTTTGAATCGACTCGAACGAATTCTTACGAAAGGTGAAACTAGATTATATGATTTGTTTAACTTGAAATATAAGGTTTTGATTTGAATTATCTATATTGAACTCGAAGCAAATTGTTGGATTTTATGAATTGATTTGAAACGATTTCTTATAAAGGTAATAAAATTGAATCATTTGAATTGTTTTGAACTTGAATTTTTGCGAATATAAAACAAACAAAAATATTATCAAAGCTAATTGTTTGATAGCGATTAAAATGGAAACTAAGATCTTTTAAGGTATAACTTAAATATAAGTTGATTTTGGATTTGAAATTTGTTATGCAGATTCTCTCGGTAATTGTAATAGAAGTTAAATGTTATAGTATTATTTTATACTATATTTGAAATCTTTACGATACAGTTTTAAATCGATTTGATTTAAGCGATTTGAGTTGTTTCAAATTTAAAAATATAATCGAAGTTAGATATCTAAATTTGATCTCAAATTCGAACATGAGATTTTGTATAAACTATTTTATAAAGTGATTTATAAAATAATGGCCACGGTGTGAAAAATGTAAACGATTAGTTGTTAAAGAGACCGGGATCTGCTATTGTCATACTTTCTGCCAATACCGAAAACCACTTTGACAACTGTGTACGCGGTAGAGTTCCAAAATAAAGTAGGATGGTTTGGCGAACGATTCTATTTTCTATTTCATATTAATTACGAGACCTTGATTACCTTCAATCAGCTTGATGTGGTCAGGAGCTACGCCGAGACCAAGCGAGGTCATACCTCCTATCGAGCGCACTTCTTCGATATTATTCAATTGCTATTGAGATTCGATTGGGCCCTTTTGATTATGGGAGTGTGTCTTGAGGTGGAAGGTAGCAGCTGCTATGTGTTACACTAGTCCGGCTCTGCAAACGGTGAATCTACCTTGGCATTCCTTGCGTGCCTTGTCACATGCCTTGTACAAGCCCACTACGATTTTGTTTTGTACTATTTTATATGGAGTTCCCTCTTATTAACCTCTAATTTACGAAGGAATTACAGTACTGTATATACTATGGGAATATATAAACGGTGTGAGGTAATATGGTAATCCCGCTTATGCTATTTTGATATTTTTATTTTACTGATAGAAATAATTGTATGTAGCATATTATACTATATAGTATTAGTTCGACGGATCTTTAGAGGATGGTGATCCCGAACATCCTTTAAGTTACTAATTGCATTTCATCGAACATCTCATTTGAGTTGATTTACTTCCATGAGAATGTTAGTCCTGATCCGAGTTGTTTTGTTTTGCATTATTGCTCGGGTCAGATCGAGTATTCCTGTTTCAAGATTCATCCTTGGAGTTGGAGCTTATATTGGATTTCACTCACCTGTGTCTACCTATTTAGTTGTTCCTGTTCAGTTGTTTCTTGTCATTCTTGTTCATATAGTTATCTTTTATTTATGTATTAGAATTCAACTGTATTAGACTTCCGATGTATTATTTATGTAAACTCTGATGTAAAATTTATTTAGTAGCTTCATGAACTACTATTGTATTATTTATTTTCCGCTGCGAGATATTAAATTGCTCTGTATCTGTGTCTGTGATTCATTCTATTTACCACAGAAACTAATAACAATCTGTCGTTTTAGACGGTTCGATTTGACATATTTTGTCGATTCTGCACGGTCAAAATGGTGGGTCGTTGCATGTGATATCAGAGCTTTGGTTTATCAAAGTTTTAGCCTATGGGGTAAAAGCTCATTAGAGATAGGGTAGTGATACCCTAGAATGAGTGGAATCAGTTGCAGAATCCTTCTTGAGAGAGCGTATTTTGAAAGTATAAATAGTTTTAAAATGTTTTTAAAAAAATACTTTCGGATATAAGATTTCGTTTAATATTTAAATCTTCTTTTGGAATTTTCCTTTCCATTTGAATCCATCTTCCTTCCTAGATCCTCTTTGATTAGGTTCTTCCGTTCGTTTAGCTTTTACCTCGAACTCTATGACTTATCCTTGTCCATAACAAGGTAAGAAGTAGAAGGAGAGTACAAATCTTCTAGCAAGTCCATTCTTATCTAAATATTGGTTTGAAATAGGTATTATAGTTCTCTTGATATAATATTGAAATTCTGATATATATATATATATATATATATATATATATATATATTTGGAAGATATATTTTCGAATAACATTTTGCTTTGGTAATACCAAATTTAGAAAAGATTTGATGTTTATACTTTAAGATTTTATATTTTATAAACTTTTATATAAGGTTTAAAGATGTAGATTTTGTAAGAACATGATTTTATCTTGGTTGAAATCTACAATGGTATTGTTTATAAATGTAAGTATATATATGGTTTTGTTAATTTAAATAGGTTTATAAAGATTTTAATTCGTGTTGAATATATTTGTTAAACTTATGGAATTAAACACGTTTTGTAAGTTTAAATATATATAGCATAGATTTGAAAATATTTAGGTATTATATGGAATAATTTTGTTATGTATTCGGTTTAATAATAATATTGGTAGTATATTTATTAAGAATTGGAGTTGAATTTTAATAAATAAATGAGTGTCGGAGAGATATAAATTTTCCCTACTTAAAATTTTAATGATTTGAAATATATTATTCATACATGATTAGGAAATTTGGTATATATTCTGTTTAAATATATAAAGATGTTTTGAGTATTTACCTGACGTTAAAGTTGGCCTATCGAATACATAGTGATTTGGGTATACATCTGATCAACGTATATGTTAAATCCTATGTGTATTATATAGATAAAGAGTCACACTGTAGTCGCTTGAAAATGATTCTGGTGATGACTGCCACATCATCGATATCTATTTTTGAGTTTCGAAAGTGGGACAAATATATATTACTAATCGAGACTTTGAGTGAATACTTAAGACTATTTTGAAATGTTTGAAAATATTTTGACTTCTGATTAATATATATATATATATTGGAATATATAGGTATGAGAATAGATAAGAACCATCGGATTAAATATATAAATTATTACAATTACCCTGCCTCATCCCTTTTCGGGGACGAAAAGGTTTGAGTGAGGAAGAATGTAACGACCAGTATTTTAAGTGTATTTTTATTCAATTATTTAATTTAAGTTTTGATTTCTATTTATTTTATTCGTTTAAAACTCAAGTTGTTTGGATTTTATAAGAAAAATATTTTGATTTTGATCTAAAGCTAAATTTATTTTGGATTTTATTGGTATGAATATAATTTAATAATACAAATTGATATTTGCAATTTCGATCTTACTGATTGAATAAAATTAAATTGAGTTTATTTATTTGAATTTGAATTTATTCTTATATTTTAATTTAAATGGTAAACCCGTATTATATAATTTGTTTTCAATATTAATAAAAATTTAAATCCTTGATTTAATTTCATAATAATCTATAATTTCTCATAACGGGAATTTGGAATTTGAAATACGTATAGTGAGATGTAGCAATTGTGAAAATTTCATCGGAAAATTTGAATGTTTGTCGGTCATGCAATTTTCAGTGCAAAGCTACGCATAACAGTTCAAACTTTAGCGATTTTAAAATCTCACCGAAACCAGTTTGGACATACATGAAGTATATTATTCGTTGTCACGAATCCAACGGCGAAATTCATTTTGCGAAAACCGGACGTTTTTTCACTGTTTTCCCATCCGTATTTTTCGTTTAAAGGGCTCTATAATGCTTTTTGAACGGAGCACCGTGACACTGCAAACTTTATACCTTTGTGTCTGTCTTGTCGAGCTGATTTTCGTAGTACATTCGTTTGTCATTTTCGGTGCTCGGTTTGCGACAAAATTATGAAAAGGCTTGCGTAGTTTATTTTTGAAACAAAGCCATTTGAGTTCGATGTGTCCTTTATGAGTCTCGCATATTTTCTAGACATTTTGGGTCTACAAAACCCGTCCGTTTATTTTACTAAACCACTCAAATATTTTTTTTCACAAAATGGGCACTTTCTTTACAAACAATACATGAACCATGCATGTGCACATCACCTTAATTCAATGCATGCATTACCTTTTTTTTGGGAAATTCACGCATGTAGGCCAGTTTATACAAACAATAACATGAATAGGCCTGTTTTAGATTTAATTATGGATATAGACCTGTTTTGGTTTTTGCATTGGCGCGTTTCGAGAATGCGCACAAAGGCTCATTTTGAGAATGCGCCAACACAAAAATCTACACTCAACACAAAAATCATTTTTATTTATTTAATAAATCGTTATGGTTATAAACGATTCTGTAGCGACTTATTGAAAAATTGATTTGGACGTAACTTACAATCTATTTGTACAAATATTATATAATTTTTATAATATTATTATTAATTAAATACAATTATTACAATAATTAAATACTTATAATATTAATAAATAATTAAATAATATTACAATAACTAAATATTAAAATTATTATAGTAGTATATATTATAAAAATTGTTATAGTAAATAATATAATAGTATTTAATATAAAATTATATTATAATTCTATAATATATTTAATAATATAATTGTAAATATTAATTATAAATTAAAGTTGTTAAATAGATATAAATATATTATAATTTATATAATATATTAAAATAATTTATATATTATATAATTTTATAATTATTAAATAATATAATTTTCATAATTTTTACTATTATTTAATAATATATATTATATTGTATAAATAAATAACATATAATTATATTATACAATATTATAATTTATATTAATTTAATAAATTATAATTTATATTAATTTAGTAAATTACAATTTATATGGAATTAATTAGATATAATTGTAACAAATTATTGTTTAATTTTTGTATGTTGATATAAATTTAAATTTAAATTTATTAAATAAAAATTATACTAAACTAAAATTAAATATAAATTTGTGATCAATTATACTATATAATTTGTATATTCTTATAGAATAATTATTTAAGTTAAATAATATATAATTTATATAATTTAATTTTATAAATGTTTATTTATAATTGTTTAAGTCAATAACCACTATTAAATAATAAATTATTAAATTTTGCTTTTTATTTATAAATTACCTATCATTAATTATTACCTTGTGCTTGTTAATTATAGTTAAATATTAATTATGACGGTATACTAAAAAATAACAATTACTGACAATAATTATTAATTACCAATTATTTAATATGGTATTGAATATTTAATAATACTATATTTGTACAAAAAATGCATTGACAATAATTATTAATTAAACGACGTTTGAACGTATAATTTATTATATAATTAAAAACGAGCTCGTAATGTTGCGGTAGTTTGTAGGTTTAAGTTTTGAACTTCAACCAAATATACATGATTCGTTATATGTCGGATTTATTTAAAACAAGAAACGTTTGAATCTATTGAGCTATATTTTTCTAATGGAAAAGAAAATTGTAAATTTTATATTATAGATTTTGAGTTATATCCAAATCAAATTTTCAAAAAGTCGTTATGGAATCGTTTATTAAATAATATATATTATAATATTATCCATTAATAATACAAAAATTATAGTTTAATTCAATATAATTTTTATCTATTATACATATTATAGTTTAGCATAATTTTTATTTAATAAATTTTAATTTTAATTTATATCAACATATAAAATTATACAATAATTTAATATAATTATATCTATTTAATTTAATACAAATTGTAATTTATATTAAATTAATATAGATTATAATATTATATAATATAATTATATATTATATGTTTATATATTATAATATATATTATTAAATAATAGTCAAAATTTTAAAAATTATATTATTTAATAATTATAAAATTATATAATATAAAAATTATTATAATATATTATATAAAAATTATTATAATATATTATATATAAATTATTATAATATATTATATAAATTATGATATACTTATATCTATTTACTAATATAATTGTAAATATTATTTATAAATTAAAGTTGTTAAATAGATATAAATTATATGTTAAAATTTAAATATTTACTAATAAATAATGATTAATAAAAAATAAAAATTTATAATTTATAATTAGTAGTTAATAAATATAAATATAAATTAATGTAGTGGAGGAAAATAAGTAGTATTTGATAAATAACAACTATTAAATAATTAATTTTACGTAATTACTAGTCTGTAATACATAGTTCCTAGTCAATAATTACAAATTAATATTTACTATTGAATTATATAAATGAAAATTTAGATGGGTAATTGTTTGCAAAATAAAATAAAATATTAAATTTTGCTTTTTATTTATAATTTACCAATCATTAATTATTACCTTATGTTTGTTAATTATAGTTAAATATTAATTATGATGGTATACTAAAAAATATCAATTATTGACAATAATTATTAATTATCATTTATTAAATATAGTATTGAATATTTAGTTATACTATATTTGTACAGAAAATGCATTGACAATAATTATCAATTATTAAATATAGTATTGAATATTTAATAATACTATATTTGTATAGAAAATGCATTGGCGAACTTTCAGAATTCGCCGATAGGCGAGTTTTGAATGTTCGCCAACAATGTTTGTTCAGAAAATGCATTGGCGCATTCCCAAAATGAGCCAACGTAAACCAAAACAGATCTATTCCTATAATTACTTTTAGAACATGGCTATTTGTGTTATATCTTTTATAAATAAGCCTAAATGGGTTAAAAGCCCTTTTTTTGTTCCCTTTCAAAGACCTTTCGTTCCTTTTCAATTTCAAAGCGGTTTTGTTTCCCAAGACCATTCTATTTTTTATACTTCCGAAGCAATGCGTCCTTTTGTTTCATTCGTAAGTTTTCTTCTTTCTTATATTCTCAAATCTTAGATTCATCCCATTTTCATATCGCATTCCATAACACCCCATTCTCCTTTGCCAAAACAGTGTCCTCATGAAATAAAACCTGCTCCCTCTCCATCGCGAACTGTAACAACCCGCATTCTACGCATCGAAGGATCGTAGAATATTTATTTCTTTCCCATATGAAGTCGTATGGTCATGTAACTTTGGGAAACAACCATTAGAGTCATTTCCCATGTTCATGATTTTTGTCAATTTTTAAATGACCATTTTGCCCCTAGCTGACCTTGTTTTGGCCATAACTTTTGATTGGAAAGGAATTTTGACCTGAAACCACTTCCATTAGATTCGTTTGATGGTTTACCTTTCCGTAGAGTGGTCACATGTGAAAAACGGACTTACCGTTTGGGAGATATGGCTGAAATAAGGTTTGGAAGGTGAAAAACTGCTTAACCGGGCCAAATAGGGTAATTAGTGAATGGGCCCATAACCCATTTCGGGATTAGGGTTATGGGGAGGCTGAAAGGAGTTAGAGATTCATCCCATTTCAGTTTTCTAGCCTCCACTTACCTCTTAGAAACCCTAAAAATGGCCTCCAACCTCTAAACCACCTCCAAATCATCTTCTAATCAAGGATTAAGCTTAGCAACATCAAATCAAGGGAGATTTACACCAAATCAACGTTAGAGCTGTTGTTTAGCATCGGGATTCGTACCAAATCAGAGATTTATTTCAGATCTAAAGTTTATTTGTGGCTAAGGTGAGTGATTTGCATAGTTCCTCACTAATTATGGCTAATTAAGGGTAATTAGTGTTAATTAGCGAATTTAAACATGATAAAATTCTGGAAAAATATTTATAAAATTCGAAAATGATGTTTTAGACCTCTGATATGAATTTGGGTTAATTTGGTTAAGTTTTGCTAATCATATCATTAGTTTCACCTAAACATGCTTAAGGGGAAATATGGGGTTTTGGGTAAGTTTGATCCATTTTAACCTATCAAATTGATGTTTTGGTGTTTGAGGTCACTTCTACTTGTTGCTATGACTGTATGGTATGCTTTGTGATTGATTAGAATAGGTAGAATGGTCGAAAACGTCGTCGAGTGGCGTAAAACTGCTTGCTGGAAAAGTGCAGGGAACAGACCGATCCGGATCGGAACGGAGGGAGGACCCAATCCGCTCCCATACTTTACTCTTCGATATATTCGCTCTTCTCGTGGCATGCATCGTCCGATCCAACCTGCTTGATGTTCTCCGACCCGATCCGCCATGGTACCCGACCCGAACCAATGTACTACGACGAGGCTTGGAGACTACGACCCGACCCGAGTTGATTAGAAGAAGCCGATCCGAACTGTGGCACATTGGAGGACTCCGACCCGAACCGATGATGGCGATTGGACATGGAGACTCGATCCGACCCGCTGAGGTGATGACCCATAACCCGAGATGCAAAGGTAGTCCAAATGGGAAGTTAGAGCTCAGGATCCAGTTGGGAACCAATGAGTTCACTTTATAGTTGGGCTTTGCTGCGGGACGTGTGCTAAGGAGTTGTCGACGTTCATAACTTCGATTTACCACTGAAAATGGATGATGGGCTACTTATCAGTGCGGTAGAGTCATTATGACTCGAGGGGCAAGGTGATGGTAGCAAGACTACGTTATCAGTGCAGTAGAGTCGTTATGACTCGAGGGGCAAAGTGATGCGTAGTAAGACTATGAACCAGTGCAGTGGGGTCATTGTGACTCCATGGGGCAGAGTGGACATAGTAAAGGATTAGTAAGGCTACGAGCCAGTGCAGTGGGGTCATTGCGACTCCATGGGGCAAAGTGGACATAGCGAAGGATTTGTGGCTATGTATCAGTGCAGTGAAGCCATTTATGACTTCATGAGGCAAAGTGATCATAGCAAGGTATGTTGGGTGATCGAATTGGTGAATATCGTATGCTTTATGCACTGAGTGAAAGATGTGAGGATGGCTGTTATGCTTGATTGTTTGCCATCACTATGACATGCACACCCCCACCCCCGTTATCTTTACACCATTTGAAATGGCACCTTAGAGTGTTGTACAGTATGTAGTGCTAACTCTTTGGTTGCAGGTTCAGGTATGTTTTAGTCTACCTGTTATTGTTCTGTTTAGATGCTTATCGCTCATACCAGGTTTTATGTCTGACCCAGAGTTTTATGTCTCCTCTTATTACTCTGGGTGCTCACACGAGCAGACTAGAGACAGGTTAGCTGGTGATGCACGAGTAGCTGATTCGGAGGCGAGCAGGAGGCTTCCACGTATGATATATAGATATTCTCCCTGTGTCGTTGGTGGTCGCTACTTGGGCATTAGTAGCCTACCTCCTTTATCTTGCTTTGGTTTTTGAGACAGTTTGAAAAGTTGTAATAATGTTAGCTTTGGATCATAAGCTGTACTTGGATTTTCCGCTGCTATGTTAGTTTGTTTTCAGCTTATGCACTGTCTCACCTGTTTTATGTCAAGTATGTTGTTATTATATTTTATTCCATGCGCTGTGAGACATTTTACAGGTTCCTTGTTAGTTCATTTCCTTCTTCCCTTTTCTTCTGACGATCCGTCCCGTGCTGACTGGACATGTGTACAACGCACTTTTGGAGTAAATGTCGGTTGGTGCGGGGTGGGCCGTCACATTTGGTATCAGAGCTCTAGGTTGCGTAGTTAACCTAGGGAAAGACACTAGGGAGAGATAGTACTTATATGAGAGAACGTATTTGTGATTACTTTGGGTTTCAAAAGCTATATATATACTATTAGTAGTATAAGAATGAAGTCGTACTGCACTAACACCACTATGGGGTCGTTAATCGTTTCCCCTTTTTCAGATTGACGATGAGACGATATGCTAGAGGTGCTGGTAGAGGAGCCAATAATGGGAATACTGCTGACATGAGGGCGATGTTTACTGACCTCATGAGAGACATGCTTAGGGAGGTGCAAGGGGCAGTTCCCAATCCTGGAATTGGTGGTGGTCCAGTAGTGCAGGCGCCTAGGGTCGATTTCGCCAAGTTGTGCAAGGATTACACTAACCTTGGTGGGAATCCGTTCCACGGAACGGAGTCGGCCACAGATGTTCAGGATTGGTTGGATAGCTGTGATCGTATCTTCGACGACTTGGGTATCGAGGATGCGATGAAGAGAAGGCTAGCGTCTCGTCAGCTGCAAGGGCGAGCGATCAATTGGTGGAATGCCATTAGAACAGCTACTCCAGAAGATCAGGTTACTTGGGATCAGTTCAAGGCTCGCTTTAGCGAGAAGTTCATTCCAGCTGCCTAGAAGTCAGTGTTGTTTAAGAGATTCTTGGAACTCAAGCAGAGTGGTAGGGCAGTCTCTGACTATATTGCTGAGTTCGACACTTTGTCGAAGTATGGACTATCTCTTATCGATACTCCTGAGAAGAAGAATGAGAAGTTCATTACTGGTTTGGATGGATACTTGGGGGAAAGGCTTGTCAACCACATCGATGAGACTTTTGAATCGATTGTGGGGAAAGCTTTGAGATCAGAGAGTCTTTACCCTAATTCAAAGACTGAGGCTGCATCTGTAGAAGGGCTGAAGCCGCAAGCAGGCGGTGGAGGCAAGAATAACTCTCAGAATAAGAGGAAGCAGAGCCAATCTAAGGATGGCCAGAAAAAGAACAAGAAAGAAGTTGAGTGCTTCAGTTGTGGTAAGAAGGGTCATTATGCTAAAGAATGTTGGGCCAAGCCAGCGGAAAGGAAGTGCTACAACTGTGGTCAAGTGGGACATCATAAGGATAAGTGTCCGCAACCTCTTAAGGAGAAGCAGATTGTGAAAGCATATGTTATTGATGTTGTTCCTTCTTCGTCGAATGCCCCAACTGCGGCGGAGAAAGGAAAGAATGTTGTTATTCAAGGTATGCTTTCTATTTATGATGTACCAGTTCGAGTTTTGTTTGATAGTGGGGCTTCCCGTTCCTTCATATCTAGTGACCTGGTAGATAGGTTCGGACTGGAACCCGAGATAGTCGATAGACCATTGGTTGTGACGAACCCGATTGGTGGTTCGACTAGCCTTAGTATGATTTGCAGGAATTTGGTCTTATCGAGTCATGGATATATGTGTGTTTGTGATTGCTTTGTTTTAGGCTTTACTGGGTATGGCATTATATTGGGGGTCGATTGGCTCCAAAGATACGGGGTGGTGGTAGACTGTGAGGGCTTTTTGGTGACAGTTAGGGCGGATGATGGGCGGAGGGTAGTGTTTGGTAGTCTACCTAGTGATGGGGTAATGGCTAGTTTTATAAATTCCCTCGACATCCCGCATGATGAGTTGTCAGACGTGCCCGAGGTTGGCCAGTATCCGGACATCTTCGAGGAGGTGACCGGGCTTCCACCATACCGAGAGATTGAGTTCCGTATTGATTTAGTGAAAGATGCCAGACCTATAGTGATGCCACTTCGTCGTATGGCACCAAGGGAGCAGCGAGAGCTCGGGGTGCAAGTCAGCAATCTTTTGAAGAAGGGGTTTATTAGAAGAAGTGTCTCCAAGTGGGGAGCACCAGTTGTGTTTGCCACTAAGGCAGATGGTTCCCTTCGTTTGTGTGTGGACTATCGCGAGTTGAATAAGGTAACGAGGAAGAATAAGTATCCTCTACCGCGGATAGATGATTTGTTTGATCAACTGGAAGGAGCAAGAGTGTTCTCCCAGTTGGACCTCGCGACAGGATTTCATCAGCTTCGAGTAGCGGATGAGAGTGTTCCGAAAACGGCATTTAGGACGCCGTCTGGATTCTATGAGTGGTTGGTCATGCCATTTGGGTTGACCAATGCACCAGCCTACTTTGTGGATCTTATGAATCGAGTATTCAGAGATCAGTTGAATAAGTCTGTTCTTGTGTTCGTAGACGATATCCTTGTTTACTCGAGGACAGAGGAGGAACACAAGGGACACTTGAGGATAGTGATGTAGGTGTTGAGGAAACACCAATTGAAAGCGAAATTCTCTAAGTGTCACTTTTGGAGAAGGGAAGTGAGATTCTTGGGCCATGTTGTTTCAGAAAATGGTATTGCCGTGGACCCTGCGAAGGTGGCTACGGTATAGGATTGCCCTACGCCCAAGAATGCAACAGATGTAAGAATTTTCTTGGGGTTAGCTGGATATTATCGTAAGTTTATCCAGGACTTCTCCAAGATAGCATCACCATTGACTCAGTTGACTAAGAAGAATCAGTCCTTCGTCTGGGACGGAGTTTGTGAGAATGCATTCAAGAGTATAAAAGAAAAGTTGACGCGTGCGCCAGTATTAGTCATTCCTAAAGGGAATGGAGAGATGACGGTATACACGGATGCTTGTGGTACCGGACTAGGTGTTGTGTTGATGCAAGGAGGTAGGGTTGTAGCTTATGCTAGTCGGCAGATAAAGCCGCATGAGAAGAAGTATCCTACCCATGATTTGGAATTAGCAGCGATCGTGTTTGCGCTGAAGATGTGGAGACATTATCTCTTGGGAGAAAGATTTGAGTTGTTTACCGATTATAAATCGTTAAAGTATCTCTTCTCCCAGAAGGATCTAAATCTCTGTCAGTAGAGATGCTTAGAGTTCTTGGCTTCGTATGATTTTGATATCGCATACACACCTGGGAAAGGCAATGTGGTAGCCGATGCCTTGAGTAGGAGACATGCCAGTTTAGGGGCCGTGTTTCTTGAATGGAAGCAACTGGAGTATATCGCGGGGTTTGATTTCAGACCAAAGTGCGAATTGGATCCAGACATGCTAGCTAGTTTGGCGATCAGACCCACTTTGATAGAGCGGATTGGTTCCAGCCAGACGGACGATCCTAATCTATTGGAAATCATCTCCAAGTTAGAGATGAACATCGACTGTGAGGAGATGAATTTGTATGGGCTTGATCGAGATGGATGGCTTAGAAAGAATGGAAGACTAGTTGTACCCAACATGAATGGTTTGAGAGCTGAAGTGCTTAGAGAATGTCATCACTCAAAACTGACTATACATCCCGGTGGTAATAAGATGTATCGAGACATGAGACAGACTTACTACTGGGAAGGGGTGAAAAGAGACGTTGGGAAGTTTATATCCAAATGCATGAATTGCCAGCTAGTTAAAGCCGAGCAAAAGAAGCTTAG
This sequence comes from Allium sativum, assembly GCA_030737875.1. NCBI lineage: Eukaryota > Viridiplantae > Streptophyta > Magnoliopsida > Asparagales > Amaryllidaceae > Allium > Allium sativum. The sequence goes on along the minus strand of CM060927.1, from coordinate 61,431,284 downwards.
TGGTTTGTTGCAACCATTAGAAATTCCCGAATGGAAATGGGAGCAAGTCTCGACGGATTTCATCGATGGTTTACCAAGGACTAGATAGGGACATGACAGCATTTGGGTAGTTGTGGATCGATTGACTAAGAGTACAAGGTTTATACCAATCAAATCGACCAAAACGGCAGCTAAGTTAGCAGAATTGTACATGAAGTGGGTAGTGAGATTTCATGGAGTACCTAAAAGCATTGTGAGTGACCGAGACCCGCTGTTCACTAGTGGGTTTTGGAAGAGCTTACAAGAGGCTTTAGGGTCAGGATTACATCTCAGTACCGCATATCATCCTCAGACCGACGGTCACACGGAGAGGGTGAATCGTATATTGGAAGATCTCTTGAGAGCTTGTATATTGGATTTTGGTGGATCATGGGATGACCATTTGCATCTAGTAGAGTTTGCATATTATAATAGCTACCAATCCAGTATCGGTATGGCTCCATATGAAGCTTTGTACGGAAGACCGTACAACTCACCATCATGTTGGATAGAGACTGGCGAAAAGTTTATGCTTGGACCAGATGTGGTGAGGGAAACTTCGGATAAGATTAAGACCATTCAACAACGCATGAAGGCTGCCCAAGATAGGCAGATGAGTTATGCTGATAAGAGGAGAAGAGACTTAAAATTCTCCGTCGGTGACTTGGTGTTTGTCAAGATTTCTCCGTTGAAGAGCGTGATACGATTTGGCAGGAGAGGCAAGTTGGCAATAAGATTTGTTGGCCCATTCCCTGTTCTTGAACTAGTCGGGAATTTGGCGTATAGAGTTGACTTACCAGAGAAGATGACTGGAGTTCACAACGTATTTCATGTTTCCCAACTAAGGAAGTTCGTTCACGACCCAGATATGACTATTTCACCTGATCAGTTAGAGGACTTCGAAGCAGAACCCGAGGCGGTTGGGAACCGCAAGCCGATCCGTATTCTCGAGCATGATACGAAGCAACTTCGAAGGAAGGCGGTGAAGCTAGTTAAGATTCAGTGGGGCGAGAACGATAATGACTGTACTTGGGAGACAGAGGAGAGCATTAGAAAGACGTATCCAGAACTCTTTGCCTGGTAACATCTACTTTGTAATTTAGTTATTCCGCATGCTAGGATAGGCTTGTTTTGCTTGTTTTCTATTGTTGTTTTATGGTTGATAGGCATGCGGGACCCTTTGTGTGTTTTGGTTAGGGAATTTCGGGGGCGAAATTTCTTAAGGGGGGAAGAATGTAACAACCTGCATTCTACGCATCGAAGGATCGTAGAATATTTATTTCTTTCCCATATGAAGTCGTATGGTCATGTAACTTTGGGAAACAACCATTAGAGTCATTTCCCATGTTCATGATTTTTGTCGATTTTTAAATGACCATTTTGCCCCTAGCTGACCTTGTTTTGGCCATAACTTTTGATTGGAAATGAATTTTGACCTGAAACCACTTCCATTAGTTTTGTTTGATGGTTTACCTTTCCGTAGAGTGGTCACATGTGAAAAACGGACTTACCGTTTGGAAGATATGGCTGAAATAAGGTTTGGAAGGTGAAAAACTGCTTAACCGGGCCAAATAGGGTAATTAGTGAATGGGCCCATAACCCATTTTGGGATTAGGGTTATGGGGAGGCTGAAAGGAGTTAGAGATTCATCCCATTTCAGTTTTCTAGCCTCCACTTACCTCTTAGAAACCTTAAAAATGGCCTCCAACCTCAAAACCACCTCCAAATCATCTTCTAATCAAGGATTAAGCTTAGCAACATCAAATCAAGGGAGATCTAAAGTTTATTTGTGGCTAAGGTGAGTAATTTGCATAGTTCCTCACTAATTATGGCTAATTAAGGGTGATTAGTGTTAATTAGCGAATTTAAACATGATAAAATTCTGGAAAAATATTTATAAAATTCGAAATGATGTTTTAGACCTCTGATATGAATTTGGGTTAATTTGGTTAAGTTTTGCTAATCATATCATTAGTTTCACCTAAACATGCTTAAGGGGAAATATGGGGTTTTGGGTAAGTTTGATCCATTTTAACCTATCAAATTGATGTTTTGGTGTTTGAGGTCACTTCTACTTGTTGCTATAACTGTATGGTATGCTTTGTGATTGATTAGAATAGGTAGAATGGTCGAAAACGCCGTCGAGTAGCGTAAAACTACTTGCTGGAAAAGTGCAGGGAATAGACCGATCCGGATCGGAACGGAGGGAGGACCCGATCCGCTCCCATACTTTACTCTTCGATCTATTCTCTCTTCTCGTGGCATGCATCGTCCGATCCGACCTGTCTGATGTTCTCTGACCCGATCCGCCATGGTACCCGACCCGAACCAATGTACTACGATGAGGCTTGGAGACTACGACCTGACCCGAGTTGATTAGAAGAAGCCGATCCGAACTGTGGCACATTGGAGGACTCCGACCCGAACCGATGATGGCGATTGGACATGGAGACTCGATCCGACCCGCTGAGGTGATGACCCAAAACCCGAGATGCAAAGGTAGTCCAAATGGGAAGTTAGAGCTCAGGATCCAGTTGGGAACCAATGAGTTCACTTCATAGTTGGGCTTTGCTGCGGGACGTGTGCTAAGGAGTTGTCGACGTTCATAACTTCGATTCACCACTGAAAATGGATGATGGGCTACTTATCAGTGCAGTAGATTCATTATGACTCGAGGGGCAAGGTGATGATAGCAAGACTAAGTTATCAGTGCAGTAGAGTCATTATGACTCGAGGGGCAAAGTGATGCGTAGTAAGACTATGAACCAGTGCAGTGGGGGTCATTGTGACTCCATGGGGCAGAGTGGACATAGTAAAGGATTGGTAAGGCTATGAGCCAGTGCAGTGGGGTCATTGCGACTCCATGGGGCAAAGTGGACATAGCGAAGGATTTGTGGCTATGTATCAGTGCAGTGAAGCCATTTATGACTTCATGGGGCAAAGTGATCATAGCAAGGTATGTTGGGTGATCAAAGTGGTGAATATCGTATGCTTTATGCACTGAGTGAAAGATGTGAGGATGGCTGTTATGCTTGATTGTTTGCCATCACTATGACATGCACACCCCCATTCCCGTTATCTTTACACCATTTGAAATGGCACCTTAGAGTGTTGTACAGTATGTAGTGCTAACTCTTTGGTTGCAGCTCCAGGTTCAGGTATGTTTTAGTCTACCTGTTATTGTTCTGTTTAGATGCTTATCGCTCATACCAGGCTTTATGTCTGACCCAGAGTTTTATGTCTCCTCTTATTACTCTGGGTGCTCACACGAGCAGACTAGAGACAGGTTAGCTGGTGATGCACGAGTAGCTGATTCGGAGGCGAGCAGGAGGCTTCCACGTATGATATATAGATATTCTCCCTGTGTCGTTGGTGGTCGCTACTTGGGCATTAGTAGCGTACCTCCCTTATCTTGCTTTGATTTTTGAGACAGTTTGAAAAGTGGTAATAATGTTAGCTTTGGATCATAAGCTGTACTTGGATTTTCCGCTGCTATGTTAGTTTGTTTTCAGCTTATGCACTGTCTCACCTGTTTTATGTCAAGTATGTTGTTATTATATTTTATTCCATGCGCTGTGAGACATTTTATAGGTTCCTTGTTAGTTCATTTCCTTCTTCCCTTTTCTTCTAGTGATCCGTCCCGTGCTGACTGGACATGTGTGCAGCGCACTTTTGGAGTAAATGACGGTTGGTGCGGGGCGGACCGTCACACGAACCCCGCCGAGCTCCCTTCCGTCGCCCATGTCAGCAGCTCTCCCGAACTTCCTCACGCCCAGCAGCTTTCACCGAGGCCACCCTATCCACTAGCACCCGCCCTTTCCTGAAGCACCGCCTTGCTCATTCCAATAGCTCAAACCCAACGCAAGCTCCACCCGCCTTCATTAACCCACGTCGACCAGCTCCTCCGCGCCCGAACCCACTCCACCAGACTCGCGTCGACACCAATCCTGTTGTTGTGCCTCACCCATGTCTGCCCCTCTGACAGCAGCCAAAGATTCACCCGCCTAATGCATCTCCGACCACTCCCATTCCAAATACCAAACTGTCGAGCCCCGGACCACGCCAAGCCTCCACCTGCAGCTCGCCATTCCTCTTACCGTGCTTTGTTTCCAAGTCCGCATATGAGTGTTTTGCATGTGTGAGATCTTTCTATGTGTGGTGTATTTTTGGCGTGTTTAGCCTGTATGTGGCGTGAGTTGTACATATATATAATTGTGTGTGTTATATTATGTATTTGTGTGTATATGTGGATTTATGTGTGAGTTTTATGGATTAGTTGGGTTGGGTGTCCACGGTGTATGCTTAGGTGAGAGTTGTGGCGTGAGTTCATGTGTTCACGTAGAGAGTTGGTTGCCCATGTGTGAATTTCAATTCTTATGTATATTTATGTGTTGTGTATTATATATATATATATAATATACATGCATATATATGCAGTTTTTGGTGTCTATAATTTATAAAACGGGTATATGGTTCGTGTGTTGTTTATACATGAATATATATTTATATAACGTGGTTTTGGTGTGCGTTAAATTTTGTATATACAACGGTTTTAGCATGCGTCGAATTTTAAATATATATACGTTATAAAAAAAATTCCGTATGTGTGAATATATATATATATATATATATATATTATTTTGAAAAAAAATTGTTGTGTTCACTTTTAAATTGAGTTTGGCGTTGAGTTTCGAAACCATCCCAAAACCCGATAACCATACCAATCTATCAAGAAATTCCTTAGCCTCCTCTCATAAAAATAAAAATAAACTTGAGTGGTTACCGAGTTGAATCCATTCTGAATCATGCCTGGATATCATCGTTTCAATTTCGTGTCAATCCGTTTGTCGTCTCCTTCTCTATGCCACGGAAGGTGAGTTTATGTCACACTTAACCTACATTGTTTCATGGCTGTAAATTTAATACAAATGAAATGTTATGAAATGTATAGGATTGCTAGTAGAACACTTTCATATATGACACGATATTCATATGACACGTAGTTGCACTGATGATGTGATTAATGCTATGTGATGATTTGTTTTGTTGTTGATACTCCTGGTTTAGGAAAAAACACTAAGGGTTGAAATGATACATACCCGTACGGACATTAGAATAGGGAAAAATCATTATGGGTTGAAACGATAGACCTGAACGATTTTTACCTAATTTGGGACCGCGAGCTAAAATGATAGACTAGTAGAAATTTTATAAATTGCGGGTTGAAATGATAAATATCAGTATCACTTAACCATAGATTGAAAACTATATATGGACACCGTTGGTCATGTTTTTGAAGTAAAGCGATTTGGAAATTTTAATTTTAAAATAATAACTTAAGATTTTATATTTTTATTTATATTTTAAAGATTTTAAACTTAGATTTTATAGATTTTAAATTATATGTTTTAAATGATTTTATGAGTAAATATGGATTTAAATACTTATTTAAGATTTTACTTATAATTTTATTTATTTTAAACCAAATAATTTAATCATATTAGTATTTTTAACTTTTTATATTACAATAAATAATTCTTTTAAACATATTTCTATATTATTTTAACTTATATATGTTTATAATCTAATTTCTAATTAATTTTTGAATTTTATAAACTTATATATATTTCCAAAGTTAATTTTTCTTATGTATATATATTATAAACTTTAATAATAAACTGATAGGTGAATAATTTAAGATTCTCGCGATTTGAATTCGAGGTTTAAAGATTTAAAATTTAAAATTGATATTTGATTCAACAAATGAACTTATATAAAATACGGATTTGATTTCGAATTTGATTCGAACTTATAAGAAATGAATTTGAATTATGAAATTGTTTTTGAATTTAAATTTCCAAATTTAAAGAATGAAATTGATTTTAAATCAAATGAATCCGAATTTGAATTGGTTTAAATATTGAAAGAAATGAACTTGAACTAAGCAAATTAATGTTTAATTTGAATAAAACAAATTCGATTTTAATTGATCGAATGTGAATTTGAACATATATGAATTTTATATGTAGAATTGTTTTTATAAATCGCTTTGATTTGAATTAAGAAATTTGTTTAATCAAATTTATAAGAATGATTTCAAATTGTACGCCTTGAATTGTAAAATATGACACGAATTGTATGAATCGAAATATAAGGTTTGAATTGAATTTATAAGTAATGAATTTGAATGTTCGACTTGAGTTATAATATATGATATGTTTTGCTTTAAATTGAAATATAAGGTTAGATTTGAAGTGTATAAAAATTTGAATTTTTAACCTAAGTGATTGGGATTTTGAATCGACTTGAACGAATTCTTACGAAAGGCGAAACTAGATCATATGATTTGTTTAACTTGAAATATAAGGTTTTGATTTGAATTGTCTATATTGAACTCGAAGCAAATTGTTGGATTTTATGAATCGACTTGAAACGATTTCTTATAAAGGTAAAATAATTGAATCATTTGAATTGTTTTAAACTTGAATTTTTGCAAATATAAACCAAACCAAAATATTATCAAAGCTAATTGTTTTGGTAGTGATTAAAATTGAAATTGAGACCTTTTAAGGTATAACTTAAATATAAGTCAATTTTGGATTTGAAATTTGTTATGCAGATACTCTCAAAAATTATAATCAAAGTTAAATGTTATAGTATTAGTTTATACTATATTTGAAATCTTTACGATACAATTTTAAATTGATTTGATTTAAGCGATTTGAGTTGTTTCAAATTTAAAAATATAATGGAAGTTAGATATTTAAATTTGATCTCAAATTCGAATATGAGATTTCGTATAAACTATTTTATAAAGTGATTTATAAAATAATGGCTACGGTGTGAAAAATGTAAACGATTAGTTGCTAAAGAGACCGGGATCGGCAATTTTCATACTTTCTGCCACTACCGAAAACCACTTTGACAACTGTGTATGCGGTAGAGTTCCAGAATGAAGTAGGATGATTTGGCGAATGACTCTATTTTCTATTTCATATTAATTACAAGACCCTGACTACCTTGAGTCAGCTTGATGTGGCTAAAACAGGAGCTATACGCCGAGACCAAGTGAGGTCATACCTCCTATCAAGCGCACTTCTTCGATATTATTCTATTACTGTTGAGATTCGATTGGGTCCTTCTGATTATGGGAGTGTGTCTCAAGGTGGGAAGTAGTAGCTTCTATGCGTTACCACCAGTCTGGCTCAGCAAACGGTAAATCCACCCGAGCATTCCTTGCGTGCCTTGTCACATGCCTTATACGAGCCCGCTACGATTTTGTTTTGTACTATTTTATATGGAGTGCCCTATGATCAACCTCTAGTTTATGGAAGAATTATGGTACTGTATATACTATGGGAATATATAAACGGTGTAAGGGTAATACGGTAATCCCACTTGCGCTATTTTGATATTTTAACTTTACTGATAGACACTATTATATGTAGCGTATTATACTATATAGTTTTAGTTTGATGGATCTTTAGAGGATGGTGATCCCAAACATCCTTTAAGTTACTGATTGCCTTTCATCGAACATTTCATTTGAGTTAATTTACTTCCATGAGAATGTTAGTCCTAATCCGAGTTGTTTTCTTTTGCATTATTGCTCAGGTCAGATCGAGTATTCCAGTTTCGAGATTCATCCTTGGAATTGGAGCTTATATTGGATTTCACTCACCTGTATCTACCTATTCAGTTGTTCCTGTTCAACTATTTCTTGTCGTTCTTGTTCATATAGTTTTCTTTTATTTATGTATCATAATTCAACTGTATCAGATTTCCGTTGTATTATTTATGTAAACTCTGATGTAAAATTTATTTAGTAGCTTCATGAACTGCTATTGTATTATTTATTTTCCACTACGAGATATTATATTTCTCTGTATCCGTGTCTATGATTCTGTTATTTATTCTATATACCCCAGAAGCTAATAACAATCTGTCGTTTTGGAAGGCTCGAGTTAATATATTTCGTCGATTCGACATGGTCAAAATGGCGGGTCGTTACAGGCACAGCTTCCTGCTCTTACTCGGAATAAGAATGAGCCAGTACGTAGCCCTGTGGATTAATCATTGATTTATTTGGTTTCCTCTGGACTCTCTGGATTTGAAGCTTTTGAATTTTGGATTTTGATTACTTAGGTTTTGGTTTTTCGGATTATACACTCTGATCTTTTGGCATTTGGATTCTTCTTCTTTGGCTTATCAACTTTTGGATTTCTGGTACTTTGGTTCTCTGACTTTTGGATTTTGGCATTTTGGTCTTTTGGCTTTGGATATGACTCTTTGGTCTTTTTGTTTTTGGATGTTGTTTTTAGGTTTCTAGTTTTGAACGACCAAGTCTGCTGTAACGACCAAAATTTTCCAATGCTCGAATTTCGACACTAATACATCATATTTGTATTCACTTGCCAGAACTCAAGTATCAAAAATCCAGATAGTTACAAGAAAGAGGCAAAAGGATGAGAAAAAAAAGAAATGTTATAATAGAAGAAGAAGAACACCAACACTACAGAATCAGAGCAGAATAGAATCCCACAGCGGAATGAATAAAATAAAATATATTAGTACTCTTTACATAAAGAGAAAACTGCATATACATGATTACAAAATCAGGGTACACAACTAGATCATCCTATACAATCTGTCTGTACAATGCTGATAAATAGAACACACAGTGGAAATAAATTTAAACTGATAACATATGGGAATACGTCTCGACTCCGACTGCTCTCCTGAAGCTCCAAAAAACTCAGTGCGACCTAGAAAATATACTCGCTCTGACCGAGCATATTATAAGAAAAGCAAAATCACCCCGATGATCAGTCTGGAGTACTTTCAGTGAGAGAACTCACATCACAAACAACTTGCTTAATTTTTAGAAATCCTTTGAAAGAATGGAACTCTTGTAAGACATGACCACACACAAACAAGGCACATGTTTTCCATTACGATATCCAAATTTGCTTTTTATCATAAATCCAATGATATTATAATAATGTCTATAATCTACAAATAAAATAGAAATAGAGGAAAAGCATGCATCTCACTTTTCGACATAATTGGTTTACATCTAAAACCATATGGCTCGTATTGGATTTCGGATTTCCATACATGACTAGATAAGGAACTACCTCCCAAACAGTGTTCCTTTAGAGATTAAAACACTGGGGTTCAACAAGAACATCTTGCAACCCGGCCACACATAACCGACCACTCATTCAACTTGAGTGTACCAAATATATCACCACCATGGTTTAGGCCAATCAACCATATTCATTCCGAAGCATACAAAAAAGATCAACCGACTTCTCTAGATCAGTTGATGATATACTCTAATAGGTATGACTCACATAAATCTGCTACCTGCCCGATTTCAGTCATTTCCTGGTTGATGAGGCTCGAGGCTACGATTACCTTTTGGGAATATCACATTCAACTTTGAATGTGACATTGTCAGATCCGTCAAATCACTAATTGATTTGCATAAAGATACTCTGAGTGTTAAGCTAAAAGAAGTTTCCTTCTCCTCCACCATTATCGGTATATTTGTAAAAGCCAATGTACATGATTAATGGAAATACACTATCAGACATTCGTCCATACAAGTTGTTCATGATCTGGACAAATCGAAGGTACTCTTTTACTACATCTTGTTGGGATAACTCCTAGGATAATTAATAAGAAGTCCTTGCATCATGTAGAACCCAGAACGTAGGGACTACTGCTACAAGTATAATCTTGGTAGTTAACCAAAGACATCAGTGAGTTCTCTTTTTGCTCTAAAGGTCTACACTTTAATCATCTTAATACGCATATGCATACCTGCAAATTCATTCTTGGAACTCAAAGTCGGTTCAAAGTGGTTTTAGGTCCAGTTCCCATCATGGTTCCTCGAACCAACACGTTATAAAGTAAACAAGAATTTATTGATAGTTGGTTCTTTAACTATCAAACTATAATTGTGCAATTACGTACATTAGCAGCACAGGCCCTTTTTATTAAATCATTTATTAAGCCCGTTTCATCAATTCAAAAAACTCGATTCCATATACTTATCTCAACGGGATAAGTATATTCATAAATCTCTTGTTTTTCTTCACTTCGAAAACCAAAGCCATACACTTATCTCTTCATAATAAGCATATTCGCCAAACCATTTGATTTACAATACTTCGAAAATATAGCTATATACTTAACCAACGGTAAGTATAGTCACACATCCTATGCGGGCCCAAAACAATGTCTTTCAATGTATTGTTTATTAAAAACCTCAACAATTTTTTTTGGCAAAGTTGACTGGTTTTTAAGGTGACCGCAAACACCTTTTTATTATAACTAATAATAAAAATACAATATGATACAGGTGATTGTAGTTAACAATCAGCTACATCAGTTTTTAAGGTGGACCGTCCACCGCTTATGGAGTTTATAGTGTTTCGTCCACTCTACCTAACAGGCTTATAGAACTGGAGCTAGTCTAATTTAACTAGGCTACAATCATACTCCACGTAGGGAGGTCAATTACATATTTCATTACATACCTCAAAGGAAGTGATTATACATTACTTATTACAGTACTCACTACAACATACACTATACAAAAGACTCGTACAGCAGCACATGTTAACTTGCGACACAGGTAACAGTAGAGATGCCAATTCATAGGACCAGTAGACCCACGAGCTTTTACATGATTATCTGACATGCTTAAGGCAAGCAAAATAGCATAGCCGAAATTAAAACCTCAGTAATTTTATTTAAATTTAAACTTCGCAAATTAAAGTTTGCAATATCCCTTATGGAAATAATCAATTTAATGTCCAACATTACTTTCGTTTCCAAACCAGTATCATCTCTTGGATAACAAGGAAGTCGTTCAAGTTAGGGTATTTTTGTTTACCTCTTAGACCTTGACTTGGTAACGTTCTTATTACCAAGGTAGATCAAAGTCTGTAACCCAAAACCTGATATCAACCATATATCACAAGTTCTACTTAGCATTCAATTTAAATATGGTTTTAGAAACGATTCCTTTCATTTAAAAAAATCTCCTTTCAATTATAACCTATTTTACCTAATTGGTTTATTACGTAAATGTAACAACCCAAATTTTTAAAACAATAAGTAATTAACAAATTAATTAAGTGAGAAAATAAATATTAATCAAAAAGTTATTTGGAATTGGGCAAAGAAGATTTCACCATTGCTTCCGTAACGAAATTCCGATTCGAATAGACTTTTAATTTGCGAAATCGGGCGAAAAATGAATAAGTTATGATTAGTTAAAGTTTGAGATTTAAATTAAATAAATAAACTAATAATCAGAAATAAATCAACAGTAAATGGGCAACCCAGCCCGTATATGGGTCAACCCCTGTGTCGACCAACATAAGAGGTGGGTTGACCCAGTGCGAGCCAAGCACAAAACTGCGTCTGGCCAATGTCGAGCCTATTGTGCTATATTCTGGAGTTTTCCCTGCTGATGTGTTGATGATGTATTTTCAGTGGATGAGATAAAAACATAATATCTAATGGCTTAAAATCTAAATATAAAATACAATGAACCTGAACACCCTAACTCTATTATAAATAGCCTCCAAAACCTAACCTAATCTTCACTACTCCATTTCTCTACCTCTCTCAAATTACCCTCTTCTCAAATAAAATTCTAATGGAGTACTGAGGCTTGGTTATATACCTATTTTTGGAGGATATTCATAGATAGAGAGGATCTACAGAGGCTTATTAAATTTGCTCAATTTTTTGTGAGTATTACTATGATTACAAGATTTATTCCAAGTTAAGTTTAAAATTGATATAATAGTTATTACAATGTTTTAGATATAAACCTTTTTGTAATTATACACAGATCTAGTTCATTTGTTGCTTATTTACAGATCCAAGTATCCCTAATTCTTTTCTTTGTAAATAATTCTTTTATATATAACCAAAATTGGTGCATACAATAAAATGGTGTAACACTCCTTCAATAACGTCAAATGATGTGATAAGCCTATAACATGATATCTAGACATTTGAACGCAATGGAAGGGAATTCTTTGGCCAGCAGATTGATTTCTCTATGCATATCAAAGGCGCTAGGCCAACAAATGATAACCACATTCCACCACCATAGGAAGATGATAACATAGTCATGCTTTTGTTATATATCTATAGTAATGAATTAATTTGTCATGTTACCTTGGATAGAAAACAACCAAATGCAAGCTAGAGCTTTTGAAGATTAAAAGAAGAAACCAAAAGCACTGTAATAGATTTGGACAAGCTAGGATTTTAGTTATTGATGATATGATTAAATTCCTAGCAATATATTCTAGCACACAATCAACGTTGCTTCACAATTAATAATGCAAGATCCTTTAGGTACATAGAAATAACACAATTATGATGTCATAGAAAACATAATTGATGCTTGGATATCAAATCTACTTTCATACTTCGTCAAACATAAATTCTAGTTCGACTATTGCATATTTGTTTACATCCACAGGAAAAAAATTCATGTAAACATATTGTGATAAAAAGTAACACTTCCATACAATTACACGCAAAAGATATGGGTTAAAGACCACTAGATTAGGTCCTAAGATCTTTAAATTGCGTTTAAGAGATCTTATGATCTATCCTAGAGGACTAAAATGAGTGCTCAAGTTAAAGTTATCACTCGTACTTAAAAAAAACACGCCAAGACATGGGACTATAGAAAATTCTCTTTCTCAGCGGATTTGAACTAAATCACAAAATTTCACAACTGCAACATACAAACAACAAAATAGTATGTTGATTAATAGTAACATGCAAAATTAAGAATGAATGTGTGTATACACACACGTGTGTGTGTGTGTATTGTCGGGTTTTTGTGCGTAGCGGAAGTTTGACAAAACACCAAAAAACAAAGCGAACTTTTTTTTTCCAATCACTTGAAGATGAATGCGATTGAAAAACAAACAACACAAACAATATCAGAAATATGAACACGCGATATTCCATCCAACCACTCTCTTTATTGATTAACCAAAATATTGTTTACAACCGATCTCAACTATCATTACAAACAAGCACAACTTGAACCAATAACCTTATTGAGAAATAGGTAGAGAATATCTAATGGCTAAACAATTTGAGGAGAAAGACAATGAAGAACAATGGCACAAACCCTAATGATTCTATTTAATAACCATCAAATTTTTCACTCCTAATAAAGATGTTAACTAGGCCTTTTATAGAATGAATTGCTTCATGCCCAAGTTTTCTTGACACCCAAGTAAACTTGAAACCAAAGTTATCTTCATATATGTCAAAAAACCTTTTGGATAAGCACCAAATAATCCTTACCTTCACTTTCAAATATCTCACAAATATAGCAACAAATCTCTCCATAAAAAGGGATATAGATAATTTGTTGCCCATAATTGTGATTTGAGTATCACAAATCTCAACACTCCACCTTGATACCAAATCACAACATCTCCTTCACTCAACACCAGTCAACTTAGCTCTCACTTTCAACCTTCTTTTATCAATTAACATCATTACAAATCTCCAACATCGCCCACTAATGGTGCACCTCCCTCGTACGTGCATCATGCCAATAGCGATCTTCAAAAGCGTTTATAATACCACAAAGACCCCATCTCGTCTTTGTGGATTTTACAACTCGACATCCATCTTTCGCTTGACATGATCTCTTCATCTCCAGGATCCCTCAAGCATCATCAATATCTAGAACCTTGTCAAAACCATGATCCTCCACCTTAGGACCATCAGCAGTGATCATATTAACCTCTCCACCTTGTTGTGGACTAGGTTCTTCAACCGTCACCAGCTTTCCACTGTCGACTACCGAACCGACCAAACTATATAGGTTTCCCTCCTTTAAAACTCCTCGCATCATCACATGACCACCCTTCTTAACTCTTAAAACTCCACCTTGAGTCTCATAAGTGCAACCGCGGTGATCTAACTGAACGAGAGATATGAGGTAATGCGAACAAGTGGGTATGTGCCTCACACCGACCACTTTTCTAACCACTCCATTATGCATCCGAAAACCTAATAGCTCCGATTCCACAAATTGGTAGCACTACTTCATTGGTCGTTGTGACAGCCCACATCCGTTAATATCACTCACAAAGGGAATGCATTAAGTTTCGTGAAGCGTTACATTAAACAGAACGAAAATATTACAAGACAAACATATAAAATAACAGCGGAATAAAAACTTTATTTATCATAAGATACCGTGGTCCAAAAACATCACATGTCAGAAATACAAAAGCCCATTACAACATAAAAGTTATTGTCTTGTACTTCAAAAATATCAGAGTACATAAAAGGAATAAAATTCCCCAAAAACAAAATATAGCCATAGTAACAAGGATAGGAGCTTGAGCCATACATCTCAGTAGCTCTAGCAAAAGTAAGCAGAATCACGGTCAAGCTTGAGTGTTTCTGCCCCGAGAACCTGGGGGGAAAAGGAAGAAAGAAGGAGAAACAAAAAGGGTCAGACATAAAGTCTGGCGATTCTAGTTACTTTTAGCAAGTAAATAAATAAAAGTAGCATGACAGACATATAAAGTGGATAAGAGTGAGATAACTACAAAAAAAAGGCAAGTATGACAAGGTGAACAGGATAGGGTGTATACGCTTCTAATGATTACTCTGCACTATTACTAGTATATCCAGAATGAGTTGATCTCTTCCACTATAATGTGGTAGACTAAGGAATACGTCCAAGTACACCCTAACTACTACCCTAATCGATCGGCTCCCTAATCCGCATAGATACTCTGTGCTGGCTCCACCGTAGGATGTATCACGTCCAAAAGTGAAAACCCCTCACTGATATGCACAACCCCATATCTACAAGTGTCACGATCTTCTTATCCCCCTATGCCCGGCTCATGCACGCACATGGCCCGGTTGGTTTGCGCCGCCCACACCTTCCTCCATGTTTGGATCTCTTACAATCAATCCAGTAAGTGTGCCCCTACTCTGACCTAGTTCGGAGTACATGTTTTGATACCTACTCCGGGTTACTGGATGAAACGGGTCCTACACAATATGATGCAAGCTCTCCCCTTTGTCTTGTATCCCCCACTAGGTTTTCCATTTTATCGTGTATACCACTAGGTGTCTTTAATTACATATCTTTATTCTTTCCATCGGTTATGTATACCACTAGGTGTCTTTAATTATATAACCTTATCGGGTTAAGTTTGTGGGCCTATATGTAAATAATACCCACCCCCTCAGATTTGCTTAACACACCCACTGTCCAGCCAATTTTACTTAACCCTAACTTTAGTTCACTATCATACAATCCCTATGGATTAGATTAGGCAAAGTAGTTCAATTTATTACCATGTCCATTTATGGTTTATAATGGGCTAGACCTCCCACAATAAGACTACAACTTGTGGATGTCGGATATGCCGGTCGGGTCCGGGAAGACTTCTTCCGCAAGTTGGGCCTAACCTCGTGTCTTAGCCCGATTCATATTTGTGCACTTAGACCTCTCACATTAGGTTCAACATTAGTGGTTGCTGGATATGCCGCTCGGGTCCGGGCAGACTTCCACCACTAATGCAAACCAACCTCGTGTCATAAGTGCAATTACAATTTCTAATTGTAATCTTAGATATTTCATTCTTATCCAATTTTTACCTATGTCATTATAGGCGATTATGCCCCTTTTCCCCCTATTTTGAATTATATGTCCAATTCATATAAAGATTATTTAAATTATGTCAATTCTAGCCTTTTTCCCCCGTTCCCTAACTAACGCATTTGCATAATTTTGGCGGCATGCCTAGGCTAGATAATAGCCTAGTCATAAACAACAAAAAGGAAAAAATGATGGGAATATGACAAAGGTGGTTGTTTTGGCATAAACATAAACTAGCATGGTGATAAGGTGGACATATAAGCATAAATCTGATGAACTTGTGGTAGTTAACTAATTCTAACATAACCATGATGTCATAATAAGCATAATAAGATCTAAATTAACAACTTAGATGTCCAACTGTTTCAGATATAATATGATAGGCATAAGGTGATAAACTAGATCCGATTAACAAATTAAATGTCCACATAATTCAGATCTAATAGTTAAAAATAGATCTAACACATATACGGTTAAGATCCACCTCATAGAATGTCATCGAAGTTATAATAGATCCGACAAGATAGAGATTTAGATCCAAGTTATAACCAATTTAGAATGTCGTATGTTCACAATTTACAATGGATCTGGTATAATATAGGCAAATGAACAAATCCAAACTATAGTCATATCACGTTTACTTTTAAATATTTAAATCTAAAAGCAACTAGGAACTCAGAGTTTGGATTAGAAAATAGAAAAAGAATGGATCTTGAATCACTAACTGATTTGCTTAAGTTGATTGTTGTAGAAGATAGGATCCGTCTTAGTTCAGACACCGACAGCATTTGGCCTCCATGATTTCCAATGAAGAAAACAGGAGAAATGGACACGTATTTATAGCTGTCAGCCCCTCTGAAACTGACTGTCATGTCAGCCCTAGGAGTGTCAACACCCCTGTAGGGGGGTTGACCTTGGTGTCGACACCCCTGTAGGGGGGTCGACCCCCTAGAGCGGGAAATTTGCCGCCTTCCGAAATTTTGATTTTTTTACCGATTTTGGATAAGGTTTTGACTCATATCTGACTCATATGTATATTTAGAATTCTTCTGCGCGTATACAAACTTAAAATCCTCATATCTTCTTCATACGGTGTCCTTTTACGTAAACCAAATGTCTATCTTGACCAGAATTTCGACATGGACGCAATGGCGCAGTCCATTTCTCTTAATTACGAATATTAAATTAATTATTATTTAATTTATCCTCTTTTAGTGTTGTTAAAAATACGGGGTGTTACATTCCCCCCTACTCAAAGGATTTCGTCCCCGAAATCTCTAAGTTGAGAAGAATGCATATCCTACCATCCATCATCCATTTACTCATCCATCAATCATTGGCATCCATTGTCCTTAAAGATTTTTAATGCTTATATGAAAATATGAAAAGGTGTGTGTATATGTCCCAATACTAATGCGAAGATCAGACAGTCTACTGATTCAGTTGACCTCCTTAATGCAATGTACGTTAGTGCCATGTATCCAATATATGTGCAAATAATCCTATTATAACATGTGAGTTCTATATGTGTGTACACTCATTCATTCAAATGCAACATCCATATGCTAATACATCCATTTCCATCCATAAAAGAAAGAAAATGCACATACATCCATATGCAGTATGAGAGTGATTGAGCCGATCTAGTGCCTAATGTGTGTATATGCACCCACAGGCAGCCACTAGCAAACACTTGCATCCATTGCATCCATCAAATATAACATGTCTCAAAAACATGTTTACATCCATAGGATTCATATCTAAAGGTCGAAGATACTATGGATAGGATATATTCAAATGATAGAAACAAGCACAGATAAAATTTTGGAAAAGGAGTTAAGAACATACATACCCTCAAAAAGGAAAGGGTATGAAGCACGAATCTTGTTTTCGGTCTCCCAAGTCGCATCCTCTGGGTTATCCCCCCATTGAACCTTTATCAACTTGATTTCTTTATTACGTAACTTCTTAACTTCTGATCCAAGAATACGGGTAGGGACTCGCTTGACTGTCGCCTCCCATTCCACTTCTACTTCGTTCAATATGTTTGGATCAACAACTTCCACGGTGTGATGCAAGCACTTCCGCAGATGAGAAACGTGGAAAACATCATGAACGCCAGATAGATTTTCTGGGAGCTTTACTCTATAGGCCATTTGGCCAATCCTTTCGGTTATGGGAAATGGTCCCACAAATATGAGTGCCAACTTCCCTATAGATCTGAAGCGAACCACATTCCTTAGAGGTGACACTTTAATAAAAACCAAGTCTCCCACTTCAAATTCGATGTCAGTCCTTCTCTTGTCTGCATAGGACTTCTACCTATCTTGAGTTGTCTTCATCCCCTGTCGAATAAGGCCAATCTTCTCGGACGTTTCTCTAACCATATCTGGTCCAATAATAACCTTTCTGTAGATTCCCACCAACAAATTGGTGATCTACAGGGTCGTCCGTACAATGCTTCGAAGGGTGCCATGCCGATGCTAGCTTGATAATTGTTGTTATAGACAAACTCTACTAAAGGAAGATGCTCTTCCTAAGTCCCTGCGAAGTCTAGGATACACAGCCTTAAAAGATCTTCAAGAATTCTATTCACCCTCTCCGTCTTCCCATCGGTCTGAGGATGATAAGCGGTGCTCAAACACAAATGTGTACCTAATGCTTCTTGCAAGCTCATCCAAAATTCACTGGTAAAGATGGGGTCACGATCGCTCACGATGTTGGAAGGTACTCCATGAAGACGAACTATCTCTCGAACATAGATTGTTGCCAACCATGATGTCATCCTCTTACTCTTAACTGGAATAAAGTGAGCGCTCTTAGTGAGTCTATCTACCACAACCCAGATATTGGTATTGCCTTTCTTTGATCTAAGCAAACCATCTATGAAATCCATAGATATGCTCTCCCATTTCCACTGCGGAACTTCCAAAGGATGAAGTAAACCACCGGGCTTCTTTTGCTCGGCTTTAACTTACTGGAAAACTAAACATTGAGAAACAAATTCGGCCACATCTTTCTTCATTCCGGCCCAAAAGAAAACCCTCTTCATGCCTTTGTACATCTTATCACCACCTGGATGAATAGTCAACTTAGAATGGTGGGCTTCTTCTAGAACTGCCTTTATCAAGCTTCCAGTTTGAGGAACACAAAGCCTTCCATCTCGTCGCAACCACCCCTTTTCATCTATGGTATATCGACTGAGGTGACTAGAAGTCTCCCCTTTTCGGAGCTTATCCATGATGTCTAAAATCTGTGGGTCATCTTACTGCGAGGCTCCTATCTGATCCATAAGAGTTGGTCGTTTTTCTAGCGATGCAAACAAATCAGGAAAAATCTCGATGGAGGGTCTAAAATTAAAAGTTGAGATGAACTCCAAGCTCTTCCTCTCCACAAACAGGGGACTTAAGGCCACCCTCTGCCTACTTAGTGCGTCAACCACCACATTACCCTTGCCGGGGGTATAAGCGATTTCAAAATCATAAGAAGCTAAGAATTCCATCCACCTTTGTTGCCTTAAATTAAGATCCTTCTGTGAGAACAGATACTTCAGAGATTTATGATCGGTGTATAACTCGGACTTCTCTCCAAGTAAATAATGTCGCCACGTATTAAGCGTGAATGTTATGGCAGCTAGCTCTAGATCATGGGTGGGGTAGTTCTTCTCATGAACTTTCAATTGTCTACCCCCATAACACACTACTTTCCCTTCTTGCATAAGAATTGCACCAAGCCCTGTACCACATGCATCTGTGTAAACGGTAAACACTTTACTTCCATCAGGCAAGGTCAAGACTAGAGCTGTTATCAGAGCCCTCTTCAGTCGTTGGAAAGCAACATCACAATCTATATCCCATGAAAACGCCAAATTCTTCTTTGTCAGCCTGGTGAAAGGGGCTGATATCTTTGCGAGGTTCTTAATGAATATCCTATAATAACCTTCCAATCCAAGAAAGCTTCTCACCTCGGTTGCATTTTTCGAAATCTGCCAGTCCTGTACTGCAACTACCTTTGCGGGATCTACAACTATCCCTTCTTTGGAGACCACATGCCCTAAGAATCTCACCTCTTTTCTCCAAAAATGGCATTTGGAGAACTTCGCCTTAAGCTGATGGCCACGGAGAGTTTTCAAAACTTCTCTCAAATTTTGGGCATGCTTTTCTTCGCTCTTAGAGAAGATCAAAATATCATCAACTAAAACTATGACAAATTTATTTAGGAACTCCTGAAACACCCTACTCATTAGATCAACAAAATAGGCGGGTGCATTCGTCAGCCCAAAAGGCATAACTAGCCATTCAAAGAAACCATCCGGAGTCCTAAAAGTAGTCTTATCTATGCTTTCCTCAGTTACCCTCAAATGATGAAATCCCGTGGCTAAGTCTGACTGAGAGAATACCGAGGCACCGACAAGCTGGTCAAACAAGCCGTCTATCCTCAGAAGTAGGTGCCTATTCTTCTTCGTGAGTTTGTTCAATTTTCTATAGTCCACGTACAAACGAAGCGAACCATCCACCTTAGTTGCAAATACAACTGGAGCACCCCATTCAGATATGCTTCATATGATAAATCCTTTCTCAAGTAGCTCCCTACTTGCTTACTCAGCTCCTTCCTTTCCCTTGGAGCCATATGGCGCACTGGTAATGCAACTAGCTTTGCAATGTCCAACAGATATATATATATATATATGAAAGTCGATCTCGCGCCTCGGCAATAAGCCCCGAACCTCCTCAAAAACATCAGAATAATCTCGAACTACCGAAACAGATTGCAAATCATCTATGGATGCATCAAGAGACTCTAGGAAGCTAAGCATAATAGACCCTTGGGGTCACAAGAAATCTCGAGGGTCCTCCCATGACAAGTCAGAAGCCTAACGACCCTCTTCTCACAATCCCGAATAGCACCATACGTGGAAGCCAATCCATTCCTAGAGTCAACCCATAGACCATGAACCCGAGCACATATGCGTCACATTAAATTCGACGCCTAACACAGATATTCTCAAACCCCGACAAATCATAGATAAATGAGCCGAACCACCAATGGGGTTTGAAACAACTAGGTGATCCACTACCATACTAGTAATTAAGTGTAGAGATTCAACCACAGAACTTGGTATAAATGAATGTGAAGCGCCAGAATCAAAAAGTGTTCTAATAGGATGGTTTGAAAGAGAAATGAAACCTTCCACAGAAATTTTTCTAGCTCTATCAGGAGCATTGGTCGCGAGAGCATGCACCTGCCCTGCAGAAGTTCCTTCCCTTTGACCTTGTCCCTGTGATCCCTGTTTCTTCGGGCACTCCCTAGAAAAGTGTCCGACCTCTCCACAATTAAAGCAAGTGTTCTTCCTTCTTTTACAGTCTTTGACCAAGTGAACCTCTTTCCCACAACTGTGACACTTCCTCTTCTCCTTACCCTTGTCATTCTTTCCTCCTTTCTTCTTCTGTTGTTGTTGCCCTTTCTTGGGCCACACCTTCCTATTTTGCGTTGTTTCCTCAGCCTTTACTTCCTTCTTTTCTCCTGTCTCTTCCTCATACATCAAGGCCATGTCAACAAGTCTTTCAAAGGTGGCTCCCATTGGGATATGGGACATGGCTATACCATGAAGGGGTTCATTTAGCCCTTTAGCAAACTGCAAAGCCTTCTTATGCGCCGTGACTACCAGTTCCAGTCCAAATCTTGCCAGCTTGTTAAATTTGTCCACACACTTTTTAACCATCAAGTTCCCTTGTTTGAGTACTAAGAACCTCTCCATCCGCATGCTCTTCTCATCTTGGGAAAGGAATTTCATATCGAACCTCTGTCTAAAGTCATCCCAAGTTTCCACCGAACGGCCTGCTTGGGTTACCTCCTACCAAAATGAAGCTTTATCCTTCAATAGCCAAGTAGCTAACTGAATCTTTCTTCGATCCTCTACTTCAAAGATTACAAATAAGTCCTCGGTCTTCTTGAGCTAGTTCCTTGCCTCCATAAACGTCTCGGTTCCATGGAACGGCTTCCCTCCCATAGAACAGAAATCTTTGCAGATCTTTGAGAAGTTGTCTGCACGCGGAGGAGAAGGAGAAGCCACGGGTGCAGCTGGGGAGGAACGTTTCCTTGGCCTTCGACAGGCGTCGTGGCCTCCAGATACCTACAGAACCATCTTGGTATCGTAACGCCCTCTCGAATGTTGAGTTCCCCAAACATGCTGAAAAAGAAAAGGAAAGAGATTTAGAAAAGGGATCGAAAGATATTACTTATGGCTTTTTGGGGAATGTTTTTCAAAACAGACTTTTTTTTTTGAAAATAGCTTTCAAAAACTTTTATCTAATCTGATAACCTTCAGCTCTGATACCAAGTTTGACACCCTACGTCCGTTACTGTCACTCACAAAGGGATGCATTAAGTTTCGTTAAGCGTTATAGTAAACAGAACGGAAATATTACAAGACAGACATATAAAATAACAACAGAATGAAAACTTTATTTATCATAAGATACCATGGTCCAAAAACATCACATGTATGAAATACAAAAGCCCATTACAACGTAAAAGCTACTGTCTTGTACTTCAAAAATATCAGAGTACATAAAAGAAATAAAATTCCCCAAAAACAAAATATAGCCATAGCAACAAGGATAGGAGCTTGAGTCATACATCTCAGCAGCTCTAGCAAAAGTAAGCAGAATCACGGCCAAGCCTGAGTGTTTCCACCCGGAGAACCGGGGGGTTAGGGGGGACGGAAGAAAGAAGGAGAAACAAAAAGGGTCAGGCATAAAGTCTGGCGAGTCTAGTTACTTTTAGCAAGTAAATAAATAAAAGTAGCATGACAGGCATATAAAGTGGATAAGAGAGAGATAACTACAAAATAAACAGGCAAGTATGACAAGGTGAACAGGATAGGGTGTATATGCTTCTAATGATTACTCTGCACTATTACTAGTATATCCAGAATGAGATGATCCCTTCCACTATAAGGTGGTAGACTTAGGCATACATCCAAGTATATCCTAAATACTACTCTAATCGATCGGCTCCCTAATCCGCATAGATACTTTGTGTCGGCTCCACCGTAGGATGTATCACGTCCTAAAGTGGCAACCCCTCGCTCATATGCACAGCCCCATATCTACAGGTGTCACAATCGCATTTTCCCCCTCTGCCCAGCTCATGCACGCACATGGCCCGGTCGGTTTGCGCCGCCCACACCATCCTCCATGTTTGGATCTCTTACAATCAATCCAGTAAGCGTGCCCTTTCTCCAACCTAGTTCAGAGTACATGTTTTGATACCTACTTCGGGTTACTGGATGAAACGAGTCCCACACAATATGATACAAGCTCTCCCCTTTGTCTTGTATCCCCCACTAGGTTTTCCATTTGATTATGTATAACACTAGGTGTCTTTAATTACATATCTTTATTCTTTCCATCGGTTATGTATACCACTTGGTGTCTTTAATTACATAACCTTATCTGGTTAAGTTTGTGGGACTATATGTAAATAATACCCACCCGCTCAAATTTGCTTAACCCACCCACTGTCCAACCAGTTTTACTTAACTCTAACTTTAGTTCATAATCGTACAATCGCTATGGATTAGATTATGTTAAGTAGTCCAATTTATTACCATATCCATTTATGGTTTATAATGCGCTAGACCTCCCACATTAGGCCTACGACTTGTGGATGTTGGATATGCCGGTCGGGTCCGGGCAGACTTCTTCCACAAGTTGGGCCTAACCTCATGTCTTAGCCTAATTCTTATTTGTGCACTTAGACCGCTCACATTGGGTTCAACATTAGTGGTTGCTGGATATGCTGGTCGGGTCCGGGCAGACTTCCACCACTAATGCAACCTAACCTCATGTCATAAGTGCAATTACAATTTCTAATTGTAATCTTAGACATTTCATTCTTATCCAAATTTTACCTATGCCATTATAGGTGATTATGTTCCTTTTTCCCTATTTTGAATTATATGTCCGATTCATATAAACATTACCTAAATTATGTCAATTCTAACCTTTTTCCCCCGTTCCCTAACTAACGCATTTGCATAATTTTGGCGGCATGCCTAGGCTAGATAATAGCCTAGTCATAAACAAAAAAAAAGGAAAAAAATGATGGGAATATGACAAAGGTGATTGTTTCGGCATAAACATAAACTAGCATGGTGATAAGGTGGACATATAAGCATAAATATGATGAACTTGTGGCAGTTAACTAATTCTAACTTAACTATGATGTCATAATAAACATAATAAGATCTAAATTAACAATTTAGATGTCCAACTAGTTCAGATCTAATATGATAGGCACAAGGTGATAAACTAGATCTGATTAACAATTTAGATGTCCACATAATTTAGATCCAATAGTTAAAAATAGATCTAACACAAATAAGGTCAAGATCCACATCATAGAATGTCATCGAAGTTACAACAACTCCGACAAGATAGAGATTTAGATCCAAGTTATAACCAGTTTAGAATGTCATATGTTCACAATTTACAATGGATCTGGTAAAATATAGGCACATGAACAAATCCAAATTATAGTCACATCACGTTTACTTTTAAATATTTAAATCTAAAAGCAACTAGGAACTCACAGAGTTTGGATTAGAAAATAGGAAAAGAATGGATCTTGAATCTCTAACTGATTTGCTTAAGTTGATTGTTGTAGAAGATAGGATCCATCTCATTTCAGACACCGGAAGCATTTGGCCTCCATGATTTCCAATGAAGAAAATAGGAGAAATGAACACATATTTATAGCTGCCAGACCCTCTGAAACCGACTGTCGGGTCGACCCTGGTGTCGACCCCTGTAGGGGGGTCGACCCCCTAGAGTGGGAAATTTGTCGCCTTCCGAAATTTTGATTTTTGAACGATTTTGGATAAGGTTCTGACTCATATGTATTTTTATAATTCTTCTGTGCATATACAAACTTAAAATCCACATAACTTCTTCATACGATGTCCGTTTTACGCAAACCAGATGTCTATCTTGACCAGAATTTTGAGACGGACGCAATGGCACAGTTTGTTTCCCTTAATTCCGAATACTAAATTAATTATTATTGGATTTATCCTCTTTTAGTGTTGTTAAAAATATGGGGTGTTACAGTCGTCTTTATCATGCCAATACTTTTCTCATACGAAGAAAAACTTTTCACATCTCGACATATGTGAAAACTGGCTCCCGAATCCATCTTCCAAGGCTCTACAACACTAAATAGGACATCACATGAAGAATCGCCTTTGGTACCTTCAACAAAGCCTGTCTGTGCCTCATCATTATTATTATCACATTGCTCCTTCTTCTTCTCCTCCTTCATATCTCGTATATATGAATAACAATCATTGTGCTTGCGACCTTCCTTCTTGCAATGGAAGCAAGCGATTGCACCTTTACCCTTGGCATCCTTTTTCTTCCAAACTGTATCCTTCAGATCCCTTGCTACCATCGCCTCATTTTGAACCGATTTCAACTCCGACCCTTTTCTCCTTAGCTCCTTATTCAAAAGAGTGGTTCGAACCATTTCTAAAGAGATAGTTCCATTAGCATTGGAATTACTCAATGAAACAACCAAAGTCTCCCAACTTTCTAAAAGAGAACTCATCAACAAAAGAGCCTGCAACTCATCATCAAAATTGACCTTCATGTTTGCCAATTGATTGACGACATCTTGAAACTCGTTCAAATGCTCTGCAACCGACTTTTCCTCATCCAACCTCAGTTGTACCAGTTTTCGTACTAGAAAAGTCTTACTTGTAGCACTCTTCGACTTATATAGCGATACTAATTTGCCCCACAACGCCTTCACGGATTCACAACTAGCCACATGGTGGAACACCGAATCATCCAAATATTGGTGAATCAACGCAATCGCTTTTTTGTCCATTTTCTTCCACTTTCTCTCATCCATATCCGAAGGCTTCTCCCCATCTCCATCAATGGGATCATGCAAATCATTGAGATATAGAACATCCTCCATCTTCGGCTTCTATATACCTCAATTCCTCCCATTCAAAATAGACATCTTCGAAAATGTAATCATCTTCGACATCTACAATCTTCAATCCAACAAACACTCCAAGGTATGCAATGATCTGAGCTTCGATACCAACTGTTAATAAAATTGCGCCTTTGCTGAAGCGACCAGGATCTTATTCACCCAATTACTTAAAGATGATTTCTATGGAAAAATAACACTGATATAAAATTACACGCTCAAACACAAGATATTACACCCACCACCCTCTTTATTGATTCACCAAAATATTGTTTATGACCGATCTCAACTATTGTTACAAATAAGCACAACTTGAACCAATAATCTTATTGAGAAATAGGCAGAGAATATCTAATGGTTAAACAATTTGAGGAGAAAGACAATAAAGAACAATGGCATGATGCAGATCAGGCCCTGCTCGAATACCCGGTGTGGATCTAGAATTTTTTTCCCCATACACGAAACCCGTAACGGTTAAGGTAGATCTCACCTGCTAATAATTTGATAGTATAACAGCAGTAGTTTTCACATCAAACTTATCATCATCCAGATACTAATCATAAAATGGAGTCAAATTCCAATCCATAACTGGAACAAACCAATTATCATTGCTTTTCATAAAATATCATAGAACTCAATAAAAAAATGATGCTTCGTAATTGTGGCTACAATACCAAGCTAATGCAGCAACATAATAACTAACAATGTTTAGTCTGAGAATGTGCTAAAACAATACAACCTATATTTGGCTTAAAAGGAAACCACGTCTAGGACAAGGAGAAAATTAAATTTTATGTCTTTGAGATTCTGAAGTTGTTTTCTTCTAATTCACCTAAGAACTTTGTGTATGTATGTATGTGTGAAACAACCTTTAATGGATAGATGATCAAATTAATTACAACACATATGTTTTACTAAAACGTTGAACAACTCTTTTTTGATGTATTGTACGTTTATTATTGAACATGGAAAATAATTTTTCTTGACCATTTTCATGAAAAATAATTTTTCATAAGCCACAATATAGTATCATTTAGAAGATACCCCATGATCTTATGCTCAATTTTATCGCTTGTAGAACAAAAAAAAAATGCTAGATATTTGCAAACTAGTATATGGTTTTTCTAGAGTTCTGTTTTCTAAAGAAAGCTAAAAGTTATCAATGCTTTCTAAAGAAATTAAAAAAAACAAAATATTTAGTTTTTTATAACAAAACCATTTTTATAATATATTTTGAACATATTTTATTTTTCATGTTTTACCATTGTTTAAAATACTAATTTTTTGGAACCTTTAATAATTTTTTGATTTTGGTATATACAGTCCTCAAATATTCAAAGCACTTCACTCTTTAGGATATTGTAAAAATGTTTTAAAATTAAAAATTCTTGAACTTCGATAATTCTGAGTTTTGTGAGTTAAGGATATTAGTTGAATTTTCTAAATGTTTTAAACCATTTCAACATATGAATGTTTCTGATATTTTTTAATGTTTTGAGATCTCTTATAATTTGAATCTATGATTTTTAAACATTTTTGTATCTATATATAAAGTACTAAATATTTCCACTTTGAACAAATTTTCTGATATTATAAAAAAATAAGAATATTTTGGATTATATGAATGTTACCACTTATTGTGTTAATTTTACAAATATAATAAATTTTCATACACTTGATTTCATTTTATTTAGTTAGCTTTATGGTTTCCAAACTTCAAATATACATTGGTTTCCTTTTTGTTGAATTTTTTTAAAACTTCCCATTTTCAAAATTTTCATTCTTATTATATTTTTTGGCTTTTTAAAACATTTGTGAAATATATAATTTTTTTGGGAAATTTCAACTGTAAATGCCTTTGATAAAAATTAGATTCTTTTATTGTTTCCTTTTCATTGCTTTTTTTAAGTTTTGAAATGTTTTGATTTCTCCAAATTTTAAGAATTTTTAAGTGTGCTTTTTCTTTTTAATTATAAATTTTGAAGCATCTCAAGGATTAGAAAATTTGTTGATTGTAAGAACTACTGAACGTATTTAATTGAATTTCTTAAACCTATTAGGTATTTTATTTAAAAAAACATATTTCAGTCCAAATTCCTTAATACAACAGAAGCTTATATTTATCTGAATCAATAAATGTAATCCTTTACATCTAGACCGAATTTCGTAGTACAACAGAAACTTATATTTATCTGAATCAATAAATCTAATTCTTTACATCCAAACTTAGAAAAAAACTGAAACAACAATGTAGCAAGCTTTTTCTTAACCTTACATAGATGTAATGCTTATTTAATAGTACTACTTGTAATAAGTTAGTATCGTACAAATGGCAATGGTTAGCATAACGTCCCCCTTTGCCTGACATGCTAGAATTTTAAATTTAGTAAAAGCAATTTTACTGTTCTATCATTTACCTAGAAACACAATAAATTTAAGCTCTACATTTATCAAAATATGCATCCCCTCATGTTTTTTTTGTCTTGCGTACCTCATGTGCGCGTTGCTTCTAAATAAAAAAAAAAATTAGACAAAAAAATTGTTGTCGAGTAGCTTAGTTAATCAGTAAATACTTGTTTTATGGATTATTTATTTTATTTTTCAAGTAAACTGTTAACGTTGCATTTCTAACCACAAATATTTGTAATATGAACTATACATTTTATACATTTCCACTAAAAATAAGTAGAGGGGTATTTCGTGAAAGAGAGAGTTTTATTGGGTGTTAAGCCAAGAACGGTTCTTCAACAATCAAAAGAATAACAAAATCATAAGCTACATAGTCGTAAAATGTACATGTTTATAATAACATAATAACATTAGATAATGTTGGATTACAAAATTTATTTTTACTCACGAATTGTATCAATCAGAAACCATGAATATCCGAAAGGAATAAAAATACGAATAAACGAAAAGAATTTTGACAATGGGATATACCTAATTGAGAATCCAAAATTTTAAAAAATAGTAGTAAAATTACATATTCGTTGAAGATATACCTGATCAAGCATGGATCCGGAACATTCACAAAATTATTGTAGCTGAAAGTCGCATAATCTAAAGTATAAAACGATCTGGAAAAATATTACGGAAAATTTATCAGTTACTCTGATTAAGACATCGAAAAATTGTAAATAGAAATAGTAAACCTCGTTCATGAATTCGTCATTGAATCCGAAAAAATAATCGGTGGAGAGGTTGATATTGATGGAAGAGAAGAGGAATGAATTTGAAGCGGAAGAAATTTTAGGGGTTGAAAGGCGAGGAGCGTAAGACAAAAAGATGCGGATGAAAATGTAAACGACATGCGAGGAGCGACGTTTGAGTTTTAAAATTGCTAAGAGGGCTGTGAGCTCTTGAAACTAAACTCAATTTTTATAGTATAATATATATATATATATATATATATATATATATATATGGAATTGTTTTCTCAACCATGTCTATTTTTTCATATGTGAACCCTGATATGCACTTCTTCCCATGCGTGAATTCTAGTTTAATTGATTTTAAATATAGTCAACAACAAATAGCACTAAATAGAGCATTTCTTGTGCTATCCATTATTTTACCTATGCGCTAGCACACGCTATTTTTTTTTTTAGCAACTAATCAAATATATTTTGCCCAAATGAAATTTAGTTTTTTTTCTTCAGATTTTATAACATACACAAACCATTACGACTCCAACTACAAACACTATCATACATGTACTAAATATTTCTTGATGCAAAATGTAACAATATCAGAGAGAAAAGCTATAAATTTTGTATGATACAATCAATATAACTGATGGACATAATATACTTAACCAACCAAACTTGAGATTTATTCTTTATAATTGTGAGTCCTGACGTACTTTAATTCTTGTCTGTGAGTCATGATGAGGTAATATTCTACAAATGCATAAAAAATACAGTTTCACATAAGTATATAAAAGATTTTTTAGTGATAAAAACAAAGAAAAATATGACACGAAAAAGCACAAAGTGGAAAAAAAGGTCAACTGAAATTAACATATATAAAGCCCACGATAACAAGATTCAAATAATCAAAACCAAATATTATTCAAGTATACAATGTCACTGTTTTGCTCACACTGTGCCTCGTGCTGTTGGGTATGGTTGTTATGTACTTTGTACTATGTAGTTGTACTAAGTTATATTTGTTAGCAAATGTAATCAAATATGTTATTCCAACTACTTTTGTAGTATGCAATGTATCATTGCTATTCCCTGTGTGGAGTTAGTTGTTGAATGTAATATGTCATGTAATTTAGTAATTTTGTAAATTAGCAAGCTCCTGTAATGTAATCTAGGATAGATTGTGGACGACCCACAATAAATGCCGTAGGCAGTGGACCGTACACTTTAAAAATCGAAATAGTAGTCTGGCATTTGTCACACTCATGTAACTATTGTACTTATTATTTGTTATAATAATAAGTTTTATGGAACACTATAAAAACCGGTCGGCTATGCCAAAATAATAATAATAGAAATTACATTGCACTTCTAAGTTTTTCAAAGCCTGATCATTAATGTCATCCAAAATCAAAACCATCATCATTACCTAAATAATCACCAGTTTCTTCTTCTCTTAAGTCTTTGCATAATCATTTAACTCCATATGAGCCGAACTAAGATTTACTTGCTAAAGCTTTTAGAAAAAATAAAACAAAATATCGTGCTATTTTGCACTTTGATACAATAATGCACTGTTTTTGCCAACAAAGAAAATCACATTGACGGGTTTATCTAATCTACCGACTTCATCTAGTATGTTTGAGCTTTGATATTTCTTCTAATGGCTTTTGTCTCAAGTGCGATTTTCTTTTTTAGCAATATACATTTTCTCTTTAAAAAAAAAAATAGTGCATATTTGGGAAAAATAAGCATATGTGCAACAATATTTTCTATTCTTTTTGAAACATTTTGTAAATGCAATCATAGGCAATTGCAATTATTTACAGAACACACATTTAATTTGCAAACATTCGCATAATTATACATTCATGGTTGTAGAATTCCACATCTATTTTGCAAATATTTGCAAACATATCTAGCAAATATTTGTAAAAATATCTAGCAAATATTAGTCTCAAAAACATTTTTATTGATCTAAAAAATACGCGTACAATTATTCGATTTGCAAATATCTGCAAAACATGTTCATTTATTTTTTTTCTAAATATTGTATACATAGCTTTTGGGTACACAGAGCAAAATAAGAACCTCTATCTCTGTGAAAGTTAACCAGGAACCCTTACATGACAAAAGAAGTTATCTGCATGAATCTTAAACATCATGCTAGCCTTAGGTACGATTACTTGATTTAGGTTACACAATAGCATAATTACAAAAACTAATTTTAGGTAACTTCATGCTTCTTAGCCCTTCCTGCTTTCATTGCTGCCGTAACTTTACTAGTGATTGTCCTAGAAAGCTGTCGGAGGGACATTCTCCTTCGGCATAGCCCTTTTTTTTGTGTTTTGAGGATGATGCTTTCCCACTAATGCCTTCTTTTTCAGGGACAACACTTGATTCCTCATCAACTGCTTTTATTATGTAAACCTGTAATTTCTTTCTTCTGACAATATAGTCAGGGTGGCCGAGTGGTCTAAGGCGCCAGACTCAAGTTCTGGTCCTCGAAAGAGGGCGTGGGTTCAAATCCCACTTCTGACATTTTTTTCCCCCTTGCCTTCTATTAATTTTATTACCTGCTCTCTAAAAAATATCTTGTTTATTTACACGTTAAGTGGCTGCAAATATCAATAGAGAAACCTACTACATCTGAAATCCAACATTTAGTTACACATAACTTCCATGGTTAATTCAACCTATCACCACATCAGAAATCCTTTTTATTCTTTTGAAATAAACACACTTAAACAGTTGTAGAAGCTCACAGTGTCAAAAGATTACTTCAAAATCATATCGGAGAAAGAATCTATAAAAGCAAATGAGATTACATGGACGACACCTGGCTTTTACTCGAGCTACCCAGGTCCAAATTCCAGCAATGAAATCTTTCCTGCGGCGAAGTAATAGTAATACAATTAATACAAAGATATAAAAGAAAGCTAACATATTAAGCAATTGAACCTTCCATCAAATCACACTGGAGTGCTAAAAGACAACAGAAACCTTAAGTCTAATACAAAAGCTTACAAAATATCGAAAATATTGATAAAAAAACAACAAATAACATTCTACTTTCCCTGGTTATGACCAAATCTTAATGCAAACGTAACATAACTTTCTTATAAAATTATGTTAGGTTTTTTACTGGAAAAAAATCCATTTTTTGGGGAAATTCATTAGGTTTTCATAAGCTTGTTACCTAGATGTTCACTAAAAAACCAATCATAAAAACATAAACTCTTCTGATCTATTCATTTACTCTATGAAAATTCAGGTTTTTACAGGTTAAATTTATATGTGTTACGTCAGAAACAATTAGCTCCAAATCCAAACAAGATGTGTGCCTAAGCAAATGTGACTACAGGCCCGGTCCACTGTAAATTTGGGCCCTGGGCGAGTATTGCAGTGTATTTAAGTTGAAGTTGGGACATGCAAACAATGAAGAAAGTAATGCTGAGATCAGACCTTGAACGGTAAAAAAGAAAATGTTAAAATGCCAATGACAAGACTCAAACCCACGACTGTTAATGCATTCAACAAGTTCTTTTCCACTGACCTACAGTAACATATTAGCAAAGCTGATGAAATAAACTTATTAGGACTGTTAAATTTTTTGGGCCCATTTATAAATTGGGCCCTGGGCCGTCACCCAGCTAGCCAGGGCCCAGGTTCGGCTCTGTGTGACTATCAAATTCACTTCAGTCCAACTTGACCAGGTCACATTCCCCCAAGAGGTCCATCGTCCATGTTCAAATCTTGACAATGGAGCCTTTCTTCAGTGTTGGTGTTGGCTTACTAAACCTATGTCACCAAGTCACCAACACTTAAACGTTAGCCGATATATGCTTTAAAACAAGATGGACCTTCCAGCAAATCACACTGGAGTGCTAACAGACAATAGAAACCTTCAAGTCTAATACAAAAGCTTATAAAATATTGAAAAGATTGATCTTCCTCCTGGTTTATCTGTAGTATGTTATAGAATGCATATGTTCATAAAAAAAAGGTTAAAAGTAGATATTGATATAAACATAATAAATAACAGTCTACTTACCCTGGTTATGCAGACGTAACTTAACTTTGTTATAAAATAATATTAGGTTTTTTACTGGAAAATTTTCCATTTTTTGGGGAAATTCATTAGGTTTTCATTAAGCTTGTTACCTAGATGTTCGCTTAAAAACCAATCATAAAATGTAAACACTTCTGATCTTTTCATTTACTCTATGAAAATTCAGGTTTTTACAGGTTAAATTTATATGTGTTACGTAAATTTCATCAGTTGTCAGAAACAATTAGCTTCAAGTCCAAAAAAGATGTGTGCCTAAACAAATATTACTATCAAATTCATTTCAGTCCAACTTGACCAGATCGCATTCCCCCAGCGGTTCCATCATCCATGTTCAAATCTTCACGATGGAGCCTTTCTTTAGTGTTGGCTTATTAAACCTATGCCACCAAGCCACCAACACATAAACCTTAGCTGATATATGCTTTAAAAAGAGATGGATATCAAATAATAGGACCTTCGAGAACAACAATTTCAACTTATAAAGGAGATATTATAGTCATTTGTTAATTTTACCAAGGTTCGATAACTCGGTTTCGATGATTTGAAATTTCATGTTACCCGTTGATGTCGCAAATTTCAGAAGTTTCCGTTCTAGCATTGTTTCCAATTGGTTGAGTTGCCAAAATATACTTAAATTGAACAAAAAACAAATATAAAACATTAAAATCGAACTAAATATTATGATTTATTAGTTAACCTAAATTAGAATAAAACATATAATTTTACTACCAAAACAAGTAGGCCTAATTAATTAGAATCAACATGCCCAAAAATATTATATTATATTTAACTTGGCAGGCCCAGTTAATTCACACCCATTATCAAACCTTGAAACCATAAATCTCCTACCTAAAACGCTCTCATCTTAACCATTGAACCAATATCAGGCTCTTGTCTTCATCTTTCGTACAGCCGATGTTGACTCCAAGGACGGGAGAGAGGAAGAGCGAAAGAGGGGGGGGGGGGGGGGGGATGAGTTTTTGCCTTAACTCATCTCACCTCCAGTCAGAACCAAACCAGAGCGGTCAGAATCTCAGGATTTCAACTGCACCTCGTACCTTGAATTCTACGCAAGATTCCACACAAATATATATATATATATATACATATATATATATATATATATATATATATATATATATATATATATATATATATATATATATATATATATATATATATCTTCATTTTCTGTTAAAACTCACAGATATATAAAGTGTTCTTACCTGCCAACGGGGATGGTACAGTTGGTCGATGGCCAGGCCTGGCCTGAAGCATAGGCAAGAGAGGCGGCTGACTAGGGCAATGTCAGGGACAGGGGCAACAGAAAAAATAAATGAAAATCACATTTCAGATTCACTGCGCTCTCCCTCCCCAGATCTCACGTCAATCTGCCGCCTCCACTAATCCATCCCACTGCCTCAAATCGAGTTACCCAAAACTTCAATTTGAAAAGCAATCGACGATGTTAACTTGTAAACCCTTGTTCTTCTAGGCGTTGCTACTTCCTTTCAGTTACACGTTTATATTTTTACCTTGCTATCAATAGCAATATAGTGCTGCCTTGCCCTAATTTTGACTTCCATACCGCTGTTGTCCCCGTCGATCTACCAAGGGATATTCTACTGATTTACTTGTTGCTAATTCAAACATAAGTCTTCTCTAATAAAGAATTTATGTCATTTATTTTGTAAGTTGTTAGTATGTAATTTGTTGGAAACCTAAAACAATAGACCATTAATTTTATTGTTTATGGTTCCAACTTTAAACTGGTGTGAACAATTCTACTGTTTATGGTGGTGGTTCAGCTGAGATTTCATGCTTAATTGCTGTGGTAGCTGCTGCAACCTGCAGATTAGAATCCTGGTGTTGAGCAATATGCTATTAGGTCCTTTGCCAATGCATTAGATGTTGTTCCAATTGCTTTGGCTGAAAACAGTGGCCTCCAACCTATTGACACTCTTGCTGCAGTCAAAACTCAACAAATCACGGAGAGAAATGCTTTCCTTGGAATAGATTGCAAAGATGCAAGAACATAATGTTTTTGAAACGCTCATTGGAAAGCCGCAGCAAATTCTACTGGCAACACAAGTGTTTAAAATGATCTTGAAGATTGATGATGACATTTCTCCGACAGAGTGCTGACTATGAAGATTCATGTTTAGTCACTGTATTGTCTGATTTTGAAGCACTGTGAGTGTTATTGGTTGGCTAGAAATGTTTTTCTGATTTAGTTAAGTATATTTTTGTGTTTTTGAGGTTTTATCAAATTTAATAGCTTATATCTAGCAAGTTTTGTGTCTCTAGTTTATCATTACTACTGAATTTCCATCTGTAATTACTCTTCAAAAATCAAAACATCGGCTTTTTGTTTTTTAAAAAGAAAACTACCAAAGTTGTTTTAGTTGAGAAGTAATGGAATACTAGAATAGAATACCTTGTTTACATTTGAAATTTTGCATATGTAACATAAATGACTAGTTGAAAACATTTTCTATTCGATGCTATAATAATTTGTTTCATATATTAGGCTTATTAAAATGGAAACAAAGAAAGAAGGGCAACAAAAATATTTAATTTATATTTCGACTAGGGCAATCGAACTCTTAGGGCCGGCCCTGTCGATGGTAAGGACAGCGGATCAAAGGTCATGAGTTTGTACCCCATAACCGACAACCATGTACAGCTTGCATATAAGCATGCATCATCTTGTTAGTTTCGACGATATGATTCCACCGTAATCGATCATGCGGTGAGGATGAAAAAAATGGTTCCAAACATTGTCTTTAACCAACCACGATAAACACATGTTAAAATAGCCGAAAATTTAGAGCTAGAAAATGAGTGGAGACAGGTTAGTACGTACTATACAACCTGACGACCAAATCTAAACCTCTATTGTAATGTAAGCACTAACTATTGCTCTCAATTATAGAACATAATAATGGTAGGTTCTAGAGTAATAATCGCTTGACAACAATTGTCCTAGTGCTTGTTTGAGTGTCGAAGGTGTAGGGTGGTTGTCACACTAACTTAGTGATCGATAACTCTTTTCCATATATTCTAAATATTATTAAATAATGTTATAATCAAAAACGCATCAAAAGAAATAAACTGAGAGAACGTGAAATTCCATGTGCTTGTAGGATGACAACTGAAACCTATCCTTTTGACAGTAGGTTGAAAATTTGTGATTTGCAATGGTACTTCACTTTTTAACCCTTTATTTAAATCATTGAATTTAACAAAACTGAGTATGTAAGTTACTTGGCATCTTAGATTAATATTACTAATATAAACTACTTGTATCTTAGATTAATATTACAAACCATACAGTTAGGACATTACACTAAAACAAGTCTTTAAAAACTCTTTTATCATGTTGATGAACACTTGAAAAGAGAAGTAACACTGTGTGATCAGAAATGTCCTCCCCATTTTTAAGAAGACAACATTGCTACAGTATCTTTTTTTTCAGAAGCAACAATTATGGTGAAAAGTGATAGGGGGATTCTACGGAATTGGATGTACAAAACACGTTTCTATTGTTTTGTGTGTGTGTGTGTGTGTGATTTTTTTTTATAGTACTTTATACACAAGATTTAGATAGTATATAGCATACCACATCGCAAGTGGGATAGATCACGCAAGGCGAGAATCAAACCCATAACTTCTTGCACAACGTCCAAGTGTTTTAACCAGTTTGGACAAGGTGCTTGTCTATTTCCATTGTTCTTATCATTCATTCATTTGCCTCTTTAGCATCATTCATATACTGTTTAATCTCCATCATTAATTCGAATAACTGATTTTAAAGCAAGCACGAACTAGATACCAGACGTGCTACTAACTTTAACCCAGACTTACTACTGACTTTAATAGGGCTAGGACAAAAAAGTTTGGAAAATTAGTACAACATTAAATCGCACTTTATGTTCCCTACAGAAATATGATATCAATTAATTTTAAATCAAAATTCAACTGCTTTATATTCGTTATTTTATAAATGATATAACTACATGGTCAATACATAGATGATAAAATAAACCACGCAATAAACATGGTCAATAAAGACATCAAAACAATGTGGTAAAAATTTAAATACAAACATATCCAAATAAATATATAGACGCCACAAAATATAAATACTAAAGTCTAAACCAAAACTCACTGGAAATTTAAATAACTAACATGGTAGCAAACATTGAAATGATGAACCAATTAAAAGAATGAAAGTGAGAAATGCATAAACTATTAAACATTCTCTTGAACGCAGTTATTATTTATTTCCAGAAGTTTGAACCTAAGACCTTCAAACAAGCAAATATTTTACCACTTGGGATGAATGCAGAAACATTTTCTAAAAAGAGCTTCATCCTAACTAATACCTATCATATCAGCAAATCATTAAATCACAATATAAGAAGGGTGACAACACTTCAAACACAAGATGTTGAATAATTTAAATCAAATTGTATTGACTAAAATCTTGTTATATTCATTACTTTGTGAATGACATGATTACCTGGTCAATACATAAATGATAATTGAAATAAACCAAACAATAAGCATCGTCTACATATCAAAACAATGTGGTAGGAATATAGATATAAGAGCATCTCCAATGCTTTGTCAATTTGAATGTAAAATTAATGACACATCATCCATTAACATTTTAGTAAATTTATTATCTCCAATGCACTTGTTAAATGAGGTTTGAAGATGATGTGTCGAAAAAATTACATGACATTGTGGAATATAATGTTTAGTAGTAGACATTGTAGTCCACAATGTAGAAGAATATGCAACCACTACTTTTTATTTATTTAATTTTGA
Source organism: Allium sativum (assembly GCA_030737875.1). Classification (NCBI taxonomy): domain Eukaryota; kingdom Viridiplantae; phylum Streptophyta; class Magnoliopsida; order Asparagales; family Amaryllidaceae; genus Allium; species Allium sativum. The sequence continues at coordinate 61,393,516 of CM060927.1, read as the reverse complement.
AATATTCTCATAATGACACACGCATGTACAAAATTAAATGTTTTTAGACATTTACATTGGAGAACAAATTTTAGTTTTATTATAGAAGTTTGTTTTTAGGTATTTCACATTTTGAAATAGACATGACACAGACATTTAGTGACATTACATTCAATAAGGGTTGGAGATGATCTAACTGTACTGACACCACAAACTATAAATACCAAACCAAGCCTAACTAAAAAAAATCAAATTTAGACACAATAACAAATAGTAAAATGATAAATAAGTTACACGACCGAATGTGTGCATTAACAATTAAACATTTTCCTTGAACACTGGTTATTATGCATGTTCATAAATTAGAATCAAAGGCTTCCAAAAACAATTCAAACAAGATATTTGAATACATAAACATTTTCTAAAGAGATCCTCATCATAACTGATACCTAATGCCATTGTGCTTCAGATAAACTTTCAACTTTTAGACCACCTCCGACGTGAAGCATAATAAATCACCAGTTCATAAAGCAAGCAACACAGTTGCATGTTAGCGTTCCAAAATAAGTTCATATTAATAAATAGAAAGGTCAAATAAATTTGGTTTTAAAAAGAAAAAATTGCACATAAGTTTTCGTTGAATAATTTTTTCAAGTCTTGTAGAAGCAATAACATCCCATTCCAGCAAATAACGTATCTAGCTAAATGGTTGTTGCAAAATTCTTTTGTGGAACTCGACTGAAAAAAATTATGGTAAGAAGATTAATTTGCAATATAAAATTTATGCATCAAATCCATTGTAGTCCAGCCCGGTTAGGATACCTGGCTTTCACCCAGGCGACCCGGGTTCAAATCCCGGCAATGGAACTTTTTCTTAGCTCCTTGTCCGACCAACTGTTCAAGCACCTGAATAAGTTATTATCAATGCAGTATGTTAGAAGATTTCTAAGAGTTGTATATAAAACAAATTTGGGCAGAATTTTGTGAGATAGGAAACACATCCATTGATTTTTTTTATTTTTTCCCCTTAACTGCTTTATATTGCAAAATCCACATGTAAATGGAAAGTTGCAACCAACATTTTACACAACCATGGTTGAAAAAATATCTTGCAAATTTAAATCACGTTTCAAATCAAATTTCTTCATTTGTGATTCAATTTACATTCCAATTCAAACTCGCAATTGAGAAAAATGATTCAATCCGTACTGACATATGCAATATACTTACTCAAATCCACAGGAGCACAATTCCTATTCCAATGTTTTCTAAACAGAATAAGCATGAACAAGAGAAATAATTGAATTTCAAATATCGATGTAGAAATTCAAACATCAAAATCAATTCAAAAATTATGCAAAACCTTGATATATGGTTATCTTGAATCTACGATATAGAATTTAGAAGTTCATGAATTATGACATGATTCTCATTTTGAAAACCTTCACAAATATTATAAACTGGTTTTCTTGTTTCTTCATTCAGTAAAATATGTTCTCACATCAAAAATAACTCAAATTCATACTTATTTCCTTGACCTTTTTTTTTAACACCAATTGCCCACGTATTGGTATTCTAAAGATTTGAGTACTAAGAAAAGTACTCAAGACAGTCTGCACAAGAACAAACTTACACCAAATGATCAACCATCCAGAATTAATCATATCGACCTTTAAGAGATATAAGAAACATTTTTACTCCCAGAAAAAAGACAAAAGATTAAAAGAAATCAAATTCTATGTTTTCCCCCAAACTACTTTTAGTATGCGGTAAAGCCACTTGTACATGAAAAGAGTTAGAAACAAATTATTACGAAATAAATAAATAGAATAAATTGGATTTCTTGTTTCTTCTTTTTGAGATATATGCATAATGCATGTTCATAGATTAATATAAGTAAAAGTTCAAGGCAACTAGTAAACCTCTGAAGTAAAAAACAAAACAAAAGGAAGTACTTCAAAGTGCATTGCACTTAATAATTATGCTTAACAGTTAACAGCACATAACAAGTAACAGTAACTATCGTGAAACTTTATACACTTAACAGTTAAAATCACATATATTAGCTTGTGATTAAACCAAGATGGCACATTTATGAATCTGGAGATTTAATTGATTAAAAACAACAAAAGTTTAAACTAAAATAAAAAATCTGGAACAATGTATATCCCTCTTCGCTACTGGACGAGAGGGAGACCACAAACAATTCAAAATTCCACGAATTTCCTTCCGACAAGAGCGCTTAACCGAATCCAAAGCTGCAATGCGAACCCAAAAAAAAATACCCAAATAATCCTTACCAGCTTCGCTATCTGAGCTTTCTGATGACAGCTAAGCGACTCGCCGGCAGATTCTCGAAGAGGCTGCACGAAATGCTAACAGCGCCTGGATCAACTCCTCCGTTTGGTCTGATATCGTCTGGTTCGCCATTTTTAAATTAGGGTTTTGATAAACAAAGGTTAACCATTTCAACTGCTTTAGCAGCGAGTAGAGACGAGAGAATTCGCTCAGCTTTTGTTAAAACGCAAACGGTAAAACGCGGTATAAATTAGGCAGTAGCGTTAACATGACAGCACAGTACGTTCCACAGTTCTGTCCAAAGAGATAAAAGTATTCGGTTTGTGTCCATATATAGAACAAAACAAGCTTATGAAAATATGTTTGTTTGAAAATATTCAATATTTTCTTATTGTCCGAATGCTAGTCGTGCTCGTACGAACAATGTCTGAACCCCTTGTTCGATCCCCGTTAAAAGTTGTGCCCTGTACAAAACAGACAGAGGCAAAATGATCACAATAAAATTGATAAAAATATGGATATGTCATAAAGCCTATAAACAATATATCAAAATATGAGAATGATCTGACCCTCACGGGAAAAATAAAAAATATTTTACACTCCTCCGATACGTAAAATGCGGGTCGTTACATTCTCCCATACCCCCTTTAGGAATTTTGCTCCTGAAATCCCAAGAAAAAACAAGCCACTAGAAATAATTACGCATGCCTATCATACATAAGTAGCCAATCTATCATCCAAACTAACATCCATTAAGCCATGCATTCATAGCGTTACCCTAGCACGTAGAATTCTAATATAGTACAAGTTACAATAGTGTAAGGTGATATGACATTAACGGGTCATACCAACGAAGAGTTCTGGATGGATCGTCTTCATACTCTCTTCTGTTTCCCACGTACAATCGTCATTATCCTCACTCTATTGCACCTTGTCTAGCTTAACCGTCTTCCTCCTAAGTTGTTTCGTATCATTCCCCACAACGCGAAGCGACTTACGAGGTCTCGAAACTATGGTCTCGACTTCTAGGTTTTTGTACTGTTACGAAGATACCACCGCATCGAATCATGCACGCACCTCTGTAGAAATGACACATGGAAAACATTGTGCACGCTCGACATCTTCTCTTGTAAATCCAATCTATACGTGAGCTTCCCAATCCGCTCGACTATCGGAAACGGTCCAACGAATCTTGGGGCTAACTTTCCTTTATTTCCGAGTCAAACAACATTCTTCAAAGGTGAAATCTTCACGACAACGATATCACCGGCGTTGAACTCTAAATCCTTTCGACGCTTATCGGCATAACTATTTTGATGATCTTGGGCTGCCTTCATTCGTTGCTGAACGATCTAAATACAGTCTGAGGTTTCTCTTATCATCTCAGGCCCAAGTATCATCTTACCTCTGGTTCCTAACCAACATGCCGGAGAATTACACGGTCTACCATACAATGCCTCATATGGTGCCATCCCGATGCTCGACTGGTAACTGTTATTATATGAAAACTCAACCAGATGTAGATGGTCTTCCCATGATCCCCCAAAATCCAATACACAAGCTCTAAGGAGATATTAGAATACCCGGTTAACTCTCTCGGTTTGACCATCGGCCGGGGGATGATAAGTCATACTCAAACATAACTCGGTTCCCAATGTCTCTTGCAAAACTCTTCTAAAATACACTTATAAACAATGGATCTCGATCACTAACTATACTCTTCGAGACACCATGGAATTGAACTGATATACAGCTCAACCAACTTCGATGTTGTTCTAGTCGATCTGACGGGAATAAAACTTGTGCTCTTGGTCAAGCGATCTACTATGACCCAAATGCCTTCATTTCCTGGCCTAGTTCTAGGTAGCCTATCAATAAAATCCATCGATATCTGCTCCCACTTCCATGTAGGAACTTTCAACGGCTGAAGAAATCCACTTAGCTTCTTCTGTTTAGCTTTCACCAACTGATAGTTCATGCATTTGGAAATAAACTTTCCAACATCCCTCTTCACTCTTTCCAAGTAGTAAGCTCACTTTATGTCCCAATACATCATATTACCACCAGGATGAATCGTCAACTTCGAGTGATGACATTCCCTCAGAAACTCATCTCTCAATCCATCAATATCAGGGACAACCAGTCGTCCTTTCTTAAGAAGCCAACCCTCTCAATCAACTTTGAATTCCTTATCCTCTGGTTCCAACTTCTGGATGATCTCGACAAGCTTTCCATCATGCTTTTGGCTCTCACCAATCCTTTCAATGAGAGTAGGTCTTATCGATAAGCTTGCCAACATTTTAGGCTCTAATTCACACCTAGGATTGAAATCAAATATTGCCAAGTACTCGAGGTGCTTCTATTTCGAAAACATCGCTCCCAAACTTGCATATCTTCGACTCCATGCATCTGCCACTACGTTACCTTTACCAGGAGTCTATACGATACCAAAATCATTCCATGCCAGAAACTCTAACCACCGTTGCTGCCGAAGATTCAAATCCTTTTGGGAGAAAAGATACTTCGCGACTTGAGATTCGTAAACAGCTTGATTCGAACTCCCAACAGGTAATGTTTCCACACCTTCAGACCGAACACGATCGCTTCAAAATAAATGATATCTCATAAGACCATGCCATATAACACGGAACGGGTTTTCCCTTATGAGAATCCAAAAACACTTGATTTATCATTCAAAATCCTTTTGAAAGAAACGATAATCTTCATATCAAAACTCTTTGGATATTATAGTAGTGTCTATCAACCACAATATAATAATCATCTAGCAGAACGCTTTCATCTCACGTTCCACATACATAATATATAATCAAAAACCACGGGCGCTATTGGGTAATGAATTCCAACTAGCAAGGTATAGGACAACCTTATGAAAGTGTATCTCTAGAGAGGAACACACCGGGTTCAACAAGAACATGATCTTGTAACCCAAGTTATACATGACCGGTCACTCATTTCGCTTGAGTGTACCGAATGTATTATCACCAATGGTTGGGATCAACAACCGTTTCCCGAAAGGAACAGCATCGAAATAGATTATAGAAGTAAATAGAATTTCTCTAGATCAGGTGACAATACACCATGATTGACAGCTAACCACTTAGGCATGTGACCTAACCGATTTTTACCCTCTTTTTCGGTTGTGAGGCTAGAGGCCATAACGTATCCTTTTCAAACCACATCTTCATTCACTTTGAATGTCACATCGTCATACCCGCTAAATCACAAATTGATTTCTCCAAACATATCACGGGTAAACGGCTAAGAGAAACGAATTCCTCCGCCACCAAACGTAAATACGTTTGAAGAGATCAACTTACGCGATCTATTAAATATACTCCATCAGACATTCTTCCATACAGGTCGTCCTGGGATTGGACAGACCGAATGTACTATTCTATAAACAGGACGGTCCTTGCATAACTCTGTGTTCAATTACCTTCATCATATTTGATCGCAACTCTAACACCCATACAGACTGGTTTTCAAATAATGAATCTGATCTCGGTCTCTCCGTATTGACGACAGAAAAATGGTCAAGAACTTTGATAGTCGGTTTAACTATCAAAGAAAAACATGTGTGCAAACAACGATATTATTTCCAGATGGAAATTCTATCAATCAATCATCAATCAACATTTATTCATTTCCCCATTTCTCGTTTCCATATATTCATCAAATCCTTATTTTCTAATTTTAGAAAATATACGTTATTAACTTTGGAAAACGTTTCCATTTCTGATTCACGCAACACTATCTTCTCACATATATCAGTCTCTAACTGTAAATTAGTAAGAGAACAACCCCCTACGTATTAACCCCGAAGGCCGAAACCAACATCAGATCAATACCCAAACAGCTGTTCAACTTAACTAATCTCCAGTCAGTTTCTAATTCCTTTAACTCCATTTAATTCCTATTTCAAACCCTGTTTCCTTTATAAATATTTTATTAGCAAAATATTATCTTAAATCCTTTATTCACATTAAATGTAAATAATATTTCTTCTTTGCAATCAAAACAGTTTGATTTCGTATTTAAACAGTATCCCAAATCCAATTTCTTTTTATACTTCTAATTATAGAATTATTTATATAAAATCTTTTTTTATTTTTCTAACACTTATAATCCCATTTATAATCACCTTTATAAATGCTGCTCAAATCCCATTTAAAATATCGGTGTTAAAACCGATTCCTACTTCTCTATATAAACTCAGTCTTATATATTATGTTTATCAAATGATCAATATTTTATTTAATTTATAAAACATTATTTATAAATTAATCTTCTCAATCTATTTGTTAAAACATATTTCTATTTAATATCCACTTTAAACAATCTTCTCATAATTCTTTTATATCTCGTCAAATATCCCTTTAATAATTCTATTTACTTTCTAAATAAATATCCCGTTTATACTTCTATTTATTTTCTATACGAATAATCCTTTTATACTTCTATTTATTTTCTATGTAAATAATCCTGTATAAAATTCTTTGATTTTATAAATATTTGCTTTTATAAAATTCTTTGATTTTATAAATATATTATTTTCAATATACACTTTGAAAATTCCCTTTTCACATTCCGGTATTTCTTATGGTACTTAAAATACCAAATAACCATGATCAACATCATTTACGCACCCATAATCAATCACAGATTATATATCACATCATATATCACAATATATGAAAACAAACAGTATTATGAGTATTGAGGAATCCAGTTGGACCCCTCCAACCTGTTTCCCTGCATTCACAGATGTTAAACAATATAAATAACATCGATTTCATTTCAATATGAAATATTCTGATGAACAAAATCAATATTTGATTAACAATTTATATATATATATATATATATATATATATCGTTATCTATAATTTCAACCAATAAATCGGCAATTCAACCAAATAATCAACACACAACAATCAATCATCATTTATCAATACTAGGTTATATTTATAAAAATATAAACTGGTAGAGTTAATGAGTTTTACCCACATTGGATGGTGATCGTTAAATAACAATAACTGTCGGTTGATTCAGAAAGACAATTTATTTCGCTATAAAGTGTAACGAGCTTCAATTCACTCCCAGTCGGTTCCATTGTGTAGTCACCGCCCATACGATCCCAATAGATCTTGTTTCGCTGAATTTGGACAACGTTTGAATAAGTTACGCTTAGTACAATCAGTATATGTACGTACATGGTTTAATTTAATTACTATGGTTATTAGGCCTCACCCTCAAACCCAGCCCATCCATTCAATACCGACCCACCGGCTTGCTACACCCCTTTTTCCCAAAACTATCGAACCCGATAGCTGCTTCTCCCTCCACCATTTGCATACGTTTCAACGCCCTAGCCTCCACCATCTTCCACTTTAAAATCAAACGAAAATTACCAATAATCACCTCATCTCATTCTCTTCCTCTCCATAACATTTTCGTTCACCTCACACTCCAATGCTTAGTCGCGACATTGAGCCATTTCCGCAAGTAAACTATAGCTGTTCGACATCTTTTTGCGGGGATTTTCTCAAATTTTGTCGAGCTGCTCCTCTTCGGACCTGGAACCTAGATATACACTCGAAAACAACTAACTATGATCCATCACCCCAAATTTTCGAACCCTAATTTATAATGTATACGCTGTATAAAAATTTCAGCAATGGAAAACATGTCGAACTCGCCCAAAATTATCTGATAAGAAGAGAATCACTTGCGAGTCTAATTATATTAGTTTGGAGATTTAAGGAATTTGTTTTGATTTTTCATTCCTCACGTTTTATGTTGTTCGAAGAGAATGATGGCGGCGGGTTAGTTGACTGAGGAAACGAAAATATCTTAGGCTTAGAACGGTTAAATGGTATATATGGGTAAATTTAAATATTTTTTATTCTATTTTATATCCAATTAAAATCAACCGTTGTTTATGTTTAATTTCTAAAAATTCGTACAGTCACATATGATATCCAAAAATCACGACAATGGACATACAACTAGAGTTTGACATTACGGACCCAACGAAACTGGTTTCGTCGAATTCCGAGTCCGTTTGCTCACACAACATATTTTTAAAGTCAAATTATCAACTGTTTTTCACATTAAAATCCCATACGGCCACATACTGACTCCAAAAATAATGAAAATTGAAATCTAGCAATAATTTAATATTCCGGATCCAACAAAATTAGTTTCGTCGAAAACGGAGATCGTTTGCCAAAATGGCTATTTTTAAAGCTCTAAATAAATCCATTTAAATATTAATATATTTAAAAACAATTAAATTAAATATTAATAAATTAATATTATCGTATATATTCACAATAGAATATCATACAGCTCCAAAATATACGTATTTGGATTTATAACTCGATATTTAAAATTCCAGATTATATCCATATTCAATTTATATTAAAAATCCATTTATAATATAAATAAATCGTTATAAATTATAAAGGAATTCCATAGTGGCTTTTCAAAAAAATTATTTGATCATAAATCAAAATCTACACGACGAAATTCCAATTTTCTTCTTTCATTAGAAAAATATACTTCACCAACTCCGTACGTTTCTTGTTTCACAGAAATCCGATTTAAAACGGATTCTGTATATTCTTTTAAAGTTCGAATTGCCAAATTACGAACTGCTACGCCATTTCGGGCTAGATTATAATTATAATAATATTATACGTTCAAACTTCGTTTAAATAATATATTCATTATTATAATTCAACTTTATACTGAATTATATATTATAAATGATCCAAATCACACAATAATGTCAATTCACTATTTCCGATTATTTCGGGATTAAATATATTATTCTATTAATTATATTAATTAAATATACAATATAATTTAATTAAACTACCATTTAAATCTCTAAATCACTATTTAAATAATTAAATAAATTAATTATTATACCGTAAAAATACGGGACATTACATTCTTCCCCCCTTAAAATAATTTCGTCCTCGAAATTGCTAAGGTAGAAAACAAACCCTATTAACTGGGTTAAAATTTGTTTGTTTACTTCTTTAACTTCAGTTTCAACTGAACAAATCAATTTTAATTAAATTATTAATTTATTCCTACTAACTAAAATTTCTAGAAATCCTGAAAATTTTCTAACACCTTAAAATTTTCGAAAAATTTCGCCAGCATCTCCTTTGTACTGGTCAATCGGTACAACTACAACTCGCCTCTCTAGGCCATTTCCAACCCAAAAAAAATCAAACAGCCAAGCGGCTTGCCAATTCGGCTCATAAATCTCATATCCAATAGAAATATAAACTTGTACCTTTTTGTCGGGCATATCATTATATTCTTTGCATCTGTTACCAATTCAACATATACCAGTGTCATCTCAGTCAACTCCAATCAATTCATTCGCTTATATTCAAACCAGATCTCATTTCAGCTCGAGTTCCATTCTCGATTCCAAATCCTTAACTCACCAATCCAATTTACTTAACCTTGTTAAGTTTCATCCATAAACTTCATTAATTAATTTCAATTTGCTTTCACAAGTATTATTTATCTTGTTTTTAATTTTAACGATCAGTCCATTATAATTCAACATTCTTTTTCCTGGGAGTTCTTAAACCACTTTGCTTTTCTAAAAAAAAAAATCAAATAATCCTTTTCGAAATTCAAACAACTTGTTTTCGCAAAACAATTCAAAAACAATCTCTTTGGTAGTAGTCTGTTACTTACACACTCAAAAATGAACACTGATGATGCTGCAGTCATTATCAGAATTATTTCCCAGTTACTGAAGTGAGTTCAACACTATATCACTTTTCAAAACAATTTTTGAACACTTTTATTTTGAAATTATTTCAAAATATCCATCTCAATGCTTGTAAATAAATTTAAAGTCTCCCAGGATTTTAAAATTCACATATATTTAACCCTGATACATTTACAAACACTTTTATAACCTTCCACGGTTTTAATTCCAATTCTGATTTAAATTCAGATTTAATTCATCTGATTTCACGTATTTCACTTATATGAATTCTGATTGGCTATTTACATAACCATTTCACATTTTATAATCTTATTCGATTATAATCACAAACAACACATCCAATATACTATAATACTTCAAATATCTATACTTTGTTTATATCAAAATATAACTTGAGTAAAATTATTTCATCTACCCTCTTTTCAAAACATACTATGTCGGTTAATCGTATTCGAGTGTTTATAAACCCCTACCGATACAGTGGATCAAACTAATCGACAAGAACTCCTGAACAACTCAATCAATAAATCTCTACAATATAAAACCATTTTATATCAAATAACAAATACGTTCACTCGTATATATACACTCAACTCAATCCAGGGTATTACTAACCCCATCTATACTAAGTTACGCCACAGAGCCAAGGTAATTACTTAACCTTAAGCTTTGACACCACCGTAACGACCCGGGTTTTCGTGATCTTGGTTATCGACATAAACTCAATGTCGACTATCCAAGCATCGGAAATACCAGATAGTTAATGAAAGAAATTAGAGGGTGAGGATAGATAAGATAGAAAATTAGAATATAAGAAGAAGAAGAACAATAGAATCAGAGTAACACGAATCTCACAGCGGAACAAATAAAATATAACATAACTTTGAAATAAAAACTAGTATATGTATACAATAACATTTTTTTAGAGTACAACACTTACAACATAGCGGAAATAAACAATAGCAAGAAAATGCTACTGAAGCCTCCTGCTCCAGCTCTCCAAGTAAATCTGTAAAAACCTGACTACTTGACTGCCCGTACAAAATTGGGCACCCAAGAGTTTAGGGAAAACAAAACAAAATAAACTCTAGGTCAGTCATGGGACAGGTGTGAGTAAACAATTTAAAACAGCTTGAGAAATTATAAGACCATGCCGTATAACAAGGAACGGGTTTTCCCTTATGAGAATCCAAAAACACTTGATTTATCATTCAAAATCCTTTTGAAAGAAACAATAATCTTTATATCAAAACTCTTTGGATATTATAGTAGTGTCTATCAACCACAATATAATAATCATCTAGCAGAACGCTTTCATCTCACGTTCCACATACATAATATATAATCAAAAACCACGGGCGCTTATTGAGTAATGAATTCCAACTGGCAAGGTATGGGACCACCTTCCAACAGTGTATCTCTAGAGAGGAATACACCGGGTTTAACAAGAACATCTTGTAACCCAGGCTAAACATGACCAGTCACTCATTTCGCTTAAGTGTACCGAATGTATTATCACCAATGGTTGGGATCAACAACCGTTTCCCGAAAGGGACAGCATCAAAATAGATTATAGAAGTAAATGTAATTTCTATAAATTAGATGACAGTACACCCTAATTGGCAGCTAACCACTTAGCCATGTGACCTACTCGATTTTTACCCTCTTTTCCGGTTGTGAGGCAAGAGGCCATAACGTATCCTTTTCAAACCACATCTTCATTCACTTTGAATGTCACATCGTCATACCCGCTAAATCACAAAATGATTTCTCCAAACATACCATGGGTAAACAGCTAAGAGAAACGAATTCCTCCGCCATCAAACGTAAATACGTTTGAAGAGATCAACTTACACGATCTATTAAATATACTCCGTCAGACATTCTTCCATATAGGTCGTCCTGGGATTGGACAGACCGAAGGTACTATTCTGTAAACAGGACAGCCCTTGCATAAATCTGTGTTCAATTATCTTCATCGTATTTGATCGCAACGCTAACGCCCATACAGAGTGGTTTTCAGATAATGAATCTGATCCGGTCTCTCCGTATTGACGACAGAAAAATGGTCAAGAACTTTGATAGTCGGTGATTTTACTATCAAAGAAAAACATGTGTGCAAACAACGATATTATTTCCAGATGGAAATTATATTGATCAATCAGCAATCAACATTTACTCATTTCCCCATTTCTCGTTTCCATATATTCATCAAATCCTTATTTTCTAATTTTAGAAAATACACGTTATTAACTTTGGAAAATGTTTCCATTTCTGATTCACGCATCACTATCTTCTCACATATATCAGTCTCTAATTGTAAACTACTCCCTCCATTCCAATATATAAGATGTTTTGTTTGTTTGCACAAGAATTAAGGAGCTAATCAATGTTGTCTATTCTTTTAAATTGCTTCTTTTCATGCACAACTTTTTTAAAAAGAAGGAAAAAAGTCATTAACAAAGAAACAATTAGTGGTTGAAAACATGATAGATGCATAAAAAGTATCATTATTTATTATGCATCACGGATAAAGAGAGCATGAAACCTTAAACATCTTATATTTTGAAACACACCAAATTTGCTAAAACATCTTATATATAGAAACGGAGGGAGTAGTAAGAGAACAATCCCCTACGTATTAACCCTAAAGGCCGAAACCAACATCAGATCAATACCCAGACAGCTGTTCAACTTAACTAATCTCCAGTCAGTTTCTAATTCCTTTAACTCCATTTTAATTCCTATTTCAAACCCTGTTTCCTTTATAAATATTTTATTAGCAAAATATTATCTTAAATCCTTTATTCACATTAAATGTAAATAATATTTCTTCTTTGCAATCAAAACAGTTTGATTTCTTATTTAAAACAATATCCCAAATCCAATTTCTATTTATACTTCTAATTATAGAATTATTTATATAAAATCGCTTTTTATTCTTCTAACACTTATAATCCCATTTATAATCACCTTTATAAATGCTGCTCAAATTCCATTTAAAAAATCGGTGTTAAAACCGATTCCTACTTCTCTATATAAATTCAGTCTTATATATTATGTTTATCAAATGATCAATATTTTATTTAATTTATAAAACATTATTTATAAATTAATCTTCTCAATCTATTTGTTAAAACAGATTTCTATTTAATATCCACTTTAAACAATCTTCTCATAATTCTTTTATATCTCGTCAAATATCCCTTTTATAATTCTATTTACTTTCTAAATGAATATTCCTTTTATACTTCTATTTATTTTCTATATAAATAATCCTTTTATACTTCTATTTATTTTCTATATAAATAATCCATTATAAAATTCTTTGATTTTATAAATATTTGCTTTTATAAAATTCTTTGATTTTATAAATATATTATTTTCAATATACACTTTGAAAATTCACTTTTCACATTCCGGTATTTCTTATGGTATTTAAGATAACAAATAACCATGATCAACATCATTTACACACCCATAATCAATCATAGATTATATATCACATCATATATCACAATATATGAAAATAAACAGTATTATAAATATTGAGGAATCCAGTTGGATCCCTCCAACCTGTTTCCTTGCATTCACAAATGTTAAACAATATAAATAACATCGATTTCATTTCAATATGAAATATTCTGATAAACAGAATCAATATTTGATTAACGATTTATCTTTACTATAATACAAATACATTTGGTGTGGTGAAGCTTTTTAGGACTTCCCAACCAGTCCATTCGGTTCCTTAACAAAGAATTGCAGAAACAAAGAAAAAAGAGGGTGTATTGGTAATTCCCCTTTCCACGTTCTGACCACGACTGAAATTTCAACACGCTCTCCATTCCCCCACTTTCTTCCATCAGTTCTCGGTTCTCAGTTCTCACCATTTCTAACACCGATGTTTTCTTCCCTAATAAACAACCCTCCAATACATGAATCGCCTGAAATTCAGGATCCCTCAACCTATGGCGGCGAACATAAAGAAGCACTGCGACATCGTCCCTCCCTCTAATTAAGTCAATACCTACTCGCCACTTCTCTTCAAATTACAATCCATTTGCTTTTCGGATCCAAACCCAATCTAAATCCAGGTGTTTGCGTAACGCTAGAAAAGGATGGAGCGAGTTTAGTGGCTCGAATTCGTTCTCTTCTTACTCCAAATCATTAAGGTTCACACTGAAATTAAAGCTGTATCACCAAGAAATAGCGATTGATTGGTCTGAGTTGCAAATTAAAACCCATAACTGTTTCTTCTGTGAATGAACTCCAAGGCTGAGGTATGTATTACATGTTTTTGTTTCTTTTGCCCTAAAAGCATGATGAACTAAATTTTGTATTTTTGTGTGTATCTGTACAAACAAATGATAGTGAAAAGCGTGAATTTTTTACCTTCTCATTTTGTGTTCTTAATTTCATTCATTTCGCTTTCTTTCAATTTCTAATTCTGGGAACTATAGGTTTGTTTCTCACAAATTTTTTTCCACATTTTGAAAGGTATCCATTATTCATGCTATTGCAAAATGTATTCATTTTGGAATTCTTTTATTGCTACATACATGTCAATATAAGCCTATACTCTAGATTTAATACCATTTTTTTTTTTTACACAATTGCATACCTGTATTATATTTGTAGAACTATGCATAAAAATGACTCATTTTAGCTCATTTCGCTCTCTCCCAATTTTCAATTTTAAGGAGCTAACTACATGTTTGTACCCGTTGACTTTTCTCTCATATAATGCTTCAAGTTGATGAACATCCATCTTGAAGTCATGAACTCTTATGAGTAGCATGTTTGAATAATTTATATTCTAGGAAAGTTTTGTTAAACCATCTTTAATGTGTATTGTTCACACAACATTATGTTCGTATTCCTTATATTTCTATACTTTTGATTGATTCCATTAGGATAACAATTACATTATTTCTTCTGTGCCTTTTGCTTTTATTAAAATACTCCTCCACCTATTGATTGTTAACATGTTTAAGAAAATGATAGCTTTTCAATTATCTATTTGTATCATATAGAGAAAAGTGCTCAATATGTAATAAATTAAAGTGAATATTAGGCTCACGTCCCTATTTTGAAACTTAATTAGGCTCACATCCGGTCATAAACTTATTGTAAATTAGGTCCCTGTTTTCAAAACTTATAAAATAATAATTAAAAAAAAATAAAAAAAAATCGTAAATTAGTAATAAAATATATTACGCATTATAAAAAAAATTCAGTTCAAAAAACAACAAAAATAATGTCAGAAAGAAGAAAACAGCAAAAAAACAGAAAAAACTGCAGTTAAATGCATAATATTATGCACCTTTTTGATTTTATTGCATGCATATATGCAATTATTGCAGTTCTCCCAGCGGATAGATTTAACATAATTTTTCAGTTCATTTTTATTTGCATCCAAATGTGCAAATTTCTCAAAAAAATGCACACATGTGTGCAACATTTTTATAGGATAAAAAGTAGGGACCTAATTTATAAAAAAAAACAAAGTTCTGAAAATTTTTAAACCCGCCCCCTATTTTATTTTTTCCGCCTTTTTGTATTTTTTTTTTAAAAAATGTGCGTACGTTCATAAAAAAAAAAAAAAATCTAAAATATGGAAATAATGTCAGGAATCTACGGAAATCGAAAAAAAATAGTTGCATACATTTAGCAATTATTACTGATAATTGCATATATGTATGCAACTTTTCTGTAAGCTGTTTTCAGATTAAAATCTGAAAATAAACCTGCACAAATATATGCAAGTATTTGAATTTTTTGCGCACATGTATGCATTTATTTGCATGAATAAAAATCAACGAAGGTGTATGTAGTGAAAAATATGCACGGATGTATGCAGGAAAGTGATATATGTGCATACTATTATGCATTTAACTGGAAATTTCGTTTTTTTTTTTTTGTTTTTTTGATTTTTGACGCCTTCTTTGATGGTTTTTTGTTCTGAATTTTTTAGTGTTTACATGTTTTATTTAAATACGAATTTACGTGATTTTTTAATATTTTTTTTATGACTTTTCAAAAAATAGGGACCTAATTTACAATAAGTTTATGATCGGGTTTTTTTTTATATTTTGAAACTTAATAGGGACCTCTAAAAAACGCACCCTAAATTAAAACTTATTCGGTGTATATGATTGGTTTTAATGATATTTGTATTCCCTCATTTTGTGAATTTATTTCAATCAAAATCCTCTTTGCAGATGGAACTGATCGCAGCTGCAGCTTTAATTAAATCATGGAACTTTGCTGTGTGTTGAGGACGTCCAGTTCTCTATTTAAAGTATTCACTGCTTTCAATTATGGATGTGAAAGACAGTCTTTTTTCAAAATAGTTTTAAAGGTAATAACTATCTTTCCTTTTATTCACTGTAACAAACTATGTTTTAATTCTATTTTACTATTATATATTGCCTCTGCTAAATGCTTCGCAAAGAAGGTGCAACACTTTGGACTTTTGAAGGTCTAAATCCCGGTGTTTCCTAATATTAAATTAACTATGTTTTTACAATAATCCATTGTGAAATTAATTTTTTTTGTTGCTGTGCCTTTTTATAAAATTGTGAAAGGGAATCAATTTGATTATTAGCAAACTAATGCTTCTAGGCTCTTACAAGTATATTGCACTTTAGTTGGTCTTTTAAATATAAATTTGTTTTACTCGCTTTATTAGCTTCTAATAAAGCTGCTATTTACGTGGATAGGGTTATTTTTTTTAGCACCTCAAAACATAGTTCCTTTAACATTGTGCTTACACTGATTATTATTTGTTTGTACTATATTTTCTACATGTACGTTAGTTGGATTTGGAATAATGTTTTCCTGCTGAAAAGATCAACATACCAGATCTCTAGGCTAAAGTATATGCTCGAAGATGAGTTCAGATTATAATATATTTCAGTTCAAAATACCGACCTAAATTATGTTTTGATCCAAGATATATAATCAAATCGGATATCGTGTTTCATTTCTAAACAAATCATTGGTGTATGCTTCAATTTTAAGCTCTATAACCAAACCTTTTGTAGCTCCAATTCAGTTGGAAAGACGTGCATTTACTTATTTTTATGTAGCCATGAGAAGGCGGCGTGTCAATGAATATCTAAATGAGGTAACAATCACCAAAATATAAACTGTTATATACTTTGCAGCTTTTAAAGAGATTCAGTTGCCTTTTTAGGACGATTGGATTTGATTTACAAATACATTTAAGCTGTTTGCATGATTCATGAATGTTAGTTATTCACTGTCTTTTACTACATGACTTCGTTATTTTGTTAGAAGTATCCCATTTTATACAGTTTTCAAACAAATATTTATAAATTGCAAGTTTTGATCCCATTTTCCACAATTTTAAAGACTTAGTTGGAAAGTGCCAAAAGTTTTCTAAATCATGAATTAATTTGCATTTTAAGTTTCACAAAAACTATTACTTTTTTACGATGCTCATTTATTACCAATCTGAATTGATTTTACCTCCCCTTAGACAATTAAGAGAGTTATTTCACACAAAACAAATTAATAGAAAATTATATGATAGTTGATACAAAGACTTTTGTTAAAAGAACAGTAAAACTATTATCCTTCGTCCTATCAATAAATCGGAAAGACCATTAAAAATTGTATTACATGTTTGACCAAGTATCCTCAAATTTATAAGTATAATATTAGTAAACAATTCGATATTTAATTATTTTAAATAGCAACATTTATGAACATTATGGTATAACATGCGAATATGTATGATTTAATCTTTTATTTTCTTTTATATTTGTTATTTACAATGCTTAAATGAGTAATTGAATATATGTAATGCATATATGGTTAAATTAGTGTCTATGTTCTTTATTACTTTGGTTGTTCATTAGTAACAACATTATTCTATAAATATTGGATTTGTTTACTTTTCCTATTTTATATGTTTGGACCATATATGTTTATAAATTCATACAAAATGTTGAATTCAAGTGTAATATTCATTTTATGCCGTCATTTCGTTTACAGCTTTGATTGTCATTCAAACACTTTTATCCGATTATGATTGATTGGTCTATTGTAAACTTAAAAAAATTGTACTTTATTATTTTAAATCGAAATTTCTTGATATACAATATTGATATGTACACACAGAGGGATGGTCGGCTATTTACTCATGATTTTTTTTTTAATTTAGGAATATGCATTCCTTTGCGTTAATGCAAATACTTTGTATTAAACTGCTATATACTTTGCAGCTTTTAGAGAGATCCAGCTGCCTTTTTAGGACAATTGGGTTTGATTTACAAATAAATTTAAGTTGTTTGCATGAATGTTAATTATTCGCTGTCTTTTATTGCATGGCTTCGTTATTTTGTTAAAAGTATCCCCCTTTATACAGTTTTTAAACAAATATTTATGAAGTGCAAGTTCTGATCCCATTTTCCACAATTTTAAAGACTTATTTGGAAAGTGCCAAAAGTTTTGTAAATCATATAGTAATTTGCATTTCAAGTTTCACAAAAAAACTATTTTTTTTTTAAGATGCTCATTTATTACCAATCTGATTTGATTTTATCTCCCCTTAGACAATTAAGAGAGATATTTCACACAAAACAAATAAATAGAAAATTATATGATACTTCATACAAACACTTTTGTTACAAGAACAGTAAAACTATTATCCTTCATCTTATCAATAAATTGGAAAGATCATTAAAAATTGTACGACATGTTTGACCAAGTATCTTCAAATTTATAAGTATAATGTTAGTAACCACTTTGATATTTAATTATTTTAAATAACAACATTTATCAACATTAAGGTATAACATGCGAATATGTATGTTTTTATCTTTTATTTTCTTTTATATTTGTTATTTACAATGCTTAAATGAGTAATTGAATGTCTGTAATGCATATATGGTTAAATTAGTGCCTATGTTCTTTATTATTTTGGTTGTCCATTGGTAACAACATTATTCTATGTTGGTCTGTTGCCATAAATGTTGGATTTGTTTACTTTTCCTGTTGTATACGTTTGGACCATATATGTTTATAAATTCATAAAAAATGCCGAATTCAAGTGTAATATTCATTTTATGCCGTCATTTCATCTACAGCTTTGATTGTCATTCAAACTCACTTTTGTCCGATTATGATTGGTTGGTCTATTGAAAACTAAACCAAATTGTACTTTGATATTTTAAATCGAAATTTATTGATATACAACATTGATATGTACACAGTGGGGTATGGTCAGGCTATTTAATCATGATTATTTTTTCTTAATTTAGGAATATGCGTTCCTTTGTATTAATGCAAATTGTGGCAGTTCTAGATAGAATTACGGCCCCATAGACTGAAGAATTTGATGATGGGAGCATTTTGTATAATCTAATGGTAAATAACTTGCATCTATTAATTCACTTCACTCTAGATTCCTTTGATCAACATTGTCAGGTGATTTCCCTCGAAAAGAAAATAAGTGCAAAGCGATATTTGTAGCAGATGCTTCTGATAAGTTCACTTCTAATAATAGCATAAAAATAGTTAGAACAGTAGATGTTATTTTGCCACCAGTAAGGAAATAATATGGCATATTGAACTTTTGGATGTAAAATTTCGGGATTTTATTTTTGTCCCTGTTGGATGATTGCATGTACGTTCGTTTTTTTATATTACTTTTATTAATTACAGATATCAGTATAGTATATAATTTCTTATATGGTCAACTTGCTTAATAGGAGTTCAAAGTTGAACAATATTAAAAAGCTAAAGGCATTTTGATGCAACTTCTCATGCTACTTAAACTATTAAATTATTAGTTTAACCTCTGTATTCATACTCTTGCACCTACTTTAACTAGATCTTCATGGGAATTTTGATAATGAAATTTACAAATTTTAGGATGTTATATACTGAAAAGCTATATTTAATGCTGACAGCGATTAATTGGAAGAATGATGCCTCCTCTGAGCTAATTGCAGATTTTAAAGAAGATTTAGGTACCATTTTACTTCAAGTTTCCTTATTATCTTCTGTGTTGCAGACCTTTTATTCCTAAAATTTTCTACAAAGCTTATTTTGTTTATATTCCATTAGTTACTATTACTACTTAACTTTCTTCTGTACATGTGATGGATTTTTTGTTAAAGAAAAGTAAAGGTAGATCTAGCAAATTTCTGGATTTTTTTTCTTTTTTTTAATAAAAAAAATCGAAGATAAATCTAACAAATTTAGTTAACTTTTTCCACTCTGCAATTCTGTCAACTGAATAAGAATGCCAATGTAAGTGGCAGTTATTGATATTGCATTTGAAGTCCACAGTTCAACGTCTGAATCATGAATTTCCACTGAACTTTGAATTGTTCCCAACTTCATTTCATTCAATTCAAACACCATTTCTAAGGAACAGTCAGTTTATCAATATAAGAAAGCTTTTTCTTATAGAAAACATCTTTGAAATCACTTTGATATGAAAACACTGAACTGCATATTAATTATTTTTGATGCTGTGAAATGTAAAACTCCATTTAGTTTTCCATATACTAGGAATTTACTTCATTAACCTAAAATAGGGAATTTTAACATCCATCCCCTGCGTACTCCATTGATGTATGCACCCATTCATTCTTAATAATTTTTGTACATGAAAACATGATCTTCTGACAGTTGCAATTTTTCCTCCTCCTGTTAAAATTCCCTTATGTGATGTATTTTTGTACTTGAATATGCAATTTTTTGAAAATGAATAGTGTTGCTGCAGGTGTTAGGACTAGATGAACATCTTGGAACAGCAGGTTGATGGCTTGGAAGGAGCAAAATGCTGAGGCTGCAGGTGTGACTACCTATACTGTTGTGACAGTTGGATCTCAGACGTGCCTATAATTAAGAAAGAAAAGAAAAAGATGAAGTGGATGTAGAGGAGTACCATCCAGTCTGCTGCTAAATGTTCATTTTTAAATATACACGTGCGTTTATATGGCATATGCCTATATATGTATAAAATTCATATTTTTATTATAAATTTAATCTATAGTATAATATGTGTTTATGTTATTGTATGTAATAAGAAGCTCCATGGAATGCAGTGGGGAAGTGTAATAAACTACATGTTCTAGGTTTGTGTTTAAAAAAATGTACATGTGGAGGTTACTATAAAGTTATTACCACATATTGTTTTGTACCATCTTTAGTTTCGTATAGAGAGACACTAATTTAACACGTGAATTCATTTAGACTTAAATATTTCTATCATTCAAATTTCTAGGATAGATGGGCTTATTATTGTTTCCTTGCTTCTATCTCTAAACATTTTACATTTCACAATCTTCTCTATTAAACTCCAAGATATGTGCAACCAATACCATATAATATGAAGTATCATTTATGTATGCGACCATGTTTTTAGAACAGGTGACCTTACTCTCGGTTTTTATGCACACGTCCAATGGACGTGCCAAACGTACTGGTATATATATATATATATATATATATATATATCGTTATCTAAAATTTCAACCTATAAATCAGCAATTCAACCAAACAATCAACACATAGCAATCAATCATCATTTATCAATACTAGATTATATTTATAAAAATATAAACCGGTAGAGTTAGTGAGTTTTACTCACATTGGACGGTCATCGTTAAATAACAATAACTGTTGGTTGATTCAGACAGACAATTTATTTCGCTATAAATTGTAACAAGCTCCAATTCACTTCCAGTCGGTTCCATTGCGTAGTCACCGCCCATACGATCCCAATGGATCTTGTTTCGTTGAATTTGGATAACGTGTGAATAAGTTACGCTTAATACAAGTCAGTATACGTACGTACATGGTTTAATTTAAATACTATGGTTATTGGGCCTCACCTTCAAACCCAGCCCATCAATTCAATATTGGCCCATCCGCTTGCTACACCCTTCTTCCCAAAACCGTCGAATCCGACAGCTGCTTCTCCCTCCACCATTTCCATACGTTTCAACGCCCTAGCCTCCACCATCTTCCACTTTAAAATCAAATGAAAATCACCAATAATCACCTCATCTCGTTCTCTTCCTCTCCATACCATTTTCGTTCACCTCGCACTCCAATGCTCAGTCGCGACATTGAGCCATTTCCGCAAGTAAACTATAGTTGTTCGACATCATTTTGCGCGGATTTTCTCAAATTTTGTCGAGCTGCTCCTCGTCGGACCTGGAACCTAGATATACACTCGAAAACAACTAACTATGATCCATCACCCCAAATTTTCGAACCCTAGTTTATAATGTATACGCTGTATAAAAATTCCAGCAATGGAAAACATGTCGAACTCGCCCAAAATTATCTGATAAGAAGAGAATCACTTGCGAGTCTAATTATACTAGTTTGGAGATTTAAGGAATTTGTTTTGATTTTTCATTCCTCACGTTTTATGTTGTTCGAAGAGAATGATGGCGGCGGGTTAGTTGACTGAGGAAACAAAAATATCTTAGGCTTAGAACGGTTAAATGGTATATATAGGTAAATTTAAATATTTTTTTATTCTATTTTATATCCAATTAAAATCAACTGTTGTTTACGTTTAATTTCTAAAAATTCGTACAGTCACATATGATATCAAAAAATTACGACAATGGACATACAACTAGAGTTTGACATTACGGACCCAACGAAACTGGTTTCGTCGAATTCCGAGTCCGTTTGCTCACACAACATATTTTTAAAGTCAAATTATCGACTGTTTTCACATTAAAATCCCATACGGCCACATACTGACTCCAAAAATCACGAAAATTGAAATCTAGTAATAATTTAATATTCCGGATCCAACAAAATTAGTTTTTTCGAAAACGGAGATCGTTTGCCAAAATGGCTATTTTTAAAGCTCTAAATAAATCCATTTAAATATTAATATACTTAAAAACAATTAAATTAAATATTAACAAATTAATATTATCGTATATATTCACAATAGAATATCATACAGCTCCAAAATATACATATCTGGATTTATAACTCGATATTTAAAATTCCAGATTATATCCATATTCAATTTATATTAAAAATCCATTTATAACATAAATAAATCATTATAAATTATAGAGGAATTCCATAGCGACTTTTCAAAAAAATTATTTGATCATAAATCAAAATCTACACGACGAAATTCCAATTTTTCTTTTTCATTAGAAAAATATACTTCACCAGCTCCGAACGTTTCTTGTTTCACAGAAATCCGATTTAAAATGGATTCTGTATATTCCTTTAAAGTTCGAATCGCCAAATTACGAACTACCGCGCCATTTCGGACTCGATTATAATTATAATATAATTATACGTTCCAACTTCGTTTAAATAATATATTCGTTATTATAATTCAACTCTACACTGAATTATATATTATAAATGATCCAATTCACATAATATTGTCAATTCACTATTTCCGACTATTTCGGAATTGAATATATTAATTAAACGACCATTTAAATCTCTAAATCACTATTTCAATAATTAAATAAATTAATTATTATACCGTAAAAATACGGGACATTACACTAAACATTTTTTTCTTATCAGCAGATTTCATACTTCCAAGTTTACAGATTACTTAATTTATAATTAAGTACAACTTCTTACATTTCATAAACTTTCCCCCTTTTCTCTACTTATTACAAAAAGCTGGTTTTAGTTTTCCCCATTTACTGATTAATTAATTTAAAATTAAGTGTCACTTATCTCATTTCACCAGTTATCTCATGTCCTTACTAGTTATTATAACCTAAGTTATAATCTTCACTTGTCCCTAGGACAAGTCTACCTATTATACAACATTCTCATTAATGTAATTTATTTATAACGAGTACATTGGCACTTGCGGTGCACGCACATGATAGGAATTTGTATTAAAATAATTTGTTTATAAAGCCTTTCTGATATCACAAAATGACTTTGACATGTAGAAGGTTGCATATTACATTGATTTTGTGATGCATTTGTATTAGTGTGAACTCCCATTAAATTTGTCATAGTTGCATATTATATGCTTCTCCTTTGGAGTTTATGCTGATCTTTGTTTTTTGATTTGTGAATTTCAAACTGGGACCAAACGCTACTGCTTACTTAATATTATACAATATAGGAAAGAGTGTACGAAATGAAACAAAGTCTGATAAAAACTCTGACTAACCCAGAACAGACGTTTGCTTGAAACTTAGAATATTGTATTTTTCTATGTTGAGCATAGGTATCGTAATGGACGATTGTTTTCAAATTCATCTCCAATTCCAAATCTGCCTTTCAGTATTCAGACTCTAGGCCATCTCTAAACATGTAGCGTACACATGGATCAGTAACATACACAAAAACAATCAGCTCGTACTAAATAATTAAGACCTTTAAAAAGAGCTACAACAAAAAATGTAATCGATTTTGATATAAATTTCAAAAGTAATACTAATTAGTGAAACAGTGATAAAGAAATAGAAAAGGAAGTGCAAACCAACTTCACACTGATGGAAAAGAATGGAAAATGAAACATGGTTTTGGGCTCCAATTTAATGATTCCATGGTACATTTTGCAATTTCTCTTTTGGTTACTTCACCATTTAAATCTGACCTTGTGATGACCAACAATTTAGCAATCAATTTTCCAATTGTTCACAAATAATAGACCTGACATATTGCAATAAACGATTGAGCTTGAATTTTAAGAATAACCCCTCATCAAAATATAGAGTTCAAGTTTTCATAGAGCTGGTGTGTTATTTAGGCTATTTAGCGGATTGTTTACAGGTTCTTAGTGTTGCTGCAGTTGCCCCTTTTTAGCTCTGCATTGCTTGAGTCCAAATTCCTATTATTTGTCGTATCTATCGTATGGCTGCAAGCTAAGGTTTCTAATTTGACACATTCCTATAAAGTTGTAATTATAAAGGATCAAAAGTTGCTAAATATAGGAGTAAATATATGTTTAATTATTAATATAAATATTTTTTTTAATAAGACTTGTCATTCAAAGAAGGAAATCTAATGCGAATTTCTCCTTTCCTGTTTTGATGCCAAAAGGAAAAAGGAAAGGAAAAAAATATATACATAAGAATATTCATATACAAAATTGTTTTCTAAAGAAATGAAAAGCCAAATGCTAGATACAATACCGTATTAGTATAATGATAACATAATAATGTTGATAATTTATAAAACCAAGCATTAATCATTTTATGTGAAGTGCAAAAGCTAAATGCTAAATACAATACCATACCAATACAATGATAATACAATGATGTAGATAATTTAAAAAACTAAGCAGTAATCATTTTATGTGAAAAGTTTCATGTGAACACTTGAAAAAATTAGTTTACATTATTCACCCAAATATAACCAAAAAATACAGAGTTGTTACTTCTGGCAACAATTTTTTACATATTCTTTGGATTTTCTAATTTTGTGGGCATAGAATCCAACAACCGCATAAAGCTGTAGTTTGCAAAATATAAAAGAACACAACTGTATAAATGAACCGTAGCTATTGATAAAATTTAAAAGCATTGATATGTCTACATCAGTTGAGATTCATTATTAAAGCATTTTGAAAACTGCCTATAAATTAGTTAACTTTGGCTTCAAGGTCATAGTCCATAAAAAATCACTTTGCAGAAGTTGAAAAATGAAATATCAGAAAAAGGGAAATAATATCAAAATAGTAATAATCATTTTAGTTAGACTGACAAAAGAAGTTAAAATCCCTGGCAAAATGAAAACCTTGAAAAAAGCATGATGTTTGTCAACTTTAAATGAAAATCATGTGCTTTACTCATGATAAACTCCATATTAAAATAATATGAGTTGATAAATCAAATCATATCTAAATTTTCTAATGAATCATAATCTGAGTTAACATTACTATTACTAATGACCTGCTTACTCTCTATATGTAACCAACAACATATGAATGATCTGGTTGATTAATGTAATCTATAAAAACGAAATTGATGGTAGCCAGATTTAGTTAGGGCAAAGGTAATAAAACAAAGGAAGTCAAATAAATTTATAGTTCATCTATCAATGGTAACAGGGATGAAAAACCAATTCAAACATAAAGTAACAGAGATAACAAATTAAGGTAGGAGAAAGCCAGTTACCACTGTTTCATTTTCCAATTTTGATATTAGATGAAGAATGATCCAAGCATCCTTCATCAACAACTAACATGAATATAAAATTGTAAGAAATAATATCACAAACTAAAGTCAGCGATAATTTTGTAATATAAAATGGAACCAACCATATGAAAAGTGAGAGAGAAAACCTTGTCCAGTACCTTTGTTTCCATTATTTCAACCCAGATCATAGAATAGCCTGTACGCTAAAAACTATTCTCAAAATCTAGGTGAGATTTCATCAAGTGTTTTTTTTTGTTCAATGAACGAAAAAAGACAAAAGTAAAAAGACCTAAAATCATTATCAAAGGAAGAAAGAATGCATTTTTATACAAACTTTAATCAGACTCCTTGATTAGAAAACAATAATCTTCGCCTATCTCGTCCTTATATTTTAAATTTGTGTTTTTGGCAGATCTATAATATTTTTAACTAACATTTGGAAGTTATAATTTTTTTGAAAGGGTTATCTAGATCATGATCCAGTGTGTTAATTGCATCTATCCACTCATAACGCGTTTACACTATTTAGTGTTAACTTCGGTGCTATTGAAAGCAGGTAGAAGTTATTTTAATTTATTTATTTTAAAGTGAAAGATCAAACATGTAATTTCCACCATCAATGTTTCAAATAGGTCAAAATTTAGTTTGGTATGCTTGATGGGTAATATAAAATTAAGTATCAATTTTTATTGCATTTCTAGCAGCAAGTCCAAAGTCGTTAAAATTGGAGGAACCTAATCGATTTGTTAACCATCGTATAGGTGAATATTTGAAAAAATTGTAATCAAATTGTGTGGGTTATGTAAAATTAGAAAGGACACTAAACATTTGAGGTAGCCAAATGCAAAGAAGAGGCAAATAATGTTACTAGAGATTTTAACATAAAACTGAAAGCAATGAAACATGAATAGTGTTCCATGTTACCTGGGTCATTACTCAGGTTTTCTCCTGTTTATGATCAACTGCTCCATGTTATTCAATGTCCATTTCAATATGGTAAGCATTATACATGAAACTCTCAACTGAAATGAAAAGCTTTGTCTATATGTACCTACAAAAAGTAACAAAAACACAAATAACATTAAAGGACAAACTGAAAAATGATTAAGATCGAATTGAAGCCGACGCAAAAACAACAACATGCCAAAGCTGACAGAAGAAGATTCCGCACTGCTCATGAACAGCTTTGTCAATTAGTTTTCATGCTTAAACTTTTTTTTCTATCCAAAATCCTGAAGTTTCTAGATACCAAGTAGATGCAAATAATTGTAATTCCACATACTGATTATAATAAGTAATGTGGTTTAATGGTTGATTATAGTGAACAACAAAATAAGAAATCGTTTGATGCTTTAATCCTCATTGTCTATTTTTATCCCTAGATATGTAATTAAGAAGTGTCATTGTGCGGTATCAGAAACACATCAGAGATTTAACGCCTACCTTTGTTGCTCTCAAGGCAGGGTACAATGCAGCACGATGCTGCAAAATGTATCCATATGACCTAGATTTTGTTTATGCACCTGTACAAATTTACACACTCGTTCTCCTCAATTTCCAGTACTATAGTGTAATCACCTAGTGTGCAAGAAGTAAAAAAACACAAATAACATTAAAGAAATGACAATCCGAAAATTGGTTAAGATCGAATTAATGCCAACGCACTCAAGATCAAGGATTTCTCATGTGCAACATTATGTGAATGATAGTGCAAATGTTGATCAAGAAGAAAATATCGAACATGACAGAACTGGATTTTCAAATACATCTATCACGGAGGAATTCAGGAGCGTGTCGGGAATTTCTAATGTAGAAGATCAAGAAGTTTGTCCTCATGAAATTGGAAGCCCTAAATTTGACAGTATGTTTAGAGACTTTGATGCCACTCTCTACTACTCAGTTGTCATCCCAAGAAGAAAGAGCTACATCTGTTCAAAGGTCCACCGAATTTTCAACCTTTGCCAAAGATGATTTTCTTTCTAATATGGATAACGCAAAGCATGAAGGATCAACTGTTGTGGGAAATGAGAATAAAGAAATCATGACAACTGATAAGAAAGAATTATCTTCCAACCAATCTGAAGATCAAGAACAAAGAAAATCACTTGCCCATGGAACGACTAGAAGTTTCTCATGCTATTAAAATTGAAGGCATAATAATAAGAAACATAACTTTAAGGCGGGAGAAGCTCTCCACTGATCTAGAATAAGCTGATATTCTAACTCTAGCAGTTGGCATCTCTACGATTATGTTGTTAATTATGAAATATCATATGCTTGGAATTATTTGTAATATCTTTTAACTTTATATTTTGTGTGTTTTATGACTTCAAAATGAGCAGCTTACATGTTTGTTGGTTTAGGATGGTGTTTTGGTACATGTAAATGAACACTGTCTTTTCACCTGTGTAAAATTGTTTTGGACGTGGTGTGTTTAATAAATTTGTGGATTCAAAAAAAAAGAAAAAGCGTCTTAGTCATGATTTTTCATCAACACAATCCCTACTGATTTCTAGTACAAATAAGAAAGGAACAAAACTATGATGTAAACAAATAATACCAAATTTATCTGCTTCCAATTCTTCAGATTAGGTCCTTTGTCTACCAACCCATCATTGTCACTCACCTCTGCTTGTTCAACACCAAACACTAAGGATTTATATATATATATAATATCATCTTGACATTACTATTTTTTTATATAAAATTTCTAGTGATATAAATAGGTTAATTGCTACTTATAAGCTAGAACTAAGTACCATATTATTTTGTAAACAACAAATAGGTATGGAGCGAATTAGTTTAGTGAAGCTAATTAAACTGTATATTAAGACCAATGGTGTATCTAACAATATGCATAAAATAGTTATAAGTTTTAAATATATTAGAACAAAAAGTGATACGCTAATGACAAATGTCATAATTTGACACTTTAACAAACTATGATGCACTAATGATAAAAAATCAAAATGTGCACTATAATAAATTTTATAAGTTATAATCAGAGTGATGCTATTTGTAGCCATGTCTCCATTTTACCATGTGGCATTACGTTAGTCACATTAGAATCCTATCAGCTTCTGCATAAATTCATGAAAACATTTAAGCAATGATCTTAGCAGATTTTTTTATCGAATAGTCAAATGGCTCTCACTTAAGACCTCAGCTGCAAAACTTGTACTTACATAAATTTTGTAACTAAAGCAATGATCTAATAATCATTCTTTGCAACTTCCTTTTTAAAGAATATGTTGACAAAGAAAACGAAAAGATGAATTTAACTGCATGGAATATTAAAATAACAAATTTAGTGTATCAGTCAATGGCATAACTATGATTTCATATGTTTCGTACGTTGGGGTAACATAATATGCTCACAAATAGTAAAAGTAATAGATCTTAACTGCTATTATGGTCTACAATTTATTGTAGCAAATCATACTTAGTGCACTCGCGTACAAATTCAATGACATTCAAATCTCTGTTATGTATTATTTGCTACGTTTTCCGATATGTTTCAAAATTTATAATAGGTTTTTCTCTAGCTAATTTATTTTCCCATATTTTGTAATAAAAATCCAATTAATAATCAACATGATACTTGTTAAAAGTCGCATTCAATGGATTTTAGAATTATTGTTGCATATCAGAAAGCTCTTAAATTATTATCCCAATGCTGATACAAATATACATAAATTGTAAGTTTGATTCAATTCAATGCAAATGAAGCAAAGGGCTAGTTCCACCATATATGAATTCCACAGTCATATAAATTAGCACATAATTGACACTAATAAAATTATGCATATAAGAATGGTCACACTCACGCTTCTTAAATTGTAATAGTTGCTTATATAAGCAGCAATTGTTGATGTTGGTTAAACCAATTTCTAGCACTGTTATTCACTACTAAATCTCAAAAATAGTTCAAACCTCATATTAAAGAAAGGCATGAGTACTTTTCAATGGTTTTTGAGTGTGAAGGTGGTTATTTTTTTTCAATGATACACCAATTACACCAATAAACAGAACATCGTTTATGCAACATACAGTAAGTCTACATTAATCTTGTGATAACCATACATATTATCAAAAGTGTGCTGCTATTGACACCCCAGTTTCCTCTCCTGGCCACCAAAACTAAAAGCACCCAGTTTAATAACATTCTATCCTTCTGGCCACCACAATATTAAAAAACTTAAAATGGAGAGGCCACCACAGTCTTCAAAAAAAAAAGAAAAAAAACTCCCCTCTCTCATTTGTCACGTTGTTGATACTAATTTGAATGCAATATATATGCAATATTTTTTTAATCGTTAAAGCTGATTTTTGTTTCTGGATCATTGGCCTACAATACATGGTTTCACACAAAATTTTGGTTGTTTTCAACTGTAAAAACCAATGTAGAACGACATTAAAATGGAAATCCCTTGTTCAGTTGCAAATAGTCAAAATCACCTACGTCATACGATTGTTGACCATTGATGAAACATCTTGCATATATACTGAATTTTTTTTCTCCATAATGCATAACCACCGCTTACTAACTCCATTTTCGATGAATAACCACCGAAACCTTAATTTTTTTTCAGTCTCTTACAAATGAATTGGTGAAAATTCAAATATAAAAGTTAATAGTTCCTTTTGGCTGTTTATAACCATTATTTCAATTTATATTCGGTAGTTGGTAACCGAATAGTGGGTTTGCAATTTTAGGTGATTTGGTCGTTTGTGTACCACCATGAATGTGATTGTTTTTTGTTTCTTACCACCGAATGCTGATGAAATAGGTTGAGCCATTTGTATGTTTCTGTTCGGTTATGTGCATCCGAAATTTTGAATTACTCTCGGTGATTGATTGCCGAGTGAATGAATAGATTGTGGTGGCCAGAAGCGTGTAAAAAATAATCATGTCTATTAAATTTTTTAAGGTGGCCAGGAGAGGAAACTGGGGTGTGAATAGCAGTACCCTTATCAAAAAAGGCGAAATAGAAGATTATAAAAGGTCGATGCAGATGAAATATACTGATTTTTTTTCATTACAAAGTGATTGTCAGATCACAATCCCAGCCCACACATCTGCTATTTTTGTAAAATCAATAAAGGTAAAATCGATGATTGAATAAGAAAATGGACAATCATGCCATTAAATAGAGCAGTTTGCCTCTTTCGAGTTTTCATCACGTATAGAAAAGAAAATGGAAGTGATGCCACTTTTTTGTACATGAATGGAACATGGGGTAGAGGGTGAAACCATGGATCCAAAAATTGCACATAAATATACTTCGTTTTCTTTATTGGTTCATTATTTTCATGGGAATAAGGAGGGGACTTTAGCAATTAATAAAAATACCCTCTGTTTTACTAACACTTTTATGTTCATAAAATCATTCTACAAGAAGAAGAGTATAATACCTATACAGTTTGAATCTAGCAAATTGAACAGGTCATAGCAAGTATCTAATATATAAAAATGTCAATATTTTATATCTTCGTTTCTTAATGAGAAAAAATAGTGGAAACAGTTATTAAATAGTTAGCAAATTGAAAAGAACACATTTTCTATAATTTTGTAAACACGTAAATATAAACAAACAACAGGAACAGGCCTAAATTTTTTTCTTGGCAAACGCTGTTAAACAAAAGATTCATAGAAATTTTAGTTTCAAGTATAGTTTAACAACAACAATATACGAGGAAGTATACACTGATGCTATAGGTGTGAATAGCCAAATAATAAAAAAAAAATTGACAGAAAGCAAGCAGTAGCACTAAACATGGGTAATAACATTTATTTAGAGGCAAAACTATAAAATGCCTGAACGTTGTTCTCAAGTCGATAATAACAATCAGATAAAAAGGAGACAAAATGAGTTACTGATAGTTGCACATTTAAAGCACCATTTTATTCACTCAAAATCATGCAACAGATTACCTATTGAATAACAACGTATTAGTTCTTATCCACAACAATATCTTAGTCACTGCAACAAAATTTAGAGGTTGAAAAGATCCATTGTATCCCAATTGTTTCCTTGGTAATGAAAATAAAGAATCATAAGTATAGAAATAGAAATATGAACATTACAGAGTTGAAAGAATGATTATAAATCAAACATAGATAATTGCTGATTCTTCAAAGATTTCCAATTGCCGATTTCTTTTTGGAATTCTTCGAAAAATAAGCAAACGGAAAATAGAAATTGGTATTGAGAGAAACGTTACCAATCCTTTATCCATTGTAGATCAAACATGTCATAAGCAGCACCACAGGAAAACATCGGACAGAAATAATGTAAATTAAACAAAGGTAGAAATCCATCAAACCTTTACTAATTTAACTTTGTTGCATATAATAGTCAGGATTTCTAATATTGTTACCACCTAAAGGTACTGATGGGCTGTTAATATACATGTCGAAACCTAATAATATATCAAAGAAATAACAGATTAGGAAAATTATAGTTTAAAGATACAATTGATTCATTAAGGAAAACTGATGCAAAATAAATGCCTTGAGAAACAATACATGTAGTTGATATGCCCAGACTGAAATGTTAGACCAACATATAAAAAAACTATCGTGCATGAAATAAGATTGCTTTCAATGAGCAATTATATTGTTTAAAATCTTACAGAAACAAGGAAAATGGATCCAGTATCAAACTCATATTATTCAAAACCATTAGTTTGTATCCATTTTGTTTCCATGATAAAACTCTTCAGGTTATCCTCATTCATTACAATGACTATTCAAAGCTTATTATTCATTTCACCAAACACTTAGTTTGCAAAAATTAAGCAACATTGTTTCGTAACTGAATGCATGTACTGCGAAGCTAGTGAGTGATAGATCAAAAAACAATTAAAAATAAAAAATGCACAAAATAACTTACAATAGTGAGAGCTTTTAAAAGATCAGATGCCCATCTGAAGCAATCCATGTCTATGACTCCTTTGTAGAAGCGGTTGCTGGATCCTCATCTTAACTACGACTTCTGCTTTTACTGTAGAACACAAATGACGTGGCTCCTTCAGTTGTAATAGACACGGGTAAGAAATGGGCTAGTGATAATCATCGAAAAACACATTAAAAAAGAAAATGCACAAAAAAGCTTACAATGTTGAATGCTTTTCAAAGCACAAATGTCCGTCTGAAGAAAACCATGTCTATGACTTCTTTGCCAAAGCGGTTGTTGGATCCTTTAAAAAAGTTAAAATTACTGGATGACAGAAGGGAACAACATATAAAAGCAGCAAGGAGTTTACCTAACTAACAACATGCTGTCACCACGTCGTTCTACAATGCAGACCCTAAATTTCGAAATCAGAAGACGAATAAATCACTGTAAGGTCGATCTACAATGCAAACCCTAAATGTCTATGAATGGAATCACGATAAGGAGGAAGACGGCTAAAGAATCAGCGATGACTAGGAAGTTTCCATGGACGGCACATATGTCGAGGGGAGTTTTCGTGGATGTTGAGGGAAGTTCTCATTGGTTTATGTGGATGGTGAGCAAGGTCAAATTAAGGGAGGAATTGAATCGGGGGAGAATGGAAGCAACGAATTTTAGGCACAATCGAAGATAGGAAAATTATGGTTTAAGAGACGGTAATTAGGACGAATTAAAATTAGCGAAATTGCAGGGGCATTTCCGGAAGTTTAAAAAGACGTCAAGTAAAATAGTGCAATGAATTTACCTTATTAGTAGTAGAGATAGGTTATCATCATTCTCCGTTCATTCCCTTTCCTTTACTGTCGTAATTATCTTTCATTCAATTCCATTTGTTTCCATTAATTACAATTAATGATGTTTATTAGTCCTGCCATTTACATATATTTTTATATATATATATATATATATATATATATATATATATATATATATATATATATATTCATGCACTAGACCTCTCACATTAAGCCTACACTTGTGGATGCTGGATTTGTCGGGCAGTTCCGGGCAGACTTCTTCCACAAGTTGACTTAACCTTGTGACTTAGCACAATTACATGTTTTATTTATGCACTTAGACCCCTCACATTAGTTTTTGCCACTTGTGTATGATGGATATGTCGGGTGGTTCCGGGCAAACTTCTTCCACAAGTGTAATCTTACCTCGTGTCTAAGCGTGGTTACAGTTTCTTATTTACTGTAAATCTTCTATATAGTCTAGGCATGTCTATTCTTTCAAATTTCCACTGTAATTTATATTTTACATGTCATCGTATTATGCCCATTTTATGTCATATTCTAACATATAATCAATTTTATTCCATCATATAATCAATTAATCAGATAATTGTTCAAATTTAACAATAACATGTGATTGACAAATCATGTATTTTTTCTCAATTTCTACCGTTAATGGTCCAGGCACATAAATGTCACAAGTTAACATGGAATTGAAGCAACAGTAACCGCTATGCCTATTTTGGCAAATTTTCCAACATATTAATATCTTAGCATATTAATATTCCAGCATGTCATATTCGTCATTTTAATCCTTTTAACATATGTTTAAACATTTCAACATATCATATTTAAACATGTCATAATAACATTTCAATACTTTTAATTATTCTATCCAATTCACATTGTACAATAACAGAGAATGTTAAAAGATAATATATCATTACATAAAATGATATAACTTAAATCTACTCACCCCATATGCTTTCCAAATCCTGGATCTGGTCCAGATCTAGCATTCAATGGGTTTTCCCTTAATTGGATTCAGAACCTAACAAACATAGATCTACAATTTTTTACTAAAAGAAAAAGGAAAGAAAGAAAAGAGAATTGAAATAGACCAGATCTAGAAAATTACCTCACTTCGATAAGAGATCTGAATACCTTCTAATTGATTTTCATCCTTTTCCTCTAGATCTAGATTTAGAATTTTCCTAAACTAATAATCTAAATTTTCTAAAGAGATTTGAGGAGGAAGAGGAATGGTAGAGCTTCTGCGTTGTCTCAGAAACATGAGACATAGGGTAGGCTCTACAGGCTTATTTATAGGTGTTCAGCAACATGTCTAGAAACGAGTCCACATTTACAAAACCAAATTCTGCCCAGATATGTATAGGGATCGACCCCTCCCCTTTGGGTGTCGACCTTGGGGTCGACCCATGGGTCGACCCCAAAGAGCGTGGACTGACCCCTGTGTCGGCCCAACGGGGTCTCGGGTCGACCCCCAGAAACGGTCAGTTCCACTTATGGGGCTTCCGCTTTGCTGGTTTGAATTTTTTTTATTTTTTTTATTTTTTTGTGTATATATAATTCTCTTGCGTGTATACAAACTTCTAGAATGTTCGTTTCACGCAAACCAGGTGTCTATCTTGACCAAAATTCCAAGACGAACGTAATGGCGCAGTTTGTTTTACTTAATTCTCATTATTTAATTAACTTACTTATATTTTATTATCTTAAAAATGCGGGGTGTTATAGCTACCCTAGAGGCAAGGCAGTAGTTCCATATAGAGTATGTCATGGCTGTATTTAGGACGAGGATAGCCAGAAAACTGATGGGATAATTTTTAGGATTCGACGGTTGTCTCGACTCTGTGAATATGCTTTGTGGTCAGGATCCATTAAGGATAGTAGATCGTTGGATACATGTCATCATCGATCAGAGCATGTATAGGAAAGACTAGAGCTAAACCAACTGACTAATAGTTTGTACTATCGAGACATTGGATGAGATACAATGCCAATTGGATATTTAGATTGTTTGTTAGGGGCACGGTCAAGTATCTCTTGAAGTGGTCTTTCATTAGTTTAGGGGGGAACCGAGTGGGGTCATAGCCACCGAGAAAGAGGAAAGGCCAATCTTTGGATATCTGTATCATAGGTAGATGTAGAAATCCTGCCACTAAGTTCCAGGCAAGGGTTTAGCCTGATAGTGGAACTCAGATAGCACGATCACAAGTAAGTCCTTGGTGCACACACTGGGTGGTGCATCGTGGATGTCCATGCTTTACCTCTGTGCAAGGGTTTAGCCTGATAGTGGAGCTTCTATGGTGGATAGTACGCTTTCCTAGCGTCGCGATGATGATCTAGTAAGCTTTCGTAGCGTGACAACGAAGACCTTTCGAGGAGGGTACTATAGGTAGTACCTAGATATATTGGGTATATATCTGCATATATATATATATATATGTGTGTAGATTATTAAGTATGATCTACTAGGGAGTAGACAGGTATGATGTACGCATAGAGATGAGAGTGTTATAAACTCTAACAACCTAACAAAAGTAAATCAGTGATAGAACAATATGTGTAGTGCTATCTTTAAAAAGTATAATTTGTCTATTCATAAGAACTTTTGTTTTGACCCCCTCCTCATAACAAACCCACATGTTAGACAGGTGGAAGAAATTTAACTGCTTAGAGATACTTGCTAGTTAGTGTCATTATTATGGTGAGTATTTAGTTACTATTGTATTTTATTTATTCCGCATTGAGATATTTTATTGTGAGCTCTTATATATTCATCTTTGCGTTTCTACAGGATACCGAACAAACCATCTCAGGTTTCAATGGACTTGGAATTTAGCATTTTACGGAAAATTCGGACTCGCTGAAATTTAGGTTGTTAAATTTACCGTATATTACATAAATGCATCGTAGATTTAATGTCAAGCACTTATATTTCAATTCTATTTAGTTATTTTCAAAAAATCCATAATATTAGTTAACATTGTCCATTTAAGCATACATTTAAATTAATATATGATTTTGGATTTAATAAGTAAATTCAGTATATAATTAGTTGTTAATACATCTAATTAATGCTACGTACGATTGTTGACCGCGTTTCTACACGGTAGTCACGCTTCAGATTTCTGGCTATTGGATTGCTTAGAACTTGTGTACAGATTTGGGAAAACTCAGCGCAATTTGGACGAAGTCATGAAATTCTCAAGAAACTTGGATTGTTGGTTAAGTATTTCGGGTTCAGTGCGTATCCCGGAAACACATCAGGGATCGGTAGGAATCGCATAGGTTCTAAAATTGGTGAAAATTCACTAAGTATTTCGAGATCAGTTTAAACTTTTCATATTACGGGATCGGTATTCAGGATGGCATGGGATTTCTTATTCCGGGTTCAGTATTTGGATTTCATATCCCCAAAAATGGCTTCAGCATAATGTGATTTTCACTAAGGCATGGTGGATCGGTATTTGCTCTTCATTATCTGGATCGATGCAATTCCAAAAAGGTTTCGAGTGTCGGTGAAGGCTAATCATATCCCGCGATACAAAGTTGGGTTGGCTATTGGAGTGCTTCAAAATGAAGTAAATGGAATTGGCTATGACATAGGGGTCAGTACCGATCCCGGGATCTGTCTGACGCCGATGATGATTTTTTAGGCTTCGAGCCCACTCTCCCCTCCACCTATAAATAGCCCTGTATTGGACTGATTCCAGAATATTTTTGTCTAGCTGGGTACTTCGGAGCTTGGAGATATCTTTAGTGGCTTACCGCATAGCTTCATGGACTTTAGAATCATCTTTGGACTTGTGAACACCTTCTTTGGATTGTAAATCTTGGCACTTGGCTTGCAACTTGGATTCTTTTGGACATTGAAGCATCATCTTGGACTTTTGGACCTTGGAGAGGACTTGTTGAATCTAAGGAAGGACCGGTCTATTGCTAATACTTAACGTTGTAATCAAAAGGATTGTACCTATAACCATACAGTATAAATATATGAAGTTGCATAGAAGTGAACGTAGGCATTCTTGTCGAACCACTATAAATTTCTGGTGTTATTTACATCTTCCACATTTAGTGGCTGGATTATCTGGAATACTCTGCAATTGGGTGCTAGCGTTTGTTTTATCAAAAACAACGTCAATATTTTGGCATGCCAGGAAGGGGACGAAAAACTATTGGATTGCTAAGGAATTTGGATTTCTTGGGATTTAGGAATGGTGAAAAGGGAAAAGACTAACTCCATAACACAGGCTGAAGGAGCTAGATTGGAAGGAAGCCAGAAGGTTTCCTCTAATAGAAACCCCTCCACCTATCTAACTTGGGAAGGGACTAATGGAGTGATAAAGGATTTGCATACACGGATGCAACGACAAGAAGAAATTCTTAAAGACAAGAAAAGATGATGAATAAATTTCTTACTCGTATGGAATGATTTGGATGGTCGACATGCCAAGGAACTCAGGTAGGAACAAGCGCACATGGCGTAAAAAGGTTTGTTGGACTTGGGGGAAATCCTCCCAAATTAGCCCCAGACCAATCTGGCTTAGCTAGGGGACATCTCCTCTAATCCTGGTGGGCGTGCGCTTCGTGATGTTTTGGTTAGTCAGGGTGTGAGATCCGGAGTTGGAACAGTGACTCAAGACAAATCTTGGAAGAACTCCTACAAATCCGGAAGTTAGGTTTTCACCCGTAACAACTCCTTAGGTCAGGACTGAAGAGGATGCTCATGTTGGGAATCACGAGTGGCTCAGGCTGGATTAGACACCAAAGGCACTAGTGTCGGTTTGGAAGATTGGAGGCAGTTACTTGGGAATGGAAATCGAATTGCAGATGTGATTCAATAATTTACTATAGGTGGAGCGTCTTACTGGGATTTAAACCATGTTAATCGCATCCCATTCACTTAGGCTATCAGGATTTCTCAGACCCCTTCATATTTCAGGTTACCGAGATGGTAGGAAGGATTCTACCATTCACTTAATGCGTTATATACACCATGGAAGTCATAGCGACGTTGAATAATGTAACAACCCGAATTTTTACAACACGTTAAATCAAGAATCAAGACAGAATTAATTTATAAATTCTGAATCAAGTGAAACGGTCTGTGCCATTGCGTTCGTCTCGGAAAAATACGCGGAATAGAGTCCGAGTTTTCGAAAATCGGAGTCCGTATGACCCGTTAAAGGCCCAAAGAAGATTTCTGGAAATTTGAACTTCGGAAATAGCTTTGAAAATCAGATCTGGGGCTAGGCGGGAAGTTACCCGCCTAGGCCATGTCGACAGGGCTGTCGACAGGCCTGTCGACTTGGGCCCAGACCAAGTCGACAGCCCTGTCGACTTGCCTGTCGACAGGGGGTGGCCGGGGCAAGTTGCCTGGCGCACCTGTTTGTCTCACCTGGTCTTGTTCTTGGGCTGGTTCTGGAAGCTTCTGAGATCTGATGGTCCTGATCTATCCTAGGGTTAATCTAAGGGCCTAAAACTATCCTAATCTCTATAAAAAGACCCTAAACCTAAACTAAATCCCTAAAAATCAAACCTAGCAACTAAGTGCTGCCAAAATCAATTTTGATCATGGCCTCCATCTCCAATCCCTAGAGCCTATGCATTCAAATCGGGTTCAAATCAAAAGGTGCAAGCTTGCTACACCAAATAGAGGCCAAATCAACATTGCTATGCGAGTTTCATGAAGGTTCTTCTTCAAAGGAGGCACCTTTCTTAGCCAAAATGATTCATGCTCCTTTCCCTAGGCCTAACTATGTAAGTTCTAGCTACTTTTAGATGGAAACGGTAGTTTTGATAATGACATGGGATAAAATGAGGCTAAACATGATTATGCGAACCTATATGAACCTTACCTTGCCTCTTGTGTTCATGTTTATGATTTTAGGTCATGTGAGTGACTTAATCATGCCTCTCATGCTATGCATAACCTAGTTTAACTTGCAAGTTTGGATCTTTATGCATGAAATGCTAGCATGAACCTTTAGGAACCACTTTACTTGTGAAACATTGGCTAAGACAAGATTTTGGGGTTTATGCATGTTTATGGCCAATCCCTTTATGATGTTATGCATGTGGAAGCCAAGCCCTTTTTGGCATCATGCATGTTTTGAGACTAATATGTGACATAGTATCCTTACTATGTTGACTCGCTTTGCTTGCGTTGGGAAAACACGATTTTGGGTAGTTAGATAAACATGAACATATCGCGAAATCTTAACTTGAATATGACATGTGTTTATACTTGAAAATATGACTTGAAAGATAACATGGAAGTTGACATGTAAGTATGCATAAAACATGGGCTTGGGAATTTACCTATTAAGTTAGGTCTACCCATTGGGAATTTACCTATTAAGTTAGGTCTACCCAAATGCTCGAAAAACTTGTAACATGTTTTGGAAACATGATGAAGATAATATAAGTGTGGCCAACTCGAGGTTGGGTTGAGTTTGCAACGTAAAACTACCCGGAACCGACCGGCCTAACTAGTAGTTGCAAACAATAGGACCCAATGTGAGAAGTTGGTCATGTCGCGCTTAAGACCCGAGGTTAGACTAGGTTGTGGTGTAAATCTACCCGGACCCGCCCGGCTTAACTAGTAACCACAACAAGGTCTAATGTGAGAGGTTAAGAGTGCATTAATTAAATTAATGCCACATGATAAGGTTAAGTAAATTTGACTAATGACACTTAACCGATATGACACGAATGGGTAGGTTAAGTGGGACCGGGCTTGATTTCCTTAATGACACTTAACCATGCAAAATGATTAGGGGATGGGGTTAAGTAATTTACACTTAACTAATCCGACTGGGTAATTAGATGAGGTTAAGTAATTAAGACTTAACTAACCTAACCGCGGTAACTAGATGGGGTTAAGATTAGGCTTAACTAATCTAAACATGGTAATCGGATGGGGTTAAGTTAGCTTAGACTTAATTAATCCAACTTGGTAATTTAATGGGGTCAAGTTAAACACTTAACTAATTTAACACGATGATTTGATGAGGTTAAGTGACCTATACTTAACCAATCTAGCTCGTTAATTTGATGAGGTTAAGTTAACCTATACTTAACCAATCTAACGTGAAAACATGATAAGGCTAAGTCACGACTCGTTTGAATGCGCTTGACCGATATGACTCAGTAATTAGATAAGGTCAAGTTAATACATATACTGAACCAATCTAAAATGATAATTAGATAAGGTTAAGCCATGAATTGCTTGATATACTTAACCAACGTGACACATGGTTTGTAGGGTTAAGTTTTGGACTTGGATACTTAGCCAATTTTGACGTGGTTTGTAGACGGGTTAAGTTGTGAACTTAAGTGACACTTAACCCATTAGATAAACCCTAATTCGGAGGATTAGGTAAGTAACCATAGTTAACAAGGATTATGGAAATAAGGCCAAGTGGTAAACCTTAGTTAAAAGAAACTAAGTAATAATTCTTAGTCAAGGAAATTTGGACCATTTCTTAGATAGATTAGTAACCCGATACGTTAGGTCAACGTTTAAGTATGCGTGTAGGAGCAGGCTATCTGATTTAGATAAAGGCTCCAACGAACTGGGTAACGAAGCAGCGGCTTCGGGGAACGTGAGGATATTCTTGGGATCCCTCTGTGAGCTGCCAGGTCATTATACTAGGCTCACGAGAGGTTGAGGTCTGCGGTAGAAGAACCAAGAATATGCCTTGGTTGCTATGCGAGCGACCTAAAGACTGGGGTGGATAGCAGTGAGTCGACGAATACATAAGGTGCCCGAGATAGCAAGTTCGTCGATCATCTACCATCTTGAGTCAAGCGTGTACGTACGGAAAGGCAGGGAACACCCAACAGACCATAATTGCTATCTAATTATGGGTGAGGTAGGCCGTAGGATGTGGGCTGGCCGGAGTGTAGTTCTCATGCAAGATTTTCTCTTGTGTTGCCTTTCACTAGTTGAGGGAGGGGTCTCGTGGGACCATAGCCGCGTGTAGAAAAGCAGACCTTAGTATCTGCATCGGCAGATAAATCTAAAGCTCCCGACCGAGTCTTGTATTTCTTGTTTTGCCCTGTGACAGGACTCGGATGGCACGATGTGATACATGTGCATACAGTTATAGAAAAACGATTCACGATGAATGCGTGGGGAAAAGGGCGCGGTTGAGGGTTAGCGTAATCCCTAGTGTCCTAGGTGGTTTAACCCAAACCGAAATACGAAAGCGTGCAATAGGTAAGCGTAATCCCTAGTGGTGCTAGGTGGCGTAAGTCCTAGTAGTTCAAACGATGATTCATATGGAAGAGCCTAGCTAGAACAAGGGTGACAGTCCAAACGATTTCAAGGATAATACGACATGAGGAAGCCCGTACGAGGTACGGCAAAGGACTGAACTTATATACATGGAAAGAAACATATGATTTGAGTAACCTATATATGCGATATATTAGGTTGACATGGACCATTACACGACTTTGAGCAAGGGACATTCATGGTTAACACATGACGCGGGTAGGGATACTAGTACGAGAGGTGCAGAGCAAATATACATGTTAGAACTAGGAAGAATATACATAATAGATACCGTGGGATGTTAGACGGGGCAGATACCTTGGGATAATGTACTCGATAGAAATCTGACGATGTGATACCTTGACTTATCATAACACCGTAGTTTACCATGATACCTTTGTTTACCTTGCCACAGTAGTTCAACCGGCTACCCTGGTTTAGTTTATCTATCTTGTAGTTATCCTTATGTTTACTTTCAGTTTATGCATGTCATGTTACCTTTACCTGTTTTTATACTGGAAGTAGATAGGACTTACTCAGTCTTTTTGACTGACCCGTTTTGTTTCGCCTCTTTTCTTCCGTTTCCCCCCCAGGTTACAGGGAGGAAACAATGCTGTTTAGTTCGGACTTCTTCTGCTTGAAGGTCATCATGGATGGCTTGGACTTTTCTTGGCTATGGCTACTTTACTGTTTTATTTGGGGAATAATTTATGAAAATGTCTTTATGCTTCTTTACTATTGCAAGACAGGTTTTGTTGTACTCTGATGTAAAAGGCTTTAGACCTCATTTATTCATGTTATGAAAGTTTGATTTTACTTCCGCTATTTTATATGTTCTGTCTTGTGATATTTCTGTGCATGTTTACCAATAATGCCCCTCTAAAGCTAGTGCATTCCTTTGCGAGTGACCCTATCGGAGGCTGGGTGTTACAAATAACGTCATGACAAAATGTTTTCCACTCTATCTAATGGATTTTGCAGCTACGTGGTTTCGGCTATTAGAATCAGAGAGCATTGGAAGTTGGAATATTTTGGTTGAAAAATTCATTGAACAATTCAGGGTCCAATTTCTCGACCATAAAACAGTAATCAAACAAAGATATGGAGAAACTTCACGGAAATTCTTGGAAATGTTTAATGCGACAATGACATCGGTTGATCAATCAGACCCATTTATAGTATTGATGGTTGTTGTTTCTAGAATTTTGGATAAGACAGATTTCAAGATCTCACATCAACGGGATCCACCACGGGACCTCAGTGAATTTATTTTGAAGC
The DNA here is from genome assembly GCA_030737875.1 of Allium sativum. NCBI lineage: Eukaryota > Viridiplantae > Streptophyta > Magnoliopsida > Asparagales > Amaryllidaceae > Allium > Allium sativum. Next base: position 61,350,017 of record CM060927.1, on the reverse strand, counting down.
AAATAGATTTCTATGGCAAGAGGATGAGAGAACTGATAAAGAAATTATCAAGATTAATATAGTCAAGGGCGGGAAATTATCTGAATCTGGCAAGGATAAAGACAAAGAGAAGGTCTCATATGGAAATGACCAGAATGCATTTCCATGAAGAGAACTCGAATTCTCTTTCGTATATGGAATTTCTTCTTCAGAAGAAATCTACTTGGATGTTCACCCAACCGCTCCCTTTAAAATGCCTACTTAGAAGGAAATGGATTCTGGTAGACACTATTTGTTACATGTGCTTGATGGCCATAATACAAAAGACTACAAACATCTCCATAATATGATTAAGGAATGTGTTAGGAGTGACGAGATGGCGCAATATGTTAGGAATCGCGTTGCTGTAGCGAAACAGGCATAACCGCCTGCTCTAACTTGAAATTAGTACAAGCCAGGACATAACCTACATAGATTTTAGTTGATTGATTTGGATTCCTCTGGACTCTCTGAATTTGTAGCTTATGAATTTTGGATTTTGGTTACTTAGATTTTGGTTTTTTGGATTATACACTTTGGTCTTCTAGCTTTTGGATTCTTCCTCTTTGGCTTTTCAGCTTTTGGATTTCTAGTACTACGGTTCTCTAGCTTTCGATTTTGGCATTTTGGCCTTTTGTCTTTGGATATGGCTCTCTTGTATTTTGGTTTTTGGATGTTGGTTTTTAGGTTTTTGATTTCAGATAACCAAGTCTGCCTACCCATGTACATAATCCAGTGAGATTCCTAAGCAAGCTCTTTGTGGTCGATAAACCGTCCACCCGCTAGCTAATAAATTGTAATAAAAAATGGCTATGTCGGCTCACTTACGTATGGGATGAGGACGTAATCTCTAGGCATGCTCTGTGCCTGACTATAAACGGTTAGGCTTTCTTCTGGATTTATAAAAAAATAGAGCTTTTCAGACTTTAATAAACTTACTTCGCTTGTATGGACTATGCTCGTGAAGTATGAAATCGGAATTTGGATTTTATAATTTTTAGTACTTGGTGAGTATGGATTGTTCCCATCAAGTATAAAACTCTTACGTCCCCTCTCCAAGTATGGACTATGCTTGGGAAGGGTCGAGACGTCTTGTCGGGACTTGGCAAGATTGCTTGGCTAAGGCTTAGGTATAGACTATACACGATTGGATGTGAGTTGTTTTGTAAGGACTAGGCATAACAATCCATCTGGTTTTTTTGCAGGTATAGATTATGCTTACTCAGTTTAGGCTTAACAAGGTTGCGGATTTGTCAGATTGCTTTGGTTTTCTAGCTTTCGGTTATTGGATTTCTATTCGTACTTATCTCAGATTATGTTTTCTGGATTCGCGGATTTCTGGATCACACAAAACATGTCTTCCACAGAAAGACATGTTTTGGTGGGAAAGCGTTGACACCCCTTTTTAAATGGTAGTCATGCTTTGGATTTTTTGCTATTGGAGTGCCCAGGACTTGAGTACAGACTTAGGAAAACTCAGAGCGATTTGGACGAAGTTGCGGAATTCTTGAGAAACTTGGATTTTTTGGTTAAGCGCTTCGGGATTGTTGCGTATCCCTGAAGCACATCAGGGATTGGTACAAATCACAGAGGTCCATAAATTAGTGAAAATTCACTAAGTATTCGAGGATCGGTATAAACTTTTTATATCCTAGGATCAATATAAATTTTCATGTCTCGGGATTGGTATTAAGGATGGCATGGTATTTCATATCCCGGGTTCGGTCTTCGGATTTCATATCCCTAAAAATGGCTTTTGCATGGTGTGATTTTCACTAAGGCATAGAGGATCGGTATTTGCTCTTCGTCCTCTAGATCGGTGCAATTCCAATAAGGTTTTGAGGGTTGGTGAAGGCTAATTCATATCCCTCGATATGAAGTTTGATTGGCTATTGAATTGGAATGCTTCAAAATAAAGAAATGGAATTGGCTATGGCATGGGGGATTCGTAACGATCCCGATGACGATATTTTGTGCTTCGATCCCACTCTCCCCTCTACCTAAAAATAGCCCTATGCTGGGTTGATTTCGGGATATTTTTGGCTGGCAGGGCACTTTGGAGCCTGGAGATATCTTTAATGGCTTCCCCCATGGCTTCAATGACTTTGGAACCATCTTTAGACTCGTGAAATCCTTCTTGGATTTAAACTGGAAATATTGGCACTTGGCTTGCAATTTCGACTCTTTTGGACATTGAAGCATCATCTTGGACTTTTGGACATTGGAGAGGACTTGTTGGCTCTAAGCATGGACTTTGCTATTGCCAGCACTTAACGTTGTAATCAACAAGATTGTACTTATAAGGATACATTATAAATATATGAAGTTACATTGATGTAACACCCCGTAATTTTAACAACACTAAATATGATAAATTAAAGAATAATTAAATAAATATTTAGAATTAAGGGAAACGGACTATACCATTGTGTTTGTCTCCAAATTCTGGTCAAAATAGACACCTGCTTTGCGTAAAACGGACAACGTATGAAGAAGTTATTAAGGTTTAAAGTTTGTATACATATAAGCCAGTTATATATGAATAAAATAAGTTCTAGAATTCAGAACAGTTCAAAAACCAAGCCGTACGAGGGAGCGGGAAAAATCCCGCCCATAGGTGTCGACCCCATGGGTTGACACCATCAAGGGGGTGTCGACTCCTAGGTCGACACACCAAGGGGAGGGGTCGACCCCCTCACCGTAAATCTGGGCATATTATTCTGTTTGAATGTGGACCCCTTTCTTTGCTTGATTCGTTGGCTTTAGGGTATAAATAAGACCCAATTTCTCTTGTTTTTACACACCAAAAACAATGGAGAACTTGATGCTACCTCTGCGCAGATTAAATTAAGCCTTTTCTTCTTGAACAATCAAGTAATTCAAGTTTAGAGATCTGTGATTCAATATCTGCAATCCCTCTTCTATTTCTTAGATCCAATCACGGTGAGTCTACATTATTTTTAGATCTAAATACTTAAAAGTTAATCTTGACATGACTATAACTTGGATCTAAGCCTGTGGCTATTTGAATCATATCATATCTGCTATAACCTGTGTATCCAAGTTTTTCTGACATGACTATGAACTAGATCTAAGCTTATGCCTATTTATCATGTCAGATCCGCCATTGTTTGTTGATCTAATTCATTGTTTAGTTCTCATTGTGCCTTTTTATGATGTCCCTATTATGTTAGAACCAGTTCTACTATCACATATTCATCAGATTTGTTCTTATATACCTATCTTGTCATTATGCTCAACTTTATCACTATATGTTTATTAGTTGTCATACCTATTTCTACCATTATATGTTAATCTTGTTTATTATGTTCATTTCTGTTCTCTTCCCTTCTTCTTTTCCCTTTTTATTTCTATAGCCAGGCTACCTTTGAGCCTAGGCATGCCACTGAAATATGAGAACATGTGGAATTATGAATGAGGGGAAAACGTTAAAATTAGGGCATAACTTGTATTGGGAAATTTGGGCATAACTTGAATGTAATACATGAATGTGGATTTGGGCATAAACCAAAATTGTGATTAAATACCTTATTTTGAGGCATATGGTTCATTATGAACATGACTTAGGAAAGGGGCATGAAAACCTATAATGACATAGGAATAATTGGTTAATAATGGAAATGCCTGGAATTACAGTAATTAAAAACTGTAACCGCACTTAGACACAAAGTTAGATTACACTTGTGGTGGAAGTCTACCTGAAACCGATCGGCATATCCAGCAACCACAAGTGGTGAATTTAATGTGAGGGGTCTAAGTGCATAAACACGAAATGTGCTATGACACGAGGTTAAGCCTAACTTGTGGAAGAAGTCTGCCCGGAACCAACCAGCATATCCATCATCCATAAGTTGTAGCCTTAATGTGGGAGGCCTAGAAAATTATAACCATTAATGAATATGGTAATAAAATTGAATACTTAACCGAGTTGAATCCATAGGGATTGTATATGTTAACTTGAGTAGGGGTTAAGTAAAATTGTATGAAACAGTGGGAGGGTTAAGTATATCTTGGTTTGGTGGGTAATATTTATATATAGGCCCACAAACTTAACCTGTGGGGTTATGCAATCTTTTTACTCTGGTATGGCATAACCTGTGGAAAACCTAGTAGTGGGGATGCAAGCGTAGTGGGAAGCTTGTATCATCTTGAGTGTGGGACCCGTTTCAGTCAGTAACCCATATATAGGTATCAAACAAGTACACTGAATGTTGGGCTGATTGAAAGAGATCCAATGTGGGGGATGGTGTGGGCGGCGCATTCCAATGGGGTCATGTGTGTGCATGGGTCTGGCAGAGGAGGTTTAGACGCCGTGACACCGTAAATATTGTGTTGTGCATCCTGAAAACGAAGGGTTGCCACTTTAGGAAGTGATACATCCTAATGTGGGGCCAACACAGGGTATATACGGAGTGGGAAGCTGATCAATTGGGGTAGTAATTAGGGTACATCTAGACTCCAGTATGTTTAGGAGCCCGTTATTATCCTTAGGGGTAACTCTGGTATGTTCGGCCGCCTGTTATTGTATGGGGGTAAAACCTCTCACTAGATGTACGCCTAAGTCTACCATCTTACAGTTGTTGGGATCATCCCGTTCATACGATACTAGTATTGGTGTAGAGAAAGAGGAAGTACTAGAGAAGCGCAATATATTCTATCATGTTTATCCTGTTTACCTTGTCATACCTGCCTTATTGTGTTATTATCTATCTCTCCAGTTTATATGCACTGGACTAACCAGACTTTATGTTTCACCCATTTTGTTTCCTCTTCTTTCTCTTCCGTTTCCCCCCTCCAAGGTTCTCAGGGTGGGAATACTCAAGCTTGATCAGGATTCTGCTTTCATCTTGCTTGTTGCTGCTTATATGTACTGCTTGATTTCGTATCTCTCTATTATGGCTATGTTTTGGGGATTATGCTTCTTTTATTATTGTACTCTAATGATTTAAGTACAAGACAGAAGTTTTAAAAATTGATGTACTGGGTTTTGTGCATTTCAGACATGTGATGTAACCATGTTTTGAACTACGATGTTTTTTGCTTAATAAAATTTTTAAATTCCACTGCTATTTATTATCTGTCTTATAATGTTTCTATTTCCGTTTACCTATAACGCTTCACGAAACTTAATGCATTCTCTTAATGAGTGACGTTAACGGATGTGGGGTGTCACACTTGGTATCAAAGTTGAGGGTTACCAGATCGGATAAAAGATTTTGAAAATTATTTTCAAAAAGGTTTTAATAGAAAGAATTTTCAAAAGAAAAGTCTATTTTGGAAAACATATTCCCCAAAGCCATATGTAATATTTTTCGATTCTCTGTTTGTATCCCTTTTCCTTTTCTTTTCAGCATGTCTAAGGAACCTTATATTCCTAAGGGCGTTACGATACCAGGCTGGTTCCATAGGTATCTAGAGGCCACAGAGCCCACCGGTGGCCAAGCGGACGTTCCTCCCCCAGTTACACCTGTCGTTCCTCATCCTCCTCCGTGAGCAGATAATTTCTCTAAAATCTGCAAAGATTTATGTGTTATGGACGAGGAACCGAAACTTTTGTAGAGGCAAGGAATTGGTTTAAATAGATGGAGGATTTTTTTGGAGTTTTCAAAGTGGAAGATCGTAGGAAGATTCAGTTAGCTGCTTGGCTACTGAAAGATGAGGCTTCATTCTGGTGGGAAGTGATGCAAGCAGGGCGTCGAGTGGAGACTTGGGATGATTTTCGACAAAGGTTTGAAATGAAGTTTCTTTCTCAAGCTGAGAAAACCATGCAAATGGAAAGGTTTCTAGCACTCAAGCAAGGAGGCATGACTTTTAAAGAGTTTGTTAACACATTCAACCAACTAGCAAGGTTTTGGTTGGAGCTAGTGGATACCCTGCATAAGAAAGCTTTGCGGTTTGCTAAAGGATTGAATGAACCCCCTCCATGGGTTAGCTATGTCCCATATTCCGATGGGAGCAACTTTTGAAAGGCTCGTTGATATGGCATTGATGCATGAGGAAGATAAAGCTGAAAAGAAAGAAGCTAAGGTGGAGGAAACACAAAACAAGAAAGTGTGGCCCAAGAAAGTACAACAACAACAACAAAAGAAGGGCGGAAAGAACGACTAGGCTAAGGATAAGAGGAAGTGCCATAATTGCGGACGCGAGGGTCGTTTGATCAAGGACTGCAAAAGAAGGAAGAATGCTTGTTTCAGTTGTGGAGAGGTCGGACACTTTTCCAAGGAGTTCCTGAAGAAGCAAGGACAAGGTCAAAGGGAAGGAGCTTCTGGAGGGCAGGTGCATGCTTTCGTGACCAGTGCTCTAGATAGAGGTAGGAAAGTTTCTGTGGAAGGTTTGATTTATCTTTCCAATCATCCTATTAGAACTCTCTTTGATTTTGGCGCTTCGAATTCTTTCATATCTAATTCTGTGGTTGAGTCTCTGCACCTTAATACTCGTATGGTAGTGGATCTCGTTGTTGTCTCAAACCCCATTGGGGGTACGGCTCACCTACCCATGATTTGTCGGTGTTTGAGAATATATGTGTTAGGCGTCGAGTCTGAGTGCGACGCATATGTCCTTGGTTTCATGGGCTATGGTTTGATTCTAGGGATGGATTGGCTATCCATGTATGGTGCCATTCTTGATTGTTAGAGGAGGGTCGTTAGAATTTTGACCTGCCATGGGAGGACCCTCGAGATTTCTTGTGACCCAAATGCGTCTATCATGCTTAGTTTCCTAGATTCACTTGATACATCTATCGATGATCTGCGATCTGTACCAGTAGTCCGTGAGTATCCTGTTTTTTTTAGGAGGTTCGGGGCTTACCTCCGAGTCGCAAGATCGATTTTCATATATACTTGGTGGACAATGCAAAGCCAGCTGCACTGCCTATGCGCCACATGGCTCCAAGGGAAAGAAGGGAGCTCAGCAAGCAAGTAAGGGAGCTACTTGAGAAAGGGCTTATTAGGCGAAGCATATTTGAATGGGGTGCTCCAGTGGTACTCGCAACTAAGGCGGATGGTTCGCTTCGCTTATGTGTAGACTATAGAGAGTTGGACAAACTCATCAAAAAGAATAGGCACCCACTCCCGAGGATAGATGATTTGTTTGACCAGCTTGTTGGTGCATCAGTTTTTATCTCAGTTAGACTTGGCCATGGGGTTCCATCAATTGAGGGTGGCTGAGGACAGTATAGACAAGACCACTTTTAGGACTCTACATGGTTTCTTTGAATGGCTCGTGATGCCTTTTGGGTTGACAAATTCACCCACCTATTTTGCTGATCTAATGAGTAGGGTGTTTCAGGAGTTTCTAAATAAGTTCGTTGTAGTTTTTGTTGATGACATCTTAATTTTCTCAAAGAGCGAGGAAGAGCATGCCCAACATTTGAGAGAGTTTTTGAAAACTCTCTGTGCGCACCAGCTTAAGGCAAAGTCCATCTGCTTGAAGTGCTAGAAGTATTGCTTGGCTTTGATTCTACCTATTTATGGCGTTCTCCGTTGGGGATTACGGCTTTAAAATTTTGTACTCTGAAGGCTTTTGTACAAGACTGATATTTATGTACTTGAATTTCGGTACTGTGGTTTTGAAAGATGTAACCAAACTTATTTATTATTCCGCTGCAATAAAGTTATAAAAATTTTCAAGTACTACTTTAAGTATCTATCATGTAAGATTCTATTCTGTTTACTTATAACGTTTCACCGAAGTTAGGGCATTCCCTTTGTGAGTGACCTTAACGGAGGTGGGGTGTTACACAATTTGGGAGACCCAAGACAAGATTCGCGCTTCATACACTTTTCTTTTGAAGTGTATGTTCTTAACTTCCTTTCCAAAGCTTTTATTCATGCTTGGTTCTATCAAGTAAGTATATCCTATCGATTGAATCTTCGACCTTTAGGTAGGAATCCCATGAATGTAAACATGTGTTTGAGAGATGTTATGTTTGATGGATGCAAGTAGATGCAAGTGTTTGATAGTGGTTGATCGTGGATGCATATACACACACATTAGACACTAGATCAGCTCAATCACTCCCATACTGCATATGGACGTGTGTGCACTTTTCTTCTTTTAACGGATGAAAGTGAGTGTATTATCCTATGGATGTTGCATTTGGATGAATTATTGTGCACACATATAGAACTTACTTAATATAATAGGATTATTTGCGTACATGTTGGATTCATGACACTAACATACATTGCATTAAGGAGGTCAATTGAATCAGTAGACCACCCGATATTTTGCATTAGTATAGGGACATATACACACACCTTTGCATATGTTCATATAAGCATTGTTAATCTTTTAAGGACATTGGATGCCTGTGATTAGTGGATGAATAGATGGGTGATGGATGTCAGGATATACATTCTTCTTAACTTAGAGATTTCGGGGATGAAATCCTATGAGTAGGGGAGAATGTAACACCCCGTAATTTTAACAACACTAAAGATGGTAAATTAAAGAATAATTAAATAAATTTTTATAATTCAGGGAAACGGACTGCGCCATTGTGTTCGTCTCAGAATTCTGGTCAAAATAGACACCTGGTTTGCGTAAAACGGACACCGTATGAAGAAGTTATTAAGGTTTAAAGTTTGCATGCATATAAGCCAGTTATATAAGAATAAAATAAGTTCCAGAATTCAAAACAATTCAAAAACCGGGCAGTAGGAGGGAGCGGGAAAAATCCTGCCCATGGGTGTCGACCCATGGGTTGACCCCATCAAGGGGGTGTCGACCCCTGGGTTGACACACCAAGGGGGATCGACCCCCTCACCGCAGATCTGGGAAGATTCTTCGTTTTGAATGTGGACCCCTTTCTTGGCTTGGTTCGTTGGCTTTAAGCTATAAATAAGACACCATTTCTCTTATTTTTACACACCAAAAACAATGGAGAACTAGATGCTGCCTCTGCCCAGATAAAATTAAGCCTTTTCTTCTTCAACAATCAAGTCATTTGAGTTTAGATATCTGTGATTCAATATCTGCAATCCCTCTTTTATTTCTTAGATCCAATCACTGTGAGTCTACATTATTTTTAGATCTAATTACTTAAAATTTAATCTTGACGTGACTATAACTGGATCTAAGCCTATGACTATTTGAATCATATCAGATATGCTATAACCTATGTATCCAAGTTATTCTGACATGACTATGAACTAGATCTAAGCCTATACTTATTATCATGTCAGATCTGCCATTGTTTGTTGATCTAATTCATTGTTTCGATCTCATCATGCCTGTTTATGATGTCCCTATTATGTTAGACCAGTTCTACTATCACATATTCATCGGATTTGTTCCTATATACCTATCTTGTCATTATTCCCAACTTTATCACTGTAAGTTTATTAGTTGCTATACCTATTTCTGCCGTTATATGTCAATCTTGTTTATTATGTTCATTTTTGTCCTCTCCCTTGTTCTTTTCCATTTTTATAACCAGGCTACCTTCGAGCCTAGGCTTGCCGGTGAAATATGCGGACACATGGAATTGGGAACGAGGGGAAAAGGTTAAAATTGGGGCATAACTTATACTGGAAAATTTGGGCATAACTTAGAATGTAATACATGAATGTGGATTTGAGCATAAACCAAAATTGTGATTAAAGACCTTAATTTATTGCATGTGGTTCATTATGAACATGACTTGGGAAAGGGGTATTAAAACCTATAATGAATAGGAATAATTGGTTAATAATAGAAATGCCTAGAATTACAGTAATTAGAAACTGTAACTGCGCTTAGACACGAGGTTAGATTACATTTGTGGTGGAAGTCTGCCCAGAACCGACCGGCATATCCAGCAACCACAAGTAGTGAATATAATGTGAGGGGTCTAAGTGCATAAACACGATACGTGCTAAGACACGAAGTTAAGCCCGACTTGTGGAAGAAGTCTGCCCGGAACCAGCCAGCATATCCAGTATCCACAAGTTGTTGGCTTAATGTGGGAGGTCCAGCACATTATAACCATAAATGAATGTGGTAATAAACTTGAATACTTAACCTAGTTGAATCCATAGGGATTGTATAAGTTAACTTGAGTAGGGGTTAAGTAAAATTGTATGAAACAGTGGGAGGGTTAAGTATATCTTGGATTGGTGGGTAATATTTATATATATGACCACAAACTTAACCTATGGAGTTATGCAATCTTTTTACTCTGTTATGGTATAACCTATGGAAAACCTAGTAGTGGGGATGCAAGTGTAGGGGAAAGCTTGTATCATCTTGAGTGTAGGACCCGTTTCAGTCAGTAACCCATATATAGGTATCAAATGAGTACTACGAACTAGGTCGGAGTCGGGGCATGCTTAATGGGCTGATTGTAAGAGATCCAAATGTGAGGGATAGTGTGGGCGGCACATTCCGATGGTGTAATGTGCGTGCATGGGTCCGGCAGAGAAGGTTTAGACACCGTGATACCTGCAAATATGGTTGTGCACATCCTGAAAACGAAGGGTTGCCACTTTAGGAAGTGATACATCCAACTGTGGGACCAACACAGGGTATATATGGAGTAGGGAGCCGATTGATTGGGGTGGTAATTAGGGTACATCTAGACTCCGGTACGTTTAGGAACCCGTTATTATCCTTAGGGGTAACTCCGGTATGTTGGGCTACCTGTTATTGTATAGGGTAAAACCTCTCACTAGAAATATGCCTAAGTCTACCATCTTACAGTTGTTGGGATCATCCTGTTCATACGACACTAGTATTGGTGCAGAGAAAGAGGAAGTACTAGAGAAGTGCACTATATTCTTTCATGTTTATCATGTTTACCTTGTCATACCTGCCTTATTGTGCTATTATCTATCTCTCCATTTCATATGCCTATCATGATACTTTTACTTATTTATATGCTAAAAGTAACTGGACTTGCCAAACTTTATCTCTGACCCATTTTGTTTCCTCTTCTTTCTCTTTCGTTTCCCCCCAGGTTGTCAGGGTGGGAATATTCAAGCTTGATCAAGATTCCGTATTCATCTTGCTTGGAGCTGCTTAGATGTACTGCTTGATTTCGTATCTCTCTACTATGGCTATGTTTTGGGTATTATGCTTCTTTTATTATTGTACTCTGATGATTTAAGTACAAGACAAAAGTTTTAAAAATTGATATACTGGGCTTTGTGCATTTTAGACATATGATGTTACCATGTTCTGAACTATGATGTTTTCTGCTTAATAAATTTTTTAAATTCAGCTGCTATTTATTATCTATCTTGTAATGATTTTGTTTCTGTTTACCTATAACGCTTCACGAAACTTAATGCATTCTCTTAATGAGTGACATTAACGGATGTGGAGTGTCACAATTGAAGTGGACATAGGCATACTTGCTAAATCATTATAAATCTCCGACATTATTTACTTTTTCTGAGTTTTGTAACTGGATTATCTGGATACTTTGCATTCGGGTGTTGGCGTTGGGTTGACTAATAGTCAATGTCAACATTGATATTTTAAAACGAACACCATATTCATATTAATAAATTTAATATAATTTAAAAGTTGTTGATTCAATCAATAAATTTTTCTCATTCAAGTATAAAGTTAAATAAGTCATGCAATATAAATAATAATAACAAAATTAATATATTATTCATTTGTCTCGATAAATTATCATACATTAAAAGGGGAAAATAGCTTCAAATACCTCTTTTTTATCATATTCACAATTATTTACTGAACCTCCTCGCTTCTTTCAGTATATTTTATATTTAAATCTATATGCCTAAATTTTTTATGAAATGTTAATTTCAAATTATTTAAATAATCATAGTGAATATTATGTTTATTTTTCTTTTGGCAAGGCCAGCTGGTTTTTATAGTGGCTGCAACCACTTTCATTATAACAAAAAAATGAATACATGAGAAAAAGGAGCTAGACAATTTGTTTAGCTGCTATAGACTGGTTTGAAGAGCCATGACACTAATACAGGGAACAAGAGTGAAGTAAAATGCTATATCTATTAAAGGATGACTCATAATTAATCCCCAACATAGGAAGGACTACTAAAGCCATCACTTAAATCCTATAACATTGACGTACTCGGTGAAGAGTACGACAAGGTTAAAACAAAGCAAGGGTTGGGACTACAAAATTCGTGTTCCCTGTCCCATAAAGTATCATAGAATAGAGACATGTTCATATCACCTAGCGCACGTTCCTCAATGAGCTCAAAAACATTACCTACAACTTTGTATGTCAGTCTTCTAAAATCATCTTCCAAGTCAGTTACGTATTTATAATACATGTTTTCAGATGAATCGTATCTCATTCCAGAACTAATATGGGTTCAAAAGTGGTCTCCAGAACAGAAATCCAATAGATACCATCATCCCCAACTGAAGAACTATCATCATCTTCCAAACCTTCATTATCACTAGGTGTAGTCATCTCCTGAATAGGGTCCTACATAACAATCGTAGGTGCAACTTTCTGAACCCACTTCACGACATGAGGTCATGGAAGCGGAGCTTGCTCAGGAGGGGAACATGAGCTGGGGTAGAGGTTATGGGCGTCCAAGTACAGTAATCATGTAAATGTCCAAAAGAATGACACTTAGTGCATATGTCGGGAGTCCATCCATAGCATACTCTCACCTCAACTACATAGTCATCCGCTGTACTAACTTTAATTGTCTCCAGAAGCGGTTTATCATAGGTTATTTCAGTTAGGGCCTTGGTATAAAGCAATTTGTCTCTGGTCGCTATGTTAGCATAAAAGCATCTTAGCTTTCCAATATAATTGGATAACCAATTAAAACCTATCAATGATTGTAAGATACAGGTGATATGAGAGAAATAAGTTCATACCGAGATAGAAAGGACATGTTCTCTGGCTCGATCAATAGATGGAATCCATGATGTAATAATGAAAGGCTTCCCCCTAATTATAGTAGGCTCTGAGCTGAGCACTTGGAGGCACTCTTCCGGAAGAGAGAATTTCATGAAAAACATCGAGCGATCTATATGAACTTGAAGACCACCCTACAACTGCCACGCTTTACCACAATGCTCTTGACAACCATATACGAGGAGGACTATCAAGGAAGAATCCAACTATGCAATCTAACCAGAAATCAGCTCCTGCTTTTATCAGATCTGAAGGAAAAGAACTACTTTCTTTAAATATTGTTTGCTCAAAGAAAACTGGCTCATAAGTTCCCATGCTACACGGTGTCTTCTCAAAATGCGATGTCCACTTGCATGCATTATTTTCCTCTTTCTCAGATTCCCTACAAAGCATACCACCCCTAACATCACATTAGTGTTAGAGGAAATAAATTTGGGGATAAAATCTGAAATATTTTTTGTAGCAGTTGTATCTATGATTGATACTTGAATAGTGCTGGCCTGATTTGTTAATACAAGAGTATTACATTTCATTGAGCTTGAATTTGAATGCACCGATGCATTCATATGAGTATACTGGTAGTATTTAACAATCTTTTATGGGGCAGACTTATCGAGGATGTAGGACCTGCAAGGATCATCTTATTTTGCAAAGTGTTGGGAGTTTCCTGACATTTTGACCAGGCAAGGAGCCCATAACATTGGCTAGCAAGGTTGTCATAATCCTTATCAACATTCATAATTTACACATTTGCACCTACTGTTGCTTGAGTATGCAATTCTACATTCTCACAAGGGTTCAAAGCAGCTACATCACCTATTTATCCTAACAACCATGAACCAAGGAGACATCTAAATAGCCATTTTCCTTCAATGGTATGCCAGTTTCAACCCATCAAGTCTCATTCTCAGAAACTTCTAAAAGAGGTAACACAGAGAAACGTGAGGAGGGAAGAATTGCATAAGTAACACCATAGCTACTCGCAAGAAATTTAGTTTTCCTAATGTCAACTAGAATTTCCGTTAGGGGATTGGGAGATACTGCGATTTGTTGTGCAGCCAGAGCTAGATTTGGTGACTTCAATAAGGGCGAGGCAACAATCTCAGGTTCAAAAGCATTGTCATTTGGTTTTGCAAGAAGCACAACATTCAATAGTTGAGCAATGGCGTTGGGAATAGAACGTGGTGCAGAGAAGGGCCCCCCCTCCGACCTTGTTTCAGAGGTAGAGGCGAACGATGCGAACTTCTTCTTCTTATGAGCCATCAACGTCGAGAGAGGGAAGCGATTAGAGAGTAGGAGGACCCGGAAGATGGGAAATCGCCAGATCCAGTTTATCGCAAGAGGACATTTTAACGGCGGAGTGTGTGTGTGTATATATATATATATTAAGTCTATTTTTTTAAAAGGTCTTAATTAAATTTGTAAGATATATTTGTTAATCAAGTTAAATTTAACTTTTTATTGTTATTAATATACATAATTTATGTTTTGTGATTTATACATCTTTATAATTGGACGGAAAATAATGTTTCCTTATTATGTGCATGTATCTGTATAAATTTCTTCTCAATTCTTTCTAATATAAGTCCATATTATAAATTAATTTCATAAATTTAAATTTAACGTAATTAAACAAATTTCATCAAATACTTTTTGTTAATTCATCTAATAAATCACTAGTATGCGTCATATTCAACATGCATAATATATTAATACTAAGAAAAGTTATTTCATTTTTCAAAAACTAATGAACAAAGATAATAATTTTTATTTTTAGTTTATATATTTCACTAAAATTTATCATACATTACATAACAAAGTTCTCCTTTTATCAATAAAATGATTTATAATAATTTTAGTAATATTGTAGTATGCAACGCACCGGTTACACACTAGTATAAACTAATAACATGTGTTAATTTATAACTGAATAAATAAATTTGCAAAAGCATACGTAAATCTATATAAATTTACCATCAATAATGCATATAATTGAATTTTTTTAAATAAAATGCTTCGAAATTGAAAACTTTTAGTTAACTGTTACAAACGGTTGTGGTAACAATATAAGTACTTATAATCGTCATAATGGTTATGGTAATAATTGGTGGTGATAACGACGGTTACTTCTACCTTAACTCCCCAAATATAAATTAATTAACCTGTTGAATGTAGATGTAACACCTCGTATTTTTTGATTATTTAAATTATTGAATTTAGTATGATTTGTTTGAATCTTTTATGTAATTTTATGATGTAAACTCAATAAAATGGTTTAAGTAACGGAACAAGTTATTCTGGCAATAATAACTTGTCTTGATTGCTTTGCCAAAAAAAACTTGTCTTGATTGCAAATAAATTTATAATTTAGTTATACTAATAAACATTGGAAGTTGCAATTTAATATTGAAATATTTGAATGAAAAGGATTCGATTAATTTATAACTAAAATCCAAAATGAGTTTGGTTAATAATCAAATTTGGAATTTTATATAAATGAAATTGATTTACAAAGTTAATTTGAATTCTAATTTGATTTGAATCATGTTAACGAACTTTAAAAGTGAATTGAAAAGTTAACAAAGAAAAGCTGAATATTTTAATATATTAACGAACTTGTTAAAATAGTCATTTTGTAAACGATCTAGGAATTTGATGAAATCACTTCCGTTGGATCTAGAATTATAAATTTATGTAGGACTTCTAGTTTCGTGTCAAATTGAGTTGTTATGTGATCATGCACGGTATAAGCATTCATTGGTTAATGATTTTAGATTTAAATAGGCATTTTTCAAATGATTTCGGATTTCGACGAAACCAATTTTATAAAATTCATAATGGTAAATTGTTACAAGATTACAAATTTCATAGCGGTTGAACTTACCATTTGGTCGTGCGATGCTAAAATGCATTGAACCTGATATAAATAAATTAAATTGATTTATCTTGATTTTGAATGATATCTTTTGAATAGGCCGTGACATCTGTTTCACTGGATTCGAAAACATTACTTTTGATATATAGATTATTCTAGTTTTGTTCAAGATTGTAAAGTGAGATTTTTGGGCCTCAACAACCATTTGGACCCAATTCAACTTAGAATGTAATTATATTTTATAACCTAACTCTTTGATATCTCAAAGTTCAGCCCACTGTATTGTCTAACGTAATCCTAGCAGCATCCACTTCTCATTTTGGTACGTACTGGGAAATTTCCGACTTTTATTCCTCAATAGCAAACAAACTCAAATCCAAATTTGACTTGAAAATCAAAATGCTCAGAAAAATTCAAAAAAAAAAAAGAATTTGGAAGATCTCGACGATATGGATGTGTGTCTAATATTTGTTTTTGGAAATGATGCCCGACTCTGATCAAAATTATTGGTCATAGCGGGAAAAATGTGGATCTAGGGTTTAGATTAGGATTTTCTGCTTTCAAAGATGATCAATGATATTAACTTTTAGGTATTATAGGGGAGGTCTAGAGGGGGTTGTAGGTGGTTTCAATTCACTTGCAGTTGATCCGGGTGTCAAAATTTGGCCAGTGATGGGTGCACTTATCGGTTTGGGCATAGCGAACATGGAGCACCGAAGTTGGTGTTTCAGGCGGCGATGGGTGCGGCAGGCCAAAGGGAGGCCGGCGATGGTGGTGTTGTTATTTCTGGTGATCAGAGATGTGTGAATTGGCTGGTCAAAGGGCGGGTATTTTGCATGAAGATGGTTTCGGCTGTAACGTGGTGAGTGGGAAGAAGGGGATGGTGACGTCTCAACGGGTGATAGTGTGAGACTAGTTTAATTATTTTATAAATTTTTGAAATTCCAATGTTAAAACACATATAACTTGCTCATATGAACTTGTGTTTACTCACGATTTGTTTCATTGGAATCGTATTGAAATTCCAGACGATATGGTGCTTTTGGTTGGATTTGGACACAACTAAATTTTGGGCCTCCATTTGGATTTCAACGCTTTCGAAATTAAAGTTGAGTGATTAAACCCACTTACACTTAATTAAAATATTCAATTGTTGGTTAAATAAAATCATGTTACGGTATGATTCTATTTATTATTGTTTGGTAGTTAAAATTGCATTTTATGTTGAATGACGTCAATGATGTAATTTAATTTGACTGTTAGTTTGAATTTTACAGTTTAGTTAATTTTAACCATTAATTACTAGTTTAAACGCGACACTTGACTACTAGTAAATTGATGTGATATTGAACTGTATGGATCTATTGACATTGATGGATGCCTTGGATTAATATGTTCGATATATTGCGACACCCCACATCCCTTAATGTCACCCATATGAGGATGCATTAAGTTCTGTGAAGCGCAATAGATATAAAGTAATAAACACAGAGACTAAAATTCACAAGACAGAATGTAAAACACAAGGGAAACATTTTAAAACATTTATTATTATTGAATCAGTCACAACATTTCATTTTCATTAAACAAACTGCCTCATGGAAATTAAAATGGCCTATATGCATTATAAAAATTATGAAGTTAGTTTTTGATTGAATTTTCTAATATATATTTTTTGAAACAAATATAATCTATATTCTATAAATTTTTATTAAGTTAAATAGCAATTTACATTTATTTACTTATATTTGCACATGTTTTTGTTTAAAATTAAGAATGTACTAATTATAGTTAAACCGAGTGTTAGTTTTTCATTTAATTATTGTTTTTACATTCATAAAAACATTACGAGCGAGTTACATGTGCTATTTTAGAATTGACCGCTATATCCTACTATTTACTCGGTTTATACCAGCTATGACTTTTTGGACCTCTACTACATTGGATCCGCTAAGTGCTTTATAACTACACAGGAGGCAACAAAGATGGCTAGAGTTTTTGCATCTTATGAGTATGTTATAGAGTACCCACTAGGAAAGGGAAATAAGGTTGCAGATGCTCTTAGCTAGGAAACATCCGGAGGTGGTGTTAGAAATGTTGGATGAATGGAAATGCATAGAGGCATAGTGAAATCAAGGTTGATGGCTAGTTCGAGCTAAAGTATTGCCATGATAATGTTTGGAAGTTTGATCAATTCAAATTGAACAAATTGCTTCTAAGAAAGGGAAGATCCAATAATCGCTGAAAGGACAAGAAGGCATAAAGAAGGAACTGAGATTCATGATTAAAGGATTTTAGTCTCGACTACAAGATATTGTTGAGGAAGAAAGGGTGTAACAACCTGGATTTTTCAGCCATTTGAATTCGAATATTTAAACTTGTCTTATATATTTTATTTGGAATATTTATGGACTATTAATATTGAATTCAGTCATTAAAAGACAATTTAATGTTTATATTTATATTTAATTTAAAATGAGCTCGTAACGGCATGGTAGTTCATTATATTGAGTTTTGAACTTCAATTGGTTATACAAAATCCGTTTTAAGTCGGAATTTTGTGGAACAAGAAACCTTGGGATCATATTGATTATCAGTTTCTAATGTAAAGGAAAAATCGAGTTTTCAGCTTATATGTTGTAAGTTATGTCCAAATCAAAATTTAAAATAAGCACTATGAATTTCGTTAATAAATTATAACATATAATTAATAAATTTAAAGGGAATTTCTTTGTATTTCGAATATCGTTAATCTCGAAAATGTTAATATTGAGTTATAATTTAACATTTATTAAATCTGAAGTGATATGTTGTTTGAAAATATATGACGATAATAATTTATTGTTAATTATTTAATTGTTTTATTTTTAATGATATTACATAGGCGTTAGAAATACCTGTTTTTCAAACGACCTCTATTTTCGACGAAACAAATTTTATTGGGATACGTATGATTAATTATTGATAGATTTCCAGTTTGGAACCAATTGAAGTTATTTTGTCGGTAGATGAAACACCCTACCTCCGTTAAGGTCGCTCACAAAGGGAATGCATTAACTTTGGTGAAGTATTTTAGGTAAAAGGCACTGATAATTTACAAGACAAATATATAAGCAGCGGAAAATTGAAATCATTTCATAAATAGCATGGTTCAGTCAAAAAATTACAAGCATTGTCTCAAAACTCAACTTCTAAATTATTACAATAAAACATCTGTCTTGATTTAAAACTCCAAGTATATAAAGAAGCATAAAACAACAGCATATACCCCCAATAAAAGTGTAACCACAGCCATAGCCCAAGAGAAGAGAATCCAAGCAATACATCTACCCTCTTCAAGATGGAAAAGGTCTGCAATAAGCGGAAGTATTCCCTCCATGCGGACCTTGGGGGGAGGGGGGAACGGAAGAAAAGAAGGCAAAAGAAAACGGGTCAGACATAAGTCTGGTAAGTTCAGTGATTAATCAGCATATAAACAGGTAAAAGGATCATGACATGAATTAACTGAACATAGGACAATACCATAGAAATAAGTTAACATAAGATAAGGCAAGATAAACTGAATATACTATCGCACTCATTCCCATTTCTTTGCACTTACTAACGAATGTTTCAACTACCATCATGTGTTCATAACAAAGTGATCCCTTTTTCGATCGGCTTCTACTCGCATGCACTTATTAGTTGTATCATTCAGCCCCGCTTGATTGTAGATACCTCTGCTGGTCCTACCATAGGGTGTATCAATTCCTATGGTGGCAACCAAGACACAAATTCTAGATGCACAGTGTATACTACTGATGCCCAGTGCATGCTTTTCCCGCTCCGGAGCACGTGCATGCCCGTACTCCGTCGAGACCTACACTGCCGCACCACTCGCCGCTATTTTAACCGCTTATAATCAGCCCAGTAATCGTGCCCCACCCTGCCTAGTTCAGGGTACCGTGATACGTCTATGTGGGTTACTGCTGAATGGGTCCCCATTACTAGGGTTTCCTAATCAACATGTTATAATGGTTAAGTGTTCTCAAATTAACCTAACCCCACCCATCTGTAAATTTAACATGTTGTATTGGTTAAGTGTTGCCTTAATTAACTTAACCCTACCATTCTTAGCCTTTCTGTTTCTTAGCTTTAATTCATTCATTAAAGCACCAACCTCTCACATTAGATCTATATTGTTGCGGTCGCTGGATGTGCCGGGCGGTTCCGGGCAGTCTTACACCGCAACTCAATCTAACCTCGGTTTTTTGGGCTTAATGCGTTTACCTCTCACATTAGATCTATATTGTTACAGTTGCTAGATGTGCCAGGCGGTTCCGGGCAGTCTTACACCGTAACTCAATCTAACCTCGGGTTAGGCATATTCATCTCTTAATTAATTTACATATTTACAATTTATGTTCATATGTAAATTATCCACAAATGTTATCAATTCAAGTCATGCCCCATTTACCCTCTAAATTATGTCCATAATTCCAGGTATACAAATTCTACCATTTCATGCTACTAATCATTTACATGATTATGAGCCAATCTATGCCAATAGCATGTAGTTTAATATTTTTTCCCAACATCTCCCCCGTTATTCGTTCGCATAATTCACATAGAACGTTAGGATCGCAAATTAGCCTAACTTATAAACAAAAGAGAAAAGAAAGGGACATGTTACATTCCAACTGGCATAAACAATATAGATCAACATGCGTAGTATAAATTTGGGATATAACGACATAAACTTAATTAAGCACATAAACGTGATCTTACATTTAAATTAGATCCAATTAACATGCGAACTAACATAGATCTAATTGTATAAGCATGAACTTATATAGATCTTAAACATGGGTACTAGCTTGGATCTAAACATGTAAGCATGTATGAACATAACTTATCATGTAATTTACATATACAGCATGGTAGGTTCAATTGTGTCAGTCCAATAGTCTCATAGGCATAGGATGTACAATATGATAAATCAATCACAACAGTCCCATAGGCATGATAGGTTCCATTTTGTCAATCCAACAGTCTCATTGGCATGTTAGGTTTCATTATGTCAATCAAAATAGTATCACAGGCCTGATAGGTGTCATTACATCAATCACAATAGTCTCATAGGCATAGGCAATTCAGAATTGACAAAAGGATAGACACAAATAGAATTAGGCATAGTTCTAGATCCAATTATTACAGTCATGATTTCTTATTAGGTGTTCACATCTAAACAATAACTGTACTTACAGAAAAAGGACGGATCTTGATTTCTGGGATCTGATTTCTAAATTTGAAAAGCTAAGCTTTGATGTAGACGTTTGATTCTCTAGTTCTTCTAATTGATTCCTAGTTTGAATTTGATTCTCTAGTTTGGAGAATATGAAGGAGGCTAGGCTAGCTTGTAGACGAACAACATGACAGCACCACAGCTTTAGGGTTATGAGGTTAGGGTCTAGGTTTAGCTACGTATATATAGATGTCTTGGATTAATTCTAGCCTTTAGATTAACCTAGGAGTCACCAGAGCCACACAGCTCGAAGACAGGTCATCCAGCAAATCAGAACAAGACACGTCATCACAGAACACTTCAGAATGCTGTGCTGGACAGCCCTCGGTATGGGCGCACTTGGCAGGTGTGCTAGTGCAATTTTGTACTGGCGCACTTCACAAGTGCGCCAGTGTATTCTGGCCTATTTCCGGTTTTTCTGCCCAACTTCGTTTTACGCAAACTCGGACTCTATCCCAAGCGGAATTCCGAGACGAACGCAATGGCATAACCTGTTTCACCTAATTTTTCTTTTAATAATTAATTATCTCTTATGTCTCATTTTAAAATTACGGGGTGTTACATTCCCCCTACTTAAAGGATTTCGTCACCGAAATCTCCAAGTTAAGAAGAATGTATCCTACCATCCAACATCCATCTACTCATCCATCAACCACAAGCATCCATTGTCCTTAAAAATATTTCTAATGCTTTCACGACCATATGCATAGTTTGCGTATACGTCCTTATCTAATGCAAAATTAGGCGGTCTACTGATTCAGTTGACCTCCTTGATGTGAATCATGTCAGTGCCATGAGTCCATTATATATGCAATTATTCCTAATCATACTTTCTACTTGAGTGCACAATCATTCATAAAAATGCAATGTCCATATGATAACACATCTAGTTTCCATCCATATATAAACACATATATGCATATACAATATGAAAGTGACTGAGCCGATCTAGTTCCTAGTGTGTGTGTATATGCATTCACGAGCAACCACTAGCAACCACTTGCAACCACCTGCAACCATCAATCATAACATGTTTCAAATACATGTTTACATCCATTGGTTTCTACCTAAGGATCAAGAATAGGACCGAGGAAATATACTTAAAAGATAGATGCAAACATGCATAAACTTATGGAAAAAGAGATCAAGAATGTACCCTCAAAAAGATAGGGGTAGGCTGCGCGTATCTTGTCCTCATTCTCCCACGTCGCGTCTTCCTCAGCATCACTCCATTGTACTTTAACTAGCTTGACCTCACGATTGCGTAGCTTTTTAACTTCTGTACCCAAGATACGATTTGGAACTCTTCTCACCGTTGTTTCTCGTTCCACTTCTATTTCCTCTAGTATGCTTGGCTCCACAACTTCCGCAGACTCATGTAAGCACTTTCGTAGATGAGAACATGAAAGACATTATGTACTCCAGCCAATCTTTTGGGCAGCTCTACTTTATAAGTCATCTTCCCAATCCTCTCAATGATATGAAATGGCCCTACAAATCTTGGTGCCAATTTTCCTACGGACCCAAAGCGAACGACATTCTTCAAAGGAGATACTTTAAGAAAAACTCTGTCTCCAACCTCGAACTCAAGGTCGGTCCTTCTTTTGTCAGCGTAGGACTTCTTTCTATCTTGTGCGGTCTTTATTCGTCTTCGTATCAAGTCCACCTTCTCTGAAGTTCCTCTGATCATGTCAGGCCCAAGTACGAGCTTGTCTGTAGACTCCCACCAACAAGTTGGTGATCGGCATGGTGTTCCATATAAAGCCTCAAAGGGTGCCATGCCTATGGTGGCTTGGTAGTTATTGTTGTAAGCGAACTCCACCAAAGGAAGATGATCCTCCCATATTCCTCCAAAATCAAGAATGCACAATCTCAAAAGATCTTCTAATACTCTGTTCACCCTTTCCGTCTGACCATCGGTTTGGGGGTGATAGGCAGTTCTTAAGCATAGCTGTGTGCCAACAGCTTCCTACAAACTCTTCTAAAACTCGCTAGTAAAGATAGGATCTCGATCACTTACTATGCTGGAGGTTATTCCATGCAGTCAAACCACCTCTTTAAGATAAATGGATGCTAACGATGAGGCAGTCCTCCTACTTTTAACAGGTATAAAGTGATCGCTTTTAGTAAGCCCGTCCACTATTACCCAAATACAGGTATTGCCCCTTCTTGACCTAGGCAACCCATCAATAAAGTCCATCGCAATGCTATCCCATTTCCACTATGGGACCTCTAGAGGATGAAACAGACCACCAACTTCTTCTGCTCTGGCTTGACTTGCTGGCATATCAAGCATTTAGAGACAAACTCAGCTACATCCTTCTTCATGCCATCCCAGAAGAAAACCCTTTTTATGCATTTATACATCTTGTCCCCGCCTGGGTGTATGGTAAACTTAGAATGGTGTGCCTCTTCGAGAACGATCTTCACCAAATCCCTTGCTTGTGGGATGCATAGTCTTCCATCCCGTCTCAACCAACCCTTGTCATCGATAGAGTATCTATTGAGGTGACTAGGAGTCTCACCTCTAATTAGCTTATCCATCACATTAACTAGTTGAGGGTCTTCACGTTGCATGGTTCCTATTAAGCCCAAAAGAGTAGGCCGCACCTCTAGCGATGCTAATAAACCAGGTACAAATTCAAAGGTGGGTCTAAAGTCAAAGTTTGCTATGTACTCCAAGCTTTTCCTTTCTACAAAGAGAGGACTTAAGGTCAGCTTTTTCCTACTTAAGGCGTCTGCTACCACATTACCCTTGTCAAGGGTATAAGCAATCTCAAAATCGTATGAGGTAAGAAGTTCCATCCACCTTTGTTGCCTTAAGTTAAGATCTTACTGTGAGAAAAGGTACTTTAACGATTTATGGTCAGTAAACAGTTCAAACCTTTCTCCTAGCAGGTAATGACGCCATGACTTAAGAGCGAAAACAATGGCAGCTAGCTCTAAATCATGAGTGGGGTAGTTCTTCTCATGTACCTTCAACTGCCTTCCCCTATAACAAACTACTTTGCCCTCTTGCATCAAGACAGCGCCTAATCCTGTACCGCATGCGTCTGTGTACACTGTAAACATCTTACTCCCATCAGGCAATGTCAGAACTGGGGCTGCTGTCAGAGCCCTTTTCAACCATTGGAAAGCAACATTGCAATCCATATCCCACGCAAAAGTTAGGTTCTTCTTTGTCAACCTAGTAAGTGGGGCTGAGATCTTCGCAAAGTCCTTAATGGACTTTCGGTAATAGCCCGCTAGCCCGAGAAAACTTCGTACTTTGGTTGCATTCCGTGGAATCTTCCAATCTTGCACCGCAACTACTTTTGCGGATACACAACTATCCCTGCTTTGGATACCACATGTCCAAGAAACCTTAATTCTTCTCTCCAAAAATGTCATTTGAAGAATTTTTCTTTCAGCTGATGTGCACGAAGAGTATCCATAACTTCCCTTAAATGCAAAGCATGTTCTTCCTCACTTTTTGAGAAAATCAAAATGTCGTCCACGAAGACCACTGCAAATTTATTAAGGAACAGAAACACCCCACCTCCGTTAAGGTCACTCACAAAGGGAATGCCTTAACTTTAATGGAGGGTTATAGGTACAAGACACAGAAAAATTTGCAAGACAAATAAATATAAGCAGTGGAAAATCAAACATTTATTGCATACGTGGTTCAATACAAAAGAATTACAGCAAATTGTCTCAAAATAACTTCCAAAACATTACACCATAATTTATGCCTTGATTATTTAATAAAGAAGCATAAACCATAAATAAAACTGCATAAATCCCCAAGTGTAGTGTCCAAAAGCCATAGCCAAGGTAAGAGAGTCCCAATCATACATCTACTTTCTTGAAGCTTGCAAAGAGTCTGACTAAGCTGGAGTATTCCCTCCCTGTGCACCTGGGGTGGGGGGGGGGAACGGAAGAAAAGAGGATGAAAGAAAATAGGTCAGACAATAATTCTGGTAAGTTCAATGATTACTAGTATTTGAACAAGGAAAGGGATCATGACAGTAATAACAGAACATAGGACAACACCCTAATATAAGATAAGATGAACATTTGATCGCATCCATTACTATAGTCTCTGCACCTACTAACCATTGGTTCAACCAGCCTCACGTGTTCATAACGAACGATCCCCTTAATGATCGGCTCCTACTCGCCTGCATTCATATCCTGTGTCATTCGGCCCTACTTGACTGTAGCTACCTGTGCTGGTCCCACCATGGGGTGTATCAGTCCCTCTGGTGGTAACCCGACACGATTCTAGATGCACAGTGTATACCACTGATGCCTAGTGCCTGCTTTTTCCACTCCGGAGTACGTGAACACCTGTACTCCGTCGGAACCTACACTGACGCACTAACCGCTGAAGTTTTTGACCGCTTATAATCAGCCCAGTAATCGTGCCCCACCCTGCCTAGTTCAGGGTACCATGATACATCTATGTGGGTTACTGCTGAAATGGGTCCCCGTTACTAGGGTTTTCTAATCAGCATGTTTATTTGGTTAAGTGTCCAAGTTTACCTAACCCCACCCATCAGTTTAGTTAACATGTTGAATCGGTTAAGTGTTTCCTTAATTGACTTAACCCTACCAATCTTGACTTAGCTTTAATTTATTCATTAAAGCACCAACCACTCACATTAGACAGGTCCTGTTGTGGTCACTGGATGTGCCGGTTGGTTCCGGGCAGTTTTACACCACAATTCAATCTAACCTCGGGTCCTTTTTAGGCTTGATGCACTAACCACCCACATTGGACAGGTCTTGTTGTGGTCACTGGATGTGTCGGTCGATTCCGGGCAATTTTACACCACAACTCAGTCTAACCTCGGGTTAGGCATATTCGTCTTTTCTAAATTCACATATTTTCTACATATGTCTAATTTTATATGTAAACTAATCTTAATTTAATCATGCCATAATTATCCTTTTGATTATGCTCACAATAAATGGTATACCAAATATACCATTTCATGAACCAATCTATGCCATGAAATTTTCATGTTTTCCAACGCTACCCCCATGGTAAGTTCGCATAAATTACATAAAATGTTGGGCTAGTAAATTAGCCCAAACCCATAAACAAAAAGGGTAACAAACAAGGGACATGAAATAAGCATACAATAACATACTTTTAACTTATCATGTGTAACTTGGCATAGAAGCATCACTAACTTAATTAAACAGGTAAGGGTGAACTTGTGACTTAGTTGGATCTAATTATTATGTAAACTTGATATAGGTCTAACATGGAGGTTTAACATATAAACACAATTTTAAACCACAACTTAGCATATTAACTTATGTATGTGAAAACA
The DNA here is from genome assembly GCA_030737875.1 of Allium sativum. Taxonomy (NCBI): domain Eukaryota; kingdom Viridiplantae; phylum Streptophyta; class Magnoliopsida; order Asparagales; family Amaryllidaceae; genus Allium; species Allium sativum. Next base: position 61,323,639 of record CM060927.1, on the reverse strand, counting down.
TAAGAAAGCTACTATAAACATATTTAAATCACAACTTAGCATGATAACTTATGCGTGTTAAAACATAATAGGGCCACAAATCCAATCTAGCAACGTAAATAGGTTCAACTTAACATAGTTCTAAATATACATAAATGTTGATCTAACATGTAGGCATGTGATTTAGATCATAAACTTTCAAGTAATCACCAAATTATAACATGACATGTTCATTACTGAGTTGGCATAATAAGTTCATTACCCAATCATAACAGATTCCAATAACATACAATATGGTACGTTCATCACCACAAACATATAGGCATGATCAATCGCAACGGTAATTTAAGATAAATGAGAATCATACTTTATTTATCTTATACACAAGCATCATTCTATATTCGAGTTACAACATATCATGATTTCATTTAAAAGAACGTTTAAATCTACATAATAACCAACTTACAAACTAAAAGGAATTCTTGATTTCTGGAATCTAAATTCCGAAGTTGAAATGCTCGCCTTTGATGTAGATCGTTGAATTAGATTAGTTTTAATTTGATTTTGATGTAGGCTTTTATCTCGTCTTTGAATTTAAAGCGGTGACGGCTACTCCAAGTTCTTTATTGACGGCATGACAGTTCCAAGATTATTTTTGTGTAATTTCAGGTTGAGTATTAGGTTGCTTATATAGAATTTCAATTTAATTAAAGTCGTCGGATGAACCTAGAGTTAACCACAACCATTCAGACTATATCAGAACTATCCAGAAACCCTAGTGACTCATCAACAAGTCATAAGTCATCAAAATTCAGATCTTGCCGGGGGGGGGGGGGGCAGGTCGACCTGTAGGAGGGAGGTCGACACTAGGGTCGACCCCCTGGTCGACCTGGGTCCTGGGCGGGAATTTTCCCACCCAACCCGCTTCTGACTTCTGTTTTGAATTTTGAATCCAGTTTCGAGCTATTTGAATTTATTTGAATTTCAAACTTCTGAAGGTCATAACTTCTTCATACGAAGTCCAATTCACGCAAACTCGGACTCTATCTCAAGCAGAATTCCAAGATGAACGCAATGGCATGACCGTTTCCCTTAATTATCACATTTGAAATTAAGTATTGTCTAATTTGTTACTATAACGTTAATAGAAAATATAGGTGTTACATTCTCCCCTCCTTTAGGATTTCGTCCCCGAAATCTTCAAGTTGAGAAGAACTTATATCCTACCATCCAATCACCCATCTACTCAACCATCAAACACAGGCGTCCATTGTCCTTAAAAGACTTCTAATGCTTCATGATCATATGCATAGTGTGTGTACATGTCCTTACCTAATGCAAAATCAGGCGGTCTACTGATTCAGTTGACCTCCTTAATGAAAATTATGTCAGTGCCATGAGTCCATTATGTATGCAATTTTTCCTACTTAAAATTTCCTTTATGAGTGCACATCATTCATACAAATGCAACGTCCATATGATAACACATCAAGTTTCAATCCATATACAAATACATATATGCATATGCAATATGAAAGTGACTGAGCCGATCTAATACCTAATGTGTGTGTATATGCATCCACGAGCAACCACTAGCAATCCACTTGCAACCACTTGCAACCATCAACCATAACATGTTTCAATTACATGTTTACATCCAAATAGGTTTCTACCTAAGGATAAGGATAAGGAAAAGGTTGAGGAGATATACCTAAAAAGATAGATACAAGCATAAACTTAAGGAAAAAGAGGTCAAAGATGTACCCTCAAAAAGAAAAGGGTAGGCTGCACGTATTCTGTCCTCAGTTTCCCAAGTCGCGTCTTGCTCGGCGTCGCTCCACTGAACTTTGACAAGCTTGACTTCACGGTTGCGTAGCTTTTTGACTTCTGTTCCCAAGATACCGATTGGAACTCTCCTTACAGTTGCTTCTCGTTCAACTTCTACTTCCTCTAGCATGCTTGGTTCCACCACTTCCGCAGACTCATGTAAGCACTTCCGCAGGTGAGAGACATGAAAGACATTATGAACCCCAGCCAATCTTTCGGGCAACTGTACCCTATAAGCCATCTTCGCAATCTTCACAATGATAGGAAATGGCCCCACAAATCTTGGTGCTAACTTTCCTGTGGATCCAAAGAGAACGACGTTTCTTAAAGAAGATACTTTAAGGAACACCTTGTCTCCAACTTTGAACTCAAGGTCGGTTCTTCTTTTGTCTGCGTAGGACTTCTGTCTATCTTGGGCAGTCTTCATTCTTCTTCATATCAAGTCCACTTTCTCTGAAGTTTCTCAAATCATGTCTGGTCCAAGTATGAGCTTGTCTGTGGACTCCCACCAGCAAGTTGGTGATCGGCACGGTCTTCCATATAAAGCTTCGAAGGGTGCCATGCCTATGGTGGCTTGGTAAATATTGTTGTAAGCGAACTCCACTAAAGGTAAATGATCTTCCCATGTACCTCCAAAGTCAAGAATGCACAGTCTCAAGAGGTCTTATTCTACTCTATTCACCATTTCCATCTGACCATCGGTTTGGGGGTGATAGGCCGTGCTTAAACATAGTTGTGTGCCTACAGCCTCTTGTAAACTCTTCCAAAACTCGCTCGTGAAGATAAGGTCTCGATCACTCACTATGATGGAGGGTATCCTATGGAGTCTAACTATCTCTTTAAGATATATGGATGCTAGGGATGAGGCAGTCCTTCTACTCTTGACAAGTATAAAGTGGGTGCTTTTTTGTGATCCTGTCCACTATTACCCAAATACTGGTATTGCCCCTCCTTGACCTAGGCAACCCATCAATGAAGTCCATTGAAATGCTATCCCATTTCCACTGTGGGACCTCTAGAGGATGAAGCAAACCTCCAGGCTTCTTCTGTTCCGCCTTGACTTGCTGGCATATCATGCACTTGGAGACGAATTCAGCTACATCTCTTTTCATGCCACTCCAAAAGAAAACCCTTTTTATGTCTTTGTACATTTTGTCTCCACCGGGGTGTATGGTCAACTTGGAATGGTGTGCCTCTTCGAGAACCTTCTTCACCAAATCCCTTGCTTGTGGGACGCATCGTCTTTCTTCCCATCTCAACCATCCCATATCATCGATGGAGTATCTATTGAGGTGACTCGAAGTCTCACCCCTAATCAGCTTATCTATTATATCAACTAGCTGGGGGTCTTCACGTTGCGCGGTCCCTATTGTGTCCAAAAGCGTAGGCCGCACTTCCAATGTTGCTAATAGGCTAGGTACAAATTCAGAGGAGGGCCTAAAGTCAAAGTTGGCTATGTACTCCAAGCTTTGCCTTTCTACAAAGAGAGGGCTTAAGGTCAGTTTCTTTCTACTCAAGGCGTCTGCTACTGCATTGCCCTTGCCAGGAGTGTAGGAAATCTCAAAATCATACGAGGCAAGAAACTCCATCCATCTTTGCTGCCTCAAGTTGAGATCTTTCTGCGAGAAAAGGTATTTCAACGATTTATGGTCAGTAAACAATTCAAATTTCTCACCAAGGAGATAATGGCGCCAAGACCTAAGTGCAAAAACGATGGCTGCCAACTCTAGATCGTGGGTTGGGTAGTTTTTCTCATGTACTTTCAACTTCCTTCCACCATAAGCCACTAACTTCCCTTCTTGCATCAAAATAACGCCTAGTCCCGTGCCGCATGCATCTGTATATACTGTTAACATCTTGCTTCCATCAGGCAATGTCAGAACTGGGGCTGTTGTCAGAGCCCTTTTCAAACGTTGGAAAGCAATATCGCAATACAAATTCCAAGCGAAAACTAGGTTCTTCTTTGTCAACCTTGTAAGTAGAGCTGAGATTTTCTCAAAATCTTTGATGAATTTTCGATAAAAGCCTGCCAGCACGAGAAAACTTCGGACCTCGATTGCGTTCCGCGGAACCTTCCAATCTTGCACAGCAACCACTTTTGCGGGGTCCACAGCTAACCCCTCTTTGGACACCACATGTCCAAGGAACCTAACTTCTTTTCTCCAGAAATGGCATTTGGAGAATTTGTCTTTCAACTGATGTGCACGGAGAGTATCCAAGACTTCCCTTAAGTGCTGAGCTTGCTTTTCCTCACTCTTTGAGAAGATCAAAATATCGTCCACGAAGACCTCCACAAACTTATTGAGGAACTCCCTGAACACTCTGCTCATAAAATAAAAGAAGTAAGCAGGTGCATTTGTTAGGCCGAAAGGCATGACAAGCCACTCGAAGAAGCCATCCAGAGTTCTGAACGCGGTCTTATCAATGCTGTCTTCAACCACTCTTAGCTGATGAAACCCGGTAGCTACATCTAATTGGGAGAAAACCGATGCACCTACAAGCTGATCGAACAAATCATCTATTCTCATGATTGGGTGCCTATTCTTCTTGGTCAGCTTGTTTAGCTCCCTATAATCAACGCGTAGGCGAAGTGAACTGTCCGCTTTAGTTGCGAACACTACTGGAGCACCCCATTCAGAAATACTCCGCCTTATAAACCCCTTTTCTAGGAGCTCTTTAACTTGCTTGCTGAGCCCTTTCCGCTCCCTTGGAGCCATGTGCCTAACGGGTAAGGCAACGGGTTTGGCATTGTCGACGAGGTATATGCGGAAGTCTATCTCCCGCTTCGGAGGTAAGCCCTTTACCTCTTCAAACACATCCGAGTATTCACGGACTACCTTTACAGACTGCAAGTTCTCGACAAATGCATCAAAAGATTCTAAATAACTTAGCATAACAGAATTCATGGGATTACAAGAGATTTCGAGAGTGTTACCGAGGCGAGTCATGAGTCTAACCACTCTCTTTTCACAATCGAGGACGCCACCATTACTGGATAGCCAGTCCATGCCTAGAATCAACCCATAGCCCGTGAAGCCCAAAACAAAGGCATCATATCTAAACCCAACGCTTAGAATAGAAATTTTCAAATCCAAACAAACCATTGACAAATAAGCTGAGCCCCCAATTGGATTTGAAACAACCAAGGGATCCTCTACTATATTAGTGTCTAGGTTCAAAGATTCAACTAAAGCAGTAGATATAAATAATTGCGATGCACCAGAATCAAATAGTGTACGAAAAGGATGATCAAATAAATAAACTAAACTCTCGATAGAAATATTTCTACCTCATTCTTGCGGAGGTGCTGTGAGAGCGTGAACTTGTCCTCCAGAAGAAGGTCCAGCTCTCTGCCCTTACTTCCTTGGGCAGTCCTTAGCCATGTGTCCTGTTTCTCCACAATGGAAACAACCACCCATCTTCCTTTTCTTCTTCCTGCAGTCTTTGACTAGATGTCCAGGAATGCCACAAAAATTACACTTTCTCTTGTCACAGGGTTTGTTGTTCTTCCCGCCTTTCTTTGAATCAGCTTTCTTGTTCTGTTACCCCTCCACCTTCTTATCTTGAGGTACTTCCACTTTTGCCTCTTTCTTGCCCTTGTCTTCCTCATGTAAGAGTGCCATGTCCACTAACCTCTCGTAAGTAGCCCCCATAGATACATGGGTCATAGCCAAGCTGTGAAATGGCTCATTCAATCCCTTGACAAAACAGAGAGCCTTCTTATGAGGAGTATTCACTAAGTCCAGTCCAAATCGGGCCAGCCGATTGAATTGGTTGACGTACTCCTTGACCGTCATACTTCCTTGCTTAAGAGATAAGAACTTCTCCACTTGTAAGCTTCGTTCAGCTTATGAGAGGAATTTCGTCTCAAACCTTATTCTGAAATCCATCCATGTTTCAACTGGTCTTTCAGCGTTAGTGACTTCCCACTAATAGGAAGCTTTGTCTTTGAGCAACCATACAGCCAATTGTATCTTCTGCCTATCGTCCACCTCGAAGATAACGAATAGATCCTCAATTTCTTTGAGCTAGTTCCTTGCTTCTACGAATGATTCAGTTCCCTTGAAATCCTTTCCACCCATGGCCCTAAAGTCTCTACAAATCTTTGAGAAAGCATTTGCACGAGGAGGAGGAGGAATATCTGCTGGGCCCGCATCGTTGGCCCTAGCCTCTAAGTACCTCATGAACCAACCAGGTATCGGCACACCCTCTGGAAGGTTAAGATTCCCAAACATGCTGAAACGAAAAGGAAAAGATTCAAAACAAAGGATAGAAAGATAGGGCATATGGCTTTGGGGGATCATGCCTTTAAAATAAAATAACTCTTTTTCATGTAAAATGCTTCTTTATATTTCTCTTGAAAATAGTTTTCAAAAACTCTTATCTGATCTGGTAAACCTTTGCTCTGATACCAAGTGAAACACCCTACCTCCGTTAAGGTCACTCACAAAGGGAATGCCTTAACTTTGGTGGAGGGTTATAGGTACAAGACACAGAAAAATTTGCAAGACAGATAAATATAAGCAGTGGAAATCAAACATTTATTGCATACGTGGTTCAATACAAAAGCATTACAGCAAATTGTCTCAAAATAACTTCCAAAACATTACACCATAATTTCTGTCTTGATTATTTAATAAAGAAGCATAAACCATAAATAAAACTGCATAAATCCCCAAGTGTAGTGTTCAAAAGCCATAGCCAAGGTAAGAGAGTCCCAATCATACATCTACTTTCTTGAAGCTTCCGAAGAGTCTGACTAAGCCGGAGTATTCCATCCCTATGGAAGAAAAGAGGACGAAAGAAAATAGGTCATACAATAAGTCTGGTAAGTTCAGTGATTACTAGTATTTGAACAAGGAAAGGGATCATGACAGTAATAACAGAAAATAGGACAACACCCTAATATAAGATAAGATGAACATTTGATCGCACCCATTACTATAGTCTCTGCACCTACTAACCATTGGTTCAACCAGCCTCACGTGTTCATAACGAACGATCCCCTTAATTATCGGCTCCTACTCGCCTGCATTCATATCCTGTGTCATTCGGCCCTGCTTGATTGTAGCTACATGTGCTGGTCCCACCATGGGGTGTATCAGTCCCTCTGGTGGAAACCCGACACGATTCTAGATGCATAGTGTATACCACTGATGCCTAGTGCCTGCTTTTTCCACTCCGAAGTACGTGCATACCTGTACTCCGTCGGAACCTACACTGACGCACCAACCGCCGAAGTTTTTGACCGCTTATAATCAGCCCAGTAATCGTGCCCCACCCTGCCTAGTTCAGGGTACATGTAATGACCCGCATTGGCAGAGGTATTATAATTAATTTATTTAATTATATAAATAGTGATATAGGGAATTAAATGGTCGTGGAATAAAATAATGATGAATATTTAATTAAAATAATAAATTAAATAATATATTTAATTCTGAAATAAACAGAATTGGCTGAAATGGCGATATGGTGTGAACTGGATCATCTGTGATATTTAATTCAGTTTAGAATTGAATTAGAATAACGAATATATTATTTGAACAACAGTTTGAATGTAGAATTATAATATAATTAAAATCGAGCTTGAAATGGTGCTGCAGTTCGTAAATTGGCAATTCGAACTTCAACTGAATGTACATGATTCGTTTTAAGCCGGATTTCTGTGAAACAAGAAACGTTGGGAGCGGGTGGAGTATATCTTTCTAGTGGAAGAGAAAAATTGGGATTTCGTCGTGTAGATTTTGAGATATGTCCAAATCAAATTTTAGAAAAGTCGTTGTGGAATTCATTTATAATTTATAAAGGAATTATTTATATTTTAAAAAGGAATTTCATTTTAAATCGAATATCGATTTAATCGGGATTTGAAATATCAAGCTAGAAATTCATATAGGAATATTCTAGAGCTGTATGGTATTCCACTGTGAATATATACGATAATATTTATTTTTAAATATTAAATTTATTTATATTTAAATATATTTATATATTTAAATGAGTCATTCATCGCTTTAAAAATAGCCAGTTTTGCAAACGATGTCGGAATTCGACGAAACTAATTTTGTTGGATCCGCAATGTCAAATTATTGCTAGATGTCAAGTTTCGTGATATTTAGAGTCACTGTGTGGTCGTACGGATATTTATAGTGAAAAACAGTCAATATTTCGATGGTTAAAAATACGTTGTGTGAGCAAACGGAGTCGGAATTCGAAAAAACCAGTTTCGTTGGGACCGTAATGTCGAACTGTAGCTGCATGTCCATTTTTGTGATTTTTGGGTATCGTACATGATCGTAGGGATTTTTATAAGACAAATAAAATATAAAAATCACTATAAAATAAGGTATGCACTTCCTATAAATACCACAACTCACCCTTAACCCTAAAAACCTAATTCACTTCCTATAAATTTCCGCCGCCAGTTCTTTTGGTCCAAACGTGGAAAACTCTCTCTTGTAAAATCAAAAGAAAACAAAGAAAATGTTATAAATCGAAAGGGGTATACAATCAAACTTCTATAGCCCAGCTCTTCAATCGTGTATGTATTATATCGAGCTCGATGGTTTTCTCCTGGCTCGCGGGGTACTTCAGATGGCCTAGGGTTGAAGGTCGTGACTAATAGGGGAGGAAGTAGGCAAATCGAGGTGGGCGTGGTGTATGTGGAGACGAAGCAGTTCTGATTTAAGGGGTTAGGTGAAGTTCGGTTCCCATTTTGTCGAGGGTGCCTACTATATCGCGAGCAGAAGAGTTCGACGCAAGGAAGAATTGGGGGTGCGAGATGCTTGCCAAGGTGACGAGGTGACAAAGGAGGGATGGAAATCATAGTGAACGAAGGGTTTTTGGTGCTATATTTTCTTGGGTTACTGCTGTCGGTGGATGTTGATTTACAGGTTTGAGTTTTATAATTTTGGTATTTGTGTTGAGGAGTCCTTGGTAGGATTGTTTGGGGGATGACAGTCCGTGGTTAGAGAACGGGGATGAGGAATGTTTGACTGTGTTGAGCTAAGGAGGCAGATGTTTTCATGTATGAAGATGGGAGTATACAGTGGAGCGGGTGTGCCTTGCGTGAAGAGGAAGTGTGAGATTTGTTTGTGGATAAAGGAACAGAACTTGGCACTGTGTTGGTTGACCGTGAGCTAAGGTCTGGTTAAGGAGGAGAAGGGGTTCATTTCGGCAGGAAGAAGCAAAGTTATAAGGAAGAATATAGTGATATATGAATCTAACCAAAATGGTCACGCTAGGATCGTATGGACGGGAACAACATCATGGAGCTGGTAGGGGTCATTCGGAGGTTGTTGGAAATATGACGGAAAAACGTCTGAATCGAATCAACAATCGATTTTCGTTATTTAACGATAATCGACAAATGTGAGTAAATCTCACTAACTCTAAATAGTTTATAATTTCATGTTGTATTTTTAGAACTGTTAAATATTGGCTGATTGACGGTGTATTGACTGTTTGATTGAACTGCTAGTCAGTTAGTTGAATTTCTATATTGATTCTGTTTAACAGAATATATCATATGGAAATGAAAGTGATATTATCTATATTGTTTAACATCTATGATACAGGGAAACAGGTTGGAGGAATCCAACTGGATTCCTCAACATTTATTTTACTGTGATTCATATATTGTGATATATGATGTGATATATAATCTGTTGTTGATTATGTGTATTTGGACGATATTATCGTTGTTATGTGGTGTGTTAAGTACCATAGAAATACCAGAATGTGGAAAAGGGATTTTCAAAGTATATTTTGAAAATAATTTATTCATATAAAATCAATAGATTTTATATTACAAAAGAAAAAGGATTTTGAATAAAGGAATTATATTTGTAAATCAAATATAAAGGAATTATATTTGTAAATCAAATATAAGGGAATTATATTTGTAAATCAAATATAAGGGAAAGAATTTGTTAAACAGATATAGAGGGAATATTTGTAAAACAAATATAAAAGGAAATATTTGTCAAACAAATAAGAAGAGAAATATTTGTAAACCATTTACAAATAAAAATAGAATTATAAAGGAAATATTTGTAGAACATTTACAAATAGATTAAAAGGGATTATTTATTTATTTAGGGAATAAATGGAATTAGAATAAAGGAATATTTATTTGAGAAAATAAATAGAATAAAGGAAATATTTATTTAGAAAATAAATACTATATTTTAAAAGGAGTTAGGATTTATTAGTTAGAGTAAAAGGAGTTAGAATTAATCAGTTAGAGTAAAAGGAGTTAGAATTAATCAGTTAGAGGTAATAAAATAGAGTTAATCGATTAGAGTTAAAAACGAACTAGAGCTAATCGTATAGAGTTAAGAGATAGAGTTAAACAAGATTAGAAACTGACTAGAGATTAGTTAAGTTGAATAGTTTTCTGAGTATCGATCTGATGTTGGTTTCGGCCTTCGGGGTTTATACTTGGGAAGTTGTTCTCTTATTAGTTTACAGTTAGAGTCTGATAGTTGTGGAATGATAGTGATTGGTGATTGATCTATAGAATTTCCTTCTGGAAATAATATCGTTGTTTGCACACGTATTTTCCTTCGATAGTTAAATCATAGACTATCAAAGTTTTGACCATTTTAACGTTGTTAATATGGAGAGACCGGTTGGATTATTATCCGAAGAACCACTCTGTATTGGCATAAGCGTTGCGAATCATATATGCCAAAGATAATTGAAGACAGAGCAAAGTGCAAGGGCTATTGTATAAGTCTTAGATAATAGTGTCTAAGATGGATGTATTGAATAGTGCCTTCGGTTCATCCTGTTCCTGGATGACTTGTATGGACGGATGTCTGACAGAGTATTTCCAGACGATCACGTATATTGATTTCTCCAACCGTACCAAGAGTGGAAGCGGAGAAGGAAACTTCTTTTAGCTAACACATAATGTATGGTTGAGGACGTCAATCGGTGATTTGATGGATTTGACGACGTGGCATTCAAAGTGAATCTGGTGTGATGATAAAGCGTAGCTTATAGCCTCACATCCGGTAAATGACAGAAATCGGGCAGGCAACATGGCTAAGTCGGTCGCACCGAAGTAGGGTGTATAATCACCTGATCTAGAGTTTCATTTACTTCTAAAAATCTATTGTTGATGCTGTCCCATTCGGGAAACGGTTGCTGATCCCAACCGTTGGTGATATACATTCGATACACTCAAGCGAAATGAGTGGTCGGTCATGTGTGGCCGGGTTGCAAGATGTTCTTGTTGAACCCAGTGTATTCCTTTCTAGAGGTACACTAGCGAAAGGTGGTTCCATACCTTGTCATAGTTGGAAATCCATTACCCAATACGTGCTTGCGGTTTTGATTGTATACTATATATGTAGAACGTGAGATGAAAGCGTTTCTGCTAGATGATTAATATATTGTGGTTGATAGACATTATTATAATATCAAAAGGTTTTGATATAAAGATAATTTGGATTCTCATAAGGGAAAAACCCGTTCTATTATACGGCGTGGTCTTATGAGATATCGTTTACTTGTTCAAACTATTTTAAACTGTTTTACTCACACCAGTCCCATGACTGACCCGGAGTTTATTTTGTTGTTTTCCCTAAACTCTTGGGTGCCTAATTTTGTACGGGCAGTCAAGTAGTCGGGATTTACAGATATACTGGAAGAGCTTGGAGCAGGAGGCTTCAGGATTATAGCTATAGTTATTTCCGCTGAGTTGTAAGTGTTGTACTTTGATAATGATATGTATATTCAAGTACAGATTTGTATTTCAAGTTATGTTATATATATTATATGTTATTCGTTCCGCTGTGAGGTTCGTGTTACTCTGATGTTGTATTCTTCTTATTCTTTTACTCCAAGTTTCTATCTTATCTATTCTCACCCTCTAATTTCTTTCATTTATGACCAGTATTTTCGACCCTTGGTGCTCGATATGTGTTGTATATCGGATAACCAAGGTCGCCAAAATCCCGGGTCATTACAGTACCATGATACATCTATGTGGGTTACTGCTGAAATGGGTCCCCGTTACTAGGGTTTTCTAATCAACATGTTTATTTGGTTAAGTGTCCAAGTTTATCTAACCCCATCCATCAGTTTAGTTAACATGTTGAATCGGTTAAGTGTTTCCTTAATTGACTTAACCCTACCAATCTTGACATAGCTTTAATTTATTCATTAAAGCACCAACCGCTCACATTAGACAGGTCTTGTTGTGGTCACTAGATGTGCCGGTTGGTTCCGGGCAGTTTTACACCACAAATCAGTCTAACCTCGCGTCCTTTTTGGGCTTGATGCACTAACCACCCACATTAGACAGGTCTTGTTGTGGTCACTGGATGTGTCGGTCGATTCCGGGCAATTTTACACCACAACTCAGTCTAACCTCGGGTTAGGCATATTCGTCTTTTCTAAATTCACATATTTTCTACATATGTCTAATTTTATATGTAAACTAATCTTAATTTAATCATGCCATAATTATCCTTTTGATTATGCTCACAATAAATGGTATACCAAATATACCATTTCATGAACCAATCTATGCCATGAAATTTTCATGTTTTCCAACGCTACCCCCATGGTAAGTTCGCATAAATTACATAAAATGTTGGGCTAGTAAATTAGCCCAAACCCATAAACAAAAAGGGTAACAAACAAGGGACATGAAATAAGCATACAATAACATACTTTTAACTTATCATGTGTAACTTGGCATAGAAGCATCACTAACTTAATTAAACAGGTAAGGGTGAACTTGTGACTAAGTTGGATCTTATTATCATGTAAACTTGATATAGGTCTAACATGGAGGTTTAACATATAAACACAATTTTAAACCACAACTTAGCATATTAACTTATGTATGTGAAAACATAAGAAAGCTACTATAAACATATTTAAATCACAACTTAGCATGATAACTTATGTGTGTTAAAACATAATAGGGCCACAAATCCAATCTAGCAACATAAATAGTTCAACTTAACATAGTTCTAAATATACATAAATGTTGATCTAACATGTAGGCACGTGATTTAGTCATAAACTTTCAAGTAATCACCAAATTATAACATGACATGTTCATCACTGAGTTGGCATAATAAGTTCATTACCCAATCATAATAGATTCCAATAACATACAATATGGTACGTTCATCACTACAAACATATGGGCATGATCAATCGTAACGGTAATTTAAGATAAATGAGAATCATACTTTATTTATCTTATACACAAGCATCATTCTATATTCGAGTTACAACATGTCATGATTTCATTTAAATGAACGTTTAAATCTACATAATAACCAACTTACAAACTAAAAGGAATTCTTGATTTCTGGAATCTGAATTCTGAAGTTGGAATGCTCACCTTTGATGTAGATCGTTGAATTAGATTAGTTTTAATTTGATTTTGATGTAGGCTTTTATCTCGTCTTTGAATTGAAAGCGGTGACGGCTACTCCAAGTTCTCCATTGACGGCATGACAGTCCCAAGATTATTTTTGTGTGATTTTAGGTTGAGTATTAGGTTGTTTATATAGAATTTCAATTTAATTAAAGCCGTCAGATGAACCTAGAGTTAACCACAACCATTCAGACCAGATCAGAACTATCCAGAAACCCTAGTGACTCAGCAACAAGTCATAAGTCGTCAAAATTCAGATCTGGCTGAGGGGGGCGGGGCAGGTCGACCTATAGGGGGGAGGTCGACACTAGGGTCGACCCCCTAGTCGACCTGGGTCCTGGGCGGGAATTTCCCCCCCCCGGCCCGCTTTTGACTTCGGTTTTGAATTTTGAATCCGGTTTCGAGCTGTTTGAATTTATTTGAATTTCTGAAACTTCTGAAGGCCATAACTTCTTCATACGAAGTCCAATTCACGCAAACTCGGACTCTATCTCAAGAAGAATTCCGAGACGAACGCAATGGAGTAACCCATTTCCCTTAATTCTCACATTTGAAATTAAGTATTGTTTAATTCGTTACTATAACATTAACAGAAAATACGGGGTGTTACAGGAACTCTCTTAACACTCTACTCATTAAGTCTACGAAATAGGCAGGTGCGTTTGTCAAGCCGAAAGGCATGACAAGCCATTCGAAGAAACCATCCGGGGTCCTGAACGCGGTCTTATCTATGCTGTCTTCAACCACTCTTAGCTGATGAAATCTGGTGGCCTTGTCTAGTTGGGAGAAAACCGAGGCACCTATGAGCTGGTCGAACAAGTCGTCAATTCTAGGAAGTGGGTGCCTATTCTTCTTGGTCATCTTTTTTAGCTCCCTATAGTCCACGCATAGATGAATTGAACCATCTGCTTTGGTTGCAAATACCACTGGAGCACCCCATTCAGAAATAATGCGCCTTATGAACCGCTTTTCAAGCAACTCTTTAACTTGCTTGCTGAGTTCTTTCCTTTCCCTTGGAGCCATGTGTCTAACGGGTAAAGAAACAGGTTTTGCATTATCATCAAGGTATTTGCGGAAGTCTATTTCTCGCTTTGGAGGCAAACCTTTCACCTCTTCAAAGACATCCGAGTATTCACGGACTACTCTAACAGATTGCAAGTTTTCAACAGATGCATCAAGAGATTCTATATAGCTAAGCATAACAGAATTCATGGGATTACAAGAGATTTCAAAAGTGTTACCTAGGCGAGTCATAAGTCTAACCACTTTTTTTCACAATCGAGGATGGCACCATTATTGGATAACCAATCCATGCCTAGAATCAACCCATAGCCCACGAAACCCAAAACATAAGCATTACATCTAAACCCGACGCTTAGTATAGAAATTTCCAAATCCAAACAAATCATGGAAAAATAAGTCGAACCCCTAATTGGATTTGAAACAACCATGGGATCCTCTACTATACTGGTATCTAGGTGCAGAGATTCAACTAAAGTAGTAGACATAAAAGAGTGCGATGCGCCAGAATCAAAAAGTGTACGAACTAGATGATTAGAAAGATAAACTAAACTCTCAATAGAAATATTTCTACCTCTTTATTGCGGAGGTGCAATGAGAGCATGAATCTGCCCTCCAGAAGTGGATCCAGTCCTCTGCCCTTGCCCTTGCCTTTTTGGGCAATCCTTAGCCATATGTCCTGTCTCGCCGCATTGAAAGCAACCACCCATCTTCCTCTTCTTCTTCCTGCAATCTTTAATTAGATGTCCAGGTATGCCACAAAATTTGCACTTCCTCTTGTCACGGGGTTCATTATTCTTCCCGCCGTTCTTGGAATCCGTCTTCTTATTCTGCGATCCCTCCACTTTCTTGTCTAGAGGTTCTTCCAGCTTTGCCTCTTTCTTGCCATCCTTGTTTTCCTTCTGTAACAGTGCCATGTCCACCAGTCTCTCAAAAGTCGCACTCATAGGTATATGGGACATAGCTAGGCTGTGCAGTGGCTCATTTAACCCTTTAACGAATCAGAGAGCCTTTTTATGTGGAGTGTTTACTAACTCCAGTCCGAATCTAGCCAGCTGGTTGAATTGGTTGACGTATTCCCCTACCGATAGGCTTCCCTGTTTGAGTGCTCAGAATTTCTCCATCTATAGGCTTCGTTCAGCTTGCGAGAGGAACTTCATTTCAAATCTCCTTCTAAAATCCTCCCAAGTTTCAACTGGTCTCTCAGCATTAGTAACTTCCCACCAGTAAGAGGCTCCGTCCTTAAGTAACCATACAGCCAATTGTATCTTCTGCCTATTGTCCACTTCGAAGATAACAAACAAATCTTCTGTTTCCTTGAGCCAGTTTCTTGCTTCCATAAATGACTCAGTCCCATTAAAGTTATTTCCACTCATAGCTTGAAAGTCTCTACATATCTTCGAGAAAGCATTCACACATGGAGGAGGAGGAGGAACGACTGCAGCTGGGGGAGGAGGAACGTCTGCTGGGCCTGCGCCATTTGCCTTAGCCTCCAGATACCTTCTGAACCAGCTAGGTATCGGTATGCCCTCGGGAAGATTAAGATCCCCAGACATACTGAAACGAAAAGAAAAGGTTCAAAACAAAGGATAGAAAGATAGTGCATATGGCTTTGAGGATTATGCCTTTAAAATAAAACAACAGTTTTCTTGAAAATGTTTCTTTAAACTTCTTTTTGAAAAATAGTTTTCAAAAACTTTTATCTGATCTGGTAAACCATTGCTCTGATACTAAGTGAAACACGCCACCTCCGTTAAGGTCACTCACAAAGGGAATGCATTAACTTTGGTGAAGTATTTTAGGTAAAAGGCATAGATAATTTACAAGATAGACATATAGGCAGAGGAAAACTGAAATCATTTCATAAATAGCGTGGTTCAGTCAAAACATTACAAGCATTGTCTCAAAACTAAACTTCTAAATTATTACAATAAATCATCTGTCTTGATTTAAAACTCCAAGTACATAAAGAAGCATAAAACAGCAACATAAACCCCCAGTAAAAGTGTAAACACAGCCATAGCCCAAGAAAAGAGATTCCAAGCAATACATATACTTTCTTCAAGCTGGAAAAGGTCTGCACTAAGCTGAAGCATAACCTCCCTGTGGACCATGGGGGGGGGGGGGAACGGAAGAAAACAAGGCGAAAGAAAATGGGTCAGACATAAGTCTGGTAAGTCCAGTGATTATTCAGCATGTAAACAGGTAAAAGGACCATGACATGAATAAACTGAACATAGGACAATACCATAGAAATAAGTTAACATAATATAAGGCAAGATAAACTGAATATACTATCGCACTCATTCCCATTTCTCTGCACCTACTAACGAATGTTTCAGCTACCATCATGTGTTCATAACAAAGTGAACCCTTTTTCGATCGGCTTCTACTAGCATGCATTTATTACTTTTGTCATTCGGCCCCGCTCGATTGTTGATACCTGTGCTGGTCCTACCATAGGGTGCATCAATTCCTATGGTGGCAACCTGACACAAATTCTAGATGCAAAGTGTATACTACTGATGCCCAGTGCCTGCTTTTCCCGCTCCGGAGCACATGTACGCCTGTACTCCGTCGAGACTTACACTGCCACACCACCCACCGCTATTTTGACCGCTTATAATCAGCCCAGTAATCGTGCCCCACCCCGCCTTGTTCAGGGTACCGTGATACATCTATGTGGGTTACTAGTGAAATGGGTCCCCGTTACTAGGGTTTCCTAATCAACATGTTATAATGGTTAAGTGTTCTCAAATTAACCTAAACCCACCCATTTGTATATTTAACATGTTGTATTGGTTAAGTGTTGCCTTAATTAACTTAACCCTACCATTCTTAGCCTGTTTGTTTCTTAGCTTTAATTCATTCTTTAAAGCACCAACCTCTCACATTAGATCTATATTGTTGCAGTCGCTGGATGTGCCGGGCGGTTTCGGGCAGTCTTACACCGCAACTCAATCTAACCTCGGGTTTTTGGGCTTAATGCGTTAACCTCTCACATTAGATCTATATTGTTACAGTTGCTGGATGTGCTGGGCGGTTCCGGACAGTCTTACACCGTAACTTAATCTAACCTCGGGTTAGGCATATTCATCTTTTAATTAATTTACATATTTACAATTATGTTCATATGTAAATTATCCACAAGTGTTGTCAATTCAAGTCATGCCCCATTTACCCTCTAAATTATGTCCATAATTCTAGGTATACAAATTCTACCATTTCATGCTACTATTCATTTACATGATTATGCGCCAATCTATGCCAATAGCATGTAGTTTAATATTTTCCCCAACGTCTCCCCCGTTATTCGTTCGCATAATTCACATAGAACGTTAGGATCGCAAATTATCCTAACTTATAAACAAAAGGGAAAAGAAAGGTACATGTAACATTCCAACAGGCATAAACAATATAGATCAATATGCGTAGTATAAATTTGGGATAGAACGACATAAACTTAATTAAGCACATAAACGTGTTCTTACATTTAAATTAGATCCAATTAACATGTGAACTAGCATAGATCTAATTGTATAAGCATGAACTTATATAGATCTTAAACATGGGTACAAGCTTGTATCTAAACATGTAAGCATGTATGAACATAACGTATAATGTAATTTGCATATACAGCATAGTGGGTTCAATTGTGTAAGTCCAATAGTCTCATAGGCATAGGATGTACAATATGATAAATCAATCACAACAGTCCCATAGGCATGATAGGTTCCATTTTGTCAATCTAGTCTCATAGGCATGTTAGGTTTCATTACATCAATCATAATAGTCTCATAGGCGTGATAGGTGTCATTACATCAATTACAATAGTCTCATAGGCATAGGCAATTCAGAATTGACAAAAGGATAGGCACGAATAGAATTAGACATAGATCTAGATCCAATTATTACAGTCATGATTTCTTATTAGGTGTTCACATCTAAACAATAACTGTACTTACAGAAAAAGGATGGATCTTGATCTCTGGGATCTGATTTCTGAATTTGAAAAGTTATCCTTTGATGTAGACGTTTGATTTTCTAGTTCTTCTAATTGATTCCTAGTTTGAATTTGATTCTCTAGTTTGGAGAAGATGAAGGAGGCTAGGCTAGCTTGTAGACGAACAGCATGACGACACCATAGCTTTAGGGTTATGAGGTTAGGGTCTAGGTTTAGCTATGTATATATAGATGTCTTGGATTAATTCTAGCCTTTAGATTAACCTAGGAGTCACCAGAGCCACACAGCTCGAAGACAGGTCATCCAGCAAATCAGGACAAGACGCATCATCACAGAACACTTCAGAATGATGTGCTGGACAGCCCTCGGTATGGGCACACTTGGCAGGTGCGCTAGTGCAATTTTGTACTGGCGCACTTCACAAGTGCGCCAGTGTATTCTGGCATATTTCCGGTTTTCTGCCCAATTTCGTTCGTCCATATCTCCTTCAGACGGCATCCGTTTTACGCAAACTCAGACTCTATCCCAAGCAGAATTCCGAGATGAACGCAGTGGCGTAACCTTTTTTACCTAATTTTTCTTTTAATAATTAATTATTCTTTAATTATCTCTTATGTCTCGTTTTAAAATTACGGGGTGTTACATAAAATTTAAAGTGAACCGCTGGATAAATTGAGATCTAAATAGCGTTGTTTTTGCAAATGGAGACCATTTTCAATGAAATTAGTTTCATTAGTACCATAACATCAAATTATAGCATGGTGTCCATTTTCGTTATGCCTGAAGATTGTGTTTATCGGTACGAATATATAACGTATAACGTTAAATAACTGTATAAAATTAATAATAGCAATAAATGAAATTAACCATAAAATATATATTCTTTGCACTGGTTTTACACAAAACAACTACGCGATAGTCCATGGCTATAGTCAGCCAATGTTTAGGGGTCTTTCCATTTGGGAAATTACATCCATGCTAGTTTGTCGTATAAATTAATATCTTTGTAGTCATTATCAATTAGAAGAAAGTAGAATCGTATTTAGCTTGAAGTTGCTTTACTTCATCAAAACTTTTTCATATTCTATACCGTAGCTTAAGATTTCCTTCCACCTAAAACAAAGTCCCATATGTTAATCTCACCTACTCCCAGATATTTTCCATGTGCCTACACTCTGTCATCAAGTCCAGCGGCCTTAAAGAGTACATCACGCAGACCCATCAACACCAGTCCATCTTCCCCAAGTACACAGCTCCTACCCTCTTCATATACAGTCCCATCAGACGAAAAGAGAAATGCATCAGGACTACACTCCATTCTGCACATACTGCCCTAATTAGAAACTCTTGTATAGAAGTATTCTGTAGACTCCTTTCTCCTATCTATGCTATATATTGATGTCGAAAACATATTGATGAAATGGTAAAACATATCAGACCTATCCTTTGTGTACCATTCGTAAATGACCATAAAAACCGCATGTATATTATATATATAATATATAAATCAATGCAGCGTACCCTGTAACACTACAGACCATCGCACGTCATCTCTGCATGCCTACGTACCCATCACCACTCGCCAGCTAAGTAAGAATTCAGTTATGACAATGGAAACTCATACCACTAGCTTACTGCCTATCAATCTATCACCATAGACTGTACACGTTTGAAATAAACACCAATCCTATCCAAAGTCCACTCTGCCCATAAATAAGGGGCATTATTCGTCAACTTCGAGCAGGATACCGCTCATTCTTGAGCACAATAAAATAAAGAGAACGAAACACTGAAGATGGAGGCATTTATATGGTCTGGAGGTAGACACTTTTGGGTTCGAAAAAGTAAGGACATAAGGAAGGGTAGGCTTTGAGTTCAACAACATGGGAAGCCGAAGGGAAGGGGGTGGTGTATTTGAACTGAACAAAGCTGATGCGTACAGGTTGTGGAGGTCGACATGGATTCAGGAGATCGGGAAGTGTTGCGCTGTTGGCAAGGGTCGTTGCTGACGCAAGGATCTTCGGTATGATGTCGGTGGTGCTGGGACAGGCACTAACGGTTGTGAGGGGTTACAACGTTGTGATGGAGGGAGTTGGTTTCTTTTTTGGAGTTAGACAATTGCATGAGGTGCAGTTTAAGATAGGAGTGGAGTTTAGCGTGGAATATGGTTTTGATGTGCACAGAGGAGTATACACGTGAGGAGCTGCTTCAGGAAAGCTTGTTTACGGAAGAAAGCATAACTTAAGAACGATGGGCTTGCTAAGCTTTTGGCCCGGTGTATTGGAAAAAAAACCGAACTGTGCATGGGGAGTAAAAGAACGAATGGGGAGACGGCTAAAATCATTTTGGGAAAGAAGCTTTCCCATGCGGTTATGGATTTGAAACTGGTATTTAGGCTTTGAGCCATAAAACAAATGTGTAAAGAAAAGATAACGTAAGTGTGGCATGGGGGAGAAACATTGGGGCAGACAAGTTCATTTAGAAATAGAGTATGGGGAGGGAATAGTGTCAGGTGGGAAGTTTCATGGGTAGAGTTTGGATGAGATGAGAATATAATGCGCACTATGAAAGGAATGAAAATGGTGGTATGCATTTTGTTGAGCGAACTGTTCAATGCAGGAAAGGAGATGGGAGGAAGTACCAAGTTTAATGCGAACAGTGGTGGTGATGAAAAATGAGAGCAAGGTAGGAACATGGCATGTAAACGAAGGAGTGTCGGCTTCACCAATTTTAATGAAGGAGAAGCTTTTGCTAGCTTTTGGGTTTGGGTGTGGCGTGATGGACCAGTGGCTTTTGGGCCGATAAGATTCGTTTAAATCAGAAGTGAAGTATTTTATGCGGGCCTAGGATATATGGTAAGCATCTTTATTAAGTTAAATTAAATAATAATTAAGGATATACATTATTTAATTAAAACTGCATAACTTATATAATGTGTAACATATTAGTTCAATATCAGAAATCAACCAAACAAGGGACGTTGGAACTTATTGGCGAGCATGACTTTGTGGAACGGACCTAGTCAGAGATGGAAGAAGCTGGAATTGTCAGTACAATTGAACAATGTTTTAATTCAACTGAAGTGAACAATTTAATCAACCAATCAAATCAAGGTGAGTTAAACTCACTCAGTTCTCCCAATTATAATTATTATAAGTCGGGTTTATTATTCTTATGCCATGTTCGCTAATTTTTGTTTGATTTGATGATTGTTTGGATGTTGTTAATTACTATTATGTCATTTATTTAAATTAAATGTTGTTTAATTTAAATGAAACGACAATGTTATTTTTAATGATTATTTCCAATAGAGGTAACTTAACCTTGGTGGTTACGTTTATAATAATATAAACTTATTTAAATTAAATTGGATGCTTGAATTATTATTATTAGTTGGCTACCATCAGTTGAATTGGTTATTTATCTGCATATGATCATGTTATGAACTGTTTAACCCATGTGATTGGATTATTGATTTGGTTACTGATTGTTGAATCCAAATTCAACATTGTCTTGATATTAACCAATGGGTAGTACTGGTTGAGGATTTGGCAGTATATGGCCTAAATTATATATTGTTTTATTAAAATTGATTTACCGTTAGAGAATAAAGTTATAAAAATTATTTTATAACTAAAGACAGATTTTGAGATACATTATTTTGAATGAAGTCTATAAAAAGGAAATAAACCAACCATATATATATATATATATTGTTTACTTTAACCACCAATCACCATTTTTGTACCAAAACCTACCGTGTGTGAAGCACGTGTCTCATCTTGATTATTAAACGATTTATAAAGCTAATTCTTATATTACTAAGACGGATAAGCAAGTGGGCAAGGACTAATGTAACGATTTATAATTAATTTAATTATTTTTAAGTAAAAATTAAAATGGAATTGTGTCGAATGGATTATTATTTATTAATAATAATCAAAGTTGAAATCTTGGGATTTAAAATCTATTTAATGAAGTTATATAAAACCATAAGAAACTATTTATGGTAAAGTGGTGTTTTAAGCATATTATACTAATGATAACATGAGTTAAGTTTAAACTATAGTTAAAGAAAAAAAATTGAAATTCTATTTAATTGGATTTTATTAAATCCAAATTGGAAGAAGTCCTAAGACCCAAGTTTATTTGAATATCTTATTGGAACAAGTTATTTATGAATAAATAGAAGTCCAAGATGTGAAATTAAATAATTAGAACCCAATTGGAGATCGGTTGAGTTAATTGATTTTCTGAATATTAATCTGATGTTGGTTTCGGCCTTTGGGGTTGATATTTAGGGAATTATTTTCTTACTGATTTACGGTTAGGAACCGACGAAGTTATTAAATGGAAATAAACGAAAACCAAGTTTGAATTAAAGTAGTTAGATGAGTTGGGTTATATAGATGCGATTTAAATGCACTATATTAAAGAAGAGGTGAGTTTTCATTAAGGTATAACTAAAATGGGATGTGATTTGGTATTGGGAACGAATATCGGTTTTGGCATTACAACTGTTATCTATCTTAAGATAAGAACATTGTTGATCAAGGTCAGAGAGGTAATTAAAATACCCCAACTTGAACGACTTCAGGATTATCGAAGGATGATATTATTTGTAATAGTGGTGATGTTAAAAGTAATATATTTTGAGAAATAATAGTGTACCATTATTTGAAGAGTTTGGGCATATCTAAGGATTCCAATATAAAAGGAAATAAAAAAGGGGCTTGAAATATGAAATGCTATTTCCCTAATAAAGAAACAAAAGAGGTTTGCGAAAATATAATGATATTTTGGAAATAAGAAGACGAGATTTGGAATGAGTTTATTCTGAAAAGGAAAGCGACGATTATGGTATTAAAATAATGAAACCAAGAAAGATATTATAATAATTGTTTACGTTGATAAGTTGAATCGATTTTGCAAATGATAAATAATAAATAGCAAATGTTTTGAAGGATATTTAATGATAGAATCTTAAGATATTTTTCCAAATATAAAATGATTTGAGGATATTAACATATTAGAAACTAATATATTATTTTTAATGGCCAAGTGACACTGTATACTAAACCAATGGATTTATTTTATTTTTACGAATGTTTATTTTGATAATTAAATAACCGACTATCAAAATCATACCCAATGCGTTGTTGGTACGGAAAGACCAGGATCGAATTTATATTCGAAAATCATTCCAACTAACAAATATGTAAACAAAGAAGACATCTGATGTTGATCGAGATGGAGCAAATGAAGACTGTAAATATTCATGAGCAGAGGGATTACTGTTGAATTTCTATGGCTGATCCCTAGAGATATATATTTGACAGTGATTCCATCATGATTGGAATATACGGATTGCAAGGACTAATCGCTACTGATCCATAGGGTGACTCCTGTATTGGATGTAGTAGGAAAGTACCTTTGGTTCATCTAGTTCCTGGGTGACTTGTATGGACGAATGTATGACAGAGTATTTCCTAAAAACCACGTACATTGATTTTTACAAATATATCGAGTTGGTGTCAAAGAGGGGAACTTCTTTTACACGCAGAGTATATTTGTGGAGGCAGCATGACTATGTGGGTCGCTCCCATTAGGATGTATAATCACCTATCTAGAGAAATTCCTTTTGCTTCTTTAATCTATTTTGATGCTGTCCCTTTTCGCGAAAGGGTGGGTAGCTCCCAATCGTTGGCGATATACATTCGGTACACTCAAGCGAAATGAGTGGTCGGTCATGTGTGGGCCGGTTTGGAAGACGTTCTTGTTAAACCCAGTGTATTACCCTCTAGAGATACACTCTCAGTAGGTGGTCATACCATGTCATAGTCGGAGTCCAATCTCCAATAAGCGCCCACAGTTTTGATTGTATACTATATATGTGGAGCGTGAGATGCAAGCGTTCTACTAGATTCTATTTATTTGTATTTAGACGCTATTATAATATCAGAATAAGATATTGATTTCGACATCTTTTGGGTTATCGTAAGGTAAAAACCGTCCGTAGTTATGTGTGGATTTAGTCTTACGATTATCCCTTTCTTTCAAAAGGATTTTGAACTTAAAAATCAAGATGAATGATATTATAAACTTAGCGAGTTTTTCTTACTTTGGTTCACCAGACTAACCCAGTGTTTGTAATGCTTGGGTTAGACCGGGTTGTACAGGTTCATGTTATCGGATGCTGTGAAGTCCAAAGATGAGTTGAAGGTGTTCAGATGTATGATATTATCTAGTATTATTCCGTTGTGTGGTGTTTATGGGGACAGATTATCATAATTGTCCAAGTGTATTGATGTACTCTGATGCTTGCAAGTATATTTCAAAGCTCTAAATAAAGATTTATTTCTATATTATGCTTTGTTACACTGCGATGTGAGACTCTGATTCTGTTTTGGTTCTTCTTCTACTTCTTCTTCTATTATAATATTTCTTTCTTTCTTTTCTCATCCTCTAACTTCTTTCTTTAGCATTCTGTATTATTCGGTACTCGAGTTTGGACACAGGATGTGTTATTATCTGGATTCGAGTGTCAAAAAATTCAGGATGCTACAAAGGGTGAGTATGTGTTTCCAGTGTTGGAGACCTTAGGATGGAATTTCCTAGAGAGTGTCTCAGGTCTAAGTACACGATCCATCCTAAGGGTACCAATGTATTAGGATATAAAGAGGATTTTATTCTGGGAAGGCATGGAGAAGGATGCAAGCTTATGACTGAAACAATGTTTGAATCGTCAACAAGTGAAAGTAGAGAATTAGAAGCCGATTAGTTTTCTACAATCCTCGGATATTCCAATTTGGAAAAATGACTCGATTTCCTTGGTTTTTATTAATAAGTTTCCCAGGTCAGCTAGAGGAAAAGATAATTTATGTGTCATGGTGGATAGATTAACCAAGAATGCTCATTCTATTACTGTTAAGCCAACCAAGAAAACACCTTTATTAGCTAAGTTATTCATGAAGAACATATTCATACTGCATAGGATTCCTAATAGCATAGTTAGTAATAAAGATCATTTATTCACTAACTAGTTTTGGAAGCGTTTGCAGGAAGTTTTAGGTACTAATCTCAGAATGAGTACTGCCCACCATCCTCAGACTGATAGAAAGACGGAGAGAGTTAACAAAGTTTCACAAGATTTTTTTAAGAGCATATTGGTGGTTCTATTGGAGAATGGAATATCGATGATGTTTTGATGACAACAGCCTTGTTTCAATCATTATCAGTATTGACTATAAAATATATACTTACACTTTTATCAAGAATATATATGTATATACAGGATTTATATGCAGGAAATAGAGATTGAAGACTGTACAGTTTAAGGAATTCAAAGATTTCAAAGGAGAATTCAAGACTCATGAGTATCAAGATATCAAGAGTTCAAGATTATCAGAGTAATAGAGTCTATTTAGTATGTAAAACTCTGAATAACAATCCAACTATATTTTAAAATTATTCCTTTTCAAATTTTTGTTGAAACTATTTTCAAATTGATTTCAAATTTGATTTTAAACTTATGATTTCAAATATACTTCCTAAGTTTCTTATGTTTATATATAAATAATATAGTTTTATAATTATATTATAAAGTTTTATATCATATATATATAGTTTCTGAGTCATATGTTTAAATAATATTTTATTATGTTTTTATACTTGAATATATATATATATTAAACAATTATTTTTATTTCAGGAATTTCTAGAATATATATATTAGTTTAAATAATTTCAAAATTAATTTTCAAATTTCAAGTATACGTCGACATACACATTATTACATGTCGACATATAACTGTCACAAACTTTAAAGTTTAAAAAGATGCGATTTTTCATTTTAAAACGTTTCAGAAACGGTTGTGTCTCTTAGAACACTATATAAAGGCCTCATTTTCAAAAAAATTCAGAACTTATCATCTCCTTCTTCCCTGCTTTACATACCCCCATTATCCTACTTAAATTTCAAAGATTCTACACTTGTACTCTGCCGATTGCAACACAAATTATATCATTCTTCTTCTATTTTCAATCTTTATCAAATACTCTCTGTTTGAAGGTGCTACTCAAGATAGGGTATTTTTAATAAAAAAAACCATGAGGGTGTGTTCCTTGTAACCTTGGAATCAAGGAAAAGGATAAGGTGTGTTCCTTGTAGCCAGTAAATCAAGGAAAAGGAGCGATGTTAACCTTGCAGCCATAAAATCAAGGGTGTTGTAATTGAATACTGATATTAATAAAACTATGCACAATCCAGCATTGTGCCGGACGGACGTAGGAATAATCCAAACCAGTATAAAATCCGGTATATTCTTTTCTTTTCTGGATTTTACTTTTGTTTATATCTGCATCTGTGATTGTTTCTATTGTGATATTCATTCTATGATTCATATAGTAGTTTGTGTAACTGATAATTGGTTAATATTTCTATAAGTTCTTCAAAACACTATTCACCCCCTAGTGTTAGTTTTACCCTAAGATCATTGATCCTCGTTCCTAACAATTGGTATCAGAGAATAGGTTTTCAAAATTTCATCATCTGAATTTTGAAAATATTAAATGGCAAATTTTGAAATCATTTATAAAAATAGCTTAAATTCATGCAATGCATCAGTATTAGATGAGTATGCATTCAATTCTTGTAACATCCCGCATTTTTACGGTATAATAATTAATTTATTAAATTATTTAAAAAGTGATTTATAGATTTAAATGGTTATTTAATTAAATAATATGGAATATTTAATTAATATTTATAATATAAAAATATATTATAATTCCGAAATAGTCAGAATTAGCTGAAATGGCAATATGGTGTGAATTGGGCAATTCAAAATATATAATTCAGTTTAAAATTGAATTACGATAATGCGTATATTTAATTAACGATGGTTGAACGTATAAATTATATTATAATTATAATCGAGCTTGAAATGGCGTTGTAGTTCGTAATTTGGCGATTCGAACTTTAAACGAATATACAAAATCCGTTTTAAGCCGGATTTCTATGAAATAAGAAACGTTCGGAGCTGGTGAAGTATATTTTTCTAATGGAAGGGAAAAATCGGGATTTCATCGTGTAGATTTTGATTTATGTCCAAATCAAATTTTCGAAAAGTCGCTATGGAATTCCTTTATAATTTATAATGATTTATTTATATTATAAATGAAATTTTCAATATAATGTGACGGCAAGGAATTTCGCTCGGTCCGAACCAGTCGCTAAACCGATCCAGGCCGTTCGAAACGCCCTATCGTTTGAGAACACGACAAATCAGAACGCATATAGAAGAACATTTCATTGTATATTACAACAATGCATCAGATTACAAGAATATACAGAGTAAAAATGAATATTACACAGAAATATCGGAGATTTAAATTACATTTAAATACATAGCAGCGGAAAATAATACAGTACACAACTAGAAGAGATATACGGATACAAAGCTTTCCGGATATCGTTCCAGCTGTAAACCAGGATCCTGTGAATATAAATCTGCAAAACCATAACTACTAGCTGCCCGTGTCAAAATAAGGGCACCCATAGTTTAGGTTAAAACAATAAACTCCAGGTCAGTCATGGGACTGGTGTGAGAACTAAAACAGTTAAAAATCTTTATTTTCAAAGTTAGGTAAATCAAGGGACCACGCCGTATAACACGGAACGGGTTTCCTCCCAAGAATACCAGTGCATAAAACAAACAGCGCAATGCTAAATAAAGAAAAATGAAGCTGTTATAAGACCCAGGTCCCATCACACAATGCAACGCAGCCGGGGGATAGGGTTTTCCCTTATAACAGCCAAAGAATGCTTGATACGCTTAAAACAAATCATTTGATACTATTATAAGTGCATAGTGTATAAAACAACTTCAAATCATAAGTATCAATCATAGGCGGCATGGGTACCATATATCATGTCGCCATACTAGTTTTGCAATTAAAACCGCAAATGTCACGTATTTGGAAATTGGATTTCCGTCTATGAACCGAGGCAAAAGATAGTCCTCAACCGATTCGTGACTCTATAGCCCGAGCCACAGGTCAGAGCTCGAGTGACCTTGGAGCGACAGGGCCGGTCCACCGATGTGGATTAAACTTAAACCCTGAACACGCATTTCCCCGCCCTATGGGGCGTAAACGAGCCAATTAAATGACTCCATCGGTTCGAGAATGACCGATCAATCCGAGGCGCCTCGCAACAGCAACAACCACATAAGTCAAACTCGTCAGGGCGTGTAAAACCACTGACGCCACTTCTAACTAGAAAGAAACGCATGCCCTCCCTGAGGTCCGTCCCCCGTTTTTGGTTCATACCGGGTGTGAAACACGCGAGGTAAACGTTACCCAAAGCTACGCCACAAAGGCCGTGCTTTGATCATCACCACAAGACTTTGCTTTTCAACAGAAGCCTCGATCATTTGCATCTTAGCATGCCACACAGGCAAACCATCCTATGCAACTGATATCAGTCACACAGAATGAAATCCGATGTCAGACACACAGTCCATTTACAAGTCCGTCCTGGGTCTGAACGAAACCGGAGGCACCTAGTACCCCGCATATCCATCGATCTCCAAGTACGTCTGGACGATCACCAACTGTTTCCATCTTCTTGGGTGTACAGCCCAATCAAGATCATCAGTAATTACCCAAACGACGTGAAGACCTCCGGTCTTCGACCATCGTCTTCATCTTCGACTTATCGTCGTATCAGTTATTCAGAATGGGATAAACCCGGTCTTTCCGAATAACTCGCGTATATTTTAAATAAGTGTTACACAAACACAACATACGCCTCATTCCAATTCATTAGTCACTAACCGTAAATTAATCAAGAGAATGATTTCCCAAATATTAACCCCGAAGGCCGAAACCAACATCAGATCAATATCCAGAAAACCATTCTGCTTGGCCAACCGACAGTTAGTTTCTAAATTTCACATTCATAGGGAAAGGTTCCCATTAATTTTTATCAAAGATAAATTCTTGAATTTATGCTTTAATCTACTTTTGAATATCAATTCAAACTAGTCGGGATTAGCGAACCTTACCGAAGTAATCATTTGTTTTAATTTCCCAATCCCAACCTATTCATCCCATGAAGTAAAACTGGTTATACTTCATATCTAACACCACGGTGTTATCGGTAAATTCAATTACCATTTCACGTTCAAATCTAATTAAAGATTTAACTATCGCCTGGAGCAAAACTGGTGATACTCCATTTCGATTATTTCAATCTAATTAAAGATTCATTAAAACTCCACTTAGTTTTAATCTTTGACTGGGTTAAAGAATCAGTGTCATTTAAAAACACGGTTCACGATAAACCCAAAATCACATTCATTAATCATCGGGTTAAAGAACGAGTGTTATTTAAAACACTGTCCACGATAAACCCGAAAATCAATATCGATTCAATTCCAATTAAATATTATTTAATTGGTACACTTCATTAAATCTAAATAAAAAGATTTAATCTTTTCTCAACTGGGTTCAAGAACAGTGTTAGTGAAGACACCATTCACGATAAACCCAAATCACATTTGATATTAAATACAAGGCTCTGAATAGAAAATATCCCGGCTTATATTCAATATCAAATTCTATGATTAACAAATGTCGTATTGGAAATAACGATATAAATATATATCTTTCAAATTTCCATAACAACATCTGTATAATCACGAATTCCAACATCGAAATATTCCGAAGACAATTTCGATTCAAATCCACTCCAATGCAATCATTGGAAATTTTGGTTATTTTTAAAACCCTTTTCAAATTCAATTTATTTATTTAAAAATAAATAGAATTATAATTCTAGTTCAAAACTAGTACATTTCGATAAAAATCTATTTTTATCTTTTCAAATATGGAGTTTTTCATCCCAAATCTTCACAAATCATTTCTTATGATTTTACACAAATTATTACTATTTTTAATAATTTTATCAAGGCCCGTACAGTCGATTTCCATCAATGGCCATCGAACTGCACTTACAGCGACCTTTTTCAAATTTGATTTGGACATAATTCCAAATCCAACCGTTAGATTTCAAATTTCTAACCTTCGCTAGAAAGCTCTTTTCGATACGAACCCAACGGTTCCGGTTTTAGGAGAATCCGACGGTCGGATCTCCCGCAATGTCCGTTTGAAATAAATGGTCGAAATTCACGAACTGCCGCGGCGCGGCGCGTTCTATTCAGGCCATTATATTATATATATATAATATATATAATATATACTTCGTCGATTTCTATTTAAAACGAATTATATAAATAGTTTTAAAATCGTTTCAAAAGCTATTTCAACTTCCTTTTCAATTCAAATAAAAATTGAATTCTTCTTTATAAATTCGTTTTAAAATTCATTTCCATTCAATTCAAATTTCAATTCAATTTGAATTCATTTCAATTTGCTTTCAATTCAATTCATTTCGAAATCGTTTTCAATTCAATTCATTTCGAAATCGTTTTCAATTCAATTCAATTCGAAATCGTTTTCAATTCAATTCAATTCGAAATCGTTTTCAATTCAATTCATTTCGAAATCGTTTTCAATTCAATTTATTTCGAAATCGTTTTCAATTCAATTCATTTCGAAATCGTTTTCAATTCATTTTATTTCGAAATCGTTTTCAATTCAATTCATTTCGAAATCGTTTTCAATTCAATTTATTTCGAAATCGTTTTCAATTCAATTCATTTCGAAATCGTTTTCAATTCAATTCATTTCGAAATCGTTTTCAATTCAATTCATTTCGAAATCGTTATAAAATCGATATAAATATCGTTCACGTCCAAAATGGCGTCAATCTAATCAACACGGCTTCATAAATTTCTATTTTCAAATATTCTATTTCAAATATTTCTTTTTCAAAATAGTTGTTAGTATCAAAATATTTCGTTCAACACATGACCAATCTCAAAGGATGAGTACTGTCAACACATGAACCTTTATTTTATATTGATAAAGATATAAATTTTATTACTAAAATATTTCGGTCAACACATGACCAATCTCAATGGATGAGTACTGTCAACACATGAACTTTTATTTTAATAATATCGATAAAGGTGCAAATTTTATTGCTAAAATATTTCGTTCAACACATGACCAATCTCAATGAATGAGTACTGTCAACACATGAACTTTTATTTTATATTATTCTTTATTTTTCAAATTGGAATGAGGCCCAATCAATTACCATATAAAGTTAATTATATGGATTTTCATACAACACATGTATAATAGCATTGAAAAATAATCAACCATCAACCAAAGTGCACTACACTGTATAAGCATCAAATATAGATATCTAACGCTTAAAACAGCCTGTCAATCAACCGATCGACATATTTAACAAATCAGGATGAGTGAACTTCAAATTTCATCCCAACACCCGTGTGGGGTTTCAAACAATCAAACACATATTTTATTTGTGCTGTTGGGCGATGTGTGAAATTTATCGTCCCAATCAATGTCATTCAAATAGGTGTACATAAACAAACCGTCTGGTTTGTAAATGAATATTTTATTTATTCACATTCACGTTAAAAATTATATTTTTAACGATAAAACATTTTATTCTAACATATGAATCTCTATTCGATTCGTTTATTCAATAAAATGATATTTTTATTTTTCTAACATATTTTAGAAAATTTCGGCGGCATAACGGCACGATACTAGAAACGGGACAAGGCCTAGCCTTATCCCCGGTCTAGTGAAGGCCCACGCCATTCACACATCAATCAAATCAATTTCATTTCATCCATCAATTTCCATTCAATCAAATATTCTAACTAACTACTCAACCAAACAATTTAACAAACAAGCCATCCATGGTCTGTGGATGACGGGTGTCGGGTGCTACTAAACACCGTCTACATCCTAGTATATATATATAACTAGAAAATAAAATTGAAAGGTGAGAAGTTCTCACAGATAGCTATCCTAGCTCCACGGCACTTCTAATGCAGGAAATCTTCGCCAACCCGCCTTTTGTCGCTTTCGTTGTCCGCTTTCACTACATATGTAAAAATCGAATTTTTACTATGCTATTCAATATATAAAAATCTGATTTTTCTATCGAAGTTCAATATATAAAAATCATATTTTTCTATCGAAGTTCAATATATAAAAATCATATTTTTCTATCGAAGTTCAATATATAAAAATCATATTTTTAGTTCGCTATTCAATATATAAAAATCGAATTTTGACTTCGCTATTCAATATATAAAAATCGAATTTTTATTATGCTATTCAATATATAAAAATCGAATTTTTATTATGCTATTCAATATATAAAAATCGAATTTTTCTTATGCTATTCAATATATAAAAATCGAATTTTTCTTATGCTATTCAATATATAAAAATCGAATTTTTCTTATGCTATTCAATATATAAAAATCGATTTTTTCTTATGCTATTCAATATATAAAAATCGAATTTTTCTTATGCTATTCAATATATAAAAATCGAATTTTTATATTTCAAAGATTAAATCTTTTCTTTTCAAAATTCAAATCTTTTACTTTTCTTAAAATCAGTTTTTTTTCTTTTAAACAAAAATCAGTTTTTTTTCTTTTAAACAAAAATCAGCTTTTTCTATTTAAACAAAAATCAGCTTTTTCTATTTAAACAAAAATCAGCTTTAATTTCTATTTAAACAAAAATCAGCTTTAATTTCTATTTATATAAAAATAAACATCAAATAAATAAAACTTACATAGGGGGGCTGTCGAGTGGTCGGGGGGCTTCGTCGAGGTTTGCAGATCGGAGGGGGGGCTTCGTTGAGGCATTGCAGATCGGAGGGGGGGCTTCGTCGAGGCATTGCAGGTCGGAGGGGGGGCTTCGTCGAGGCATTGCAGGTCGGAGGGGCGGTCTTGGTGAGGTGGCGCTCGATGGTGGCGGGGTTAGTTGGAGGGCGACGAGTTCTTGGACTGCGGCTTAACGAAGGGGAGAGGGACAGAGAGGTGGAGGAGGAGGAGATGCGGTGAGAGAAGCGGGGGTGGAGGACCGGAGGGTCTCCATGGGTGGCAGCGTGGAGGAGGGCGACGGCGTTGATGGAAAAGGAGGCGGGTTTTTTTTTCTGATTTGGAGGGGTTGACTTTATGAGGGAGGGAGTTAGGTTTAGAAGAGAGAGGGTATATATATTTTTAATTATTTAATTTTATTTTTCTTTTAAAAAGAGAATTTTCATTTAAACTCCAAATCAAACCGAACCAGTGTCACCCCTAGCTAACTACCCCCATCCCGGACACAATGGAATAGGTTTCGTAAGCCATTTCGACTGTTACAGTCAGTTTCCGTAAAATTTAAAATATAAATCTTTATATTGAATTTTAAACGTACATTTCAAATTACCGGGGCCACATACTAACTCTAAAAATTCTCGAAAAATATTTTCTAGCTTCGTATTGACGATACGGTCCTAACAAAACTAGTTTCGTCGAATTCTGAGACCGTTTGAAAAATGGCCAATTTCCAGTCGATTAAAATCAACTGAAACTGGTCAAACGCGTTTTCCTTTGCCACGCTCACATATTGATTCGAAAAATTATGAAATTTGGAATCTAGCAATAATTTGACACTGCGGACCCAACAAAACTGGTTTCGTCGAAATCCGAGGTCGTTTGCAAAACGTCTATTTTTAAGGGCCTGAATTCCATAGCGACTATTCAGAATTTTCAACTGGACATATCTTTTGATTCCCGCTACGAACTTTTGATTTTTCGGATTCGTTGGAAAGATATTCACTATTCGATTCCATTATTTTTGGTTTCACTAAAATCCGGATTGTTTTGCACCCGGTACATTCAATTGAAGTTTGAAATCGAATTATCGAACTACCGCGCCATTTTCAATTCTATTTATAATTATTTATATTCTAACGACGACGCGTATAATATATACGTTCGAATTATATTCAAAATAAATTTCTCGTCGATATTATTTAAAATAATTCATTTTAAATAATCAAAATTCGCTAAAATTGCCAAAATAAAAATTTTAAACTGGCCCAGATTTTCGGGTTGTTACAATCTCCCCCACTTAAAACTTTTCGTCCCCGAAAAGGAACAAAGTCGAAAGTGGTTTGATTAATCAACTGTACGCTCAATCTGGCTTCCATTCTCCAACTTTTCAGTTTCTGAGAATTCTCTAAAATTTCAAAAATTTGGCTAACACCCTAAATTTTCGAAAAATTTCGCCATAACCTCCCCTGCACCGGGAGCATCGGGGAATTTCAAATAGCTTCCCCGGTCCTTCAGATCTCAAAAAGAAAAAGAAAAATCCAAGCGGCTAGCCAATAGGCTCACAAAATCATCATCACCCAAACAAAACAGGAAATTATGTAGTAAACATGTACCTATTTGTCGGGCAAACAAATTTTATTCTCTGGCTCTAGCCTCCTTGCTATGACCTGTTCAAAGATATATATGTATATGCAAGCAAATGCAACCAATTTTCAATATAATCCAATATTTGATGCTATTAGGCAAAATGGTTCAAAATTAGCAAACAAATAAACAAACAACACAAACATCAATCATTTAGTGAATTAGAGTTTCAAATTCATAATTTTGATACATATACAAAAATCATGTTTTTGATGCCAATTCACAACAATGTGTTCTAACTATATATAAGTTTTGGTTCTCACACCAGCCTAATGGAAATATATAGAAAATCACACCTTCAACACTCGAACCCTAATTCTGATGATGTAGCTACAATCATCAGAATCATCTTCGGGCGACTAGAGTGTGAATCTATATCTATCCAGTATATTAAAACTTCGAATACACGTGGATCAGACGTATACCCAAAATCTTTATATACTGCATTGTCCAAATCAATATAAATAAATAATCAAATACGAATAGCTGATTTAAATTTTCAAAACAAATTTGACTTTCATTTTAAAAATATACTCTTCACACTCGTTCTAGGATACTACTGATCCTATCTCTAACGAGTCATTCTCATTGGATATTACTAATCCAATATCTGATGAATTCTTTCGTACGGTTCTAATGTGTCTTGTTCTCTAGCTTTGTAAACCAAAGCTCTGATACCAACTGTGACGGCAAGGAATTTCGCTCGGTCCGAACCAGTCGCTAAACCGATCCAGGCCGTTCGAAACGCCCTATCGTTTGAGAACACGACAAATCAGAACGCATATAGAAGAACATTTCATTGTATATTACAACAATGCATCAGATTACAAGAATATACAGAGTAAAAATGAATATTACACAGAAATATCGGAGATTTAAATTACATTTAAATACATAGCAGCGGAAAATAATACAGTACACAACTAGAAGAGATATACGGATACAAAGCTTTCCGGATATCGTTCCAGCTGTAAACCAGGATCCTGTGAATATAAATCTGCAAAACCATAACTACTAGCTGCCCGTGTCAAAATAAGGGCACCCAGAGTTTAGGTTAAAACAATAAACTCCAGGTCAGTCATGGGACTGGTGTGAGAACTAAAACAGTTAAAAATCTTTATTTTCAAAGTTAGGTAAATCAAGGGACCACGCCGTATAACACGGAACGGGTTTCCTCCCAAGAATACCAGTGCATAAAACAAACAGCGCAATGCTAAATAAAGAAAAATGAAGCTGTTATAAGACCCAGGTCCCATCACACAATGCAACGCAGCCGGGGGATAGGGTTTTCCCTTATAACAGCCAAAGAATGCTTGATACGCTTAAAACAAATCATTTGATACTATTATAAGTGCATAGTGTATAAAACAACTTCAAATCATAAGTATCAATCATAGGCGGCATGGGTACCATATATCATGTCGCCATACTAGTTTTACAATTAAAACCGCAAATGTCACGTATTTGGAAATTGGATTTCCGTCTATGAACCGAGGCAAAAGATAGTCCTCAACCGATTCGTGACTCTCTAGCCCGAGCCACAGGTCAGAGCTCGAGTGACCTTGGAGCGACAGGGCCGGTCCACCGATGTGGATTAAACTTAAACCCTGAACACGCATTTCCCCGCCCTATGGGGCGTAAACGAGCCAATTAAATGACTCCATCGGTTCGAGAACGACCGATCAATCCGAGGCGCCTCGCAACAGCAACAACCACATAAGTCAAACTCGTCAGGGCGTGTAAAACCACTGACGCCACTTCTAACTAGAAAGAAACGCATGCCCTCCCTGAGGTCCGTCTCCCGTTTTTGGTTCATACCGGGTGTGAAACACGCGAGGTAAACGTTACCCAAAGCTACGCCACAAAGGCCGTGCTTTGATCATCACCACAAGACTTTGCTTTTCAACAGAAGCCTCGATCATTTGCATCTTAGCATGCCACACAGGCAAACCATCCTATGCAACTGATATCAGTCACACAGAATGAAATCCGATGTCAGACACACAGTCCATTTACAAGTCCGTCCTGGGTCCGAACGAAACCGGAGGCACCTAGTACCCCGCATATCCATCGATCTCCAAGTACGTCTGGACGATCACCAACTGTTTCCATCTTCTTGGGTGTACAGCCCAATCAAGATCATCAGTAATTACCCAAACGACGTGAAGACCTCCGGTCTTCGACCATCGTCTTCATCTTCGACTTATCGTCGTATCAGTTATTCAGAATGGGATAAACCCGGTCTTTCCGAATAACTCGCGTATATTTTAAATAAGTGTTACACAAACACAACATACGCCTCATTCCAATTCATTAGTCACTAACCGTAAATTAATCAAGAGAATAATTTCCCAAATATTAACCCCGAAGGCCGAAACCAACATCAGATCAATATCCAGAAAACCATTCTGCTTGGCCAACCGACAGTTAGTTTCTAAATTTCACATTCATAGGGAAAGGTTCCCATTAATTTTTATCAAAGATAAATTCTTGAATTTATGCTTTAATCTACTTTTGAATATCAATTCAAACTAGTCGGGATTAGCGAACCTTACCGAAGTAATCATTTGTTTTAATTTCCCAATCCCAACCTATTCATCCCATGAAGTAAAACTGGTTATACTTCATATCTAACACCACGGTGTTATCGGTAAATTCAATTACCATTTCACGTTCAAATCTAATTAAAGATTTAACTATCGCCTGGAGCAAAACTGGTGATACTCCATTTCGATTATTTCAATCTAATTAAAGATTCATTAAAACTCCACTTAGTTTTAATCTTTGACTGGGTTAAAGAATCAGTGTCATTTAAAAACACGGTTCACGATAAACCCAAAATCACATTCATTAATCATCG
Source organism: Allium sativum (assembly GCA_030737875.1). Lineage (NCBI taxonomy): Eukaryota > Viridiplantae > Streptophyta > Magnoliopsida > Asparagales > Amaryllidaceae > Allium > Allium sativum. The sequence continues at coordinate 61,286,149 of CM060927.1, read as the reverse complement.
GGTTAAAGAACGAGTGTTATTTAAAACACTGTCCACGATAAACCCGAAAATCAATATCGATTCAATTCCAATTAAATATTATTTAATTGGTACACTTCATTAAATCTAAATAAAAAGATTTAATCTTTTCTCAACTGGGTTCAAGAACAGTGTTAGTGAAGACACCATTCACGATAAACCCAAATCACATTTGATATTAAATACAAGGCTCTGAATAGAAAATATCCCGGCTTATATTCAATATCAAATTCTATGATTAACAAATGTCGTATTGGAAATAACGATATAAATATATATCTTTCAAATTTCCATAACAACATCTGTATAATCACGAATTCCAACATCGAAATATTCCGAAGACAATTTCGATTCAAATCCACTCCAATGCAATCATTGGAAATTTTGGTTATTTTTAAAACCCTTTTCAAATTCAATTTATTTATTTAAAAATAAATAGAATTATAATTCTAGTTCAAAACTAGTACATTTCGATAAAAATCTATTTTTATCTTTTCAAATATGGAGTTTTTCATCCCAAATCTTCACAAATCATTTCTTATGATTTTACACAAATTATTACTATTTTTAATAATTTTATCAAGGCCCGTACAGTCGATTTCCATCAATGGCCATCGAACTGCACTTACAACGACCTTTTTCAAATTTGATTTGGACATAATTCCAAATCCAACCGTTAGATTTCAAATTTCTAACCTTCGCTAGAAAGCTCTTTTCGATACGAACCCAACGGTTCCGGTTTTAGGAGAATCCGACGGTCGGATCTCCCGCAATGTCCGTTTGAAATAAATGGTCGAAATTCACGAACTGCCGCGGCGCGGCGCGTTCTATTCAGGCCATTATATTATATATATATAATATATATAATATATACTTCGTCGATTTCTATTTAAAACGAATTATATAAATAGTTTTAAAATCGTTTCAAAAGCTATTTCAACTTCCTTTTCAATTCAAATCAAAATTGAATTCTTCTTTATAAATTCGTTTTAAAATTCATTTCCATTCAATTCAAATTTCAATTCAATTTGAATTCATTTCAATTTGCTTTCAATTCAATTCATTTCGAAATCGTTTTCAATTCAATTCATTTCGAAATCGTTTTCAATTCAATTCAATTCGAAATCGTTTTCAATTCAATTCAATTCGAAATCGTTTTCAATTCAATTCATTTCGAAATCGTTTTCAATTCAATTCATTTCGAAATCGTTTTCAATTCATTTTATTTCGAAATCGTTTTCAATTCAATTCATTTCGAAATCGTTTTCAATTCAATTTATTTCGAAATCGTTTTCAATTCAATTCATTTCGAAATCGTTTTCAATTCAATTCATTTCGAAATCGTTTTCAATTCAATTCATTTCGAAATCGTTATAAAATCGATATAAATATCGTTCACGTCCAAAATGGCGTCAATCTAATCAACACGGCTTCATAAATTTCTATTTTCAAATATTCTATTTCAAATATTTCTTTTTCAAAATAGTTGTTAGTATCAAAATATTTCGTTCAACACATGACCAATCTCAAAGGATGAGTACTGTCAACACATGAACCTTTATTTTATATTGATAAAGATATAAATTTTATTACTAAAATATTTCGTTCAACACATGACCAATCTCAATGGATGAGTACTGTCAACACATGAACTTTTATTTTAATAATATCGATAAAGGTGCAAATTTTATTGCTAAAATATTTCGTTCAACACATGACCAATCTCAATGAATGAGTACTGTCAACACATGAACTTTTATTTTATATTATTCTTTATTTTTCAAATTGGAATGAGGCCCAATCAATTACCATATAAAGTTAATTATATGGATTTTCATACAACACATGTATAATAGCATTGAAAAATAATCAACCATCAACCAAAGTGCACTACACTGTATAAGCATCAAATATAGATATCTAACGCTTAAAACAGCCTGTCAATCAACCGATCGACATATTTAACAAATCAGGATGAGTGAACTTCAAATTTCATCCCAACACCCGTGTGGGGTTTCAAACAATCAAACACATATTTTATTTGTGCTGTTGGGCGATGTGTGAAATTTATCGTCCCAATCAATGTCATTCAAATAGGTGTACATAAACAAACCGTCTGGTTTGTAAATGAATATTTTATTTATTCACATTCACGTTAAAAATTATATTTTTAACGATAAAACATTTTATTCTAACATATGAATCTCTATTCGATTCGTTTATTCAATAAAATGATATTTTTATTTTTCTAACATATTTTAGAAAATTTCGGCGGCATAACGGCACGATACTAGAAACGGGACAAGGCCTAGCCTTATCCCCGGTCTAGTGAAGGCCCACGCCATTCACACATCAATCAAATCAATTTCATTTCATCCATCAATTTCCATTCAATCAAATATTCTAACTAACTACTCAACCAAACAATTTAACAAACAAGCCATCCATGGTCTGTGGATGACGGGTGTCGGGTGCTACTAAACACCGTCTACATCCTAGTATATATATATATAACTAGAAAATAAAATTGAAAGGTGAGAAGTTCTCACAGATAGCTATCCTAGCTCCACGACACTTCTAATGCAGGAAATCTTCGCCAACCCGCCTTTTGTCGCTTTCGTTGTCCGCTTTCACTACATATGTAAAAATCGAATTTTTACTATGCTATTCAATATATAAAAATCTGATTTTTCTATCGAAGTTCAATATATAAAAATCATATTTTTCTATCGAAGTTCAATATATAAAAATCATATTTTTCTATCGAAGTTCAATATATAAAAATCATATTTTTAGTTCGCTATTCAATATATAAAAATCGAATTTTGACTTCGCTATTCAATATATAAAAATCGAATTTTTATTATGCTATTCAATATATAAAAATCGAATTTTTATTATGCTATTCAATATATAAAAATCGAATTTTTCTTATGCTATTCAATATATAAAAATCGAATTTTTCTTATGCTATTCAATATATAAAAATCGAATTTTTCTTATGCTATTCAATATATAAAAATCGAATTTTTCTTATGCTATTCAATATATAAAAATCGAATTTTTCTTATGCTATTCAATATATAAAAATCGAATTTTTATATTTCAAAGATTAAATCTTTTCTTTTCAAAATTCAAATCTTTTACTTTTCTTAAAATCAGTTTTTTTCTTTTAAACAAAAATCAGTTTTTTTTCTTTTAAACAAAAATCAGCTTTTTCTATTTAAACAAAAATCAGCTTTTTCTATTTAAACAAAAATCAGCTTTAATTTCTATTTAAACAAAAATCAGCTTTAATTTCTATTTATATAAAAATAAACATCAAATAAATAAAACTTACATAGGGGGGCTGTCGAGTGGTCGGGGGGCTTCGTCGAGGTTTGCAGATCGGAGGGGGGGCTTCGTCGAGGCATTGCAGATCGGAGGGGGGGCTTCGTCGAGGCATTGCAGGTCGGAGGGGGGGCTTCGTCGAGGTATTGCAGGTCGGAGGGGCGGTCTTGGTGAGGTGGCGCTCGATGGTGGCGGGGTTAGTTGGAGGGCGACGGGTTCTTGGACTACGGCTTAACGAAGGGGAGAGGGACAGAGAGGTGGAGGAGGAGGAGATGCGGTGAGAGAAGCGGGGGTGGAGGACCAGAGGGTCTCGATGGGTGGCAGCGTGGAGGAGGGCGACGGCGTTGATGGAAAAGGAGGCGGGTTTTTTTTTCTGATTTGGAGGGGTTGACTTTATGAGGGAGGGAGTTAGGTTTAGAAGAGAGAGGGTATATATATTTTTAATTATTTAATTTTATTTTTCTTTTAAAAAGAGAATTTTCATTTAAACTCCAAATCAAACCGAACCAGTGTCGCCCCTAGCTAACTACCCCCATCCCGGACACAATGGAATAGGTTTCGTAAGCCATTTCGACTGTTACAGTCAGTTTCCGTAAAATTTAAAATATAAATCTTTATATTGAATTTTAAACGTACATTTCAAATTACCGGGGCCACATACTAACTCTAAAAATTCTCGAAAAATATTTTCTAGCTTCGTATTGACGATACGGTCCTAACAAAACTAGTTTCGTCGAATTCTGAGACCGTTTGAAAAATGGCCAATTTCCAGTCGATTAAAATCAACTGAAACTGGTCAAACGCGTTTTCCTTTGCCACGCTCACATATTGATTCGAAAAATTATGAAATTTGGAATCTAGCAATAATTTGACACTGCGGACCCAACAAAACTGGTTTCGTCGAAATCCGAGGTCGTTTGCAAAACGTCTATTTTTAAGGGCCTGAATTCCATAGCGACTATTCAGAATTTTCAACTGGACATATCTTTTGATTCCCGCTACGAACTTTTGATTTTTCGGATTCGTTGGAAAGATATTCACTATTCGATTCCATTATTTTTGGTTTCACTAAAATCCGGATTGTTTTGCACCCGGTACATTCAATTGAAGTTTGAAATCGAATTATCGAACTACCGCGCCATTTTCAATTCTATTTATAATTATATATAATTATTTATATTCTAACGACGACGCGTATAATATATACGTTCGAATTATATTCAAAATAAATTTCTCGTCGATATTATTTAAAATAATTCATTTTAAATAATCAAAATTCGCTAAAATTGCCAAAATAAAAATTTTAAACTGGCCCAGATTTTCGGGTTGTTACATATAAAGTGGATATCGATTCAACCAGGATTTGAATATCGAGTTGTAAATCCAATTGGAGCTGTATGATATTCTATTGTGAATATATACAATAATATTTATTTATAAATATTAACTTTAATTATTTTTAAATATATTAATATTTAAAAGGGTTTATTTAGAGCTTTAAAAATAGTCAGTTTTGCAAACGACCTCCGTTTTCAACGAAACTAATTTTGTTGGATCCGCACTATTAAATTATTGTTAGATTTCAATTTCTGTGATTTTTAAAGTCCGTATGTGGCCGTACGTGATTTTAATGTGAAAAACAGTCAATTATTTGACTTTAAAAATAATTTGTGTGAGCAAATGAAGTCGAAATTCAACGAAATAAGTTTCGTTGGGTCTGTAATGTCAAGATATAGCTGCATGACCATTTTCATCAAAATTGGGTATTTTATGTGGTCGTACAAATTTTTAAGCATCGAATACAAATAACAATTGATTAAAATTAAATATAATAATCGAATATAAAATTATATATTTACCCTATATATATACCCCATTACTAACCCTATGTTTTCTTCAATCATATTCTATGGTCAATGTTTGTGCCGCCGCTGTTCTTCATTTCACAGAAAAAGAACGCGAGGTATTAAAATCAAAAACAAATCATAGAAAAATTTCTAAAATCTCAAAGCAATCTCCTTTGAATTCCTTGAAGCTAAATCTTCATCTTTGTACTCGTTTGATCGAGTTCGATGTAAGGTATTGCGATGGTGTTTTTACAGCAAATATTAGGGTTCTAATTTTTGGGAGATTGAAGAGTCGATGTACGAATTAAAGGTTGTAGCTGCGTTTGTGAAGAAGAGTTGAGGTTGTTATGAATTTTTGGGTGATTTCGGCATTTAAAAGGTTCGGACCTAATATGTACAGGTCAGCATTGGCTCGAGAACGCAGTTCACGTGATCGGTGCGAGCTTGGTGATATTTATATGAGGTGGAAGAGAGTTCGAAGGGGTGAATTATGGTAATTTTTCCATGAATTTAAGTGTGGTGATGAAGGAGTTTTGGGATGGAGAAACAAGCCGCAGTGGCCATAGGAGGTTACGGGTTTGAGCTTGCCGGAGGAAGAAGAAGTGAGGGTGCGGGTTGGATGTTTGTGAATGCAGATGGGCCGGGTTGAAAAGGTTAAAGCCCAATTGAAAATTAATCAAGTTTATTTTAAATTTAAATAGTATACTAATTTGTAAAGGTTATAACTTTATCGTACGATATCAGAATTGGGCAAAACAGGATCCGATGGGATCGTATGGACGATGGCTACACCATGAACTGACTGCGATTGAATTAGAGCTCGTTACAATTTATAGCGAAATAAATTGTCTGTCCGAATCAATCGACAATTATCATTATTTAACGATGATCGTCAAATGTGAGTAAAACTCACTAACTCTGAACAGTTATATTTTTATAACGTATTTTTAGAATTGATAAATGATGATGGATTGCTGTGTGTTGACTGTTTGGTTGAACTGATAATTGATTGGTTGAAATTATAGATCTAGTGATATACATATACATATATATATATATATATATATATATATATTGTTAATCAAATATGGATTATGTTGATCAGAATATTTCATGTTGAAATGAAAGTGATGTTGATTATATTGTTTAACATCTGTGGATGTAGGGAAACAGGTTGGAGGGATCCAACTGGATCCTCAATATTATTACTGTTTGTTTTCATATATTGTGATATATGATGTGATATATAATCTGTGATTGATTATGATGACACTGATCTTGTTATTGGGTATTTTAAATATCATAAGTGATAATGGAATGTAAAAAGGGAATTTTCAAAATGTATATTGAAAATAAAATATTTATAAAATCAAAGATTTTAAAAAAGGGAAATATTTATAAAATCAAAGGATTTTATAAAAGGAAAATATTTATAAAATCAACGGATTTTATAAAGTGGAATATTTATTTAGAAAATAAATAGAAGTATAAGAGGAATATTTATTTAGAAAATAAATAAGATATTATAAGGGATATTGATTTGTAAAATAAATAGGATTAGAAAAGGAAATATTTGTAAAACAAATATAAAAGGAAATATTTGTAAAACAAATATAAAAGGAAATATTTGTAAAACAAATGTAAAAGGAAATATTTGTGAAACAAATAGAAAAGGAAATATTTATAAAACGAATAGAATTTTATAAAAAGAGAATTTTACATTAGGAAAGTTTAGACCCGTGCTTCGCACACGGTTATAACGTGATAAGAATTTAAAGTAAATATTTAATAGAAATCTATTAAACCGATAAACGGAGAAGATTAATTTATAAATAATGTTTTATAAATTAAATAAAACCTTTATCATGTGATAATTGGATATATAAAATCTGAATTTATATAGAGAAATAAAATCGGTTTCAACACCAATATTTGAAATGGAATTTGAACTTGGTATTTAAAAAGTGAATTTGAACGAGATATTAAGCATTAGAAAGAAAAGTAAGATTTGATGAATAATTCTGCAAATAAAAATATAATTAGAGTTAATCGAATTAGAATTAATCGAACAGAGTTATTCGAATAGAGTTAGTCGAATATTAGTTATTCGAATAGAGTTAGTCGAATATTAGTTATTCGAATAGAGTTAATCAAATAGAGTTAATCGAATTAGAATTAATCGAACAGAGTTATTCAAATAGAGTTAGTCGAATATTAGTTAATCGAATAGAGATAGTCAAATATTAGTTATTCGAATAGTGTTAATCGAACATTAGTTAATCGAAAAAGGAGTTAATCGAATATAGTTTATTCGAAGAAAAGTTATCGAATGTAGTTATTCGAGGAATGATAATCGAATATAGAGTTATTCGAAAGAGAGATTATCGAATATAGTTTATTTAGTTAATCGAATATAGTTTATTCAAAAGAAGTTAATCGATATAGTTTATTCGAAAGGAGTTAATCGAATATAGTTTATTCGAAAGGAGTTAATAGAACATAGTTTATTTGAAAGGAGTTAATCGAATATAGTTTATTCGAAAGGAGTTAATCGAATATAGTTTATTCGAAAGGAGTTAGTCGAATGTAATTTATTTGAAAGGAGTTAATTAATTAGAGTTAATCGAATAGAGTTAAATCGATTAGAGTAAATCAAATAGAGTTAATCTAATAGAGTTAAATCGATTAGAGTAAATCAAATAGAGTTAATCTAATTGAGCTAAATCGATTAGAGTAAATCAAATAGAGTTAATCCAATAGAGTTAAATCGATTAGAGTAAATCAAATAGAGTTAATCCAATAGAGTTAAATCTATTAGAGTAAATCAAATAGAGTTAATCAAATAGAGTTAATTGATAAGAGTTAATCGAATAGAGTTAATTGAATAGAGTTAATCGAATAGAGTTATTCGAAAGAGAGATTATCGAATATAGTTTATTCGTAGTAAAGAGTTATCGAATAGAGATTATTCGAAAGAGAGTTACCTAAGAAGTTTATTAAGGATTTAAAAGGTGAACTTTGTCTTTTTCGAGGTTAAAAACGTTGTTCAGTTAAGGTCTGAGAGGTAGTTATTGACTCCATTTTTAATTAAGGGATGGTTAAGGTTCGATAGTGAAGGTTGGTTAAGTAAATTTAGTTAATGAGTGTAATGGTTTGAGTTGGCATCGCGATGTTTTAGTTAAACATCTGTTTAAATCCAATGAAGGAGTTTTGGAAATGTTTTCCAAACAAGACCAGAATTGTTTTCTAATATAGGAAATAAGAAATGAGAATAAATATGGAAATGTTTTCCAATGATTAATAATGTATATTTTCTAAATTTGGAAAATAAGAGTTTACGAATATATGGAAACAAGAATAGGGAAATGGAATAAATTAATTTAAAGGGATAAATGTTGATTGATGATTGATCGATAAGATTTCCATTTGGAAATACGACCGTTGTTTGTACACATGTTTTCCTTTGATAGTTAAATCACCAACTATCAAAGATTTTGACCATTTCCGTTGTCAATACGGAGAGACCGGGATCAGATATATTATCTGAAAACCACTCCGTATGGCATTAGCGTTGCGAATCAAATATGATGAAGATAATTGAAGATGGAGTTATGTAAGGGTTGTCCTGTTTACAGAATAGTACCTTTGGTTTGTCCAGTCCCAGGACAACCAGTATGGACGAATGTATGACAGAGTATGTCTGGTAGATCACGTAAGTTGATCGTTTCAAACGTATTTACGTTGGTGGCGAAGGAATTTGTTTCTCTTAGCTTATACCCATGGTATTTTTAGGGAAATCAATTTGTGATTTGATGGGTATGACGATGTGGCATTCAAAGTAAATGAAGGAGTGATCAGTTAAAAGATATGTTATGACCTCAAGCCTCATCAACTGGGAAATGACAGAAATCAGGCAGGCAACACGGCTAAGTGGGTCGCACCCAATTAGGGTATATTGTCACCATCTAGAGAATATTCATATTTGTTACTTCTTTCGCTTCTGTATCTCCCGGGAACAGTTACGTTGGTATACCAACCATAAGGTGATAATATATTCAGAACATTCAAGCGAAATGAATGGCCGATCATGTGTGGTCGAGTTGCAAGATGTTCTTGTTGAACTCCAGTGTATCGCTTCTAGAGTACACAGATCGGAAGGTGGTTCCATACCTTGTCATAGTTGGAAATCCATTACCCAATAAGCGCCCGCGGTGTTTGATTGTATATAATATATGTGGAACGTGAGATGAAAGCGTTTCCACTAGATTGTTATTTATTTGATTTAGACATTATTATAATATCAGAAGAGTATTGATTTTTAAGAAATGTTTTGGCTTATCGTAAGGTAAAAACCATCCGTGTTTATGTATGGATCGGTATTATGATTATCATTTCTTTAGAAAGGATTTTAAAAGTTAAACAAATGATTGGAGTTTACTCACACCAGTCACATGACTGACCCAGAGTTTATTTTGTTTTGTTTTCCCTAAACTCTTGGGTGCCCAATTTTGTACGGGCAGTGAAGTAGTCGGGATTTTACAGATACTTGAAGTGCTGGAATATGAGGCTTCAAGATTATATAGCTATTGTTATTTCCGTTGTGTTGTAAGTGTTATACTCTAATAATGGTATTATATACAGATACTGTTTTATTTCAAAGTTATGTTACTAAATATATTTATTCGTTCTGCTGTGAGATTCGTGTTTACTTTGATGTTGTGATGTTCTTCTCCTTCTTCTATTCTAATTTTCTATCTTATCTATTCTCACCCTCTATTTTCTTGCATTAACTATCCGGTATTCCGATGCTTGGATAGTCGACATTGAGTTTATGTCGATAACCAGGATCGCGAAATCTCGGGTCATTACAGTGGTATCAGAGCGAGGTTAAATGAATTACCTTGGCTCTGTGGCGTGACTCAGTAGAGATGGGGTTAGTAATACTCCAGATTGAGTTTGAGTGTATATATATGAGTGAACGTATTTGGTATTTGATATAAAAAAATGGTTCTATATTATGGAGATTTATTGGTTGAGTTGTTTATGAGTTCTGGTCGATCAGTTTGATCCACTGTATCGGTAGGAGTTGATAAACACTTGAATACGATGAACCGACATGGTATGTTTTGAAAAGAGGGTAAATGAAATAATTTTACCCGAAATATATTTTGTTATAAAAGGAATCTATACATTGGAATTATTATAATATATAGAATGTGTTGGTTGTTATTATAATCGTATGAGATTATAAATTGAAATGGCTATGTAAATAACCAATTAGAATTCATATAAGTGTAATATATGAAATCAGATGAATTAAATCTGAATTTAAATCAGAACTGGAATTGAAATTCCGAAATCATGAAATGTGTTTGTAAGTGGAATTGAATTAAGTATATGAGAATTTTAAAAATCCTGGGAGATTTTAAATTGTTTACAAAGCATTGTGAATGGTATTTTGGAATGTATTTCAAATGGAAGTGTTTAGAAATGGTTTTAAAAGTGATATAGTATTGAACTCACTTCGATTGCAGGAAAATAGATTCCGATGATGACAGCTGCATCATCGGTGTTCATTTTCGAGTTGCTAAGTGACGGACTACAACCAAAGATTTTGTTTTTAAATTGTTTTTGTGAAAAGCAAGTTGTTTTGAATCCTGGAAAGCGATATCTGGTTTTAGAAAACTAAACTATTTAAAATCCCTAGGGAAGGTTGTTTGAATTAAAACAAATTAAATTAGAATTTGTAAAAGCAAATAGAAATTGAATTGAAACCAGTTAAGAATGAATTGAGATAGAAAGTATCGAATTAGATTGGATTAGAGATAATCCGAAGTGAAATTTGACTGGTAAGTTAAGAATTGAAATACAAAAAATGGAATCTGAGTTAAGAACAGAATTTGGCTTGGGTATAACCAAATGACTGGGATGACAATGGTATATGCAGAATTGGTAACATATGGAAAGGATATATTGATATGCCCGACAAAAAGGTACGAGTTTATATTATATATGGGTTTGAGATTTTAATGAGCCGAATTGGCAACCCGCTTGGCGGTTTGATTTTCTTTTGGGTTAAAGAAGGCCTAGAGAGGCGAGTTGGAGTTTGAGCTATTGACCAGTACAAAGGAAATGCTGGCGATTTTTTTTTTTAAAAAAAGGTGTTAGAAAATTTTCAGGATTTTTGAAATTTTTTGTTAGTAGGAATTAATTAATATTTTAGTTGAAATTAAACTGGTTAAGTTAAAATTGAAGTGAATAAATAAATTTTACCTATTTAGGATTTGTTTTCTACCTTAGCGATTTCGAGGACGAAATTATTTTAAGGGAGGAAGAATGTAACGTCCCGCATTTTTACGGTACAATAATTTATTTATTTAATTATTTAAAAAGTAATTTATAGATTTAAATGGTTATTTAATTAAATAATATGGAATATTTAATTAATATTTATAATATAAAAATATATTATAATTTCAAAATAATCAGAATTAGCTGAAATGGCGATATGGTGTGAATTGGGCAATTCAAAATATATAATTCAGTTTAAAATTGAATTATGATAACGAGTATATTTAATTAACGACGGTTGAACGTATAAATTATAATATAATTATAATCGAGCTTGAAATGGCGCTGTTGTTCGTAATTTGGCGATTCGAACATTAAACGAATATACAGAATCCGTTTTAAGCCGGATTTCTATGAAACAAGAAACGTTCGGAGCTGGTGAAGTATATATTTTTCTAATGGAAGAGAAAAATCGGGATTTCGTCGTGTAGATTTTGATTTATGTCCAAATCAAAATTTTGAAAAGTCGCTATGGAATTCCTTTATAATTTATAACGATTTATTTATATTATAAATGAAATTTTCAATATAAAGTGAATATCGATTAACCCAGGATTTGAATGTCGAGTTATAAATCCAATTGGAGCTGTATGATATTCTATTGAGAATATATACGATAATATTTATTTATAAATATTAAATTTAATTATTTTTAAATATATTAATATTTAAAAGGGTTTATTTAGAGCTTTAAAAATAGGCAGTTTTGCAAACGACCTCCGTTTTCGACGAAACTAATTTTGTTGGATCCGCAGTATTAAATTATTGTTAGATTTCAGTTTCCATGATTTTTAAAGTCCGTATGTGGCCATACGGGATTTTAATGTGATAGACAGTCAATTATTTGACTTTAAAAATAAGCTGTGTGAGCAAATGAAGTCGGAATTCGACGAAACAAGTTTCGTTGGGTCTGTAATGACAAGATATAGCTGCATGACCATTTTCATCAAAATTGGGTATTTTATGTGGTCGTACGAATTTTTAAGCGTCGAATACAAATAGCAATTGATTAAAATTAAATATAATAATCAAATATAAAAGTATATATTTACCCTATATGTATACCCCATTACTAACCCTAAATTTTCTTCAATCACTTTTTCTACGGTCAATGTTTGTGCCGTCGCTGTTCTTCATTTCACAGAAAAAGAACGCGAGGTATTAAAATCAAAAACAAATCACAGAAAATTTCTAAAATCTCAAAGCAATCTCCTTTGAATTCCTTGAAGCTAAAGCTTCATCTTTGTACTCGTGTGATCGAGTTCGATGCAAGGAATTGCAATGGTGTTTTTACCGCAAATATTAGGGTTCTAATTTTTGGGAGATTGAAGAGTCGATATACGAATTAAAGGTTGTAGCTGAGTTTGTGAAGAAGAGTTGAGATTGTTGTGAATTTTTGGGGGATTTCGGCATTTAAAAGGTTCGGACCTGCTATGTACAGGTCGACATTGGCTCGAGAACGCAGTTCATATGATGGGTGCGAGCTTGGTGATATCTATACGAGGTGGAAGAGAGTTCAAAGGGGTGAATTATGGTAATTTTTCCATGAATTTAAGTGTGGTGATGATGGAGTTTTGGGATGGAGAAACAAGCCGCAGTGGCCATAGGAGGTTACGGGTTTGAGCTTGCCTGAGGAAGAAGAAGTGAGGGTGCGGGCCTGGGTGTTTGTGAATGCAGATGGGCCGGGTTGAAAAGGTTAAAGCCCAATTGAAAATTAATCAAGTTTATTTTAAATTTAAATAGTATACTAATTTGTAAAGGTTATAACTTTATCATACGATATCGGAATTGGGCAAAACAGGATCCGAGGGATCGTATAGACGACGGCTACACCATGGAACTGACTGCGATTGAATTATAGCTCGTCACAATTTATAGCGAAATAAATTGTCCGTCTGAATCAAGTGACAGTTATCGTTATTTAACGATGATCGTCCAATGTGAGTAAAACTCACTAACTCTGAACAGTTATATTTTTATAATGTATTTTTAGAATTGATAAATGATGATGGATTGATGTGTGTTGACTGTTTGGTTGAACTGATAATTGATTGGTTGAAATTATAGATCTAGTGATATATATATATATATATATCGTTAATCAAATATGGATTCTGTTGATCAGAATATTTCATGTTGAAATGAAAGTGATGTTAATTATATTGTTTAACATCTGTGGATGCAAGGAAACAGGTTAAAGGGATCCAACTGGATTCCTCAATATTATTACTGTTTGTTTTCATATATTGTGATATATGATGTGATATATAATCTGTTATTGATTATGATGACACTAATCTTGTTATTTGGTATTTTAAATATCATTAGTGATACTGGAATGTAAAAAGGGAATTTTCAAAATGTATATTGAAAATAAAATATTTATAAAATCAAAGGATTTTTAAAAAGGGAAATATTTATAAAATCAAAGGATTTTATAAAAGGAAAATATTTATAAAATCAAAGGATTTTATAAAGAGGAATATTTATTTAGAAAATAAATAGTAGTATAAGAGGAATATTTATTTAGAAACTAAAAAAGATATTATAAGGGATATTGATTTGAAAAATAAATAGGATTAAAAAAGGAAATATTTGTAAAACAAATATAAAAGGAAATATTTGTGAAACAAATAGAAAAGGAAATAATTATAAAACGAATAGAATTTTATAAAGAGAGAATTTTACATTAGGAAAGTTTAGACCCGTGCTTCGCACACGGTTATAACATGATAAGGATTTAAAGTAATATTTAATAGAAATCTGTTTTAACAGATAAACGGAGAAGATTAATTTATAAATAATGTTTTATAAACTAAATAAAACCTTTATCATGTGATAATTGGATATATAAAATCTGAATTTAAATAGAGAAGTAAAATCGGTTTCAACACCAATATTTGAAATGGAATTTGAACTTGGTATTTAAAAAGGGAATTTGAATGAAATATTAAGTGTTAGAAGGAAAAGTAAGATTTGATGAATAATTCTGCAAATAAAAATATAATTAGAGTTAATCGAATTAGAATTAATCGAACAGAGTTATTCGAATAGAGTTAGTCGAATATTAGTTATTCGAATAGAGTTAGTCAAATATTTGTTATTCGAATAGAGTTAATTGATTAGAGTTAATCAAATAGAGTTAATCGAATTGGAATTAGTCGAACAGAGTTATTCGAATAGAGTTAGTCAAATATTAGTTATTCGAATAGAGTTAGTCAAATATAAGTTATTCGAATACAGTTAATCGAACATTAGTTAATCGAAAAAGGAGTTAACCGAATATAGTTTATTCGAAGAAAAAGTTATCGAATATAGTTATTCGAGGAAAGATAATCGAATATAGAGTTATTCGAAAGAGAGATTATCGAATATAGTTTATTCGAAAGGAGTTAATCGAATATAGTTTATTCGAAAGGAATTAATCGAATATAGTTTATTCGAAAGGAGTTAATCGAATATAGTTTATTCGAAAGGAGTTAATCGAATATAGTTTATTCGAAAGGAGTTAATCGATTAGAGTTAATCTAATAGAGTTAAATCGATTAGAGTAAATCGAATAGAGTTAATCCAATAGAGTTAAATCGATTAGAGTAAATCAAATAGAGTTAATCCAATAGAGTTAAATTGATTAGAGTAAATCAAATCGAGTTAATCCAATAGAGTTAAATCGATTAGAGTAAATCAAATAGAGTTAATCAAATAGAGTTAATTGATAAGAGTTAATCGAATAGAGTTAATTGAATAGAGTTAATTGAATAGAGTTATTCGAAAGAGAGATTATTGAATATAGTTTATTCGAAGGAAAGAGTTATCGAATAGAGATTATTCGAAAGAGAGTTACTTAAGGAAGTTTGTTAAGGATTTAAAAGGTGAACTTTGTCTATTTCGAGGTTAAAAATGTTGTTCAGTTAAGGTATGAGAGGTAGCTATACCCTAACTTGATTGACTCCATTTTTAACTAAGGGATGGTTAAGGTTCGATAGTGAAGGCTGGTTAAGTAAATTTAGTTAACGAGTGTAATGGTTTGAGTTGGCATCGCGATGTTTTAGTTAAACTTCTGTTTAAATCCAATGAAGGAGTTTTGGAAATGTTTTCCAAATAAGATCAGAAATGTTTTCTAATATAGGAAATAAGAAATGAGAATAAATATGGAAATGTTTTCTAATGATTAACAATGTATATTTTCTAAATTTAGAAAATAAGAGTTTACGAATACATGGAAACATGAATAGGGAAATGGAATAAATTAATGATAAATTAATTTAAAGGGATAAATGTTGATTGATGATTGATCGATAAGATTTCCATCTGGAAATACGACCGTTGTTTGTACACATGTTTTCCTTTGATAGTTAAATCACCAACTATCAAAGATTTTGACCATTTCCGTTGTTAATACGGAGAGACCGGGATCAGATATATTATCTGAAAACCACTCCGTTTGGCATTAGCGTTGCAAATCAAATATGATGAAGATAATTGAAGATGGAGTTATGCAAGGGCTGTCCTGTTTACAGAATAGTTCCTTTGGTTTGTCCAGTCCCAGGACAACTAGTATGGACGAATGTCTGACAGAGTATGTCTGGTAGATCGCGTAAGTTGATCGTTTCAAATGTATTTACGTTGGTGGTGGAGGAATTTGTTTCTCTTAGCTTATACCCGTGGTATTTTTGGGGAAATCAATTTGTGAATTGACGGGTATGACGATGTGGCATTCAATGTAAATGAAGGAGTGATCTGTTAAAAGATATGTTCTGGCCTCAAGCCTAATCAACTGGGAAATGATAGAAATCGGGCAGGCAGCATGGCTAAGTGGGTCGCACCCAATTAGGGTATATTTTCATCATCTAGAGAATATTCATATTTGTTACTTCTTTCTCTTCTGTATCTCCCGGGAACGGTTATATTGGTATGCAAAACATAAGGTGATAATATATTCGGAACATTCAAGCGAAATGAATGGCTGGTCATGTGTGGCCGAGTTGCAAGATGTTCTTGTTGAACTCCAGTTTATCGCTTCTAGAGTACACTGATCGGAGGGAAATCCATTACCCAATAAGCGCCTGCGGTGTTTGATTGTACATAATATATGTGGAACGTGAGATGAAAGCGTTTCCACTAGATTGTTATTTATTTGATTTTGACATTATTATAATATCGGAAGAGTATTGATTTTTAAGAAATGTTTTGGGTTATCATAAGGTAAAAACCATCTGTGTTTATGTGTGGATCGGTACTGCGATTATCATTTCTTTAGAAAGGATTTTAAAAGTAACAAATGATTGGAGTTTACTCACACCAGTCACATGACTGACCCAGAGTTTATTTTGTTTTGTTTTCCCTATACTCTTGGGTGCCCAATTTTGTACGGGCAGTCAAGTAGTCGGGATTTTACAGATACTTGAAGAGCTGGAGTAGGAGGCTTCAGGATTATATAGCTATTGTTATTTCCGCTGTGTTGTAAGTGTTATACTCTAATAATGGTATTGTATACAGATACTGTTTTATTTCAAAGTTATGTTATGAAATATATTTATTCGTTCCGCTGTGAGATTCCTGTTTACTCTGATGTTGTGATGTTCTTCTCCTTCTTCTTTTCTAATTTTTTATCTTATTTATTCTCACCCTCTATTTTCTTTCATTAACTATCCGGTATTTCCGACGCTTGGATAGTCGACATTGAGTTTATGTCGATAACCAGGATCGCGAAATCTCGGGTCGTTACAATTCTGTTGAAAAATCATGTTATCTACTGAATTGTTGTTCTACCAGGGAAAAATTGCGTTACATGGTTGCTGAAAATTCAAATCTTGGTTATCAAATGGTGGAAATAAAAAAGGATAAATGGATAATGGATATTGGATAATGATTGTTCAATACTTATGACGGGAAATTCGGAATTACTAGACAATCTCGTAACGTCCCGTATTTTCTGGCTAATTATTTGACTTAATTTATTATTTAAAATATTGTTTTTAATTTAAATAATTGAATTTAACCATTTTATTTTGAATATGTTATTAAAATTAATAATAAAATAATATTTTAATTCCAAAACGGTCGGAAAATGTTGTGTTTGCAATATACTGTGAACGGGCAGTTTAAAATGGTTTAATATTGTTTATATTGAAATTATATTAACGATTTCATTTATTAAACGACTTTAGAACGTTTAATTTATAATTATATTATAAAACGAGCTGCTATGCGCGGTAGTTCGTAATATATCGTTTTGAACTTTAAACGGCTGTATAGGATCCAATATAAGGCAGATTTTCTCGAAACAAGAAACGTCTGAATCTATTGGATAATATTTTTCTAATGGAGAAAATTTGATTTTTCATGTTGTAGATTTTGTTTTATGTCCAAATCAAATTTTAAAATAGTCGCTATGGAATTCCTTTATATATTATAACGATTTATTTATATAAAATAAAGGATTTTTATTTTATTGAATATCGATTTGGCTTGAAACTCAACCCGAGTTATTTTATCTTGGTAATATATGAAATTTTGGTCAAGTATGGCCAATTATAATATTTTATTTTTATTATATTGAGGTATTTTAAAATTGGTTTATTTTAATATAAATTGGACCCTTAAAATGGGACTTTATCCAAACGATCTCCGTTTTTGACGGATTTTTTTTATTGGGACCGCAATAGCTAATTATTGCTAGATTTCACATTTCGCATCAATTAGAGTTATTTAATGAGCACAACAAAATTAAATATAAATAAAACGACCATTTGGAGTTAAACGAGCACCATTTGAGCAAACAGACTCGAAATGCGACGAAACAAGTTTCATTAGGACCGTAACGTCAAATTATACCATGATGCCCATTCTCGTCACGAACGGAGTTTGTATGTGAGCACAGAAGCGAAAAAACCGCGGTTAGAAATTGCGATAGACACGAAATAAAATATCGCTAGTCACGTCAACTTAAAATATTATATATACCCTATTCCTTTAGCCTAAATCTCATACTCCCCATCCAAACATTTCAACGTTCAATAAATTTGTAGAAAAACCCTCCTACACAAAATAAATTATAACTCTGAATCCGTCATGAATTAGCCAAAGGAATCTGAAGCAAAGGTGAAGATCGAAATGAGATCTAGCTCTAGCCAAAATTTCGTGACCTATCATGGTCTGAGGCGGCTGGAAATTGCCAATTTCCGTGAATATCCAGTTTTGATTTGATGATTTTTACAGCGGCTTGGGTTGTCGATTGTTGTTGGTGCCTGAAGGAGAATTGTTGAGGGGAAGTCGAGCTTCATCTTTGTTGTTGAGGGGTTGACCTGAAACGGTCGATGGTGATCGGAGTTTGGAGTTGAACGGAATGGTGTTTCTTGAAGTCTTGCAGTCAGATTTGGGGAAAATACGAGGCAGTGGTGGCGTATTACGGTCGGGGACCTGAAGGAAAATTGTCAGTGGAGAGGAGGCACAGCCACCTGTGGTGGCACGGCAGGGTCCGATGACCCAAGGCAGTGGGAATTTGCGGTTACTTGCGTTTCGTTCATGGGTTTATTCTCGCACCTGGAGTTCACCTAGAAGGTTGCGACTATCGGCGAAGGGGGAGAGGCGAGTGGAGGTTCAGATGAGATGGTGGGGGCCGGTTCAGATCATCCACGGTGGTGGTGGGTGATGATTAACGAAGTGGAGTTTTGGGTTTCAGGCGATATCGGGTTTAATAGGAAAGGGTTAGAGAAATGCGTTTTTTCTTATCTGACATGGATTAGCATCTAAGTGGTAATTAAAATTAATGAATTTATATTTAAGCTAATGTTTATAACCATTAATTCTATATAAACATGTAAATTGTATAACTTTATCATGCGTTATCAGATTCAGGCGAGATGAGATTCATTGGAATCGTAACAACGAGCACCACGCTGTCGAACTGGTTTGGTCTGAAATGGAAGCAGTTGGAGATTCGAGTAATTTTAAATGCCAGTAAAAAATATATGATATAACGCGATAATCGTGAATCGACAATAATGGTGGGTTAATTCTCACACTTTTCAAGACTGCTATGATGTGATAAATCCATATAATTAAAATATCATTAAATGTATGTATGTATATATAGGTTGATTGGCTGTCTTGGGTGCCTATGGTTGATTTAATGGTTGTTGTTAATTATATTATCATTGTTAATTTATTAATTTAAAATTATATGCTATCATAAAATGGTATAATAATCTGTAATGCAAGGAAGAATAGGTTGAAGGGATCCGACCAGCTTCCTCAAATATCATGTATGTTGTTTATTTTTATATTGTTTACACACGAACTGACTGAACCCCAAATGACATTGAAACCTGTCTGAATATTGATGGTTGAATGGATGTGATTGTTGTTGTAACTGTAATCAATTAACAGTATTGATTAAGTGATTAGCAGTGAGGGCCTAAAATCTATTGTTTCAAGACGCCGTGTTGCCATCATGCGAATTGACGTAATTTTAAGTTATAAAATTTATTTTATAACTAAATTTGATTTTATTTTATTTAAGAAATGAATAAGAAGTTTATAATAATATATATACATTTATAATCATTTTTTTAATAGAAATTATTAATATTTTATAATAAGAATTTAATGTCATTAATGAGATTTATGAACTACAGTCAGAAACTAACCTAGAGTTAGTAAAAATGGAATGATTGTTTTTATAAAACAATTAAAATGATGTTTTAAATTAATTAAGTTATTTAATTAATTTAAGGGGAAAATGATCAGTTAACAGATATGTACGGTTGGCAAAATTCATCCGTTTAATTTGAAATTGACGGTTGGGTTAATTTGATTTAAATTAATCTAATCAATGGCTTCTAAATTATTCGTTAACTGGACGAATGTCATCAAAAGATAGTTAATCTTTGATTAACTATATTTT
This sequence comes from Allium sativum, assembly GCA_030737875.1. Classification (NCBI taxonomy): domain Eukaryota; kingdom Viridiplantae; phylum Streptophyta; class Magnoliopsida; order Asparagales; family Amaryllidaceae; genus Allium; species Allium sativum. The sequence continues at coordinate 61,265,695 of CM060927.1, read as the reverse complement.
TAAAACGATTATCGAATTGTTTATTTATTTATTAAATTAATTATTATTTAATAACCTTTGTAAAATGATTTAATTATCCACCTAGATTTAATAATGAAGTTAATTGATGAATCATTAATTATTGAAATAGATTACCTTTATTCGCTCAATAATGAAGTTAATTATTATAATAATAATAATTAAAGCTATTGTTCCAATAATTGGCATTCCTTTCCAAAAGGGAATCGAATTATAATGAGATTCTAACTAAGTAAAGGTTACAAAAGGAATTTGTTATAAATCCCAGCATTTTATAAAAATAAGTTTATAAAGGACTATCCAACCAGGGTGATATTAAAATAAGCTTTGAACATAATTAAAGCAATGATTTTAAATTGGGATTCAATTAAGAAGTAAACAAGTGGCAATAGGATTTGATTAAAGGTTAGTGAGGGTTTATAATCCAAATTTACAAACAAGGTTTGTAAATAAGATTTGTAAGCTAATACGGTCGTTTCAATAAGATTTTATTAAGTAAAATGAGTATGGATAAATTAAGACTTAAAGAGGGGTTTGGTAAATATTTACTAAATAAATTAAGTAAAGAGATTATAAAGAGGTTTACCAAGGTAAGAAATCGTTGTAAAACCATATTGGAATCAAATTGATTTAGTGAAGGCTTACTTAATCAAGGAAATGGAATTAGCATGTCCAGTGGGTTTCAACAAAAGAAAATGGTTTATAAAGCCATACTAAATGGGAATGTGTATTAGATTTGGGTATTTCAAACTTGTATTATCTTAAGATAAGAACGTTGTCGATCAAGGTCTGAGGTAATTAGAATACCCCAACTTGAACGACTTCACTATTATCGAGAGATAATATTAGTTTGTAATGGGTAGGAAAGTGATTAATGAGTTATTTACGATTAATAAATTTTATCATTATTTAAATAAACTTTTATAATGGATTAACTATGCTAGCTTTAGTTAATCAGAAAGATAACTACTTTTATTTAACAATAACTAAAGCGAGTACTTTACAATTGGAAATCTTTCCTTAAATGAAATAAAAGTTATGGAATGAATTAGTATGGAAATGATTTGAAGTTTAACTCAAATCAAATGAACAAAGTTGTAAAAAAGGGTTTTACCCAAGACGATGATTTTAAAAATAAGTGTTCACCTGGGAACTGAATTAAGCGAAATGGTTTAATCAAAATAAGGGAAAGATTTTGGAATTTAATCATATCCCATTTGATTAAATAGGAATATAACGATATGCCCTAATGGTAAACTAAATGGAATGTGAGTTATGAAGCTATATCGATTATTTTTAACATAAGAAATCATGAAAAAAGGGTTTTGAGAATATATAAACCACAGTTCCAAGAAAAAGGAAATAAATGATGTTTCAATGAATATGGTAATATGTCAGGATAAAGGAATGGAAGGGATTTGGGTAAATACATATAAGTTGCGGTTAATGTTTTCAAGTAACGAAAACAGAAGGGTTTTGATGAGATTAAACTTATGGAATCGATTACAAGAATCAGTGGAATAGTGATAATGAAATTTATATAAAGGACCTGAGCTGCCAATGTACTTAACAATGCAGTTATGAATTGATAGTTAAATATCCGACCATCAAAATCTGGCCTTTTATCGATTGTTGGTACGGAAAGACCAGGATTGAATTTATATTCGAAAACCATTCCGACTGGAAAATAAGTAATGTTGAAGAAATAAGAAGATGGTTGAGATGGAGCACTGAAGACCGTGGATCTTCATGAACGGTAGGACTACTCGTTAAATTTCTCTGGCTAGCTACTAGAGTTATGATGAATTGTGATTCTGTCGTGATTGAAATCTTTGGATTAGCAAGGATTTCTCGCTATTGATTCTTGGGTGATTCCTATATTAAGGATGTGGTAGGAGAGTGCCTTCGGTTCATCCTGTTCCTGGATGACTTGTACGGACGAATGTCTGACAGAGTATTTCTTTGAGAATCATGTACGTTGATTTTTACAAATATACCAAGTTTGGTGAGAAATTCTCTTGCTTAACACCTAGAGTGTATTTGTAGACGTCAATTAATGATTTGGAGGATCTGACGATGTGGCATTCAAAGTGAATGGAGATGTGATATTCTAAAAGGATAAACATGACCTCGAGCCTCATCAACCGGGAAACGATACAAAATCGGGTAGGTAGCATGGCTATGTGGGTCGCACCCATTAAAAGGGTATATCATTACCTGATCTGGAGAAATCAAATGCCTTCAGTTTTCCCTTTTATTTTTACATGTATGCTATCGGTTCGATTGGCTGGCCCCCAAGCGTGGTAATGATATATTCGGTACTCTCAAGAGAAATGAGGGGTCGGTCATGTGTAGTCGAGTTGCAAGACGTTCTTGTTGAACCCCAATGTATTCATCTCCGGAGGTACATTGTCGGAAAGGTGGTTCCATACCTTGCCAGGAAATCCATTCTCCAATAAGAGCATGTGGTTTTGATTGTATACTATATATGTAGAGCGTGATATGTAAGTGTTCTACTAGATTATTATTTATTTGTGGTTTGATAGACATTATTATAATATCAGAAAAGATATTGATTTTAAAATGTTTTGGGTTATAGTAAGGTAAAAACCGCCCGTGTTTATGTGTGGGCTGGTCTTACTATTATCCTTTTCTTTCAAAAAGGATTTTTCAAAGTTAAACAAGTTGTTTGTGCTTTGAATTTATCACTGAAAGTATTGCAGACTAATCCTGGTGAATTTTGCTTTGCTTCAAATGTGCTCTGGTCTGACCGAGTATATTTCCAGGTTAGGTTTCGCTTGGAGTTTCAAGAGCTGGAAGCAGGAGGCTTCTCCATCAGATATATATACGGTTACATTCCGCTGTGACAGATATATGTTGTACTCTGATGATTGTTATGTATATACAGTTTCTTTTTATAAAGAGATTTGTTATATTATATTTATTCATTCCGCTATGAGATTCTAATGTGTTCTTCTTTTTCTTCTATTCTAACACTTCTTTCTTTCTACTTCTCATCCTATAACTTCTTTCTATAAACAGTCTGGGTTTTTAATACTTGGATTTTTGACAAGTAATACGGGATTATGTATTATTGTTGAAAATTTGAGCGTCGAAATTTTCCGAGCCGTTACAAATCTTGTATAAAAAGACAAAGGAATGGTTAATTTCGGTGATAATTCTAAAGGATATTTGGTTAGCATCGACAATATCGGTAATTCTGAAACTCCTACTATTTCTGATGTTTTATTAGTTAGGAATTTAAAACATAACTTACTAAGTATAAGTAAACTATGTGATAAAGGCTGTAAAATCAAATTTGAAAAAGATAAATGCTTGATAAAAGATAAAAATTCAAAAATAATATTCGAAGGAGATAGAAAGAAAAATATCTATGTACTAAGTATGAAGATTTCTAATGATAACTTATATCTTATGGCCAATACAAGTGACCCTTGGATTTGGCATAAGAGATTCGATCATATAAATTTTAAACATGTTTCTAGAACCTCAAAGTTAAAATCAATTAGAGGTTTACCTAAAATGAATTTTAAAGTAAACAATTTATGTGACGCTTGTCAATTTGGAAAATTGAAAAGAAATTCATTTAAATGAAAAGAAGAAATTACAACCTCAAAACAATTAGAACTAATTCATACAGATCTATTTGGTCCATCTCAAACTCAATCGACAAATCATAATAGACATGTTTATGTAATAATTGATGATTTTTCTAGATTCACTTGGACTCTTTTATCTTAAAAATAAAAGTGATGCTTTTGATCAATTAGAAACCTTTGCTAAAAGAACTCAAAATTTATTATCTTTAAAAAATAAAATGATATGTAGTGATCACGGTGGAGAGTCCGAAAATGAAAATTTTGAAAAATTTTGTAATAAAAAGGGGGTAATTCATAATTTTATTTTCCCTAGAACACCTCAACAAAATGGAGTTGTTGAATGTAAAAATAGATTAATTTAAGAGTGTGCGAGAACCATGTTATCAGATAGTAACTTACCAAGAAATTTTTATGCTGAGGCAGTTGCAACAACTTGTTATATATTAAATAGAATTTTAATAAGACCCTTAACTCAAAGACACCATACGAACTTTTATTTAATAAGAAACCAAAAGTATCGCATTTTAAAATATTTGGAAGTATTTATTCTTAAAACTAAAGAAAAATTCGACTCTATATCTGATAAAGGAATATTCATTGGTTATCCAGAAAGAAGTAAGGCATATAGAGTTTTTAATTTAAGAACTAATAGGATAAAAGAAACTTTAAATGTATCTTTTGATGAAAATTATAAAAATATATAAAAAAAACATAACGAAGATCAATGTGAAAATGAGATTAATGAAATTAATCAACCAAATAATAGAATTAGACTTCTAAGAGACTACCCTGTAGAAAATATGGATATTGAATTTGTTGTAAGGACTAGAAACTAATTAAATAATATGAGTAATTCAGCTTTTATTTCAACTATTTAACCTAAGAATCCAAAGGAAGCATCATCCAATGATTCATGGATCCTTGCTATGCAAGAAAAATCATATCAATTTACCAATAATGATGTATGTGAACTTGTTCCTAGACCAGAAGATAAGACTGTAACTGGAACTAAATAGGTTTATAAAAATAAAATGAATGAACTCGGTGAGGTCATAAGTTATAAAACCCGATAAGTTGCACAAGGATATAGTCAAGTGGAAGGAATAGATTATGATGAAACCTTCTCTCCTGTAGCATGACTAGAAGCAATTAGAATTTTACTAGCCTTCGCTAATCATAATAATTTCAAATTACTTCAAATGGATGTTAAAGGTGCATTTTTAAATGGATATGTTAAAGAAGACGCATATGTAGAACAACCTCCTCTTTTTGAAGATGAACAATTTCCGAACAACGTGTATATATTAAAGAAAGCATTATATGGATTAAAATAAGCTCCTAAAGCATGGTATGGTAAGTTAAGAACTTAATTATTACAATCTAACTTCGAATTTGGTAAAGTACATAATACACTTTTCATTAAAAGAAATAAAAACAATATTCAACTAGTACAAATTTACGTTGACGATATAGTTTTTGGATCAACAAATAATGATATGAATAAAGAATTCTTAAATATTATGACACAAGAATTTGAGATGAGTAACATGGGTGAACTTACATTTTTTTTAGGCTTACAGATAAGACAACTAAAGAATAGAATATTTATTAATCAATAATCAATAATCAATAAATATAATTTAACTACAACTAATGGAAGGCCTGCACCTATGGCAACTAATATAGCCCTAAGTAAAAACGATACACCAAAAGACGCCGATCAAAAATTATATAGAGGAATGATAGAATCGTTATTATATATAACCGTTAATAGACCAACTATAATGCATAGTGTATGTCTCTGTGCAAGATATCAATCACCACCTAAAGAAACTCATTTAAAAGCTATAAAACACATTTTAAGATATATAAAACATACATTAGATTTTGGATTATTTTACCCTAATAATGATTCGTTTGATTTAATCTCCTATTGTGATGCTGACTATGCGGGATGCAAATCGGGTCGTAAAAGCATTAGTAGAACGTTTCACTTCTTAGGTCATTCTCTAGTGTCCTGGTTTAGTCAAAAGAAAAATAGAGTATTATTATCAACAACTGAAGTAGAATATGTATCTCTGCTTTATCCTGTTCTCAAGTAATATATATGCAACAAACTTTAAGGGATTCTGGAATAAATATAAATAAATCACCAATATACTATGGTAATACAAGCACTATAAATATACCTAAAAATCCAACTCATCATTCGAGAACTAAACTATTGGTATAAGACATCATTTCCTAAGAGATAACGTAAGTAAAGAGAAAATTTCACTATAATTCATAGAAACAAAAAAAAAGTAGATATATTAACCAAACCTTTAAACGAAGCAACATTTACTAAATTTAGAAGAGAATTAGGCATTTGCTCTTTAAGTGAAATAGGGTAATTAAATATATTAATATAAAATATAATAAAATTCAGAAAGGAAAATATAGTGTATGTATGTCGACATACATGCTTCTACATGTCGACATATGACTGCTATATTTTAATAATTAATTCCACCAAAAAGTAGTTACAACCTATATTTAAACTCCAAATTTCGAAAATTCTTCTTTTTATCTTCGTTTTCTCTTTGTCTAAACTCTGAAATAAAATAAATAATTTCTTCCTCTAATAATAAAAACCAAAACAACACCATCTCCTTTCCCGGATCCTCCTCTGGTCCATTTCAACGTACTACACTTGCAAGAGTGATAAAATTGGAAGAAAATATGAAGGATTTACTACAAATGACGACTAAAATAAAAATTCTTCAAATAAGGATGAATAGAGAACAAGAGAAATAAGAGAAGATTATAAGAAATATATAATGGTTTGTGATGGATAATCAAACCAATCCTATTATCGTTGAGGTCCTATTATCATCGAGGATGATAATCGAGAAACAAATATGGAAGAAGAAGAAGAAGAGGAAGAGGAGACGCTAAATGAAGACATGGTAAAAGACGAACAAGTTAGTTGCATAGGCGAAGTGTGTTTTGACAAAGATGGGAATGTAATCAAACAAAGTAGGGAATTTTGTCTTCATTATCCTCATTGCTCAATTCACAAATCTCTGATTGTTAAGAAACACAAATCGTTTAAGGATTTCATATACTAGTGTGTTCGTGGTGTATGTAAAGACGAATTACGATTATTTGGATTGCTTGTTTGGATTGTTTGAAAATATTGGTTGATTTCTTAGTTTATACAATGTTTGCATTGATCATCCTTGTACTTAAGTTTACTTAGTAGAATTATAATAGTATTGTCATAGAGCTAGGGGGGTTATAAGAAGATTATAAATTAATGGAGAGTTTTAGATTCAGGGGGAGTTAAACATAGAATTAGTCACTAGGATAATTCATTTAGGGGGAGTATAGATAGATATACTTTTTGTTGATGACAAAGGGGGAGAAATTATAAAATAGGTATAGTTTAGATAGGCATAGTATAAGGGGGAGTTAGAAGGCATTCATGGTGAAAGGGGGAGTAATCAAAGAATCAGATTGACAGGTAATATCAGGTATGAATATTTTATAAACCAAGGCTGTCATCATCAAAAATGGGGAGATTGTTGGAGAATGGAATGTCGATGATGTTTTAATGACAACAACCTTATTTTAATCATTATCATTATTGATTATAAATTATATACCCACACTTTTATCCAATATATATATATAAAGGATTTATATGCAGGAAATAGGTATTGAAGACTGTACAATATAAGAGATTCGAAGGTTTCAAAGGAGAATTCAAGACTCATGAGTATCAAGATATCAAGAGTTCAAGATTATCAGAGTAATAGAGTCTAGTTAGTATGTAAAAATCTGAATATTATTCCTTTTAAAATTTATGTTGAAACTATTTTCAAATTGATTTTAAACTTATTATTTCAAATATACTTCCTAAGTTTCTTATATTTATATATATTATATAGTTTTATAATTACATTATAAAATTTTATATTATAAATATATATAGTTGTTGAGTCATATGTTTAATTAATATTCTATTATGTTTTTATACTTGAAAATTATATTTTAAACAACTAGTTTTATTTCAGGAATTTCCAGAATATACATATATATATATATTAGTTCAAATACTTTAAATTTTAATTTAATATTCAGACTTCAAGTGTATGTCGACATGCACATTATTACATGTCAACATATAATTATCACAGATTTTTAAATTTAAAAAGATGTGTCTTTTCATTTTAAAATGTTTCAGAAACGGTTGTGTCTCATGGAACACTATATAAAGGCCTCATTTCCACAAAAAAAAATCAGAACTTATCATCTCCTTTTTCCCTACTTTACATACCATTATTCTTCTCAAATTTATAAGATTCTACTCTTATACTCTGCCGATTTCAATACAAATTATATCATTCTTATTCTAGTTTCAATTTCTATTAAATACTCACTATTTGGAGGTGCCACTCAAGAGTTCTAGGGAAATTATAATATAAAAAAACCATGAGGATGTGCTCCTTGTAGCCTTGAAATCAAGTAAAAGGATAAGGTGTGTTCCTTGTAGCCCGTGAATCGAGGAAAAGGAGCGTTGTTAACATTGTAGCCATGAAATCAAGGGTGTTGTAATTGGATACTGATATTAATAAAACTCTACACAACCTAGCGTTGTGCGGGACTGACATAGGAGTAATCCGAACCAGTATAAAATCGGGTGTATTCTTTCCTTTTCTGCATTTTACTGTTGTTTATACCTGCATCTGTGATTGTTCTGCTGTGATATCCATTCTGTGATTTGTATATTAGTTTGTGTAATTGATGATTGGTTAATAATTCTATAAGTTCTTCAAAACCTTATTCACCCCCATCTAGTGTATGTTTTTCCTTAAGATCCTTGACCTCAAACATCTCATTGTGTTTAATACATTTTTTAGACTAGTATGAATGACAGTGTTTGAGGCATTGTATGGATGACCATGCAAATCATTGTTTTTAGTTAAAGACCAAAGATAGAGTTATCCTTGGTCCAAAATTAGTAAGAAAAGGTTGAGTTGTTTTGAGATTGATTTAGATAAGCACAAGTGGAAAGGATACATAAATAAACGATGGAAAGACCTAGAGTTCTCAGTAGGGAATCATGTTTTCAACAATGTGTCACTGATGAAAAGTGAAATCCAATTCTTAAAATATGGAAAATTAGCTTAGATGTTTGTTAGGCCATTTTTGTCATAGAGAGAATTGAAAAGCTTGCTTACGTGATAGAGTTACCAAGTAAATTGGATGGTATCCACGATGTTATTCACGTTTTCTCATCTTAAAAGATATGTTCGGGATCAAGAGACTACTACAGACTTGAGTTAATTAGTAGACTTAGTAGTGAAGCCAGTTATGACTATTATTAGACATCCAAACAAGATCGTCGCCAAAGATGAGAAGAAGCTAAGGACAAGATAGCCAGATTAGTGAAAGTTTAGTGGAATGACAATGATAGAGACTGTATTTGGGAAACTGAGGGCTCGAATCAAGGATAGTTACCCTGATTTTCTTGATGGTATGTTTGCACTTATGTTTGTTTGATTGATGTGTATTCTTGTCATAATTCGGAGGATGAAGTTCTTTAAGGATAGGGGGATGTAACATCTGAAATAACAATAGACATTATTTAGCGCATTTAATGGATAAATTAAATTAAATAAAATAATGTAAATTAATGATGAGAATGAGATTTGATAAGTTAATTGAGTCAAGCCAATGACTAATCAATTAATTAGAGAAATTGAATTAGTGGATAGGACGAAAGATTATAAAAGGGGTAAATACGAAGAAGATATTCCTAAGACTAAAACCTTTTTCGTCTCATACTCTCTCTTTACATTTCATTTCGCACACTAGATAAATATTGAGGCTAGACATTGCTCTAGGGAAGAGAGGAAAAAGATAAGATTGAAGTGGAAATCAAATTTAGGAAATAACATCAACACAAATATCAAGTTTTCGTACACTCTTTTCAAGTTGACTAACGATATTCACTCTTTTACTATGTTTGTTGATTCGGTTCTAAGATGGATCTAAATTATTAGATGTTTTATTGTTTATGTATGCCATTTTTAGATGATAGAAGTTCGTATATATGCTTGCTGATGATTAAAGTTATTATTCATGAAATTATCATGTATTTTTTATTCCAAACCCTAGTATCTATCTGCCAAATTACTCAAAAATTTGACATAGTGTGGGTAACATCATTTGAGAAGTTGGTTTCAATTTTCATAATTTTCTAAACAAATAGGAATACTTGGTGAATTTTCTAAGGCTAGAAAAAGAAAGAAGCAATCATTAGGATTTCCCTAATCCTCCCTTCATGAAAGGATAGTTTAATTTAGGTTTATATCATTTAAGGAAATTAAATAATGTTTTTATATTTGAACTTAGTATACGATTAAATATATAATAAAAGGGATTTAATGCGGTTTTCGGGGATTTATCCAATAATTTTCTAATTTAATATAAATCTCGTAAGCTAGAAAAACTTCAGTAAATAGTTAATTAGTTAGTTCTAAAACTAAGAGGATGCTCACGTATTGAATACTTAAATTCTCATATATATATATATATATATATGTAATCGGAAAATAAAATATTTTATGCAATAAGATTTTACCGAATATAAGAAGTTGGTGAAAAGTACTACTTTATTTAGCAAAATTGCAGTGTATATATTAATAACGGTTATATTAAAGCAGTGGCATCGCATCGATCCATTGGCTATGAGTGGGTTGGTTCGAACTATGGAGAATAAATGATGCTAAGGAAACTTATCATAGAGTACTTCGAAGCAAGGAAGACACAAAAGAGTGCTTCAAAGTGGTGCTTCGCTTCGCAAGAGAAACTGCATTTTAAATGGCTTTGGAATATCAACTCCCTTGTTTTGATTAATTCTAAGTAGTTACTACGAATCATTTTATTTCACCTCGAAGCCTTTCTTCAAAGCCACTTTTGGAAATTGTTTTCATTTAGAAGCAATTGCTTTGAACTTTTTTAACTTCAAAGCAGTCGCTTTGAAATCTCTTTTTTTTTTCTTCAAAGAAGTTGCTTCGAACTGCTTTATAATCGTTTCGAACGATTTTATGACCTCATTTCAAGAGGATTAATTTTTCAGGCTCAAAACTCTATTTTATAATTCAAAGCACCATCATTTGTTTGTTTTTTTGCTTCGATGCCATATTGGCATGAAGACAATTTTAATTTTAAATGGAACTATAATTCCCTTATATTTTCCTTCTTTTTGACTCTATAGTAAGAGTGAAGCAATTTGAAGCCATGAACAGCATTGCATTATTTTAAATAATGTTTAAGTTGGTTTGGAAGTAAGTTTACTTCGAAGAAATTTTATTATCATCCACTAAGTATTGGAGCATATATTTTGACATAAAAATTTATATAGTAAGTGTTAAGAAATTTGTTGTTCTTAAAGAATGATTTCAAAGGTATTGAATATAAATGGCTAATGTTTTTAAGGAAATAATTATGTATAATTATCCCAGAATTTATTATAAGTACGAGTTCCTATCACCGTTGGATAGATGAGATACGGATAGATTTGACCTAAAAGGTTAAGAATATGTGGAATTAGTGTAAGACCGCGTCCTATACTTGGGATATCGCCCTTAGCAAAATTTATCCAACATTCAAGTGCATAGGGCATAGCAAGGGTAAGACAAAAAGTATCTGTTGGAAAACAATGGTTGAGTTGTGGACTAGGTCGCTTTCTTGAAGACGATTCGGCGATCTGGTCAGAGGTGCAAACCAGTTCGGTCCTTCGCCGCCGTCTCTAGGATAAAACAGCCTCTAAACAGAATAACCGATTTGCTTGCACAACAAATCAGTGCAGATTTGCACTTTCGAAAATATTATTGCTTGATTTTTCCGAAAGAAGGATTTAATGGCGGAGGCTAGAAGAAAACAGAATTCGATATTTTTTTGTGTCTACAGATAAAAAAGTATATATAGAACGAAAATTAGGGTTTGGGACAAAAAATCGGATCTACTAAAATTTCGGGGGACAAAGTTTTTACCGTTGCAGAAAAAATTATCGGTGCAGAAAATAATTTTCCATAAAAAAAATGGTTCGAAAACTGCAAAGTTTTATGGTCCAAAAATATAAGTGTCTACACGACAAAGCCCAAGCCCAAGCCCGAGCCTGAACCAGACCGGGCCGCGTCGGGTCGAGTCGAGTCGGTCGGTCGGTCGCGCGCGCTGTGTGGTGTTCATGATGCATGGTCTCCCTCCTCACAACAAAGCATGTATTGGGAGCCCAAGGCTCCAACATGATTTCTGAGAGACAAGTATAAATCCTTGCCTCTTCCATATAATCCCATGATGTGGGACTATACACACATAGGAGCCATTCATACACTTATTCAACATTTTTAATAATTCATTTAATGTTTGTAAAACATTTCCAACAGCATCTATGCATAGAAATGGATGCAATGAGATAATGATGAGTCCGCAAAACCTTTAGGTTCTTAGTCATCCTAGCAAGAGTTAGGCAGAAAGTTAAAAAGTAACGATAACTTGATTGTTAGTCCAATTTGTTTTTAATAGGTAGTTAGAAAACTTTGGTAAATCTAGTAAGTCTATGTCTGTAATGTCCCAGATTTTTCGGCCTTGAACGACTTGCTGATTGATTAATTATCCATTCTAAATTATGCTGTAAATTTACATGGAATGAGATTCTAAATAATGTTGTTCACAACATTTGATAAACGGTTATTATTTAATCCAATGTACTAATGTTGTAACTAGTTTATATTTATAATATGGATGGTTATCCATATATTTTACCAATCAAATGATTATATGAGAAACCCATATTACATCAGTATTGGATTACACTATCTGGTGTGAACGACCCGATAAACGGGTGTTATAATTCGAACTATACATTCGAATAAAACAGGAATGCTACGTACTAAGCAAAGGTTATACAGTATGAAAACTAGACATTTATCTATACAATATGAACATGAAATGAAAGAAAATAGAATAAATAAACCAAGTCTTATGTACTAAACCATTCAAGGAATTCTCTGCCATGCATACAAAACAGAATACACAAGAAGAATTCCCTCAAATTTCATAACCACATCTTGGTTCTTACATTAAAGAATAATACACCAATTTAACAACAAAATATAGTACAAACAAGATACAAAAGAAACATGTACGGGTACATAAATTGATGGCACAAAGGAAAAATATACATGTATACAATATAGGTCTCGAATACAAACATAAAGAAAAAAAATCAATGTTTGTAAATCTGCTTCTTCATGTTGCCGAACCAGTGAATCCATCCAAATCAGTTGAGATCTGCAAGAAGAAAGCCCATTAAAAAGGGAAATTTCATGGTAAATAATAAACTGTGTAAAAAGGAAAAAATATATATATTAAACTTTCAGTCTGATGGTACACACTTTCAAATATATGTATCGAGCCGCCGCATAATCATCAGGCAATAAGTTGTTTTTAGATCACAAAAATAGTTGGCTCTAAAGCATAAGTGCAACAAAAATATACATAGAAATATGAAGCCAGCTTAAAAGATACCGTATGTCATTATTGGACCAGTTTCAATACAGGATTATGGTCAAATAAATATGATCATTAACTGTAAATTTCTACATTGCATTGTTGTCCTCTATTTTATTTTCACAACTAATCTTTAATTCAAATATGACATGTTTGGTTCTTTCAAAGAACAGTATATAGAAAATAGCTAAGAAAAAGATATAGAGGACAGCTAAAGAAAATATAGACAGCTAACCCTATATACAGATCGATAGCTGAATGGCATAGACAACACATAGCTAACAGCTATGTACACATACGGCAGATTTTGAAATCAATGAAGAAATAATAATAATAAAACAACATTGGAACAACTAATAGGAAAAGACTTGTACAGCTAAAAATAGCTAAAACAGCTAATACCTATACCCATATACATAAATCATGAACAGCTAGAAGAAATCAAATCAAATCTGTGTATATATATAGATCAGTATAAACATCCATGTGAATGGTACAACCATGATACAGTTTCCATGTGAATGGTACATCCATGTGAATAGAGACTGGAACATCCATGTGAATAGAAATTGGTACATCCATGTGAGTGTATATATATAGATCAATATACACACATATCCATGTGGATATATATGTATATGTAAATCGTGAACAGTCTCAAGATTTGAAAGGAACAGCAATGAAACAGTATGAAAACAGCAAGGGAAATGGTACAAAAATTTCCAAAAAACCAATATAAATATGTATAATTCTACATAGATATGTACAACCGAATCAACTATATATATATTCATATATATATATATATTCATATATATATACTGCCGAATGTGTATCCATATATACAGAAACTCATATACAAATTTACTGTTGCCATGTACTTAGAAATCTGAACAAAAATCAACAATGCAGAACTAAAATCTCTGATTTAAATTTACTAGACATAGCCTATCCAAGATCTAGCAGAACCCATTTCGAACAGATCAAAATGTATACCCTAAAATCTGAACAGAAAATCCAACTACAGATTCGAATCTGAGTGAAATAACAACTCGTAGCTAATGAATGACAGTGTACTCATCTAAGGTCGAACTGCAACTATAAATACAGGGATATTTCATCATTCGAACAACACAACAAACCAGAGAAAACCAAATCAAATATTACTGCAAATTAGAAATCAAGTAAAAGAAGAACTTAGCTTTCGAGGTTGGACTGTTTTCTGTTGAAACCATTCGCGATGGAGGCCTCGCCTCGAATCCGAGATGGATCTAGGTGTTGGGAGGTTCGTCGGGGTCTCGGTAGGGGGTCGAGGGATTAGAGGATGGTGGCTGATGGGTCGATGGACGTGAGGAGCGCGAGAAGATGGTGGCGATGCCATTTTTTGCCGTTAAAACCAAATTGGGGATTTAGGGTTTTCTTTTACGGGTTTGGGATGAAAGTTTGTGGCGGCTGTGTGAATGGAGGAAGTATCGGTGGATGAGGGTTTTAAAACAAAGCGGGTCGGGTAGGGTTTGGCCGGTGATCAAAAAGGTAAAGCCCAAATTAAGTTTTATAATCAAACCATGTTTAAGTTTTAATTCAATTCATAAACTTGTTTACGCGTTTTCTCACTCATACGATCTCGGATTCAAGCGCGGTCAGTTGCGTCGGGACCGTGGAGACGAACACCTCGAGATGGAGCAGGTCTGGGCCGGATCTGAAGTAACGGGTATTTTATTTCGAATTAAATGTCAGTTTAATTGGACAAAATCAGACTGTTATCAACGGATTTAAATCCAGGTGAGTTAAACTCACTCAGCCTTTCCCGTTTATATTTTATATAAATTGGGTGCTTTTATTTTACGTGTTCTGACTGTTGGTTGATTGATTGCTGGTTATATCTATATTGATGATTCAATGAACGAAAGTAAACGGTTGTTTAATTCCAGAAATACCACTGTTTGGGTTGACCCACACCAAATAATTCCTTTGACTGGTCACGTTTATGAAATGTGTTCGAAATTGTTTGAATTGTTTGGACTGTTTGAATTGGCTGTTGGTTGATTAGTGATTGTTAGAGAATTTATCAATCAAATGGTTGATAAATATTTTTGAACCTTATTTCAACCATTTCTCTGGTAATAACCAATGGATGTCATGTGTTGAGTGATTAGGCATCGCTTGGCCTGTAAATTGGTTGATTCATAAAATATGGTTTATCGATAGTAGTTAAGTTACAAATATATTTTATAACGAAATAGATTTTGAAAGTTATTACCTTGAAAAATTATTTAAAGGAAAATAAATATTTATTATTCAAAGTCTATAAGAAATTATGGAGATCTGTTTATTAAACAATGTCTTCTGTTGATAAGGATTTTAAACAAACCAGCAGAAGTAACATAGTGGTTGAGTACTTGATTTATCGCGTTAAAATGAACCGTTAAATGAAGTTATTTAAATTAACTATATTTTAATTAATTTAAAGGTGGAATCTAATAAAATTGGGTAGAGGAGTAATCATGTTTTGTATTGACTAAGTTGACCACTTAAACTGAGTTAGACTTTAAATTGGTGGGATAACTTAACGAATAGTTGGTTAGTCTTAGTAAGGGTTTAAAAAGAAAATTTATTGTTTATTTTAGTAAATAAAGGAGTTAAGTGTTTTGGAATGATAAATGTTGATTTGTTAATCAAATGAGATATTTAAGTAATTGAGTTTGAAATAAAATTTGGTCGAGAATCGGGAAGAGGCTAGGGATAAGTTTTCCTTATTTGAGCTCGAGTTTATAATGAAGCAAATAAGAGGTTTAAACGAATATATAATGAAAAGTTTTACTTAACATTTGAGTTAAGAAGTGAAAGGGTTATATTTATAAACAAGGGTTATAAAATGGAATGTAAGTTTAAAAGTCATTTTGAAATACTTAATGATGGAATTAAGTTAAACCAAAAGAATTGAAAGGAGGTTTCCTGGGGAAGGGTTTTAAATGTGAGCCTGGAAAACGATGTTGGAAATGGGAATTGAAATATCGGGTTTTCGAATTACGACTCGTATTTATCTGAAGGTAAAAACGTTGTTGATCAAGGTCTGAGAGGTAATTAAAATACCCCAACTTGAACGACTTCGGGACGACCCAAAGATGATACTAGTTAGTAATGGCGAGAGTGTGTGATAAGATTTCCAAAGTAAAGGAAATGATACGAGATGATATTTTCCCTAGTAATGGAATTAAAGGAAATTGGGCGATGAATTTTAAAAGCCAAGCGATGCTGAGTATTAGACGGTGAATTTATTTTTGTGATTTCATGGATGTTTACTTGATAGTTAAATAACCAACTATCAAGTCTGACCCTTACGATTGTTGGTTGGAAAGACCGGGATCGAATGAATATTCAAAAACCATTCTGACCAACAAATATGAATATAAAGAGGAGATCAAGCAATGATCGAGATGGAGCATGTGAAGACCATAGATCTTTATAAAGCGGAAGAACCACTTACAATCTCTGATTCGACCCGGGGGTATACTGGGGTTCTGTCGTGGTTGAAACTGTGGGTTGCAAGGACGATCGCTACTGATCCATGGGGTGATTCCTATATTGGATGCAGTAGGAGAGTACCTTCGGTTCATCCTGTTCCTGGATGACTTGTATGGACAAGTGTCTGACAGAGTATTTCCGAAGGGTCACGTATGTTGATTTCTTCAAACGTATTTCTGTTGATGGCGGAGGAGGCCGTACACCTTCTCTTAGCTGACCGCAGAGTATTTTTGTGGATATCAATTAGTGATATCCGGAGGATTTGACGATGGGGCATTCAAAGTGAATAGTGTCCAGATGTTCTGAAATTTTTTTAGCCTCAAGCCTCATCAACCGGGAAATGACAAAAATCGGGCAGGCAGCATGGCTATGTGGGTCGCTCCCATTAGGGTGTATAATCACCTATCTAGAGAAATTCCTTTTGTTTCTTACTCTATCGATTCTGCCCATTCGGAAATGGTGGTTTGAGTCCAACCGTTGGTGATATACATTCGATACACTCAAGCGAAATGAGTGGTCGGTCATGTGAGGGCCGGGTTGCAAGACGTTCTTGTTGAACCCTGTGTATTCGCCTCTAGAGATACACGTGCGGAAGGTGGTCCCATACCTTGTCAAGTTGGAAATCCAATATCCAATAAGCGCCCGCGGTTTTCGATTGTATACTATATATGGGAAGCGTGAGATGCAAGCGTTCCTCTAGATTTGTTAATTATTTGTATCTAGACATTATCATAATATTAGATCAAGATATTGATTTTCGAAAACTGGTTTGGGTTATCGTAAGGTAAAAACCGTCCGTGTTTATGTCTTACGATTATCTTTTTCTTTCGAAAGGATTTTAACTTTAAAATCAAGTTGTGTGATACTCTAAATGCTGTGCGAGTTTTTTCTCACTCTGGTTCACCAGACTGACCCGGTGTTTTGTAAATGCTCGGGTTAGCCCGGAGTGTACAGGTTCAGGTTATCAGGTACTGAGAAGTCCAGAGACGAGCCGAAGATGTTCAGATGAATGATATTCCGGTGTGTGATTATATATGAGGACAGATTATTATAACTGTCCAGAGATGTTAATGTACTATGATATTGTAAGTATCTTGAAATTTTCAGTAAAGATTTATTTCTGTATTATATTTTGTTCCGCTGCGATGTGAGACTCTGTGTTGGTTCTTCTTCTTCTTCTTCTATTCTAATATTTCTTTCTTTCTTATCTCACCCTCTAGTTTCTTTCTAAACGTTCCAGTGTTTCGGTACTTGGAGGATCGACATGAGTACGGTAAAGGGTATTTATGTCAATTTTCGGGGCCGGAATCTGCTGGGTCATTACAGTGTCAGCGATGAATGATTTTAGTTACCCTAGGAAAATTATGAGGAGGGGATGGACAGTCAGAATATCTAATGAGACAGATAATCAGGCCATGGGAAATACATACATATGTTAATTTATGATTGATTAAGATTATTAAGATTAATAATCATTATGATTCTAGGTGCAACATTGATTAATTGGTTGATTTCACTGAGGATACTAGTGAGGAGAAAACCCGTTCTTTTCAATGGTGCGATCTCACTAGATATCTATTTATTTGAGTTGACATATTATTTATACCAGACTGTTTGTTTAAACCAGAGTTTTTGTTTTCCCCTTTAGTTCTCACGAACTTGGTTTAGTAGTTCAAGAGTAAGTCTTAAGTTTAAATATTGTGGCGAATAAAGCTGACCAAAATATGCAGTAGGCATCGCTTGTTACTTCAGGAGTTTGTTTTAAATTTCGTTGTGTCTGATGATGTTGTAATAATTGTCATTGTTATACTTCGATCAATTTAGGGGTATCTTCATATGTCGCTCTAAAAGTATCTATGTAATTATATTTTATTTGGAACTCGGGGAATGTCACGAGATTATGTAATAAAATGATATATGAAATGAGCGACGTTAGAAAAAAATTCTAAAATTTGATTTCATGTTCATGAACTATTGGTAGTGATATCATTAACTAGCCCACAATTTGTTTTCAAAAACTAATACAATTGAAGCAGGGATAATGCTTAGTTTCAAACCTCAAAATGGGGGATGTTAAATACACTCATGTTAAAAAAATCATTTTCTCTTCTCAATTAAAAACAAAACAAGAAAATTATAAAAAAAGGAAATTAAAATCAAGTTGTTCGTGACTTCAACTCGAACTTACAAGGGCGCTCTTGGTGGCTGATGGAACAACGAATGACAAGTAACGGTTTTGGGAATGGTGCAGGATGTAGCGGTGAGCCTTTGGTGATGCGATTTGGATTCGTAATTGAGAATAGTGTTATGCACCTGCAGCAAGTCACCAATGATTCAATGAAGAAAACTGCTCAGGGAAGAAGGTTGAGTGGTGTTTGTACAAATAAATGTGAAGCAGACATTCTCTCAAACATGTTTACAAAACCCCTACAGAGTGGAAGTGGCACGTCAGCATCTATTACTGAAGACCGTTGGCCAACTAAGATGGAGGAGGAAGATCCACTGGTCAAGTCCATGGTGACCAGATCCTGACCGATGAACTGAATCGCCTGTGCACAGTGCACGTTGGTGTAACAACTTATTATTGTTGAAAGTTTATTCAGTGTGGGCTTATGACATCAGGCCCGTTAACTAACTTGGTATAGATATATGGTTAAGGTCATAGCATTAGTTGTTGGATTGTTTGGGAGAATTCCTCACAAAAGTCTTCATTTGTCATTTGTCAAATAATTGTTGAAATAAAGCATTGAGTCTTCCAGTCCACTTGCATTACTGTTTTTCTCCATTAAACTCTCTTATTTTAGTTTCTTTTTCAATTTTCATTAGTAGTCGGAAGATCGAGCTTGTGTAATCAGTCCGTAATGGATCCAAGAATCACTCGCAGTCAGTCAAAAAAATATAGGCCTAACATCTTGGTATCAGAGCCGGATGATTCAGATCTATGAGGAACTGTAGATGAGGATCGAGATGATGAAACCGGCGACAACGATGACGAGAACACCTAACATCTTGGTATCAGAGACGGATGATTCAGATCTACGAGGAACTGTAGATGAGGATCGAGATGATGAAACAGGCGACAACGACAACGAGAACCCTATCAATGATTCCAGGCAGGAATTAATTAACGCACAAACTGCCCTGAATATCCGCGAACTCTAAGAATCAAATCATGAAGTGTCCTCAAGGATCGAGATGATAAAACAGGCGACAACGACGACGAGAACACTCTCAATGATTCCAGGCTGGAATTAATTAACTCACAATCTGCCCTAAATATCCGCGAACTCCAAGAATCAAATCATGAAGTGTCCTCAAGAATGGATTTGATGCAAGAAACGTTGAATAACATTGCTAAAGAATTCAAAGAACTCAAAAATCAAGTGGCAAACCCTAAATCTCCATACGTTCCACCGGCTCAATGGAATCAAGCGAGGCAATTTCAAGAATCATCGTCTACTGCAGTTCCAATTCAGGTACACTCTGATCATGCGCATGCTGATAATAATAGGAATTCACCAGTGGTACCTGTAAATTCTCAAAATCCCCCAAAATTACACCAAAACACGGGGATAAAATTAGATTTTCCAACATATAATGGGGATAGTGAAGGTGTTGAATGGGTTAACCAAGTCGAACATTTATTCAAGTATCATCATACTCCTGAAAACGAATGGGTGCCTACGTGTTCGTTTCATTTACGTGAAGACGCTAGGAAATGGTATAGTTGGCTAGTTAAGAAGGTTAAAGACTATGAAATTTGGAGTATTTTTAAAGATGAAATATTAGTAAGATTTGCTCCTGAGGAATTTGTGAAACCATACAGTGCCATTTCTAATTTGAAACGAACTTCTACTATGGCTGCTTATTTAACCCAATATGAGCATCTACAAGGCCTGTGTGATGCCATTCCTGACCAATTTATGCTAGAAAAATTTATTGATGGGCTTAAAGATGAGATCAAATTTGATGTCTTAGCACTACATCCTGTCGACTTCAAGCAAGCAGTGAGCTTGGCTAAAGTATTTGAGTGTAAAAGGTTAAATAAAAATAAGGCCAAGGTAAGTAAAAGTTTCAAAAATGCCAGTGGGACAAAAACTGTTAAGAAGGAATACAGTGGTAAAGAAATAACTGCCAAAAAGAAAGGCCTCACCCCTCAAGAAATCTTAGAAAGAAGAAGAAAGAATTTGTGTTTTGGGTGCAATGAAAAATGGCATCCGGGCCATGAATGTAAGACAAAACACATATATATCATTGAGGGGGTAATGTCATTACAATCTGAAGATGACATTGGGATTCAAGAAACAAGTGAAGATTATGAAGAACAAAATATTTCTGCTAATGACAATAATACTGCAGCAGTTACACACAACCATACAGAGGAAGAACAAGCTTACACTATCACCCTGAGTGCACTGTGCAGCATACCATCACTATCTACCATACGTGTCAAAGGTTACATTAACAACCAAATGATAGGGGTACTTATCGATTCCGGATCTACTCATAGTTTCCTCACCACAGAACTATAAAAAAAATGAACCTGCCAATTCAAGAAACTGCCGAATATGTTGTGCAAGTGGCTAATGGAGAGAAAATACAAGGAAGAGGGTTGTGCAAAGGAATTATGTTTAAATGTCAAGGGTGTATAATGCCTATTTACCTATTAATTGTGCCATTAGAGGGGTGTCAAATGCTATTAGGGGCACAGTGGATGAGGGAAATGGGCGAGATATCATTCAACTTTTCCAAATTACAAATCAAATTTATTTGGAATGGTACGGAATATACATGGCAGGGGATTCACAGTAATAACAAGGTTGTTGACAGTAATAGCATCCTTAAAAAGAGTTTGCATTGTTAGGTTTCTTTACTCTTATGTTCAAAGGAACTACATGGGGATTCATCCAATGAAGACAAGGGAATTCCACTAGAAATTCTGCAAATTTTGGATCAATATCCTACTATGACAACACCTAGTAACAACTTACCTCCTTCGCGTGCATGTGATCATAAAATCCCCTTACTGCCTGCATCAAAACCAGTGTGCCTAAGACCATATAGGCATTCATATCACATTAAGAATGAACTAGAGAAATTGATTAAGGAAATGTTAGAAGCATGTTTAATCAAACCCAGTGTAAGTGAATACTCATCTCCAGTAGTAATGGTAAGGAAAAAAGATGGATCATGGCGTATGTGTGTAGATTTCCGAGCACTCAACATACAAACAGTCAAAGACAAGTATCCTATACCATTAATCGATGATTTGTTAGATGAATTACATGGGTCCATTTATTTCACTAAGTTAGACCTTCAATCAGGTTATCATCAAATTCGTATGCACTCTCATGACATACACAAAACTGCTTTCAAACACATAAGGGACATTACGAGTTTGTTGTTATGCCTTTTGGTTTATCTAATGCCCCCTCTACTTTTCAAGCACTCATGAATGACATTTTTAAACCATATTTAAGAAAGTTATTATTATTATTTTTTCGATGATATACTAATATTCAGCCAGACTATGTCTGAGCACTTGCAACATATATCACTAACATTGCAGGTACTAAAGGATAATCAGCTGATAATTAAACTGTCAAAATGCTTCTTTGCTCAAACTCAGATTACATATTTGGGACATATCATTACACATAATGGAATCGCTGTGGATCCAGAGAAAATTAGTGCAATCAAAGAGTGGTCGCAACCTAAGACTTTAAAGGGGTTGAAAGGATTTTTGGGGCTTACTGGCTACTATAGGAAATTTATTCGGCATTATGGAATAATTGCAAAGCCACTTACCAGTTTTCTCAAAAAGAATTCCTTTCATTGGGATGAACCAGCAAGTAAATCATTCCAGCAGCTTAAAAATTGCTTACTATATCCACCAGATCTGAGCATGCCTGATTTTAACAAAGAATTTGTGGTTGAATGTGATGCCAGTGGTGTGGGAATAGGAGCTGTATTGACACAAAATGATAGACCTATTGCATACTTAAGCCAGACATTAAGTGAAAAAAATTTGACACTCTCCACTTATGAGAAAGAGCTCCTAGCAGTGTTGCTTGCCACCAAGAAATGGACTCAGTATCTACTGGGAAGAAGCTTCACCATACGAACAAATCATCAGAGTTTACGACATTTACTATCACAGAGGTTGACTATTGGTATACAAGGCAAGTGGTTAGCCAAATTGCATGGTTTTGACTATAAGGTTGAGTACAAAAAAGGGAAGGAAAACAAGGCTGCTGATGCTTTGTCACGTGAAACACCCCACCCTCCATTAAGGTCACTCACTAAGGGAATGCCTTAACTTTGGTGGAGGTTTATAGGTAAAAGTCACAGATAAAACACAAGACAGATATAAACACATATATATAAGCAGCGGAAAACAACAGACTTTTTATTTCATAAAATATTTGTTCATACAAAACACTTCCATAACTGTCACATAACACTTCCAAAACATTACATCATCATTTATGTCTTGGTTATTAAATAAAGAAGCATAAAACATAATTAAAACTGCATAAGTCCCCATGATTGTATCCAACAACCATAGCCAAAGCAAGAGAGTCCAAACCGTACATCTACTATCTTGAAGCTTTGCAAAGAGTTTGACTAAGCTGAATTGTTTCCTCCCTGCGGACCTGGGGAGGGGGACGGAAGAAAAGAAGATGAAATAAAATAGGGTCAGAAATAAAGCCTGGTAAATCTAGTGACTCTTCAGTATGTGAATAAGAATAAGGGCATGATAGGTGTAAACTGGAAATAGGAAAGTATCATAAACTAAGATAAAGCAGTTTGAATCGAATATCCTATCGCACCCCACACTATATCTCTGCACCTACATGTATTAGTTCTGAACTGGCACCCCGTGCTGAGGGTAAAGTGATCCCCTTTTTCTTAAGATCGACTCCTACTCGCATAATCATCTGTGTCTTACGGCCCCCAATGATTGTAGATACCTATGCTGGTCCCACCATGGGGTGTATCAAGACCCATGGTGGCGGCCCGATACAATCCTTAGAATACATAGGTTATACTACTGATGCTCCAGTGCCCTGTTTGTCTGCTCCGAAGTGTGTGCACGCCCGCACTCCGTTAGAACCCACACTGTGCACCAACCGCCGTCGCTTTTGACCGCTTACAATCAGCCCAGTAATCGTGCCCTACCTTGCCTAGTTTCAGGGTACCAAGATACCTAATTTGGGTTACTACCGAAATGGGTCCCTCGTTACTAGGGTTTTCTAGTCAAACATGTTAAGTGGTTAAGTGTTTGTATTAACCTAACCCCACCCATCAATTCTTGTTAACATGTTGAATTTGGTTAAGTGTTTTAGTTAACTTAACCCTACCATCTGTCCTTAGCCTCTTAAAGAACCGACCACTCACATTAGACAGATATTGTTACGGTTACTGGATGTGCCGGTTGGTTCCGGGCAGATTTACACCGTAACTCAGTCTAACCTCGGGTCCTTATTGGGCTCCATGCTTAACCACCCACATTGGATAGGTATTGTTGTGACTACTGGACAGCCGGGCGGGTCCGGGCAGGTTTACATCATAACTCAATCCAACCTCGGGTTATGCATATCGTATTTTCTAAATTTACATATTTGTCTTTATTACCTGTTATATGTAAATTTGTTAACCATTAAAGGTTATGGCCCACATTCCAAGTTTAACATTTTTGGTATAAGGATTTATACCGTTTTAAATGCCACCAATTTTGGCATGTGACAAACATGCCAATTTCATATATTTTTATGCCAAGTTTTCCTATCCATTTTACCCAACGTTACCCCGTCTAAATATTAGGCTAACAACTCTTAGCCTAATTTTCGTTCGCATGACTTTAACATATGATATTAGGCTAAAAACTTAGCCTAATTTAGCGTACAAAGCTTGCATAAAGGAATCTATCTACATAACATGTCATCGGTGTAAACTTATACATATTAGGGGTGAACTTGCAAAATGATCATCATGAATGTCATAGGTGGGAACTTGGCATTTTGGCATAGTCATTATGAACATAATAGGGGTGAACTTGCAAAATGACTAATCAACATACATGTGAATTTACAACATAGCCTAAATCACTTTCATATATGTGAACTTGCATTTAAATAGGGATCTAACCAAATAGGTGTCACATAAATTAACATATGATTTGGACAACATAAGCCTAAACATGTTTTGGATCTAGGCATAACATCGAACATCACTAGCATATGACAAGAATATGACATTTTCATAAGCATGTATACTTTTATGACAAGGGTGCGAACTAGATCCAATTATATATCTAATTACAACATGGAACATGTATTAAAGCGGACCTTGGCATGGATCCAATTAACTTGCAACTTTCTTACAAACATACTAGCATGTATGTGAACATAATCGTTTAGGCATAAATGTTCTAACATATATATATATATACATGACACCTTAATCTCATACAACCTATATAACCACATAAATATATAGGTGTCGATTACAACATGAACTAAACAACTTGCATGTGATTCTATATGTACAATAGGATCAATATCAATTTAACTATACCACAAACATCACAGTACTACAATCATTTCAATACATAGATGTGAATTAACATCGTTGTTACACAATAACACAATTCCATTTCCATTTTACATCGAACCAAATCCTAACTTTTATTCACATCGGAAAAATCACTATACTTACAATAAACGACGGTCTTGTTTTCTGATTTCTGAATTCTGAATTTGATATGCTTTCCTTTGGGTAGACTAACATTGATTTGATTTGTGTTTTAACTTTAATTTGGCTCGTCTATAAGCTTTTCTACAAGTGGAGGCTCCTCTCAATTTCCTTCCGACAGCATGGCGGCTCCGTCTCTAATTTCTTATGTGAATTTAGGTTGGAGTCTTAGGTTGTATTTATAGAATTTTAGATTGATTTGAGCCGTCCGATGATCCTAGACGAATCTAGACCATTCACTTCGAAAGGAGCCAACCAAAATGCGACATTTCAGCCCTAGTGACACAGCCAAGCCTCAGAAATCGACCAGAACCCGACCAGGCCAGCCAGGGCCAAACCAGGTCGACCCTATGGTCGACCTGGTCACCCAGGTCGACCCCCTGGTCGACCTGGTGCCTGGGCGGGAATTTTCCCGTGCAGCCCAGTTTGGGTCTAATTTTGAATTTTGAACTTTGTTTTGAACAGTTTGAATTTTAATTTGAATTCTGAAACTTCCGGAGGTCATAACTCCATACGGAGTCCGATTCACGCAAATTCGGACTCTATCTCAAGCAGAATTCCGAGACGATCACAACGGTGAAACCCGTTTCCCTTAATTCTTTCATTAAGAATTAATTATACTTAAATTTGTTATTATACAGTTAACAGAAAATTTGGGGTGTTACATTCTCCCCTCCTTTTAGGATTTCATCCCCGAAATCTTCAAGTCTGGAAGAACGTAATTCCTAACATCCAATCGTCCATCTACTCAACCATCAAACACAGGCGTCCATTGTCCTTAAAAGACTTCTAATGCTTTATGATCATATGCACAGTGTGTGTACATGTCCTTATCTAATGCAAAATCAGGCGGTCTACTAATTCAGTTGACCTCCTTAATGCAAATCATGTAAGTGCCATGAATCCATTATGTATGCAAAAATTTGTCCTTACTCATAATTCAACATGAGTGTGCAACCATTTATACAAATGCAACATTCATATGACGACATATCAAGTTTCAACCACATACCAATATGAATACATATATGCATATGCAGTATGAAGTGACTGAGCCGATCTAAAACCTAGGTTGTGTGTGTATATGCATCCACTAGCAACCACTTGCAGCCATCAATCATAACATGTTTCAAATACATGTTTACATCCAAAAGGGTTTCTACCTAAGGACAAAGGATAATATCGAGGAGATATACCTAAAAATATAGATAAAGCACAACTTAAGGAAAAAGAGAGATCAAAGATATACCCTCAAAAAGAAAAGGGTAAGCCGTGCGAATTCTGTCCTCAATTTCCCAAGTCGCATCTTCCTCGGCGTCGCTCCAGTGAACTTTGACGAGCTTTACTTCGCGGTTGCGTAGCTATTTGATTTCAGTTCCTACGATTTGAGTTAGAACTCTCCTTACAGTTGCTTCACGTTCTACCTCGGCTTCTTCTAGAATGCTTGGCTCCACCACTTCCGCAGATTCATGTAGACATTTCCGGAGATGAGAAACGTGAAAGACGTTGTGAATTCCAGCCAACCTTTCAGGCAGCTCTACTCTAAAAGCCATTTTCCCAATCTTCTCGATGATATGGAACGGTCCTACAAATCTTGGTGCTAGCTTTCCTGCGGATCTGAAGCGAACGACGTTCCTTAAAGGGGATACCTTAAGGAAAACCCTGTCCCCAACCTCAAACTCAAGGTCGATCCTTCTTTTGTCGGCGTAGGATTTCTATCTGTCTTGGGCTGTCTTCATTCTTCTTCGTATCAAGTCTACTTTCTCTGAAGTCTCTCGAATCATGTCCGACCCAAGTATAAGTTTGTCAGTAGACTCCCACCAACAAGTTGGTGATCGACATGGTCTTCCATATAGAGCTTCGAAGGGCGCCATACCGATGGTGGCTTGGTAGCTGTTGTTGTAGGCGAATTTCACCAAAGGAATATGATCCTCCCATGTCCCTCCAAAGTCAAGCACGCAAAGTCTCAAAAGATCCTCTAAAAATCTATTCACCCTTTCCGTCTGGCCATCGGTTTGGGGGTGATAGGCCGTGCTCAAACATAACTGTGTGCCTACAACTTCTTGCAGACTCCGCCAAAACTCGCTTGTGAAGATAGGGTCTCGGTCACTAACAATGCTGGAGGGTATCCCATGGAGTCGAACTATTTCCTTGAGATAAAGAGACGCCAGAGATGAGGCAGTCCATTTACTCTTAACAGGTAAAAAGTGGGCGCTTTTTGTGAGCCTGTCCACTATTACCCAAATGCTAGTATTGCCCCTTCTTGACCTAGGCAGTCCATCAATGAAGTTTATTGAAATGCTATCCCACTTCCACTGTGGGACCTCTAAAGGATGAAGCAGTCCTCCAGGCTTCTTCTGTTCTGCCTTGACCTGTTGGCAGGTCATGCACTTAGAAACGAAATCTGCCACGTCCTTCTTCATGCCACTCCAAAAGAAAGTTCTTTTTATATCCTTGTACATCTTATCTCCGCCAGGGTGTATAGTCATCTTGGAATGATGTGCTTCCTCGAGAACCTTCTTTGTCAACTCCCTTGCTTGTGGGACGCACAGTCTTCCATCTCGCCTCAGCCAACCCTTATCATCGATGGTGTATCTATTGAGGTGACTAGAAGTCTCACCCCTAATAAGTTTATCAATCACATCAACGAGCTGAGGGTCTTCACGTTGTGCAGTCCCTATTGAGTCCAAGAGAGTAGGGCGTACTTCGAGAGATACTAACAAACCCGGTACAAAATCCGAGGAGGGCCTAAAGTTAAAACTGGCTATATACTCCAAGCTTTGCCTTTCTACAAAGAGAGGGCTTAAAGTCAGTTTCTTTCGGCTCAACGCGTCTGCTACTACGTTGCCTTTGCCGGGAGTATAGGTAATTTCAAAATCGTACGAGGCATGAAACTCCATCCACCTTTGCTGCCTCAAGTTAAGATCCTTCTGCGAGAAGAGATATTTCAATGATTTGTGGTCAGTGTATAATTCGAACTTCTCACCTAGGAGATAATGGCGCCAAGACTTAAGTGCAAAGACGATGGCGGCCAACTCAAGATCGTGTGTTGGGTAGTTCTTTTCATGAACCTTCAATTGCCTTCCACCATAAGCTACTACCCTCCCTTCTTGCATTAGAACATCGCCTAATCCTGTTCCACATGCATCCGTGTATACTGTGAACATTTTGCTTCCGTCAGGCAGAGTTAGAACTGGGGCTGTTATAAGAGCCCTTTTTAGGCATTGGAAAGCAATGTCACAGTCCAAATCCCAAGCAAATGCTAGATTCTTCTTTGTTAGCCTTGTGATTGGAGCAGAGATTTTCGCGAAATCCCTAATGAACTTTCGGTAAAAACCTGCTAGCCCAAGAAAGCTTCGGACTTCGGTTGCATTTCTTGGTGTCTTCCAATCTTGCACTGCCACCACTTTCGCGGGGTCCACCGCCAACCCTTCTTTGGACACTATATGTCCAAGAAATCTTACTTCTTCTCTCCAAAAGTGGCACTTAGAGAATTTGGCTTTTAGCTGATGAACTCGAAGAGTTTCCATGATTTCTTTCAGATGCTGAGCATGTTCTTCCTTATTCTTTGAGAAGATCAAAATATCATCTACGAAGACCACCACGAATTTACTGAGGAATTCTCTGAATACCCTGCTCATTAGGTCTACGAAATAATCAGGTGCGTTTGTCAAGCCGAAAGGCATGACAAGCCACTCGAAGAAACCATCTGGGGTTCTGAACGTTGTTTTATCGATGCTATCTTCAGCTACTCTTAGCTGATGGAACCCAGTAGCTAGATCAAGTTGGGAGAAAATCGACGCACCTACAAGTTGATCAAACAAATCGTCGATTCTGCGAAGAGGGTGCCTATTCTTTTTGGTCAGCTTGTTTAGCTCCCTATAGTCCACACAAAGACGTAGTGAACCATCTGCTTTGGTGGCGAACACCACTGGAGCACCCCATTTCGAGATACTCCTTCATATAAACCCCTTCTCGAGAAGCTCCTTAACTTGCTTACTGAGCTCCTTTCTCTCCTTTGGAGCCATGTGTCTAACAAGCAGAGCCACGGGCTTTGCAATATCAACAATATATATACGGAAGTCTATTTCCCACTTCGGAGGTAAGCCTTTCACCTCTTCAAAGACATCCGATATTCTCGGACCACTCTAACCGATTGTAAATTCTCAACATAAGCGTCAAGCGACTCTAGATAACTAAGCATAACAGCATTCAAGGGAATACAAGAAATTTCTGGAGTGTTACTGAGCCGAGTCAAGAGCCTAACCACTCTTTTCTCACAATCAAGAATGACACTATTACTGGATAACCAGTCCATGCCTAAGTTCAATCCATATCCTGAGAAGCCCAAAACAAAGGCACTACATCTAAATTCAACACTTAGAATAGAGATTTTCAAATCCAAGCAAACCATCGACAAATAAGCCGAGCCCCCAATTGGATTTGAGACAACCAAGGGATCTTCTACCATACTAGTGTCTAGGTGCAGAGATTCTACTAAAGCAGATGAAATAAAGGAGTGTGATGCACCAGAATCAAAGAGAGTGCGAACTGGGTGATCATAAAGATAAACTAAGCTTTCTACAGAAATATTTCTACCTCGTTCCTGTGGAGGTGCCACCAGTGCATGAACTTGACCCCCTGGAGTGGATCCAGCCCTCTGTCCCAGCCCCCTCTTCTTTGGGCAGTCCTTAGCCAAGTGCCCAGTCTCTCCGCAATAGAAGCAACCACCACTCATCTTCGCCTTCTTCTTTCTGTAGTCTTTCACTATATGCCCAACAATGCCACAGAAATTGCACTTTCTTTTTTCACGGGTTTTGTTGTTCTTCCCGCCTTTCTTGAAGTCTGTTTTCTTAGCCTGTAAAACTTCCTTCTTTTCTTCCACCTTAGTCTCTTTCTTGCCCTTGTCTTTCTCGTGTAGCAATGTCATGTCCACTAAGCTTTCGTAAGTCGCTCCCGTGGATACATGAGTCATAGCAAGGCTGTGTAGAGGCTCATTCAGACCTTTGACGAAGCGGAGCGCCTTCTTGTGTTGGGTGTTTACTAAGTCCAGCCCAAATTTGGCCAGCTGATTAAACTGATTAACGTACTCCCTGATCGTCATACTTCCCTGTTTCAGAGTTAGGAACTTCTCCATTTGCAGGCTTCTTTCAGCTTAGGAGAGGAATTTCATATCAAATCTCGTCCTGAAATCTTCCCATGTTTCCACTGGCCTCTCAGCATTGGTGATCTCCCACCAATAAGACGCTTCATCTTTAAGCAACCACACTGCTAGCTGTATCTTTTGCCTGTCGTCAACTTCGAAGATGACAAACAAATCCTCGGTCTCCTTTAGCCAGTTTCTTGCTACTACAAAGGATTCAGTTCCATAAAAGTCCTTTCCACCCATAGCCTTAAAGTCTCTACATGTCTTTGCAAAAGCATTTCCACGAGGTGGAGGAGGAGGAGGAGGAACCGCTGCCACTGGAGGAGGAATGTCTGCTGGGCCCACGCCATTGGCCCTAGCTTCCAGGTACCTCCTAAACCAGCCGGTTATCAGTACCCCTTCTGGAAGGTTAAGATCTCCAGACATGCTGAAACAAAAAGGAAAGATTCAAAATGAAGGATAGAGAGATAGTGCATATGGCTTTGGGGGATTATGCCTTTTAAAATATCAAAACTTTTTCTTGAAAATGCTTCTTTAAACTTCTCTTTTGAAAATAGTTTCAAAAACCTTTATCTTATCTGGTAAACCTATGCTCTGATACCAAGTGAAACACCCCACCCTCCATTACGGTCACTCACTAAGGGAATGCCTTAACTTTGGTGGAGGTTTATAGGTAAAAGTCACAGATAAAACACAAGACATATATAAACACATATATATAAGCAACGGGAAACAACAGACTTTTTATTTCATAAAATACTTGTTCATACAAAACACTTCCATAACTGTCACATAACACTTCCAAAACATTATATCATCATTTCTGTCTTGGATATTAAATAAAGAAGCATAAAACATAATTAAAACTGCATAAGTCCCCAGATTGTATCCAACAGCCATAGCCAAAGCAAGAGAGTCCAAACCGTACATCTACTATCTTGTAGCATTGCAAAGAGTCTAACTAAGCTGAGTTGTTTCCTCCCTACAGACCTGGAGGGGGAGGGGAGGGAAACGGAAGAAAAGAAGACGAAAGAAAATAGGGTCATACATAAAGCCTGGTAAATCTAGTGACTCTTCAGCATGTGAATAAGAATAAGGGCATGATAGGTATAAACTGGAAATAGGAAAGTATCATAAACTAAGATAAAGCAGTTTGAATCGAATATCCTATCGCACCCCACACTATATCTCTGCACCTACATGTATTAGTTCTGAACTAGCACCCCATGCTGAGGGTAAAGTGATCCCTTTTTTTCTTAAGATCGGCTCCTACTCGCATAATCATCTGTGTCTTACGGCCCCCAATGATTGTAGATACTTATGCTGGTCCCACCATGGGGTGTATCAAGGCCCATGGTGGCGGCCCGACACAATCCTTAGAATACATAGGTTATACTACTGATGCGCCAGTGCCCTGTTTGTCTGCTCCGAAGTGTGTGCACGCCCGCACTCCGTTAGAACCCACACTGTGCACCAACCGCCGTCGCTTTTGACCGCTTACAATCAGCCCAGTAATCGTGCCCTACCTTGCCTAGTTTCAGGGTACCAAGATACCTAATTTGGGTTACTACTGAAATGGGTCCCTCGTTACTAGGGTTTTCTAGTCAAACATGTTAAGTGGTTAAGTGTCTGTATTAACCTAACCGCACCCATCAATTCTTGTTAACATGTTGAATTTGGTTAAGTGTTTTAGTTAACTTAACCCTACCATTTGTCCTTAGCCTCTTAAAGCACCGACCACTCACATTAGACAGATATTGTTACGGTTACTGGATGTGCCGGTCGGTTCCGGGCAGATTTACACCGTAACTCAGTCTAACCTCGGGTCCTTATTGGGCTTCGTGCTTAACCACCCACATTGGATAGGTATTGTTGTGACTACTGGACAGCCGGGCGGGTCCGGGCAGGTTTACATCACAACTCAATCCAACCTCGGGTTAAGCATATCGTATTTTCTAAATTTACATATTTGTCTTTATTACCTATAATATGTAAATTTGTTAACCATTAAAGGTTATGACCCACATTCCAAGTTTAACATTTTTGGTATAAGAATTTATACCGTTTTAAATGTCACCAATTTTGGCATGTGACAAACATGCCAATTTCATATATTTTTATGCCAAGTTTTCCTATCCATTTTACCCAACGTTACCCCGTCTAAATATTAGGCTAACAACTCTTAGCCTAATTTTCGTTTGCATGACTTTAACATATGATATTAGGCTAAAAACTTAGCCTAATTTAGCGTACAAAGTTTGCATAAAGGAATCTATCTACATAACATGTCATCGGTGTAAACTTATACATAATAGGGGTGAACTTGCAAAATGATCATCATGAATGTCATAGGTGGGAACTTGACATTTTGGCATAGTCATTATGAACATAATAGGGGTGAACTTGCAAAATGACTAATCAACATACATGTGAATTTACAACATAGCCTAAATCACTTTCATATATGTGAACTTGCATTTAAATAGGGATCTAACCAAATAGGTGTCACATAAATTAACATATGATTTAGACAACATGAGCCTAAACTTGTTTTGGATCTAGGCATAACATCGAACATCACTAGCATATGACAAGAATATGACATTTTCATAAGCATGTATAATTTTATGACAAGGGTGCGAACTAGATCCAATTATATATCTAATTACAACATGGAACATGTATTAAAGAGGACCTTGGCATGTATCCAATTAACTTGCAACTTTCTTACAAACATACTATCATCTATGTGAACATAATCGTTTAGGCATAAAGGTTCTAACATATATATATATATATATATATATATATATATACCCATGACATCTTATTCACATACAACCTATATAATCACATAAACATATAGGTGTCGATTACAACATGAACTATACAACTTGCATGTGATTCTATATGTACAATAGGATCAATATAATTTCAACTATACCACAAACATCACAGTACTACAATCATTTCAATACATAGATGTGAATTAATATCGTTGTTACACAATAACACAATTCCATTTCCATTTTACATCGAACCAAATCCTAACTTTTATTCACATCGGAAAAATTACTATACTTACAATAAACGACGGTCTTGTTTTCTGATTTCTAAATTCTGAATTTGATATGCTTTCCTTTAGGTAGACTAACATTGATTTGATTCGTGTTTTAACTTTAATTTGGCTCGTCTCTAAGCTTTTCTACAAGTGGAGGCTCCTCTCAATTTCCTTCCGACAGCATGGCGGCTCCGTCTCTAATTTCTTATGTGAATTTAGGTTGGAGTCTTAGGTTGTATTTATAGAATTTTAGATTGATTTGAGCCGTCTGATGATCCTAGACGAATCTAGACCATTCACTTCGAAAGGAGCCAACCAAAATGTGACATGTCAGCCCTAGTGACACAGCCAAGCCTCAGAAATCGACCAGAACCCGACCAGGCCAGCCAGGGCCAAACCAGGTCGACTGGGCAGGTCGACCCCCTGGTCGACCTGGTGCTTGGGCGGGAATTTTCCCGCCCAGCCCAGTTTGGGTCTGATTTTGAATTTTGAACTTCGTTTTGAACTGTTTGAATTTTAATTTGAATTCTGAAACTTCCGGAGGTCATAACTCCTTCATACGGAGTCCGATTCACGCAAACTCGGACTCTATCTCAAGCAGAATTCCGAGACGATCGCAACGGTGAAACCCGTTTCCATTAATTCTTTCATTAAGAATTAATTATACTTAAATTTGTTATTATACAGTTAACAGAAATTTTGGGGTGTTACATCACGACTACCTAAAGGAAAAAAATGAGCAAATTACCAATAGCAAGTGTCAAGCTATTACTACAATTGAGGGTAGCTGGTTAACTGAACTCAAAGGAATTTTTGAAAAGTCAGACCCTTACCAGTCCATGAAAGTTAAAATTCAAGATGGGAAGCTCAGTAACAAATATAAATTGCTTGATCACTTCATATATTACAAGAACAAGTTGTTAATAACAGATGATTGCAGAAATATCATTCAATTATTAATAAAGAAGCACCATTCTACACCTCTAGGGGGGCATGCAGGAATCAAAAAGACAAAGCACCGAATTAAACAAGTATTTTATTGGAGGGGTATGAAAACTGATATTGAAAAATATGTAAGGGAGTGTGACACTTGCCAACACAACAAACATGAAAATGTGCCATATCCAGGGCTTCTACAACCTCTACCAGTACCAGAAACTATATGGAAGGACATATCAATGGATTTTATAATAGGGTTACCTAAAAGTTATAAATATACAACAATATTAGTGGTGGTTGATAGATTATCGAAGTATGCACATTTTTCCCCACTAAAGAATCCATATACTGCCATACAAATTGCACAGATTTTCTTTGATGGAGTTTTCATGTTACACGGTATGCCAACCAGTATTGTATCAGATCGAGATGCCATTGTCACTAGTGCCTTCTGGCAGGAGCTAATGAATTTGCAGGGGAGTACACTAAAGATGAGTTCATCCTACCACCCGCGGCCAGATGGTCAAACAGAGGCTATTAATAAGATATTGGAGGGTTACTTACGATGTTTTGTGTGTCATAAGCCTCAAGAATGGAGCAAATGGCTTACTGCAGCTGATTATTGGTACAACACTTCATGGCAAAGCTCAATCAATATGTCTCCCTTTACTGCTGTATATGGTATCCCTCCTCCCACATTATTGTCATATGTACCCAAATTCTACTGCTGTACCACATGTAGAAGAAATACTATATTCCAGAGACATTGTAATGAAATTACTAAAGGACAGTTTGAAGCTAACCCAGGAGAGAATGAAGAGATTTGCATATTTAAAAAGGACAGAGAGGCATTTTCAAGAGGGTGATTGGGTATATTTGAAATTGCAACCATATAGATAGATTTCTGTAAGTTGCACTAAGACCACTAAGCTATCTTCGAAGTATTATGGCCCCTACAAGATCATACGTAAGATTGGTGCAGATGCGTATGAATTAGAGTTACCTCAAGGTGCCAGAATTCATCCAATATTTCATGTCTCCCAATTGAAGAGAAGGGTAGGGCAGAGCATCGTTATACAACAAAGTGATCCTACTTTTTTGGAGGAAATTATAGATGAACCTGAAGTTATACTGGATCGAAGAATTTTCCCAAAGAATAATAGAGCTGTCACCCAAGTATTAGTTAAATGGAAACAAAGGGGTTATGATGAAGCCACATGGGAAGACTATTGACCATTGGTGAAGAGATTTCCGACTTTTGACCTTGAGACAAGGTCAAATCTTGATGTGGAGGTGAGTGTTATGCACCTGCAGCAAGTCACCATTGATTCAATGAAGAAAACTGCTCAGGGAAGAAGGTTGAGTGGTGTTTGTACAAATAAATGTGAAGCAGACATTCTCTCAAACATGTTTACGAAACCCCTACAGAGTGGAAGTAACATGTCAGCACCTATTACTGAAGACCGTTGGCCAACTAAGATGGAGGAGGAAAATCCACTGGTCAAGTCCATGGTGACCAGATCCTGACCGATGAACTGAATCGTCTGTGCACAGTGCACGGTGGTGTAACAACTTATTATTGTTGAAAGTTTATTTAGTGTGGGCTTATGACATCAGGCCCGTTAACTAACTGGGTATAAATATATGGTTAAGGTCATCGTATTAGTTGTTGGATTGTTTGGGAGAATTCCTCACAAAAGTCTTCATTTGTCATTTGTCAAATATTCGTTGAAATAAAGCATTGAGTCTTCCAGTCCACTTGCATTACTGTTTTTCTCCATTAAACTCTCTTATTTTAGTTTCTTTTTCAATTTTCATTAGTAGTCTGGAGATCGAGCTTGTGTAATCAGTGCGTAATGGATCCAAGAATCACTCGCAGTTAGTCAAAAAAATCTGGGCCTAACAACTGGCAAGCGGTTGCTCTGGTGATTGTTTAAGGTGATGTGGTTAGTGGCAAGTCGAGATGATTAGGGTTTATAGAATTAGGAGCAGCGATTTCTGATGGTAGGACAGTGATTGTTTTGGGTGCATTTGAAAGTGTAAACAGGCAGTGAATGGTGAGAAGTGCACGTAGTTGTTGAAGTTGAGGCCAATTTGGGTTTGGTTGTCATGGTGAAGTTTGTTAAGGAGGAGGAGAAGTAAATGGAAGAATGGGTTACTATTGGTTGTTGGTGGTCGGACGTCGTGATTAGAGAGCGTATTTAGGTAGTTTGCTGGTGATGTCAGTAATGGACCGGAGGAGCTACTGGTCGTCTGTGAGGATGGTTGATTATGATGTTGTATTGAGATAATGAGATGGTTACTATTGGGTGTTAGCTGTCGATGTTATTGGAGTCAAAGGTTGCAGAGTGAATGAATTGTTGATAAAGAAGTAATGTTTGGCTTCTAGTGCACGTCGGAGATTTGTTGTAGTTGGTTTGAAGGTGGTACTGTTGAAATGGTCCATGATTGCGGTGAAAAGTGAAGTTGGTATTCGCATGGTGGAGAGGAAGTGTTGTTGTCTTTATAATTGAAGTTTGGTGGTGCTTAGTTTGTACAGAGGTGTTTGATGTGCCACAAGCAGGTAGAAGTGACTTGAATTAGGTGAATAGGCTGGTTGTTAGAATGTGACCGATTTTATGGAGAGCAAGTTTGTAAACACTGTTTTTAACGGTGTTAACAAAATGTTGTTTTTCATTGGTGGAAATCAGGGGTTTGGTCTTTTTTATTTTCACCAATCAGAGGACAGAGTTATGTTCATAATTAAAAACGAGACTGAGTTTGTTCACACTATTTTTAACATAACTCTTGGTCCACATTGGTGGAAATCAGAGGGGTCTATATGGATCCCTCTGATTTCCGCTAACCAGGGTCAGAGTTTTTTTCATGCTGTTAAAAATAGTGTGAACAAACTGCTAGTGGTTAAAAATAGTGTGAACAAACTTATAGTGGGTTTTGTTGGAGGGATAGTGTTTTGGTACTGATACAAGTTATGTTGATGGATCTTTGGTGATAATGGCAACTAAGATAATTGTAAATAGAGAGTGAAAAGAGGGAGTAAAACAGTGTAAATAGGCTGTATACAAATAGAGTGGTACACACTTGTTTGTGTTTGGAAAGTCAAAAATGGTAGTTTTAGAGTAAGGTCGGTAAATCAAAGCTTGAAAAAAGTTCTTTTCTTCTTGTGAAGAAAACAAAGTTAATGTAAATGAGAAGAACAATGCAAAAAAAAAAAAAAACAAGTAGATATTTGGTTCAAGGACACATTTAAAACAAAATTAGATCTAAGGACAATCGACTTTCGCAATGTAAATCAAGGATAATTTTTATGATTTAACCGGAACATGTCCAAATATTTTAAATTAAGGACACACATTGACATTTCACAAATACTAAAAATTAATACAAAAATTATACAATTAAAAATTAATAAAAATTAATTATAAAATGTTTTTGGTATTGTAAATATGGGAAAAAATGAATATAAAAAATTCAGGATGGAAAGTATATGCACATAGCTTCATTGTTTACGATATAGTTTTTTATGGTGCAAATGAGATTAACTTTAAAATGACTTAATTTGTATTCGTGTGATACAATATAAAGCTATATTTTTAAGTAAAAAAGATGTATTCATTTAGTTTTCGAACTGACTATTTATATATGTTTATAATAACATCAATCGACTAAAATAATTTTGAAATCGTTTTTTTTCCTTTCAATTTTAAGGTCAATTTTTTACTTTTTAATTAATTTAGTAATAATGATAAATTAAAGTGAACTCCGTGTTGATATAATACAATTTGGTCTTTGTCCTTCATTTAATTATCAAACTTAGTTGTCATTTGATCTAATTTTTTGGTAAATGTGTCCTTAAAATTAAATACCCCAAAAAACAAAAACAAAAAGTGAACAAAGTAAAACAAAAGCAAAGGCACAAGACAAAA
Organism: Allium sativum; assembly: GCA_030737875.1. Classification (NCBI taxonomy): domain Eukaryota; kingdom Viridiplantae; phylum Streptophyta; class Magnoliopsida; order Asparagales; family Amaryllidaceae; genus Allium; species Allium sativum. The sequence goes on along the minus strand of CM060927.1, from coordinate 61,227,139 downwards.
ACACAGTACAACTGATGCACAAAACAAGTGAACAAACTCAAAATTTGGAAAATGCACCTTTTCTATGAATAACTAAAAGCAATATTAAAAAAAAATCAAAGAGTAAAGTAATAAAATTACTTTTTTCGGCAACTGTGCAAAAAACTTGATTCGAATGGATTCTTTTATCGATTAAAAATTATTGAGTTTCTATAATCAAAAAAGCAGTAGAGCACGATGTGCAGCCATAGTACATATGCGAGTACAAATTGGTCTGTATGAATAGCATTAAATTTCAATATTGCGTAATTAGATTAAATAAAAAATTTGAGAATGTGATGAACTAAAAAATAGAAAAGTTTTTGAAAATTAACTATGAGGTTACAAGGCAATTTTTTAAGTGTGGTGCTAAGGGCACCCCAATATCCTCTTCCTGATATCGCAACTAAAAAATACCAAAAAAAATATATATTTTTTCTTCCTAATACCAAACAATAAAAAATAGGGGCTACCACAATATTTCTCCTATTTTCCATCTCGCTGCCATTACGTTCGAATAACCTAAATTAAATTCGATCAGCAAAAAAACCTTCATCTTCGACTAACTTTGACTTCAACGATGACGAGAAAAGGCTAAAAGAATGCGTGGATGAATATACAAAAGCCGTGAATAAGGTTTGAATTAAGCAAACTAGAGGAGGAAGTGAGAGATTAGGGCTTTAAACGATAAAAATATGAATTTTCCCGCGGGAAAGATAAAGTAGACAATGATTAATCTTGCTTAGGGTTTTCAGATTAGGGCTGAGTACGTGATTAGTTCGGCAAATAATGGTTGAATGAGAGATTAGAATGGATAGGTAACGTGGTATTAGAAAGCATACAAAATTTAATGAGTTTTATTTTTTTAATTGTTGTTTTAGGAAGAGGATATTGGGGTGCTCTTAGCACCACACATTTTTTTCATGATCAGACAAATCCCATGGAATTAATTTATGATCTTTTATTTATATCATTTGTATAATTAGTGGATGTATTTGTTGTAAGTATGGCCTAATAGTGTTATTAACTAACATAAATTAAACCATCAAACAATAATATACTCTCTAACTTGCTTCCCAAGTCTGATGAAAATGAAATGAAACCAAAAATAAAATCTACTTTAATCATGTGTTATTTACTAGCATACAACGGAAAAAAATTAATTTCAGTTTCACTCTCATCACCATAATCATATTTAAATAAAAAGGTAATATGTGCTTTTTTATGATTAAGCATGGCCAATTTTTATGATCGAAATAGGTTGTAAAATTCAGTGTTAAACAACATACTGACATATGCATCCAACTTTCCATTAAGCAAAAAAAGTGAATATCATAAATGAATCACTTATGTTAATTTATGTGATTCATGAGAGCTATATCACCCCTAAATTGAAGAGGTTTAGCTACTCATAATTAATTACATATTAACATAAAAATATTTCAACATTAAAACAAAAGAAATGTAAACGACTTAACAAAAAGAACAAGATCTAACTAATTTGCATAAAAATAAACTAAATTACTTCCATGAAAATAAAAAGGAACATGAAAGAGATCAACATAAAAAAATAGCATAAATGAAAAGAGCATGGAATACAATATATGAAATTAAAGATATAAGAAAACAAGGAACGTTATGAAGCCATTAAAGAGCTTTTATTTCTCAACTTTGTTTACCATTTGCATAAGAAAAGGAGTTTCTTCTATGTGAAAATAAGAAGATTATTCGTATATCTTTACTAATAATGGCGATTCTTTGGTTGTGGTGAATCTTTTTCACTGTCCCAGAAAAGTTCCTTCCCTTTGACACAACTGAATACCAAAATAACTTTCTGTGTGCGGGCAAACATGTCTTTCTTCGCCACATTTCCCACTACCCACTGTTGTTCTGCGGTTAGTCCACATTTGATGCTTTCTCTTTTTTCTCAACTTCTTACTCCGTTCTTCATGTCTCTCCTATTTACCTCCTATTTTCTTCCCCATTCGTAACCCTAAACAACCGCAAAAATGTCTTCTTATTCGACTTTTGGACTAAACTTCGAATAATTCTCCCATCACCTCTTATGTCCTTCGCCCTCTCCGATATGCCATCATTTTCCGCTTTAGATCAGTCAGTTCTCCACCTCTACTAGTGAACAAACCCTTCTTCGGCGTCGACGATCATCGGTAAATTCTTCATTTTTTTTCCATCGTTCCTACTAACTCGTATGATGTATTTCTTGATGTTGTTGTATTTCTTCATTCCTGCTTCAGATATGATAATAAGTTACTGTATTACTCATGCATATTTGATTTAACTAGATAAATTCATTTTTGTCACGATTCCTACTAATTAGTTACAACTTCCTGTTGTATGTTACGACTTACCACTCCAATAAAGGATTTGTTCTTCAGATATGGGAATTGGTTAGTAGCCAATTTATCGATATTTCTGTAAACCTATTTAATATTGTATTTTAAAGATGTCATGCTTTCTACATTATTTATCTTCATTATTGCTCCAGATTTGGCTACTCTATTCATCTCCTTTGCTTCAGGTATCTGTATTTCATACAAAATTTTTGCCATCCTATTTAGAATAGCACATACTTGAATTAAATTATGTATACCACATTTGCATCCAACTTTATCCTTCCTCATAACTGTTGTTTAATTATGTTTAACTTCCTCTGCTATCGTACCATCCTACAGATTTATGTTTTTATGAAACTGATAAACATTCACTTAGCTACACTAATTTAACATATTTATTTATTTGCTTGACATAAATCAGTGAGAGAACATGGTGTTGGCTAGGTTAGATGATACTTTAGATTTGAGGTGATTTGTTGATTTAACATTTATCTAGAAGACTATCTGTTAGTTTTCAGTAAAAATATGAAATATTTCGAATAACATATCAGTTTCAATTTTTTTTTTTTGTTATTTCCTGCTAACTTCTAAAGATATTTTCTTCTCTTTTTACATTGTATGAAAAAATAATATTGTTGATCGAGTAAGGGTTATGGAATTATTTAAACAGTAAAACATTACGTTTTCATATGTGAATGTGAATGAGAGAAATTATTTTAATGGACTGGTAATTTAGAGATATCGTTGTCAAAAATATTATCATTGCATTTTTAATACTAATTTCCCCCTTTTTATTCCAATCATTATATTTTAGTTCTCCCCTTACAAAATTGTTTCTCATATCTACTTTATTTCCTCCTTTGATACCGACCTTTTTGTCCTGTCCCTATATAGTAGTTATATATGTGTACTATCACCATGTTATTAATTTTACTTTTTTATTGGGTAAGTAGAATCATTAGTTGGGATCTCACTCAAGCTAAATTTGATTCATCTAAAATGTGAATCCGAGAACAGTCTGTTTTTTCTACTCACATTTGCTCTTCTAAGATACAGATCGGTTCTATATCAGATAGTCCACATTAAATCTTAATTTCAAAGAATCGCAACTATACTCTTTGATGGAAAATAGTATTCACCTAACCCTATTGTCAATAAACAGAAGTGAGAAATTTTAAATCCAAAAGCATGCGATGCACGCTTAGCAATCTTGGACAACCAACGGTAAGCACTATCCGAAACAATTTAGTAACCAAAGGTGTTACTGTAGTAAATACACGCTAGACTATATACTTAGATCAAGTAAAATGAGTTAATGGGACATCGATTAATTAACATTTATGTTTTGTAGTACTTTAAGTTAGATTATGAAATCTACTAACCCGAGTTCGGTTTTTTTTCACAACTGAATCTTTGTCTTTTTGGTGACAAAGTGAAGCAGGTCATTGAGACATTGAAAAAACGTATTTGGCAGTCCTTCAATGGATTCAAAAGAAATAAAAGTGTTTATGCTTTATCAGAAAAATAATATGTTGCAAAATAGTAGGTATCCTTGACGTGAATTTGTCAATGAATCATAGTTATATATGCGACCACTAAGAACTTCCTATGCTAATAATGTTAGTTCTTTCATTCTTATTGCCAAACACTAAATTGGTTGACTTCTCAACGCTTTCCACACATAGTATGAGTATATCTTGGATTATTTGTTTCAACTGTTGTAGTACCATACCTCATTCTTTCTTCTTGACTGTAATCACCTTATTTCCAGCACATATGAGCCTATGTATTCTCCACATAAATTGTAGCTTACTTTATAAAGCAGTTATTAATTTATAGAAAACTAACATGTTGAGGCTGTAGGTCTGACAGCGCTGACATGCAAGCTTTACACCTTGAGAGCCATCTGCATCATAAGAAACGACTAAGGCAGCAACTTGATAAAACAACGGTAGGTCAGCCAGGACACTTAGATTTAAAATGGTTTCATTTGTAGAAATTTCGAAGACATAATCAGATGAGGCATGAACATCACCATCTACCTTATTAAAAGCATACAAGCAGGTGGTAACAAGGGCAGATTATCATGGAGCTGATAGGATTTAATTGCAAGATGGAGAATCTGAGTGTGAAGTTCTCTCTTTGAAGTAGTCAAACACATGTGGAGGCTTGGTATGTTTATTCTTTAAGTCTATATAAATGCAACTTCTACATGGTCAATGAGAATACATTAATTATGACAATCAGATGAAATAAACTTTACATTTCTATTAGAAATAGACAATAAAAATGTAATGTCCCGTATTTTTGGTAGTCGAATATTTAAATTATTTTATTATTTTAAATATTATATTTGGAATATTAACGGATTTTAATATTGAATACGTTTATTAAAACGAAGTTTGAATGTTAAATTTAAAATTAATATAAAACAATCTCGAAATGGCGCAGTAGTTCATAATATTGAGTTTTTTTTACTTCAATTGAATATACAAAATCCGATATAGGTCGGAATTCTGTGAAACAAGAAATGTTTGAATCTTGTTGATTATGATTTTCACACGGAAGAGAAAAATCGAGATTTCGTGCTATAATTTGTTAGTTACGTCCAATTCAAATTTTAAAATAGTCGCTACGGAATTCGTTAATTAAAATATAACGTTTATTAAATAAGTTAAAAAGGGTTTTTATATAATCTGGATAACGGTTAACTCGAAAATGATAATATTGAGTTGTGTAATTTTTATTTGAAGTTGTATATATATTCTGTTGGATATATATGATGAAAATAATTTATTTTTATTTCATGTGATTATTTTGGAATTTAACTAATATTTTATCAATATTTTAAAGGCCTTAGAAATAGCCAATTTTCAAACGACCTTCGTGTGAGATGAAACGAATTTTGTTGGATCTGAAACCTCAAAAAACATAGTGTGCTGCAAATTTTGGGGACAAACGAAGTTAATATGTGAGCGTACGAAATTTAATTGTAAACCGACAAACAATTTAAATTATAAAATATCGTCGCTTTCCAAACGAAGCTGGGTTTCGACCAAATGAGTTTTATTGGATCTGTATTAGTAAGCTATTGTTACGTTTCGAATTTGGTAGCAATCCGATTAACCAAGTGAACGTGGCAGCGTGAAATACCCTTGTTTTTATTTAATCATTTATTTTATTTTGGCCAATTCAAACAAGGGTAACTTTAAAATAATAAATGGCTAGCTAATCGAACTCCGATTTTAACGAAACAAATTACATTGGATCCCTAAGGAAAAAGACTAGTAGTGTTTCAAGTTTCAAGTTGACTTGGATTTATTTTGTGATCATAGAAAATTTAAACGTGTGATTTTTCGCTTGTAAATTATAAAGGGATTTTCACAAAAGATATCGAAATTCGACAAAACCTGTCCCATCGTGTCCGCAATATTTTTCTATGCCAGGATTACAAATTTCGTTTCTATCGGAGATCGTATATATGGGTTTTAATTCATTACTTCACGACGAAGTTTCAATTTATAATATAATAATAATTTTTGCAACCTTGTATATATACCCAATCTTTTGTCTAACCCTAATATTTCATCAAACTAAATGCCATAGTCAACAACATGATGGCCGCCAACTGATAACTGAAAACAAAAGGGAACGACTAATTCAAAAATTAAAATAAATTCATAGAAAAATCGGAAAAACCCAAAACAAATTGCGCTGAGTTTGTAGGATAGTGCTCTTCAATCCTATACTGGTTTTGTTTCTTTCGAAGAGGGTTTATGAAACTCGAAGTGTTAACAGTCAACCTAGGCCAGTCATGGGCCGTCAATGGGGTTGAAGATGGGTCATTCTGATACGGATGCAGGGTTCGCAAGAGGACGGCGTTCCTGTTGCCAGAAAGTCAGGCGGTTCTAGGTATATTGGGGTCGATATTCCTGCTAGCAGCACCTGAAATGGCACAATGTCGGATTGTATGGAAGGTGGAAAGGCTGGGCATTATGGTGACCGTCGCGCAGAGGAGGCAAGAGAGGCGTCGGTGGTGATATGTTTTCAGGGGCTGAGATGTTGTCGAGCGTTGTTTGAGGCGCAACAAATCGTAGGTCGTGCATTGCTTTTGGGGTAGCTTGCTATGAACGATAGCAGCATTTGTATTAAAACGTGAATGGAAGAAAAATGAAGGAACCGGTGTCAGGCAAAACGAAGATCTGGGGAAGGAAGCAGTTTGGCTACTGTTCAGTTTGGGGTTCAGGTCTTCGAACAAGAAAGGAGATGGGAACTGAATACATAGCAGTGTCGACGCTGAACAAAACGTGGAGCAGTATTATGGGGATACAGTTCGAAGGGAAGAAAGAAGAGCAGAAGTGGTAGCAGAATACGTGAGAAGAGGAGGAAGTAAATTTTCATGCATGGCAAAGGGGATGAAAAAGTTAAGGTGGGCACATTTTTGGAGAAGCAGCGTGGAGCCTGTTCTGTTTGAAAGCTGGGATAGAAGAATCAAAAGTCATGGGACCGGTTAATTTATATATAACATAATCAGTTAAGTAATGGTTAATTAAGAGTTAGTTTTTTTAATTAAAATCGTATTTACTAAATCATTAATAACTTTTATTAGGTTAACAAAATCAAATGAGTCAATCTACACCGGATTCGTGGTGAAGAACAGAACTCTATGGAACCAATTTGGATAGTGATGGAGACGGTTGGGAATATACAGCTAAATTAAACACTGTTTAATTTAACGGTAACAGAACCATTTTAGAAATAAACAAAATCAAAGTGAGTATAACTCACTCAATTTTATCCCACTTATATTTTATATAAGTCGGGTTTTTAATTTGTGTGCTATGCTTGATAATTGTTTGCTGTGCTTTGAATATTATTTATATATTGGTTGAATTGGTTGATTTAAACGTTCGTTTATAACAAACGAAATCTAATCATTATTTTTAATGATTATTTCCAAATGAGGTAACTTACGTTGTTGGTTACGTTTATAATAATATAAACGTATTGAATTTAAATTTGGGTGCTTGAATTGCTTGTGACGTCCCGTCCCGCACCAGCCTGCATTTCCTCCAGAATTGCGCTGTACACATGCCCGACTAGCACGGAACGGTCGCCAAAGAAAGGAAAAAAGAGGATGAACTAACCAAGGAACCTGTACAATGTCTCACAGCGCATGGGATAAAATATAATAATAACATACTTGACATAAAACAGGCGAGACAATGCATAAGCTGATAACTAAAACTAACATCAATCTCAAAGCAGCGGAAATCCAAATACAGCTTATTACAACTTTTCAAAATTCTACTGTCTCTGAACAACAGAAAGCCAAAATAGAAGATACACCACCAATGCCCAAGCAGTGATCTTCAACAACACAGGGAGAATACTATATATGTATATTACGTGGAAGCCTCCTGCTCGTCTCCGGATCATCTACCCGTGCATCACCAGCTAACCTGTCTCTAGTCTGCTCGTGTGAGCACCCAGAGTAATAAGAGGAGACATAAAACTCTGGGTCAGACATAAAGCCTGGTATGAGCGATAAGCATCTAAACAGAGTAATAACAGGTATACTAAACCATACCTGAGCCTGGACCTGCAACCAAAGAGTTAGTACCACATACCGTACAATACTCCAAGGTGCCATAATAAATAGTGTAAGAATACGGGGGTGGGGTGTGCATGTCACAATGATAGCAAACAAATCATCCATAGCAACCATCCTCACATCTCTCACTCAGTGCGTAAAGCGTACGACATCTACCACTTTGGAACACTAGACAAACTGAGGTAACGACGAATCCTGACTTGTAGAAACCCTGCTGTGACCAAGCCAAACACTTGGAGTCATGAACAAACATTTCAATGACCCACTTCATTGGTCGTAGCCCTTGGTTCTACCGATGCCATAATGGCCCTGAATCCGCCTTCGCACCTCCTACCATAGTGGTCCAAAGCTATAGACGTCGATAACTCCTTGGCACGCGTCCCGCGACAAAGCCCAACCATGAAGCGAACTCGTTGATTCCCATCTGAATCTTAAGCTCTAACTTCTCATTTGGACTTCCTTTGCATCTCGGGTTTGGTCGAATTGGAGTGGGTCTTCGGAAGAGTTGTCGCGCATTAACAGTCTTAGAATTCGGTCTGGTTCGGTAGTCATCACCTTCATCGGTTCGGGTCGGGAGTCATCCTTCCTTGTCATCTTTCCATTCGGTTCGGGTCGGGTACTCCACTTCGGGTCGGGTCGGTGTCCTCCTCCGGGTCGGGTCGGGTGTCCTTCCTTCCAGTGCTCCGATCCGCTGGCTCATTTCCTCACGTATTCCGATCCGATCCCTCCTTGCCATCTGATCCGCGTGGCCTTCCCTCTTGCTAATTCCTCCAAATGTTTACTTCCGATCCGAGCCCTACGTCTCCAAGTCGATCCGATCTGGCCTCCAATTATTCTTCCGATCCGATCCCCTTGTCCACTCCAACTCTAAGAAAATGGCCTTCCTTCTCGCCAAGCCTCCTATGTGACAAACTCCGGTTCGGGTCGGATTTCTTGCCCAGTTCACATATCCGATCCGAGCCCCCATCCGATCCGATCCGAAGCCCTGCACAACTTTCTGCAACTTTTCCAGCAACTTGTTTACGCCGTTCGACGACGTTTTTGACAAATCTAACTATTCTAATCAATCACAATTCATGTCAAATAGTCATAACAACATGTAAGAACAACCACAAACACCTAACAACAATTCAAATGAACCAAAATGGATCAAAAGTGGCTAAAACCTCACATTTTCCTATAATCCCTCTTAATCATGTTTAAGCATACGATTAGCAAAACACATCGAAATTAACCCAAATTTCTAACAGAGCCTTAAAACATTATTTTAGAATTTTAAGAATTTTTCCAGAATTTATTTACGTATAAATTCGCTAATCTTCACTAATTACCCTTAATCACCGTAATTAGTGCAAAAACTATGCAAATCACTCACCTTGGCCACAAATGAAACACCAAATCTGAAATACTCTCTGTTTGGGTCGAATTCCTATGTATAGCAGCAGCTCCAACCTTGCTTTGTTGCTATTTGGCCTTGCTTTGATGTAGTTTAGGCTTAATCTTCACTAAAAATGTGTTTTGGAGTGGTTTTAGAGGATGGAAGCCATTACTAAGGTTTCAGGAAGGTTTGTGGCGGCTCAAAACTGAAATGAAAGTGATAACCTAACCCTAATCAGTCCTCCTATACCTCTAAACCCGAAATTCCCCTTGGGCCTAGCTGCTAATCACCCGGTTAAGCCCAATTAAGCTGTTTTTCACCGTCTGAAACTTGTTTCAGCCATATCTCCCAAACGGTAAGTCCGTTTGGCTAATGTGACCACTCTACGGAAAGAGAAACCATCATCCGAAGCCTATGGAAGTGGTTTCAGATCAAAATTCCTTTCCAGTCAAAAGTTATGGCCATAAAAGTGCCAACTAGGGGTAAAATGGTCATTTAAAAATCGGGAAAAATCATGAACATGGGAAATGACCACAATAGTCGTCTCCCAAAGTTACATGACCATACGACTTTGTATGTGACAGAAATAAATATTCTACGATCCTATGATGCGTAGAATGCGGGTCGTTACACTCTCCCCCCCTTAAGAAATTTCGCCCCCGAAATTCCTTAACCCAAAACATACAAAGGGTCCCACATGCCTAACAACTAAATACAACAATCAATCATGCAAAACAAGCAAACAAGTCTATCCTAGCATGCGGAAAAACTAAATCGAAGCCAAAATCTTACCAGGCAAAGAGTTCTGGGTGTGTCTTCCTAATGTCCTCCTCTGTCTCCCAAGTACAATCACTCTCGTCCTCGCTCCACTGTACCTTGACTAGCTTCACCGCCTTCCTTCGAAGTTGCTTCATGTCGTGCTCGACAATACGGGCCGGCTTGCGGTTCCCAACCGCCTCGGGTTCTACTTCGAAGTCCTCCAACTGATCAGGTGAAATAGTCATATCTGAGTCGTGGACGAACTTCCTTAGTTGGGAAACATGAAATACGTTATGAACTCCCGCCATCTTCTCCGGTAAGTCAATTCTATATGCCAAATTCCCGACTAGTTCAAGAATAGGGAATGGGCCAACGAATCTTGGTGCCAACTTGCCTCTCCTGCCAAATCGTATTACGCTCTTCAACGGAGAAATCTTGACAAACACCAAGTCACCAACGGAGAATTTTAAGTCTCTTCTCCTCTTATCAGCATAACTCTTCTGCCTATCTTGGGCAGCCTTCATTCGTTGTTGAATGATCTTGATCTTATCTGAAGTTTCCCTCACCACATCTGGTCCAAGCATAAACTTCTCGCCAGTCTCTATCCAACATGATGGTGAGTTACACGGTCTTCCGTACAAAGCTTCAAACGGAGCCATACCGATACTGGATTGGTAGCTATTATTATATGCAAACTCTACTAGATGCAAATGGTCATCCCATGATCCACCAAAATCCAATATACATGCTCTCAAGAGATCTTCCAAAATACGGTTCACCCTCTCCGTCTGACCGTCGGTCTGAGGATGATATGCGGTACTGAGATGTAACTCTGACCCTAGAGCCTCTTGTAAGCTCTTCCAAAACCCACTAGTGAACAAAGGGTCTCGGTCGCTCACAATGCTTTTAGGTACTCCATGAAATCTCACTACCCACTTCATATACAATTCTGCTAACTTAGCTGCCGTTCTGGTCGATTTGACTGGTATAAACCTTGCACTTTTAGTCAGTCGATCTACAATTACCCAAATGCTGTCATGTCCCGATCTAGTCCTTGGTAAACCATCGATGAAATCCATCGAGACTTGCTCCCATTTCCATTCGGGAATTTCTAAGGGCTGTAACAAACCACTAGGCTTCTTTTGCTCGGCTTTAACTAGCTGGCAATTCATGCATTTGGATATAAACTTCCCAACGTCTCTTTTCATTCCTTCCCAGTAGTAAGTCTGTTTCATGTCTCTATACATTTTATTACCATCGGGATGTATAGTCAACTTTGAGTGATGACATTCTTTAAGCACTTCATCTCTCAATCCATTGACATTGGGTACAACCAGCTTTCCATTCTTTCTAAGCCATCCATCTCGATCAAGCCCATACTTGTTCATCTCCTCATCGATACCCATCTCTAACTTGGAGATGATTTCCAATAGGTTAGGATCGTCCCTCTGACTAGAGCCGATCCGCTCAATCAAAGTGGGTCTGATCGTCAAACTTGCTAACATTTCTGGATCCAATTCGCACTTTGGTCTGAAATCAAACCCCGCGATAAACTCCAGTTGCTTCAATTCAAGGAACATAGCCCCTAAGCTGGCATGTCTTCTACTCAATGCATCAGCCACCGCATTGCCCTTTCCCGGTGTGTATGCGATGTCAAAATTATAGGAAGCTAAAAACTCTAACCATCTCTGCTGACGGAGATTTAAATCCTTCTGGGAGAATAGATACTTCAACGACTTATGGTATGTAAACAGCTCAAATCTTTCTCCCAAGAGATAGTGTCTCCACATCTTTAATGCGAACACGATCGCTGCTAATTCTAAATCATGGGTAGGGTATCTTCTCTCGTGCGGTTTCAATTGCCGACTTGCGTAAGCTACAACCCTACCGCTTTGCATCAATACCGCACCCAGTCCGGTACCACAGGCATCCGTGTATACCGTCATCTCTTCATCCCCCTTAGGAATGACTAACACTGGTGCGCTTGTCAACTTGTCCTTTAGACTTTTAAATGCATTCTCGCACCTCTCATCCCAGACAAAAGCTTGATTCTTCTTGGTCAACTGGGTCAATGGTGCAGCTAACTTGGAGAAACCTTGGATAAAATTACGATAATATCCAGCTAACCCCAAGAAACTTCTTACATCTGTTGCATTCTTGGGCGTAGGCCAATCTTGTACCGTAGCCACCTTTGCTGGGTCCACGGCAATACCATTCTCTGATACAACATGGCCCAAGAACCTCACTTCCCTCTTCCAGAAGTGACACTTAGAAAACTTTGCTTTCAATTGGTGTTTCCTCAACACCTCCATCGCTACTCTTAAATGTTCCTTGTGTTCTTCCTCTGTCCTCGAATAGACCAAAATATCATCCACGAACACAAGAACAGACTTATTCAACTGATCTCTGAATACCCTATTCATAAGATCCACAAAATATGCCGGAGCATTAGTCAGCCCAAATGGCATAACCAACCATTCATAAAATCCAGACGGCGTTCGAAATGCCGTTTTAGCTATACTCTCAGCTTCCACTCTAAGCTGATGAAAACCTGTCGCGAGATCCAACTGAGAAAATATTCTCGCGCCACTCAACTGATCGAACAAATCATCTATCCGCGGTAGAGGATACTTATTCTTCCTCGTCACTTTATTCAATTCGCGGTAGTCTACACACAAACGAAGGGAACCATCTGCCTTGGTAGCAAACACAACTGGTGCTCCCCATTCAGAAACACTCCTTCTGATAAATCCCTTCTTCAAAAGATTGCTGACTTGCACCTCGAGCTCTCGCTGCTCCCTTGGTGCCATACGACGAAGTGGCATCACTATAGGTCTGGCATCCTTTACCAAATCAATACGAAACTCAATCTCTCGGTGTGGTGGAAGTCCGGTCACTTCTTCGAAAACATCCGGATACTGGCCAACCACGGGCAAACCTGACAACTCACTATGCGGAATGTCGAGGGAGTTTAGAAAACTAGCCAATACCCCCTTACTGGGTAGACCACCAAACACTATCCTCCGCCCATCATCCGCTCTAGCTGTCACCAAAAAGCCCTCACAGTCTACCACCACCCCGTATCTTTGGAGCCAATCTACTCCCAAAATAATGCCAAACCCAGTAAAGCCCAAAACAAAGCAATCACAAACAAACATGCATCCATGACTCGATAGAACCACATTACGACAAATCATGCTAAGGCTAGTTGAACCACCAATCGGGTTCGTCACTACTAAAGGTCTATCGACAATCTCGGGCTCCAATCCCAACCTATCTACCAGGTCACTAGATATGAAAGAACTGGAAGCTCCGGTATCAAACAAAACTCTAACAGGAACATCATAAACAGAAAGCATACCTTGAATGACGACATTCTTTCCCTTCTCCGCCGCAGTTGGGGCATTCGACGAAGAAGGAATAGCATTAAGGGCATATGCTTTCACCATTTGCTTTTCTTTAGGGGGCTGTGGACACTTGTCCTTGTGATGTCCCATTTGGCCACAGTTAAGCACTTCCTATCCGCTGGCTTGGCCCGACAATTACTAGCATAATGGCCCTTCTTACCACAGCTGAAGCACTCCACATCTTGCTTATTCGTTTTCTTCTGGCCATCCTTAGCCTGATTCTGCTTTCTCTTATTCTGGGAACCACCTTTGCCTCCACCACTAGCTTGTGGCTTTGGCTCATCTGCGGATGCAACCTCGGTCTTCGGCTTTGGGTAGAGACTTTCCGATCTTAATGCTTTCCCCACAATCGATTCAAACGTCTCATCGATGTGGTTAATAAGTTTTTCCCCCAAGTACTGATCCAAACCAGTTATGAATTTCTCATTCTTTTTCTCGGCAGTATCAATAAGAGATAACCCATATTTTGACAAAGTGTCAAATTCAGCAATATACTCCGAGATAGCCCTGCCATTCTGCTTGAGCTCCAAGAATTTCTTAAACAACATTGACTTCTGAGCAGCTGGAATGAACTTCTCACTAAAGCGAGCCTTAAACTGCTCCCAAGTAATCTGATCTTCGGGAGTAGCTGCCTTTATAGCATTCCACCAATTCATTGCCCGCCCTTGCAGCTGACGGGACGCTAGCTTTCTTTTCATCGCATCCTCGATACCCAAATCCTCGAAGATACGTTCGCAACTATCCAACCAATCTTGAACATCCGTGGCCGACTCCGTTCCATGAAACGGCTTCCCACCAAGACTAGTATAATCCTTATTCAGCTTGGCGAAGTCGACTCTTGGCGCCTGCACTATTGGACCACCACCATTTCCACCATTGGGAGCTGCCCTCTGTACATCTCTAAGCATCTCTCTCATGAGGTCAATAAACATCGTCCTCATGTCAGCAGCATTCCCATTGTTGGCTCCCCTACCGGCACCTCTAGTATATCGGCTCATCGTCAATCTGAAAAAGGAAACGATTAACGACTCCATAGTGGTGCTAGTGCAGTACGACTTCATCCTTATACTACTAATAGTATATATATATATAGCTTTTAAAAACTAAAGTAATCACAAATACGCTCTCTCGTATACGTATTTTATCTCTCCCTGATAACTTCCCTAGGTTAACTACGCAACCTAGAGCTCTGATACCAAGTGTGACGTCCCGTCCCGCACCAGCCTGCATTTCCTCCAGAATTGCGCTGTACACATGCCCGACTAGCACGGAACGGTCGCCAAAGAAAGGAAAGAAGAGGATGAACTAACCAAGGAACCTGTAGAATGTCTCACAACGCATGGGATAAAATATAATAATAACATACTTGACATAAAACAGGCGAGACAGTGCATAAGCTGATAACTAAAACTAACATCAATCTCAAAGCAGCGGAAATCCAAATACAGCTTATTACAACTTTTCAAAATTCTACTGTCTCTGAACAACAGAAAGCCAAAATAGAAGATACACCACCAATGCCCAAGCAGTGATCTTCAACAACACAGGGAGAATACTATATATGTATATTACGTGGAAGCCTCCTGCTCGTCTCCGGATCATCTACCCGTGCATCACCAGCTAACCTGTCTCTAGTCTGCTCGTGTGAGCACCCAGAGTAATAAGAGGAGACATAAAACTCTGGGTCAGACATAAAGCCTGGTATGAGCGATAAGCATCTAAACAGAGTAATAACAGGTATACTAAACCATACCTGAGCCTGGACCTGCAACCAAAGAGTTAGTACCACATACCGTACAATACTCCAAGGTGCCATAATAAATAGTGTAAGAATACGGGGGTGGGGTGTGCATGTCACAATGATAGCAAACAAATCATCCATAGCAACCATCCTCACATCTCTCACTCAGTGCGTAAAGCGTACGACATCTACCACTTTGGAACACTAGACAAACTGAGGTAACGACGAATCCCGACTTGTAGAAACCCTGCTGTGACCAAGCCAAACACTTGGAGTCATGACCAAACATTTCAATGACCCACTTCATTGGTCGTAGCCCTTGGTTCTACCGATGCCATAATGGCCCTGAATCCGCCTTCGCACCTCCTACCATAGTGGTCCAAAGCTATAGACGTCGATAACTCCTTGGCATGCGTCCCGCGGCAAAGCCCAACCATGAAGCGAACTCGTTGATTCCCATCTGAATCTTAAGCTCTAACTTCTCATTTGGACTTCCTTTGCATCTCGGGTTTGGTCGAATTGGAGTGGGTCTTCAGAAGAGTTGTCGCGCATTAACAGTCTTAGAATTCGGTCCGGTTCGGTAGTCATCACCTTCATCGGTTCGGGTCGGGAGTCATCCTTCCTTGTCATCTTTCCATTCGGTTCGGGTCGGGTACTCCACTTCGGGTCGGGTCGGTGTCCTCCTCCGGGTCGGGTCGGTTGTCCTTCCTTCCAGTGCTCCGATCCGCTGGCTCATTTCCTCACGTATTCCGATCCGATCCCTCCTTGCCATCTGATCCGCGTGGCCTTCCCTCTTGCTAATTCCTCCAAATGTTTACTTCCGATCCGAGCCCTACGTCTCCAAGTCGATCCGATCTGGCCTCCAATTATTCTTCCGATCCGATCCCCTTGTCCACTCCAACTCTAAGAAAATGGCCTTCCTTCTCGCCAAGCCTCCTATGTGCCAAACTCCGGTTCGGGTCGGATTTCTTGCCCAGTTCACATATCCGATCCGAGCCCCCATCCGATCCGATCCGAAGCCCTGCACAACTTTCTGCAACTTTTCCAGCAACTTGTTTACGCCGTTCGACGACGTTTTTGACAAATCTAACTATTCTAATCAATCACAATTCATGTCAAATAGTCATAACAACATGTAAGAACAACCACAAACACCTAACAACAATTCAAATGAACCAAAATGGATCAAAAGTGGCTAAAACCTCACATTTTCCTATAATCCCTCTTAATCATGTTTAAGCATACGATTAGCAAAACACATCGAAATTAACCCAAATTTCTAATAGAGCCTTAAAATATTATTTTAGAATTTTAAGAATTTTTCCAGAATTTATTTACGTATAAATTCGCTAATCTTCACTAATTACCCTTAATCACCGTAATTAGTGCAAAAACTATGCAAATCACTCACCTTGGCCACAAATGAAACACCAAATCTGAAATACTCTCTGTTTGGGTCGAATTCCTATGTATAGCAGCAGCTCCAACCTTGCTTTATTGCTATTTGGCCTTGCTTTGATGTAGTTTAGGCTTAATCTTCACTAAAAATGTGTTTTGGAGTGGTTTTCGAGGATGGAAGCCATTACTAAGGTTTCAGGAAGGTTTGTGGCGGCTCAAAACTGAAATGAAAGTGATAACCTAACCCTAATCAGTCCTCCTATACCTCTAAACCCGAAATTCCCCTTGGGCCTAGCTGCTAATCACCCGGTTAAGCCCAATTAAGCTGTTTTTCACCGTCTGAAACTTGTTTCAGCCATATCTCCCAAACGGTAAGTCCGTTTGGCTAATGTGACCACTCTACGGAAAGAGAAACCATCATCCGAAGCCAATGGAAGTGGTTTCAGGTCAAAATTCCTTTCCAGTCAAAAGTTATGGCCAAAACAGTGCCAACTAGGGGTAAAATGGTCATTTAAAAATCGGGAAAAATCATGAACATGGGAAATGACCACAATAGTCGTCTCCCAAAGTTACATGACCATACGACTTTGTATGTGACAGAAATAAATATTCTACGATCCTATGATGCGTAGAATGCGGGTCGTTACATTGCTGTTATTGATTGTTTATTAAATATTATATCTGTTTATTTTCATATTACAATTATATGAACTGTTTACCCAATACGGATTGGACAAATTGATTTAGTTATTGATTGGAATTCAACATTTGTGTGGCTATAACCAATGGGCAGTGTTGGTTGAGTAATTGACATCAGTTGGCTTAAAAATCAATCGTTTTATAAACATTGATTTGCCGTCAGATAAATAGACTGAAATGAAGTTATAAAATTGATTTTACAACTGAAGATAGAATTTTAAATCTTTTATTTTGGAATGGAAGTTTATTAAAGGAAATAAATATTTATTATTTAAATTCACGAGTAATTATTATATGGTTTTATAAAATAAATCCTTATGTTAATGAGAATCATAAGCAAATGAGTAGAAATTTATGTAACAGTTAAGAATTAGAATAACTGTTT
Organism: Allium sativum; assembly: GCA_030737875.1. Taxonomy (NCBI): domain Eukaryota; kingdom Viridiplantae; phylum Streptophyta; class Magnoliopsida; order Asparagales; family Amaryllidaceae; genus Allium; species Allium sativum. Next base: position 61,209,386 of record CM060927.1, on the reverse strand, counting down.
CCAAGAAAGGGTTAAATAGAATTATTTAAATTAATTATATTATTAATTAATTAAAAGAAAAAAATTAATTTGAAATTGATTAACGAGATTATCGTGGGTTGAGTTGACAAATTCAAATATTTTAATTGGAATTGGTTATTTGATTAATTTACCTTAAATTAATCAAATGGGATTGTTAACGAATAATCGTTTTAAATTTTAATAAGGCTCTAAAAGGTATTTATAAATTTGTATAAATTATTTATGAAGGACATTTTAAACTTAATTAACCTTTTAATTAAGTAAAGAACATAATTTAGTTTTTATAAGAAAAGAAAATTAATCGATCATTTGGAAAAATTCCTGGATTCGATATATGAGTTAAATTAACTTAGTGTTTCCAAAACAACAACGTGTTTGAAAAGGTTTGGAAATCAAATGGATTTACCAATTATTGGTTTTGTCAAATATTTTGGATATCGAACTTCCACGAATCTTAATGATAAGAACGATTTCGACTCAAGGTCTGAGAGGTAATTAAAATACCCCAACTTGAACGATTTCACTATTATCTGGTAAATCGTATTAGTTTGTGTTTAAAATGAGTGTTAGAGTTGAATATCTTCTTCAGCCATGAAACTGATATTCAAGAAGTGAAATTATCATGTAAGATCGATAATAAGAACTTAAAGGTTAAGTAATACTTATGTTTCAAATATATATATATATATATATATATATATATATATATATATATATATATATATATATATATATATATTTGTGTGTGTGTGTGTGCGCGCGCGCGCGTGTGTGTGTATAAAGAGTTTGATACTGAATTGTAGATAATTAAGATATTCAAACTAGTACATAAATTATCGTTTTAGTGAATAAAGCAGTTAACTACCTTTATAGTAGTTAACGTTGAAGTAATTTATTGTTTTAATTTAACTAATTACTTCTTAAATGAAATCCATTTAAGTAAGTGATCGAGTTTGTAATGAATTACAGCAAAATTGTGAAAGTTTATGATCAGGTTTTATAGTAAAACTCGAGTTTTATGAATTAAGTTATAAAGAAGAATTTAAGAGAATAAGCAGCTTAAATTAAAGGATTACTTAATGTTTGAATTAAGTAAAAGAAATAAGATAAAAAGGGTTTTATATTAAACCCAAATTTGTATAACGAGGTTTATGAAAGGAAATGGGCAGTTAAAGTGTTAATTTTGAATTGGTGATATTTAATAATGAAATTAAGTAAAATGAATGGAGTTGAAACAAAAATTTCAAAGCTGGAATGGCTGAATGGAATATAAGTGAAATATAATGGGATTTCCAAGGTAATGGAAATGAAAAGATTTGGGAATATATATACATATATGTATATATAAGGATATCTCCAATATAAAGGAAATAAAAGGAAATTATATGAAATGATATTTTCGAGGAGAACGGAATTTAAAGGTGGAATTTAGGAATAAGTTTATTTTAAAGAGAATAAGGGTTTGTTATTTTTTTCGAGTAATAAAAATAGATTTTTCGTAATGATTATTTTACGAATAATAAGTTAAACTAATTTCCCAGCTTTAGATAATGAATAGTGTGATGCAAATGATAATTAATTAGATGTTGTCAAGTATTAAAATAAAGTATGTTTTTAAGGATATTCTTATATTAAAAACAAAAGTGAGAATCTATATTCGAACCATTAAAAGATTTTGAGGTGTATTAAATGAATATTTTAAAGAAGCCAAGTGATGCTGGGTACTGAGCCAGTAAACCTATTTTTATAAGTATGATGGAATGATTGTTTTATTTGATAGTTAAATATCGATTGTTCAAATTTGGCCAATACGATTGTTGGTACAGGAAAACCGGGATCAAATTTATATTCGAATACCATTCCGACCAGCAAATACGTAAGGCGGAAGATATCAGATGTTGATCGAGACAGAGTAATCGAAGACCATAGATCTTCATAATTGGAAGAACCTCTTAAGATCTCTGAGTCGACGTAGAGACATACTGGGGCTCTGTCGTGTTTGAAATCTACGGATTGCAAGGACTATTCGCTACTGATCTTTAAGGTGATACCTAGGATGTGGTAGGAGAGTGCCTTCGGTTCATCCAATTCCTGAATGACTTGAATGGACGGATGTCTGACAGAGTATTTCCAAAGGAGTCACGTACGTTGATTTCTTCAAACGTACCAAGTTGTTGGCATATAAGGGAAACTTCTTTAGCTTGACAACTAGAGTATTTTTATGGAAATCAATTAGTGAATTTCTGGAGGATCTGACGATGTGGAATTCAAAGTGAATGGTGATATGTTGTTCTATCGGTAATTATAATCTCAAGCCTCATCAATTAGGAAATGGTATGAAATCGGGAAGGTCACATGGGTATGTGGGTCGCACCCATCAAAAGGGTATATCATTACCAGATCTGGAGAAATCAAATGCCCTCGGTTGTCCCATTTTATTTTTGTATGTATGTTATTGGTTCGGTTGGCTGGCCCCCTGCTGTGGAAATGATATATTCGGTACTCTCAAGCGAAGCGAGGGCCGATCATGTTTAGCCTGGGTTGCAAGATGTTATTCTTGAACTGCAATATATTCATCTCCAGAGGTACATTATCAGAAAGGTGGTTGCCCATACCTTGCGATAGAAATCTATTCTCCAATAAGAGCCCGCAGTTTTGATTATATACTATGTATGTAGAACGATGCAAGCGTTATGCTAGATTGATATTTATTTGTATTTGGACACTATTATAATATCAGAAAAGATATTGATTTCAAATATGTTTTGGGTTATCGCAAGGTAAAAATCGTCTGTATTTATGTGTGGATTTGGTCTTACGATTTTCCTTTTCTTTCGAAAAGATTTTGACTTTAAAATCAAGTTGGATGTTATTTTTAGACTTAGCGGGTTTTTTCTCACTCTGGTTCACCAAACTGATCCGGCCTTTGTAATGCTTGGGTTAGACGGATTGTACAGGTTCAGGTTATTGGATGCAGTGTAGTCCAAAGACGAGCTGGATGAGTTCAGACGTATGATATTATATGATATTATTCCATTGTGTGATTGTATATAAGGACAGAATATTATAACTATCCAAATGTGTGATGTACTCTGACAATTGTAAGTATTTCAAGTTCTCAATAAATATTTATTTTTATATTATATTTTGTTCCGCTGCAATGTGAGACTCTGATTATATGTTGGTTCTTCTTCTTCTTCTATTCTAATATTTCTTTCTTTCTTATCCCACCCTCTATTTTCTTTCATTAACTATCTGGTGTTTTCGGTACTTGAGTTCTGGCAAGTAATACGGTTGTGTATTATTGTTGGAATTCGGCGTCAAATTCCTTTATCGGGTCATTACAGTGGTATCAGAGCTATTGGTTTAGTAATAACCTTGGCTTTGTGGCATAACTCGATAGAGATTGGGTTAGTAATACCTTAGATTGAGATTGAGTGTATGTATACGAGAGCGTATTTATAAATTTTATATACAAATGTTTTGTATTGTGTTATTTGATCGGTTCGATTTTGAACTAGCAATGGACACAGTATTGTTTTGTAAAGAGGGTAAATGAAATAATTTTACCCGAAATATATTTTTGCATCGAAAAAAAATTAGATATTGGTGTATTTGATGTGTTATGAATTGTGAATTGAATTTTTTTTAAATTCTGATTGAATTATGGATTGAAATTGTTTAATATAACCCGAAGAAATTTCACATAAAATTTGTAACTAAGGCTTTTAATATGAAATTGAAAATTCAGGATTTAGCTTAAGACAAGTTAAAGCAGAATGAATCAGAATGAATGATTTTTTAAATAAAACCCGAATTTTAGGGACGAAATTCTTTTAAATTTATGGATTGAGTGTATATATCCGATTTTTTAAAGTTATGGATGAATTTTGGGGACGAAATTCTTTTAAATTTATAGAATGAGTGTATATATCGGATTTTTTAAAGTTATAGATTTGCAACATTTTTCTCACCTTAGTAATTTTGGGGACGAAATTCTTTTAAGGGGGAAGAATATAATGTTCTGTATTTTTTATAGTCGAATATTTAAATTATTTTATTATTTTAAACATTATATTTGGAATATTAACGGATTTTAATATTGAATTCATTTACTAAAATAAAGTTTGAACGTCAAGTTTAATATTAATACAAAACGAGCTCGAAATGGCGCTGTAATTCGTAATATTGAGTTTTGAACTTCAATTGAATATACAAAATCCGATATAAGTCGGAATTCTGTGAAACAAGAAACGTTTAAATCTTGTTGATTATGATTTTCATATGGAAGAGAAAAATCGAGATTTCGTGTTATAATTTGTTAGTTATGTCCAACTCAAATTTTAAATAGTCGCTATGGAATTCGTTAATTAAAATATAACATTTATTAAATAAATTAATTGTTTTTATATAATTTGGATAAGGTTAACTCGAAAATGATAATATTGAGTTGTGTAATTTTTATTTGAAGTTGTATATATATATATTCTGTTGGATATATATGATGACAATAATTTATTTTTATTTTATGTGATTATTTTGGAATTTAATTAATATTTTAAAGGCCTTAGAAATAGCCAATTTTCAAACGACCTCCAATTGAGATGAAACGAATTTTGTTGGATCCGGAATGTCAAAAACATAGCCTGCTGCAAATTTTGGGGCCAAACGGAGTTAATATGTGAGCGTACAGAATTAATTGTAAACCGACAAACAATTTAAATTATAAAAGGGTGGGTTTTTTACAGGTCCCTGTTAAGGTTTTAAATTAGGCTCACATCCGGTCATAAACTTAATGTAAATTTAGTCCCTATTTTTCAAAAATTTCACTAAAAAAGATTTTTTTTAATAAAAATACATAAATTCGTAATTAATTAAAAAAATTAATCGTGAAAAAAATCACATCGAAAAAACATCAAAAACGATGTCAAAATCAAAAATTACACACAAACAACGAAATGCAGTAAAATGCATCAAAAGATGCATATAATTTAATTAGTTACATACATGTATACATTTATTTCAATTCTGCTGCTTTTATTTAACAACTGCGTACATACGTGAAGTTCGTTCACTTTTGCATATATGCACACATATATGCAGTTATAAAGGAAAGCTGCATATATGTATGCAGTTATTCAAGAGGCGTACATAAATATGTGCATGCGTATTCAAATAGTTGCATATATGTATGCAACTATTTTCAATAGTTGCATACATATATGCAACTATTTTTTTTCTTTGTGTGGACTTCTGGGATTTTTTCCATATTTTAGAATATATTTTTTTAATCAGTGGCACATTTTTTTGGCAGAAATTGAAGAAGGCGGAAGTAAACAAACCCGGAAGGCGGAAGCCCTTGAAATGAAGGAGGCGCAAGTGAAAATAGGGGGCGGGTTTACAGAAGAAACATGACAGGGATGTGGTGTAATAACCCGGAAATTTGAGCCAATTTAAAATTTTTATTTTGGCAATTTTGAAGAATTTTGAATATTTAAAATGAATTATTTTAAATAGTAACGACGAAAAATTTATTTTGAATAGAATTAGAACATATATATTTATATATATTGTCGTTAGAATATAATTAATTATTTATAATTATAAAAGGAATTGAAAATGGCGCGGTAGTTCGAGAATTCGATTTCAAATTTCAAATGAATGTACAGGTGTAACGACCCACATTTTTGACCGTTCAAAATCGACAATAAACCACACATGTCGACCTAAACAAATCTCAAATATAGGTAGTTATTGGGGAAAGAAGAAAAAAGAAGAAAAGAAGAGAAGAAAAATAACATAATCTCACATCGGAAGGACAACATATAATAAACAATAGCAGTTTAAAACCAGTTGAAGTACATATATATATATTGACTATCAGAGTTATACATATACAAGTTTCATCACATGGCAGCGGAAGTAAAATGCAGCGGAAATACCTATATATGATAAATATATACCAATCTTCGTCTTCGATCTCCAAGGCACAGTCATCTTCAGTAACTGCAACGTCTGCTGACCCGAGTGTATTGCATAAAAAGAAAACACAACAAACACTCGGATCAGCACTAAATCATCTCATATTAGTCAAATCAAAATACGAGATAACATCAGTATCATGGGTGCAGTAACTCAAGAGATGTTACGGGATTTTTCCATCTCTCGAGGATTCGTTAAATTAATATCTATATAATAATACGCTATTATTATAATGTCTATTCAGTAAAGTATAAATACTGAAAATAGCGTAAGCGGGATTACATTTTTACCCTTACACCGTTTATAATACCGTAGTCTATACAGTACTGTAAACCCACCGTAACGATGGCATCAGAGGGCACTCCATAGGTACTATACAAATCAAAATCGTATGGGCTCGATAAGGATAATATGACAAGGCACTCAAGGCAACGCCCAGGGTAGGATTCTACCAATTGCACTCCCGGACCGGTGGTAACGCATAGCAGCCACTACCGCCCACCTCGGAACACACTCCCAAAGTCATAAATGGGCCCAAATCATCATCATCATCATAGTCATAGAAATAGTATCGAAGAAATGTGTATGATCAAAGGTGCTACCTCAATTAGTCATGGTATAGCTCCTGTTTTAGTCATTTCAATTCTGACCCGAAGGTCAGGGCTATTTCGTCATCGTTCATCTTCTTCGATTCAATAATCGCCTTCAAATCATCATACTCATTCTGGATACGTCATAACGTTCACAGTTGTCAAAGTGGTATCGACACTGACAGAGAGTATGCCTTATGTCGACTCCAGTCTCTTTAACAACCAACGCTTACACCTTTCACATCGGTCGGTTCTTTGTATTTGATAAAGGTTCGCTTTCATACCAAAATATCATCTTCTGTTTCAAACCCAATTTATATTCAAACGAATAAAATTTTCATACCAACATATCATAATCATACCCAAACCGATTATATTCTAAACTAGAATATATTACATATCATTATATTATAATCATATATCATTTCAAAACGACTTATATTCAAATAGAATATAATTTATCTCAAAGATATCAAATTATCACGGATTCTTATCTCAACTCCATTTGAACCAGCGGTTCAACTCAGCATTTCCATTCGGAAGAAATTTATAATTCCAAAACACTTGTAAACTAAATGTTTATGTATAATAATAACAATAGTAATAATAAAAATAATAATAAAATAAATTTTATATAAATAAATATATAGATATATATATAGGATATAGTAATTAAAATAAATTAGTAATTTAAATATTATATATTTACTTAAAATATAGGTTTACTAGAAATTTTTTGAAAAATGAATTATAAGGAAAAATTTATTTAAAAATACAATAGTTATAAGTAAAGGCAAGTAATAAATTTTAAAGCAAGAATAATTATTTGGAATCAAATGCATAAATATATTTAAAAATAAATTCCTCTAATCAAAATCTTCCTTCCTTCCAAATTTCAATACTTGAATCTATCCTCCGGTCTCAACGGAGTTCATTAAATTCCATCTCTCGTTTCAACCCCGTTCAAACAACTATTTGATTTCAAGAGTTCCAATATATATTCAACTGAGTTAAAACAACCCAGATATCTTTGATTTCCAAATTTCCCAAAAATCAGATTACATAAGAATTTATTTCCTTTTAATCCAACTCTTAATTTGAAAAGATTTTAAATCATATTCAAATTCCGATTTAAATATTTCCACTTTGTTTTGGGAAATTTCTTTAACCCTTTTATCAACATCCCAGTTCAGAATCTTTAAAGAATTGAATTATCGAGTATCGGTACATTCTTTTAGAGGGAAAATTCTATTAAATAAAAATTTCAAATATTTAAAATCATTTAACCAACCGATGTCTGTATATAATTATCTACCTAATGGCCAAGTGATTTTAAATTTGATTTCTCGATATTTCAGGGATGGATCTATCATTTCAATCCAAATCAGGGTCATAGAGATTTATCATTTCACTCCGTGTTCTTAATTCATTTTATCGATAAATCCCGGGTTCATTAGATGCCCGCAACATCAAGGGTAAATGGGATTCATCGTCAAAATCAACATGTATTACAATATACTGAATAAGGAGCATAAAATGTCACTATAAATTCAGTAATAAATTTCAACCAACATCCATCACAACCATTTCATTCAACTGATCAGCATTAAACTGTTTCAGGATTTTACAAGGGTTCGAATTCAACTAGAAATTTAAATTAAATTAAATAACAAATCAATTACTTAAATTGCATGTTAACACACTTGCATGTTAAATTTAAACCACACATCAACAATCCAACACAACCATGCAGCCAAACTTACTTCATAATTTAATTCAATAAATATGGGAATAATTCAGTATTTCGTGAGCGAAGAATCACTCACCTTTGGGTCCTTAGTGGATCAGACGTCCAAAAGAAGCCCAAAATTTCATAGTCACCAAATGCAGCCAGGTTAGTGCCAAAACGTCCGCAATTCCGCCACGATCCCAACGCAACAAACCGCGTCCAAATCCGAGTCAAAACGAAAGAGTTATCAGCATTTTACTCTCTAAATTTTAAAATCTATAAAATAAATAAATTCTTATTTCTCACCACTCCTATGCTGCCACGTCATCTAAGGATTCCCGCCCCTCTCTCCTTCTCGCTACAGGAATCCAACGGAAAAACCCAACTTCGATGAAACTTTGACCGAGCCTCCACTTCGATTCCGGCCGAGCTGGGAGCCATGACCACCGCCTCTCGGACCCTCGTCGAGAGGCGCTTCAGATGAGGCCACCGCCTTGGCCTCCGATGGCCTGAGCTGCCGCCGGCAGACGAAATGTCGAAATGAGGATCAAACCCTAAAACGTAAATTTCGACCACCTCACTAACTTTCACACGATGCCGCCACCTCCGTTGTACTCATATGAGCTTCCTCTTCAAAACCCATATTTCGCTTTCCCCGATTAACTCCAGAATCGAAAACCCCCAAATCCACTTCTAGGGTTTCGCAAATTCGACTGTTTGACTGCAAATTCCGGCAACTCCTTCCACTGCATGTCGAATCTGACCATACCCCACTACAACAAAAACACCATATTACAACTTTAATTTTACAACGGTGGTAAACGCACCGTTGTAATAAATGGGTTTTTACAACGGTGGTAAAAGCACCGTTGTAATAAATGGTTTTTTACAACGGTGGTATAAACACCGTTGTAACTACAACAAAAATACCATATTACAACTTCAATTTTACAACGGTGGTTAAAGCACCGTTGTAATAAATGTTTTTTACAACTTTTTTCCAGAAAAGTTGTAATAAATTTATTTTTAACAACTGTGTTATTTTGACAGTTGTAATAAAAGCCTATCACAACTTTTATTTTTTGACTGTTGTAATATATGACTATATTTTAATATTAACTATTTTCATTAAATAATTTTTAATAATTAATATTAACAACTAATTAGTAATTATTAATTAATAACCTATATATTAATATTAAATATTTAATTAAAAATACTTCAATAAATAAATAATTCATGCTAATAATTAGTAATTGACAACCAATTAGTAATTATTAATTAATAATCAATAAATACATATTAAATATTTAATTAAAAATACATCAATAAATAAATAATTCCTACTAATAATTACTAATTAACAACCAATTAGTAATTATTTAATAATAATCAATATATAAATATTAAATATTTAATTAAAAATAATTATTTATAACTACTTCATTATTAAGTACTAGTAATTAATTAGTAAGTAATAACTAATGAGCGGTTAATAATCAATTAATTAATAATCAATAAGTAAATAACAATTAATAAATATTTAATTTATAATTAATCATGATTATTAGTAGTAATTAATATTTAGTATATAATATTTTTTAATAAGTAATCGTTGTTGAAAGATTTCCAAAATCTTTTGTCAAATATGATCCCTACGGAGGGGGGTCCAGGGGGGTGGCAACCCCCCAAGGTGGGGGTGCGGGGGCAACGCCCCCGCTAACGGGGTTCGACCTGCCCGGTCAGGTCACGGGGGTCTAGGGGGCAGCGCCCCGTCCGAAACGGTACTTTTTTTGTACTGTTGAATTTGAATCTTACTCAAAATTTAACAACAATCGTTAATTAAGTAACTATTATTAATAAGTAATATTTGATTTGGTAGTAACTGTTTCAACAGTTTTAATAAATAATAACTATTATTAATAAGTAATATTTGATTTGGTAGTAACTGTTTCAACAGTTTTAATAAATATAATTTTGGCAACTAATAACAATTTTGGCTACTAAATAATAATAATTAATTTGAAATATTAAATAAGTAATTATTTGACTAATAATCAATAATTGATAAACAAATATTGAATATACCATTTAATTAATAATTAACAAACATAATTAATAATTAACAAACATAATTCACTATTAAATACAAGTGATTAATATATAATAATATTATATTATGTGAAAATAGTTACAAGTTAAAATTCAGTATTTACCGGTTATTATAGTCTTAAATCTGAACAAAAAAGTTGACAATTTGTATGCCAGGTTTTGATCTGAGGCGTAACATGCGGAAGGAATTCTTGGCTCCAACGAAAATTTCGTTTGGCTCTAACAAAAATTTTCGTTTGGCTCCAACACAAGTTTTCTGGGCTCCAAACCAAACATTTCGGGTCTAGCACCGCTTCCAAACCCTTACCCAAATTCATTTGCCTTATAATATAATCTCCAGCCGCCAAACGTTTTCTTCCAAACCCTTTCCCAAATTCGAGAACTGCTAGAATCATTCAAACCCTAGACCCGATAAAATTATCCAAAACGACGAACTGACGAAGAACGGAGGCGGAAATTGATCTCGCGAACTGTGATACAGGGAAAAGAAGACGGAGGCGAGCTGTGACAAAGGACGGAGGTCGAACAAAATCACGCAAAACAAACTTGTGAAAAGAAGGAACAGACGCTAATCTAGGGATTGGGAAGAAAGGTAACCCTAATTTTTGATTACTCGGCAAACTGTGCTACTGTGTTTTTGATAAATGGCATGGGAGGCAGTGTCGCTACTTCATCAACTAGCGTTTGTAGATCTCGAAGCTGGACAGTTGCCGCAACTAGGTCACCACTACTTACTGGAGCTAACGAACGCGGGTCTGATCCTGTTGCTGACCATGACCTTGCGACAAACATCTCAACAAAAGAAACAGGTAAAAGCCTTGATTTTTTTGGCAATGAGGGCTTGGAAGTAGGTTTAGAAACTGTGGAATTGGTTATTGAATTTAGGGAGATGTTAATACTGTTAATAGTTCAGTAGTATTACATGATGATGTGGGTATCACAGTTATTGAATTTATCTATATTAGGTGACTTTGAAGCAACATTATTCTGTCTACATTTAGTATGTATAAAGGAAATGGTGAAATTCAGTTAATACAGTTTCCATTACCATTGTAAATTTCGTTCTTTCTTGCAAATGAAAGAATGGTGCTCGTATAATATATTTGTTGTCAGTACTTGAAAATATAATCAGTAAGAAAACACCACTATCTTCTTCTTCTTTTTGAAATTTGTGTGCATTAAGGGGCTTACATGTCTTATTATATTTGGTTTCCTACATATATAGTTGATATGAATGATTAACAGACCTGTTAATGAAGTGCTTTACATTTCACTATTTGCTTAACCTGCTTATGTATATTTTAAGTAAATTATACGTCACACCCACTTATTCATTATAACCCAATTTTGTGTGTTTACATTTGCTTGGGTCTTCTTGTTCCAAAAATAATTAAGTATTTCACATGTTGCTGTTTGTTTGTTCTAGTTGGTATAACTGTCAAAGCTTTATGCAATTTATAGATTGTATCAAACTATCTCCAGTACATTAAACTGCAAACAATTTTCAAGCTTGGTCATATATTGAAACTTCCGAAGTGACAATGCGCCATATGCACGGGGTATATGATGTAGGCCCTACTGTATCTTTTTTTATGAAGGGTTCACTGCATATAGATACTAAATTATGCGTTCTTTTGTATGTCCATACCAAAAGCGCACATTTTTTGCTATTTTGATCATTTTTTTAGCATGCATACATGTATGCACATATACCCTTGAATAATAATTTGATTAGCAGGATCGATTGGGAGATGTTAGGACAAGGAAATCAAGCATTGTATTTGCGGTTTGTAAAATGCCAGCTTGTTGAATCTCAGGTTTGGTCTTTGTGGAAATGATAGTTGGTTCGTATTTATTTATTTATTCAATTACTTGGGTTTCTGTTGTCAGTTACCGTATATGAAATACTATATGAATCGAGTACTGAATCTGCATTTCTTTCCCATAAACACTTGCAGTAAATGATGAAATTGCAAAGTTCAAGATATGGGATGCAATAGGGCAGGAGAAGTATCCTAGCTTTGCTCTGATGTATTTGCAGTAAATTTGGAAGATCAAAATAGTTGCAGGGATATTTGGAGCTTAAATTCTGTCAGCAGAGGAGGGCAAGGTGGTCATTTGAGAGCAAATCAAAGATACAGTAATTCAGCATATTCCAAGTACAGATGCAGTTCGGAAAGAGACAGTGGTGATAGATGTTAGTGACAGTGGTGATAGATGGTAGTTATGTATGTTTGAACTTTGAAGAGGGTGCGAAGGAAAAGCACGGAATGGTGTATGTCTTTTAAGATCAAATGCGGAAAGCAACTGCATATTGGGAAGTCAAGCAATGAAATATTCTTAGGATTTGTCTGTCAACTGTGACGGTTGCTTGAATTCGAGTATTCTCATATGCTTGGTGTGTCGGCTATTAGTGTTTCTAACTTTGTATTTGAGTATTTAAATAAATTATTTTGCAAATAACTGTAATATTTGTTTTGCTTGTGGAGTATCGCTATATTTAGTGTATTGTTCATTTCAGCTGCAAATGATGTTTATTTTTTTTTAAACTCAACTGTCAATCACAACGGTGCATAACAGTTGTAGTAGATATTATTACAACGGTGCATAACTGTTGTAATAAAGTTTATTACAACGGTGGAAAAAAGTTGTAAAATATACATATTACAACGGTGTTGCAACGGTGCAAAAAAGTTGTAAAAAATTTTAGTCTATTACAACTTCTTAATACACGACGGTTGGTCCACCGTTGTAAAATGTATATTACAACGGTTTTCCACCGTTGTAATAGGGTCATTTTGTTGTAGTGCCCGTAGCTTCCTGACGTCACGAGCTTCGATTTGACATATAATTCGATGGGTTTTGGAGAGATTTTATTTTTTTAGAGTTGTATTTTGCTTTGAATCTAGGGTTTTGAATTTCTCTCAGCCATTGAAGAGGAAATTTGGAGATGGAAAAGTACGTATGTGGAGAATGAACTGATGAGGTGTTATTTGGGTTTTATTTATATAATATATGAGGCCCAATATTAGAAAACAACCAATTATCATATTACACTGACTTCTTTCACGTTTTCTCTCGTACGATCAAACGACAAGTCGGATTGTAACGCAAATTGAAATCTTATCATAATTCACCGTTCCGGTTCTGATGGCGCCAGTTTCGTCGAATTCTGAGACCGTTGCCAAAACAGTTAAATTTCACTGTTAATTAATTAATAAAATATTCAAATATTCATTTAACCGTTTTAATTCAATTTGAATATTCATTAAATTCCATTTAAATCAAATTATAACTCAAATAAATTTATAAATCAAATTTCACATATTTTAAGTTCCCAAATTTTATTATTTATCAATTCAAATTTGTATTTCAATTATACATTAAACAATTTAACTTCAGTTAAATTGCAGATACTATATTTGAATTTTCAATTCTTTATCACTATAACAAAATGAAATTTCACTTATCCTAAGTCATTAAAATTAACTTTTAATAGACTTTATAAATGGGTTTTCAGGTATTTTAAATTCCCTTTTTCTCTTAAACAACTTAAGTCTAATTAGTCATTAAAATATTAAATTTCACATCACAACATTTCTATCCTAACTCAATTTATTCAAATTCATTAATATTAAATCAAAAGTTTCAAATCTAAATTAATATTATCAAATTTAGATTTCCGGTTTATGCTTAAGGTAAGTTATCATATAAGAAAAACCATTAAAAATTTGAATGTTACCATTTATCATTGAATTTATTCTATTAAATTCAGAAATTTAAATATATAGAAAATATGGGTTGTTACATTCTCCCCCACTTAAAAACTTTTCGTCCTCGAAAAGAGAACGAAACGATATTAAGCACATATCTATTTCAAATCTATACTTAAAATAGTGCTTATAAAATAAGTTATAGTTGTAAAACTCATAGTTTTCTAACTTCCGAAATTACGGAAAATTTCGGCAGCATTTCCCCTGTACAGAGAGCTCCGGAAAATCACAATGCATCACATATACTCAAATATTCATCTCATCCCTCGATGAGGCATCCCAAACAGGGGAAAAACAAAAATATAAACCACCACCACCAAAACTTTGTAACACAGTTACGTACCTTTCTTTAGCGTTTATATGCATTTTTACTTATCTTAGCGATTAGCGTTTAGCGCAAGCGAGCTTCGTTGAGCAATACCACTTCCTTACACCTGTTACAAGTCGCATACATATGAGAATCAACCATATATGCAATATATAACAAACATATGCAACTTAGATAACATAAATCGAATATTTCAACTATCAAACCACCATACTCATATCAGGCCAGCGAACAAATTGGGGTTTAACCCCTTAAATGATGGAATTGGGCTAAAACACACTAGGGAAAAGTTGTTCTAATCGTTTCAGGCTTTCCGAATTGTCCGGACTCGTTGAATTCGGATAATTCGCTCAAAAGTTATGCTCATTTTAGTGAAGGTGAACACTTCAGCCCGCACACTGAAAATGCAGATCTGAAATGTTTTACCCAGTTTTTAACCCTTTAAACATCAGATTTATGCTTAACACTTTACGAAAAAATTTTAGTTTACGTCATGGCCTTTCCGAATTGCACTCGTACATTAAAATCCGACGCTCCGTTAGAGAGTTATGGTCAAAACAATATCGCTATTCAGTTCAGATTTTTATTTTCTGCGTATAAAACTACGACTAAAACTTGCATTTCAACTTAGTAAACATATGAATTAGACATGGCTTTATAAGCTAAAGTTTTAGCTCAGTTTCTAGGTTTCCGAAAAGTCCGAAATTGTCACATTCCGATCAGCCCATCAAAAGCTATGATTATTTTAGTTCAGCTTATCGAATAGTCGGGTTTACTCATAAATGTCGATATATTTACTTGGAGTTTCAATTCTCAAATTCAAGAACTTTAGCAAGACTTAATCACCAAACGGATCATCGTTCCATTTAGCACATAATACGATTAACCCTTTCATTGGCTTTCATTATTCATTCAATCCTTTATATCCACCTCATAATCCAAGAAATGAATTTCCATTGAATTTCTTACTTCGTTCTAATATATTTTCTATTCATTTCTCGTTTATTCCAAGCATCAAATCCCCAAATGAACTTGAATTTATTTTAACTTCCAGCTAACTTGGTTATATTACATTCTTAATTCATTAACATGGATCGAGCTGCTATTTCATTACTTATTACTATTTACTTCAACTATATTCCATTGAATTATCATTCCAATTTCCATATTCAATTAGCCATTTATTTGAATTAATTCAGATTTCTTGAGTTTACTTTCATTCATTCAAATTCATTTGGCTTACTTGAATCTACTTGGTTTCAAATTCTTTTGATATTCAAATTTAATGACTTAGACTTTGGTTTATATTCCAACACCTCATTTCATTCCGAATATTACCTCGACGCTACGACTTCAATTTGCTTTAAAATTTCCAACTAACTCGATAGTATTAAATCTTTAAATCTATCAGTAGGAAATCAATTTGCCACATTTCAAGGTTTTTATTTTCTTTCCTAAGTACTAAATTCTTGATCGACCTTATATGTTTTTTTTCCTTTTCCTTAAGTTAACTCATATTGATTTAACTTTGCCGAACTCGACTCGCTTCCATGCTTTTCTCAAATTGGTACATATACCAAATCATCGTGTTGTTAGTGGAATTGAATCAAGTTTAAATCGTACGTCATTTCATTCTCTCATAAATTTTCATCGACTCTAATAAATTCCTTAAGTTTCCTTCCATTTATCGTAGTTCATCGACTTAAATTGATTCACTTTCCAATTCAAATTCCATCGAATGTTCCATTTAACAAAATTCAAATTTCCTTATAACATCTTTCAAAGTCTTCAACTCCAAAAATTAGAATTCATTCCTTAACCATTTACCATTTATTTCTATTCTTATGAGCTTATATATATTATTAATATATATATATATATATATATATATATATATTCCATAGCGTTATCTCTAAATTTTAATTTAGTCATAACTCACAATTTATAAAGTGAAAACTAAATTTCTTACATTCATTAAAGGAATATGATCAATTCGATCCTAACGTTTCTTGTTTTATCCAATTCCAACTTATATTGAATTTTATATATTTATTCAAAGTTAAAGATCGAATTTTCAAACTACCGCGCCATTTCAGGCTCATAATATAAGTTTTTTTTTAAATTTCGAACTCAAGTGTCGTTTTAAATAAATTTACAATTGTTACTAGTTAAAGTAAACTCAATACTTGATTCCGAGTTTCCAAATCAAGTTTAAAATAACATACGTTTAATATTTATACTATTTATAAACCATACTATATGAAATTTCAAATCCAAACTTTTAAATTTAAGAAAGAAATTGAAATCCTGGTTTTAAATTAAATTCAACTTTAAATATGGTATGCTAATACCTTTATATAAAATTCTATGCCATATGGAAATCAAGCCCAAAAATCCTTGTAAAACCAAATTTTAATGATCATTGAATGGTCTCTCCCCCACTTAAACTCTTCAGAATAACCATCGATAACGCGTGCACTCATTACTAAGGCTATTTCGAAGATCCAAGCAAGGGATTATCCACTTGTTTCATACCTTTTGAAATCATTTCCAGAACCATTCTTATAATATAATATTATCTCAATTTTGGCAAAAACTCTTTTAAATACCGCAGGATCAAGTTTCGAGTTCACTTTTATTTCAATCACAACCTTTCTCTTTCGATTATACTTAAAGATATCATTTTATTTCCAAGTATTCGCAACGCCTAGTTATTATCTCTTATTATTTAATCGACCATAATAGATAATACTAAATATTACTACCTACCAACGACCAATGATTATACACTTAAAACCACTAGTAATATAAAATATATATAAATAAATAAATAAAAAATATAATCGAAAATCATATTATGTCGATCATTCTGTTCGATTATTTAGGGATTCCTATCGATTTTATGGCGTCCCATATATCGACTAGAATCCATAAATATTCAACAGAACAAACCAACACAATGGAAAGCCAATTTATCAAAATACAAGTACGCTCTCTCATATCACTCAAACTCATTCTAGGCATTACTAACCCCATCTCTAATGAGTTAATTCCCAAACAGAGCCAAGGTTGTCGCCAACCATCGCTCTGATACCAACTGTAACGACCCACATTTTTGACCGTTCAAAATCGACAATAAACCACACATGTCGACCTAAACAAATCTCAAATATAGGTAGTTATTGGGGAAAGAAGAAAAAAGAAGAGAAGAAAAATAACAGAATCTCACATCGGAAGGACAACATATAATAAACAATAGCAGTTTAAAACCAGTTGAAGTACATATATATATATTGACTATCAGAGTTATACATATACAAGTTTCATCACATGGCAGCGGAAGTAAAATGCAGCGGAAATACCTATATATGATAAATATATACCAATCTTCGTCTTCGATCTCCAAGGCACAGTCATCTTCAGTAACTGCAAAGTCTGATGACCCGAGCGTATTGCATAAAAGAAAACACAACAAACACTCGGATCAGCACTAAATCATCTCATATTAGTCAAATCAAAATACGAGATAACATCAGTATCATGGGTGCAGTAACTCAAGAGATGTTACGGGATTTTCCATCTCTCGAGGATCCGTTAAACTAATATCTATATAATAATACGCTATTATTATAATGTCTATTCAGTAAAGTATAAATACTGAAAATAGCGTAAGCGAGATTACATTTTTACCCTTACACCGTTTATAATACCGTAGTCTATACAGTACCGTAAACCCACTGTAACGATGGCATCAGAGGGCACTCCATAGGTACGATACAAATCAAAATCGTATGGGCTCGATAAGGATAATATGACAAGGCACTCAAGGCAACGCCCAGGGTAGGATTCTACCAATTGCACTCCCGGACCGGTGGTAACGCATAGCAGCCACTACCGCCCACCTCGGAACACACTCCCAAAGTCATAAATGGGCCCAAATCATCATCATCATCATAGTCATAGAAATAGTATCGAAGAAGTGTGTCCGATCAAAGGTGCTACCTTAATTAGTCACGGTAAGCTCCTGTTTTAGTCATTTCAATTCTGACCCGAAGGTCAGGGCTATTTCGTCATCGTTCATCTTCTTCGATTCAATAATCGCCTTCAAATCATCATACTCATTCTGGATACGTCATAACGTTCACAGTTGTCAAAGTGGTATCGACACTGACAGAGAGTATGCCTTATGTCGACTCCGGTCTCTTTAACAACCAACGCTTACACCTTTCACATCGGTCAGTTCTTTGTATTTGATAAAGGTTCGCTTTCATACCAAAATATCATCTTCTGTCTCGAACCCAATTTATATTCAAACGAATAAAATTTTCATACCAACGTATCATAATCATACCCAAACCGATTATATTCTAAACTAGAATATATTACATATCATTATATTATAATCATATATCATTTCAAAACGACTTATATTCAAATAGAATATAATTTATCTCAAAGATTTCAAATTATCACGGATTCTTATCTCAACTCCATTTGAACCAGCGGTTCAACTCAGCATTTCCATTCGGAAGAAATTTATAATTCCAAAACACTTGTAAACTAAATGTTTATGTATAATAATAACAATAGTAATAATAAAAATAATAATAAAATAAATTTTATATAAATAAATATATAGATATACATATAGGATATAGTAATTAAAATAAATTAGTAATTTAAATATTATATATTTACTTAAAATATAGGTTTACTAGAAATTTTTTGAAAAATGAATTATAAGGAAAAATTTATTTAAAAATACAATAGTTATAAGTAAAGGCAAGTAATAAATTTTAAAGCAAGAATAATTATTTGGAATCAAATGCATAAATATATTTAAAAATAAATTCCTCTAATCAAAATCTTCCTTCCTTCCAAATTTCAATACTTGAATCTATCCTCCGGTCTCAACGGAGTTCATTAAATTCCATCTCTCGTTTCAACCCCGTTCAAACAACTATTTGATTTCAAGAGTTCCAATATATATTCAACTGAGTTAAAACAACCCAGATATCTTTGATTTCCAAATTTCCCAAAAATTAGATTACATAAGAATTTATTTCCTTCTAATCCAACTCTTAATTTGAAAAGATTTTAAATCATATTCAAATTCCGATTTAAATATTTCCACTTTGTTTTGGGAAATTTCTTTAACCCTTTTATCAACATCCCAGTTCAGAATCTTTAAAGAATTGAATTATCGAGTATCGGTACATTCTTTTAGAGGGAAAATTTTATTAAATAAAAATTTCAAATATTTAAAATTATTTAACCAACCGATGTCTGTATATAATTATCTACCCAATGGCCAAGTGATTTTAAATTTGATTTCTCGATATTTCAGGGATGGATCTATCATTTCAATCCAAATCAGGGTCACAGAGATTTATCATTTCACTCCGTGTTCTTAATTCATTTTATCGATAAATCCCGGGTTCATTAGATGCCCGCAACATCAAGGGTAAATGGGATTTATCGTCAAAATCAACATGTATTACAATATACTGAATAAGGAGCATAAAATGTCACTATAAATTCAGTAATAAATTTCAACCAACATCCATCACAACCATTTCATTCAACTGATCAGCATTAAACTGTTTCAGGATTTTACAAGGGTTCGAATTCAACTAGAAATTTAAATTAAATTAAATAACAAATCAATTACTTAAATTGCATGTTAACACACTTGCATGTTAAATTTAAACCACACATCAACAATCCAACACAACCATGCAGCCAAACTTACTTCATAATTTAATTCAATAAATATGGGAATAATTCAGTATTTCGTGAGCGAAGAATCACTCACCTTTGGGTCCTTAGTGGATCAGACGTCCAAAAGAAGCCCAAAATTTCATAGTCACCAAATGCAGCCAGGTTAGTGCCAAAACGTCCGCAATTCCGCCACGATCCCAACGCAACAAACCGCGTCCAAATCCGAGTCAAAACGAAAGAGTTATCAGCGTTTTACTCTCTAAATTTTAAAATCTATAAAATAAATAAATTATTATTTCTCACCACTCCTATGCTGCCACGTCATCTAAGGATTCCCGCCCCTCTCTCCTTCTCGCTACAGGAATCCAACGGAAAAACCCAACTTCGATGAAACTTTGACCGAGCCTCCACTTCGATTCCGGCCGACTTGGGAGCCGTGACCACCGCCTCTCGGACCCTCGTCGAGAGGCGCTTCAGATGAGGCCACCGCCTTGGCCTCCGATGGCTTGAGCTGCCGCCGGCAGACGAAATGCCGAAATGAGGATCAAACCCTAAAACGTAAATTCCGACCACCTCACTAACTTTCACATGATGCCGCCACCTCCGTTGTACTCGTATCAGCTTCCTCTTCAAAACCCATATTTCGCTTTCCCCGATTAACTCCAGAATCGAAAACCCCCAAATCCACTTCTAGGGTTTCGCAAATTCGACTGTTTGACTGCAAATTCCGGCAACTCCTTCCACTGCATGTCGAATCTGACCATACCCGTAGCTTCCTGACGTCACGAGCTTCGATTTGACATATAATTCGATGGGTTTTGGAGAGATTTTATTTTTTAGAGTTGTATTTTGCTTTGAATCTAGGGTTTTGAATTTCTCTCAGCCATTGAAGAGGAAATTTGGAGATGGAAAAGTACGTATGTGGAGAATGAACTGATGAGGTGTTAATTGGGTTTTATTTATATAGTATATGAGGGCCAATATTAGAAAACAACCAATTATCATATTACACTGACTTCTTTCACGTTTTCTCTCGTACGATCAAACGACAAGTCGGATTGTAACGCAAATTGAAATCTTATCATAATTCACCGTTCCGGTTCTGATGGCGCCAGTTTCGTCGAATTCTGAGACCGTTGCCAAAACAGTTAAATTTCACTGTTAATTAATTAATAAAATATTCAAATATTCATTTAACCGTTTTAATTTAATTTGAATATTCATTAAATTCCATTTAAATCAAATTATAACTCAAATAAATTTATAAATCAAATTTCACATATTTTAAGTTCCCAAATTTTATTATTTATCAATTCAAATTTGTATTTCAATTATACATTAAACAATTTAACTTCAGTTAAATTGCAGATACTATATTTGAATTTTCAATTCTTTATCACTATAACAAAATGAAATTTCACTTATCCTAAGTCATTAAAATTAACTTTTAATAGACTTTATAAATGGGTTTTCAGGTATTTTAAATTACCTTTTTCTCTTAAACAACTTAAGTCTAATTAGTCATTAAAATATTAAATTTCACATCACAACATTTCTATCCTAACTCAATTTATTCAAATTCATTAATATTAAATCAAAAGTTTCAAATCTAAATTAATATTATCAAATTTAGATTTCCGGTTTATGCTTAAGGTAAGTTATCATATAAGAAAAACCATCAAAAATTTGAATGTTACCATTTATCATTGAATTTATTCTATTAAATTCAGAAATTTAAATATAGAGAAAATATGGGCTGTTACAACAGGATTCAAAATAAACCGGATTTTGGCGAAACCAAAAATATTTGAATCTATTTGGGAATATCTTTCTAACGAATCCGAAAAATTGAAATTTCATAGCAGGAATAAAAAGTTATGCCCAGTTGAAAATTCAGAATAGTCGCTATGGAATTTTGGCCCTTAAAAATGGAAATTTTGCAAACGACCTTCGTTTTCGATGAAACCACTTTTGTTGGATCTGTGATGTCAAGTTATTGCTAGATTCCAAAATTCATAATTTTTGGAATCAATATGTGAGCGTGGCGAAGTTAAACATGTTTTGACAGTTTCAGTCAATTACGATCGACCAGAAAATGGCCATTTTTCAAACGATCTCAGAATTTAACGAAATTAGTTTTGTTATGACCGTATCGTCAATACGAAGCTAGAAAATATTTTTCAGGAATTTTTAGAGTCCGTATGTGGCCCCGGTAAATTGAAATGCGCGTTCAAATTCAATATATAGATTTATATTTATATTTTGACGAAAACAGGTCGAAACAATTGAATCATCTTATGATACATATCCAATTGTGTTCGGAATGGGGGTAATTAGTTATGGACGACAGGCAGTGGGTCTCGTTTGGAGATCGAATTTGGTACTAAATTAAATATAAATATGTATTTAAATAAGTAAGTCAACTCCTTTGTCTCTCTCTCCCCTCCCTTATCGTTCACTACAGAGAAGATTAAAAAATGAAAAAAAGGAAAAAGCGCTGCCGCGCTCCAACCTTCAGTACCGCCGATGACCGCGCCGACCCCCCCTTTACCTCAGATCGACCACCGCCCTCCTCCGCGTTCTCTCTCCTCTTCTGTACGACGACCCCTCCCAAACCCTAACCCAAACCCCCTAATCGAACCCACTCCCACCACCACAGCCCAACTGATGACCGTCGCCGCCTCTAGTGCCTTCCACCACCCACGACGATCAGTGCTGCCTCTCCCCGCCGCCACTCCGCTCCTCCAACCAACAAAAACTGAAAACGTGGGTTTTCTTTATTTTTATCTATTTGATTTGATTTTCAATTTAAAATATGATACCATTATATATAAAAAATCCGATTATATATATATTATATAAAAGGCATAGAGAATAAAAGAAGGATTTTTATATAAGTAATAGAATAAAAAGATTATATTTTTATAAGTAAAAAGATTATGTTTTTCTATATGAAAAGATTACATTTTTATCAGAAAAGATTTAATTTTTCTACTTTAAAAAGATTGGATTTTGTTAATAAAAAAGATTTGATTTTTAATATATAAAGGTAAGAACTTTATTATATAAGTTGCATTATAAAAATATGATTTTTATAATAAAAGTGAACTAATAAAAATACGATTTTTACATATGTTGTAGCGAAATAAAAATTCGATTTTTATATGAGTAGCGGATTGAAAATAGAATTTTTATACAATAGAGAATATAAAAATATAATTTTTATTATGAACAGCGTGGTAAGGACTGCATTGAAATTTCAGACAAATCCAAACGGTTTAGAAGTTCAGAAGTAAAACTGGCGGAGTGGAACCCAAAGGTGAGAACTTCTCACTTTTAACTTATTTTCTAGTTGAAATATATACTAGGATGCAGAAGGTGCTTAGTAGCACCCGACACCCATCGTCCACAGACCATGGATGACTTGTTTGTTTGATTGATGTGTTGTGTGATGTGGAATGAATAAATATTTTATAGTTAAAAATATAATTTTTAACGTGTATATAAAATAAATATTTATAAACAAATCGGACGATTTGTTTATGTACACCCATTTGACTGATATTGATTGGGACGATAAATTTTACACATCGCCCAGTTTCACAAATAAAAATCTGTGTTTGTTGATTTGAAACCACACATGGGTGTTGGGATTATATTTGACGTACACTAATCCCAATTATTTAGTTGTATGTCAATCGATAGGTTGACAGACAGTTGTGTGGTGCACTCTGGATGATGGTTGATTATTTATCATAGCTATTATATACATGTGTTGTATAGAATCCATATAAATAACATTATATGGTAATTGAGTGAGTCTCATTCCAATTTAGAAAATAAATTATATTCATGTGTTGAATAAACAAAATAGTCATGCGTTGTCAATACTCATGTGTTGAGAATATTCATGTGTTGAAACCATTCATGTGTTGAAAATATTCATGTGTTGAATAAAATATTTATATAATAAAATTCACATTTTTATTGTAAGTAAGAATTAATAAATATTCATGTGTTGAATAGAATATATATTCATGTGTTGAAGAAAATATTCATTTGTTGAATAGAATAACAAATATATTTAAATATATAAAGCCGTGTTGGTTAGATTGACGCCATTTTGACGTGAACGATATTTATATCGATTTGATTCATTTTTATAATGAATATCGAAAAAGAATAGATATCAAAATTTAATGTTTTGGAAATATTATCATTTATATATCGATGATATGGAATATTCGATTTTGATTAGAAATTGAATATGAAGTTGAAATCGTTTGGAAAACGAATTTAAAACGATTTATAAAATACGTTTTAAAAGGAAATCGACGAAATATAAATTATATATATTATATATATATAATATAATGGCCTGAATAGAATGCGCCGCGCTGCGGCAGTTCGCGAATTTCGACCATTGACTTCGATTGGATATTACAGGAGATTCGACCGTCGGATTCTCCTAAAACCGGAATCGTTGGGTTCGTATCAAAAATACATTTCTAACGAATACAAGAAATTAGAAATCTAACGGCTAGATTTGGAATTATGTCCAAATCAAATTTGAAAAAGGTCGTTGTAAGCGCAGTTCAATGGCCGTTGATGGAAATCGATTGTACGGGCCCTGATAAAATTATTAAAAATAGCAATAATTTGAGTAAAATCAAAAGAAATGATTTGGAAAGAATTGGGATGAAAAATTCCATATTTGAAAAGATAAAAATAATTTTTTATCGAAATGAACTAGTTTTGAACTAAAATTATAATCCAATTATTTTTTTAAAAATAAATAAACTGGATTCGAATTGGTTTTAAAGATAACCAGAATTTCCAATATATAGATTGGAAATGGATTAAAATTGAAATTGTCTTCGGAATATATCGATGTTGGATTTCGTGATTATACAGATATTGTTATGGAAATTTGAAAGATATATTTATACTGTTATTTCCAATACAATATTTGTTGGTTATAGTATTTGATATTGAATATAAGCCGATATATTTTCTATTCAGAGCCCAGTATTCAATATCAAATGGAATTTGGGTTTATCGTGAATGGTGTTTTAAATAACACTTGTTATTTAACCCGATAATTAATGGGATGTGAATTGGGTTTGTTGTGAACTGTGTTTTAACGACATTCGTTCTTTAACTCGATTTACAGTGAAATGTGATTTGGAAATTATAAATCTTTTGTAAAGATTTAAAGGAGATTTTCAAAAGTACAGTTTTCCAATTTAATAAAATAAATTGGAATGGAATGGAATTCGATTTGGTAATAATCGAAGTGAATTTCTGTGGAGGAAGACATCTAATATATTTGGAATTTAAAAGGCGTTTCCGTTATTCCACTTATATTATTAGTCAGATATGGAAGTTTATATCGATTATATATATCGATTTGTTTTCCATGAAGATTCCATCGTTAATGGAATGTGATTTTGGGTTGTCGTGAATGGTATCTTTAATAATACTGTTCTTAGGCCCAACGGAGTTAAGAAAATCAGAAGCTAACTGGAGATTAATTAAGTTGAATGGTTTCTTGGGTATTGATCTGATGTTGGTTTCGGCCCTCGGGGTTAATACTTAGGGAATTGTTCACTTTCTAATTTACGGTTAAAGGCTGATGGAATGGAATGTGATTTTGGGTTTATAGTTAATCGTGTTTTAAATGACATAGGCTCTTTAACCCAGTTAAAGACAGGATATGATTTCCCAAATTAAACAATCATTAATATGGATTTTTGGGAGGATTAAAACCAAGTGGAGTTCTAATGAATCTTTAATTAGATTGAAATGATCGAGAATGGAGTATCACCATTTTTGCTCCAAGCGATAGTTATATCTTTAATTAGATTTGAACGTGAAATGGTAATTGAATTTACCGATAACACTGTGGTGTTAGATATGAAGTATTACCAGTTTTACTTCATGGGATGAATAAGTTGGGATTGGGAAATTTAATAAATGATTACTTCGGTAAGGTTCGTTAATCCCGACTAGTTTGGATAAACCATAATTTGGTTTGAATTGATATTCAAAAGAAGATTAAAGAATAAATTTAAAGAATTTGTCTTTGATAAAATTAATGGGAACCATTCCTTAAAGATGTGAATTTTTGAATAAAAGAATATTCTGAATTGGAATGAGGCGTATGTTGTGTTTGTGTTGCACTTGTTTATAATATACGCGAGTTATTCGGAAAGATCGGGTTTATCCCATTCTGAATAACTGATACGACGATAATTCGAAGATGAAGACAGTGATGGAAGGCCGGAGGTCTTTACATCGTTTGGATGATTCCTGATGATCCTAATTGGGCCGTACACCCAAAAGGAGGGAATAAGTTGGTGATCGTCCAGACGTACTTGGAGATCGATGGATATGCGAGGTACAAGGTGCCTCCGATTTCGTTCAGACCCAGAACGGACTTGTAAATGGACTGTGTGTCTAACATTGGATATCATTCTGTGTGATTGATGGATATCAGTTGCATGGGTTGGTTTGCCTGTGTGGCATGCTGAGATGCAAATGATCAAGGCTTTTGTTGAAAAGCAAAGTCTTGTGGTTGATGATTAAAGCACGGCCTATGTGGCATCGCTTTGTGTAGTGTTAACTCGCGAGCCTCACACCCCGGTGTGAACCAAAAACGGGAGAGGACCCCAGGGAGGACATGCGTTTCTTTCTACTAGAAGTGGCGTCAGTGGTCTTACACGCCCTGACGAGTTTGACTTAAGTGGTTGTTGGAATGCGAGGTACCTCGGATATATCGGTCGATCTGGGACCAATGGAGTCATTGGACTCATTGACGCCCCATAGGGCGGGGAAACGCAGTGTTCAGGCATTTTAATCCACATCGAGTGGACCGGCCCTGACGATCCAAGGGACGATGCGTTCTATTCCTGAGGGGCGGGCTAGAGCGTCTCGAAGCGGTAAGGACGATCCCTTGCCTTGGTTCATAGACAGAAATCCAACTTCCAAATACGTGACATTTGCGGTTTTGATTGTAGAGCCTAGTATTGGCGACATGATATATGGTACCCATGCCGCCTAGGATTGATACATTTATATTTGAAGTTGTTTTATACACTATGCACTTATAATAGTATCAAATGATTTGTTTTAACGTATCAAGCATTCTTTGGCTATTATAAGGTAAAACCCTATCCTCCGGCTCGTGTTGCATTGTGTGATGGGACCTGGGTCTTATAATAGCTTCATTGTTCTTTATTTAGCATTGCGCTGTTGTTTTATGCACTGGTATTCTTGGGAGGAAACCCGTTCCGTGTTATACGGCGTGGTCCCTTGATTTATCGAACTTTAAAATAAAAATTAATAACTGTTTTAGTTCTCACACCAGTCACATGACTGACCTGGAGTTTATTGTTTTAAACTAAACTCTGGGTGCCCTTATTTTGACACGGGCAGCTAGCAGTTTTGGTTTTGCAGATTTGTATTCAAAGGATCCTGATTTGCAGTTGGAACGATATCCGGAAAGCTCTGTATCCGTTTATCTCTTTCAGTTGTGTATTGTATTATTTTTCCGCCGCAGTAATGTAACTAAATCTCTGATATTTCTCTGATGTATATTATTTATTCATACTCTATATATTCTTGTATTCGGATGGAATTGTTGTAATAAGCAATGAAATGTTCTTCCGTTTGTGTTCCGATGTGGTTTGTTCTTAGTACAATCTGGGCTTTCCTTCATGGGGAAGTTCGGGTCGTAACAGCTTGGTGTCAGAGCTTTGGTTTACAGAGCTCGGAGAACAAGATACGTTAGAACCAAACGAAAGAATTAACCAGAGATTGGATTTGTAATATCCAATGAGAATGACTCGTTATAAATGGGATCAGTAGTATCCTAGAATGATTTGGAAGAGAGTTGTCTTCAAATAAAGATGAAAACAATTTTTGTTTTGAAAATTTAAATCAATTATTCGTATTTGAATATTATTTTTATATTGATTTGGACAATCCGGTATATAGAGATTTTCATATACGTCTGATCCACGTGTATTGAAGTCTCAAATATACTGGGTAGATATAGAATTACACTCTAGCCGCCCGGAGATGATTCTGTTGATGACTACGTAGCATCAGCAGTTTGAGTTTCGAAAGTGGGATATCTATATATTTCCAATTGACTGGTGTAAGAACCAAAACTAGATAGGGCTTATTGTTATGATTTGGCATCAAAAATCTGATTTTTGGACTATATATCAAAGTTATGAATTTGAAAAGCTAATCAACTAATTGATTGCTGATTGTGTTGTTTGATTATTGGTTGATTAATCAAAATTTGGACCATTTAGCCAAATTGATCAAATAGTGAGTTGTATTGAAAATTAGTCGCATTTGCATGCATATACATGTACTTACATTGAACTGGTCATAGCAAGGAGGCCAGAGAAGAGGAATAAAATTGTTTGCCCGACAATTAGGTACATGTTTACTGTATTTCTTGGGGTTTTTGATGATTTTATTAGTCGATTGTCTAGCCGCTTGGCTGTTTCTTTTTCTTTTTGGATTGGAGAGGCTTGTATGGCAATTTCGGGATTTTCCCGGTGCTCCCGTGCAGGGGAGGTTATGGCAAAATTTTTGAAAATTTAGGGTGTTAGCCGAATTTTTGAAAAACTTGAAAAGTTCTTAGAAACTGAAAAGTTGAAGAACTTAAGCCATAATGAAAATAATGAAAGCTGAGTTGATTTGTTAAACAACTTTCAGCTTCATTCCTTTTCGGGGACGAAAAGTTTTAAGTAGGGGAGATTGTAATAACCCGGAAATCTGAGCCAATTTAAAAATTTTATTTTGGCAATTTTGATGAATTTTGAATATTTAAAATGAATTATTTTAAATAGTAACGACGAGAAATTTATTTTGAATAGAATTAGAACGTATATATTTATATAGATCGTCGTTAGAATGTAATTAATTATTTATAATTATAAAAGGAATTGAAAATGGCGCGGTAGTTCGAGAATTCGATTTCAAATTTCAAATGAATGTACAAGATTCAAAATAAAGCGGATTTTGGCGAAACCAAAAATATTTGAATCTATTTGAGAATATCTTTCCAACGAATCTTAAAAATTGAAATTTCATAGCGGGAATAAAAAGTTATGCCCAGTTGAAAATTCAGAATAGTCGCTATGGAATTTTGGCCCTTAAAAATGGAAATTTTGCAAACGACCTTCGTTTTCGATGAAACCACTTTTGTTGGATCCGTGATGTCAAGTTATTGCTAGATTCCAAAATTCATAATTTTCGGAATCAATATGTGTGCGTGGCGTAGTTAAACGTGTTTTGACAGTTTCAGTCAATATTGATCGATCAGAAAATGGCCATTTTTCAAACGATCTCTGAATTCAACGAAATTAGTTTTGTTAGGACCGTATCGTCAATACGAAGTTTTAAAATATTTTTTCGGAATTTTTAGAGTCCGTATGTGGCCCCGGTAAATTGAAATGCGCGTTCAAATTCAATATATAGATTTATGTTTTGATTTTGATGAAAACTGGTCGAAACGATCGAATCAGCTTGCGATACATATCTCATTGTGTTCGGAATGGAGGTAATTAGCTATGGGAGACAGGCGGTGGGTCTCGTTTGGAGATCGAATTTAAAAGTTACTTTTTGGTACTAAATTAAATATAAAAATATATTTAAATAAGTCAACTCCTTTGTCTCTCTCACTACAGAGAAGATTAAAAAAGAAGAAGGAAAAAGCACTGCGGCGCTCCACCCTCCACCACCGCCGATGACCGCGCCGACACCCCTCCACTTCAGATTGGCCACCGCCCTCCTCCCCGTTCTCTCTCCTCTTCTGTACGACGGCCCCTCCCAAACACTAACCCAAAACCCCCAAATCGAACCCACTGCCACCACCACAGCCCAGTTGATGACCGCCACCGCCTCCAGTGCCTTCCACCACCACCCACGACGATCAGCACTGCCTCTCCCTGCCGCCACTCCCCTCCTCCAACCAACAAAAACTGAAAACGTGAGTTTTCTTTATTTTTATCTATTTGATTTTCAGTTTAAAATATGATAACATTATATAAAAAAAACCGATTATATATACATTTTTTTTATACAAAAGGCATAGAGAATAAAAGAAGGATTTTTATATAATTAATCGAATAAAAATATTATATTTTTATAAGTAAAAAGATTATGTTTTTCTATATGAAAAGATTACATTTTTATTAGAAAAGATTATATTTTTATTAGAGAAATGATTAAATTTTTCTGCTTTAAAAAGATTTGATTTTGTTAATCAAAAAGATTTGATTTTTAATATATAAAGGTAAGATCTTTATTATATAAGTTGCATTATAAAAATATGATTTTTATAATAAAAGTGAACAAATAAAAATACGATTTTTATATATATTGCAGCGAATTAAAAATTCGATTTTTATATGAGTAGCGGATTGAAAATAGAATTTTTATATAATAGAGAATATAAAAATATAATTTTTACTATGAACAGCGTGGTAAGGACTGCATTGAAATTTCAAACAAATCCAAACGGTTTAGAAGTTCAGAAGTAAAACTGGCGGAGTGGAACCCAAAGGTGAGAACTTCTCATTTTTAATTTATTTTCTAGTTGAAATATATACTAGGATGCAGACGGTGCTTAGTAGCACCCGACACCCGTCGTCCACAGACCATGGATGACTTGTTTGTTTGATTGATGTGTTGTGTGATGTGGAATGAATAAATATTTTATAGTTAAAAATATAATTTTTAACATGTATTTAAAATAAATATTTATAAACAAATCGGACGATTTGTTTATGTACACCCATTTAACTGATATTGATTGGGACGATAAATTTTACACATCGCCCAATTTCACAAATAAAAATCTGTGGTTGTTTATTTGAAACCACACACGGGTGTTGGGATTATATTTGACGTACACTAAGCCTAATTATTTAGTTGTATGTCAATCGATAGGTTGACAGACAGTTGTGTGGTGCACTCTGGATGATGGTTGATTATTTATCATAGCTATTATATACATGTGTTGTATAGAATCCATATAAATAACATTATATGGTAATTGTGTGAGTCTCATTCCAATTTAGAAAATAAATTATATTCATGTGTTGAATAAACAAAATAGTCATGTGTTGTCAATACTCATGTGTTGAGAATATTCATGTGTTGAAACCATTTATGTGTTGAAAATATTCATGTGTTGAATAAAATATTTATATAATAAAATTCACATTTTTATTGTAAGTAAGAATTAATAAATATTCATGTGTTGAATAGAATATATATTCATGTGTTGAAGAAAATATTCATTTGTTGAATAGAATAACGAATATATTTAAATATATAAAGCTGTGTTGATTAGATTGACGCCATTTTGACGTGAACGATATTTATATCGATTTTATTCATTTTTATAATGAATATCGAAAAGGAATAGATATCAAAATTTAATGTTTTGGAAATATTATCATTTATATATTGATGATGTGGAATATTCAATTTTGATTAGAAATTGAATATGAAGTTGAAATCGTTTTGAAAAGGAATTTAAAACGATTTATAAAATACGTTTCAAAAGGAAATCGATGAAATATAAATTACATATATTATATATATAATATAATGGCCTGAATAGAATGCGTCGCGCTGCGGCAGTTCGCGAATTTCGACCATTGACTTCGATTGGATACTACGGGAGATCCGACCGTCGGATTCTCCTAAAACCAGAACCGTTGGGTTCGTATCAAAAAGACATTTCTAACGAATACAAGAAATTAGAAATCTAACGGCCAAATTTGGAATTATGTCCAAATCAAATTTTGAAAAGGTCGTTGAAAGCGGAGTTCGATGGCCGTTGATGGAAATCGACTGTACGGGCCTTGATAAAATTATTAAAAATAGCAATAATTTGAGTAAAATCATAAGAAATGATTTGGAAAGAATTGGGATGAAAAATTCCGTATTTGAAAAGATAAAAATAATTTTTTATCGAAATGAACTAGTTTTGAACTAGAATTATAATCCAATTATTTTTTTAAAAATAAATAAATTGGATTCGAATTGGTTTTAAAGATAACCAGAATTTCCAATATATAGATTGGAAATGGATTTGAATCGAAATTGTCTTCGGAATATTTTGATGTTGGATTTCGTAATTATACATATATTGTTATGGAAATTTGAAAGACATACTTATATCGTTATTTCCAATACAATATTTGTTGGTTATAGTATTTGATATTGAAATTAAATTGATATATTTTCTATTCAGAGCCTAGTATTCGATATCAAATGGAATTTGGGTTTATTGTGAACGGTGTTTTAAATAACACTTATTCTTTAACCCGATAATTAATGGCATGTGAATTGGGTTTGTTGTGAACTGTGTTTTAACGACATTCGTTCTTTAACTCGATTTACAGTGAAATGTGATTTGGAAATTATAAATCTTTTGTAAAGATTTAAAGGAGAATTTCCAAAGTATAGTTTTCCAATTTAATAAAATAAATTGGAATGAAATGGAATTCGATTTGGTAATAATCGAAGTGAATTTCTATGGAGGAAGACAACTAATATATTTGGAATTTAAAAGGCGTTTCCGTTATTCCATTTATATTATTAGTCGGATATGGAAGTTTATATCGATTATATATATCGATTTGTTTTCCATGAAGATTACATCGTTAATGGAATGTGATTTTGGGTTGTCATGAATGGTATCTTTAATAATACTGTTCTTAGGCCCAACGGAGTTAAGAAAATCAGAAGCTAACTGGAGATTAATTAAGTTGAATGGTTTCTTGGGTATTGATCTGATGTTGGTTTCGGCCTTCGGGGTTAATACAAAGGGAATTGTTCACTTTCTAATTTACGGTTAAAGGCTGATGGAATGGAATGTGATTTTGGGTTTATAGTGAATCGTGTTTTAAATGACATTGGTTCCTTAACCCAGTTAAAGACAGGATATGATTTCCCAAATTAAACAATCATTAATATGAATTTTTGGGAGGACTAAAACCAAGTGGAGTTTTAATGAATCTTTAATTAGATTGAAATGATCGAGAATGGAGTATAGCCTTTTTTGCTCCAAGCGATAGTTAAATCTTTAATTAGATTTGAACGTGAAATGTTAATTGAATTTACCGATAACACTGTGGTATTAGATATGAAGTATTACCAGTTTTACTTCATGAGATGAATAAGTTGGGATTGGGAAATTTAATAAATGATTACTTCGGTAAGGTTCGTTAATCCCGACTAGTTTGGATAAACCATAATTTGGTTTGAATTTATATTCAAAAGAAGATTAAAGAATAAATTTAAAGAATTTATCTTTGATAAAATTAATGGGAACCTTTCCTTAAAGATGTGAATATTTGAATAAAAGAATATTCTGAATTGGAATGAGGCGTACGTTGTGTTTGTGTAGCACTTATTTATAATAGTTATTCGGAAAGACCGGGTTTATCCCATTCTGAATAACTGATACGACGATAAGTCGAAGATGAAGACAACGATTGAAGACCGGAGGTCCCTTGATTTATGCACTGTTGTTTTATGCACTGGTATTCTTGGGAGGAAACCCGTTCCGTGTTATACGGCGTGGTCCCTTGATTTATCGAACTTTAAAATAAAAATTAATAACTGTTTTAGTTCTCACACCAGTCACATGACTGACCTGGAGTTTATTGTTTTAAACTAAACTCTGGGTGCCCTTATTTTGACACGGGCAGCTAGCAGTTTTGGTTTTGCAGATTTGTATTCAAAGGATCCTGATTTGCAGTTGGAACGATATCCGGAAAGCTCTGTATCCGTTTATCTCTTTCAGTTGTGTATTGTATTATTTTTCCGCGGCAGTAATGTAATTAAATCTCTGATATTTCTCTGATGTATATTATTTATTCATACTCTGTATATTCTTGTATTCTGATGGAATTGTTGTAATAAGCAATGAAATGTTCTTCTGTTTGTGTTCCGATGTGGTTTGTTCTCAGTACAATCTGGGCTTTCCTTCACGGGGAAGTTCGGGTCGTAACATGTGGCGTCTATTTTAATAAGTTTTAGGGACCCGAGCCTTATTTTCACATTATAAAATACCGTCATTTTCCAAATGGAGTCGGGTTTCGACCAAACGAGTTTTATTGGATCCATATTAGTAAGTCATTGTTACATTTCAAATTTGGCAACAATCTGATTAACCATATGATTGTGGCAGCGTCAAACACCCTTGTTTTTATTTAATCGTTTACTTTATTTTGGCCAATTCAAACAAGGGTAACTTTAGAGTAATAAACGGCCAGCCAAACGAACTCCGATTTTAACGAAACAAATTTCATTGGATCCATAAGGATAAGGACTAGTAGTGTTTCAAGTTGACTGGATTTATTTTGTGATCATAGGAAATTTAAACGTGTGATTTTTCACTTGTAAATTATAAAGGGATTTTCACAAACAATATCAGAATTCGACAAAACCCATCCCATTGTGTCCGGAATATTTTACTATGCTAGGGCTACAAATTTCGTCTCGATCAGAGATCGTATATATGGGTTTTATTGCGTTACTCCGCGATGAAGTTTTGATTTATAATATAATAATAATTTTTGCAACCTTATATATACCTAATCTTTTGTCTAACCCTAATATTTCGTCAAACTAAATGCCGTAGTCAACAACATGATGGCCGCCACCTAATAACTAGAAACAAATGGAAACAACTACCTCAAAAATTAAAATAAATTCTAGAAAAATCGTAAAAATCAAAAACAAATTGGCTGAGTTTGTAGGATAGTGTTATTCGACCCTATACTGGATTTGTTGCTTTTGAAGAGGGTTTATGAAACTCGAAGGGTTAACAGTCCACCTAGGGCAGTCATGGGCCATCAAAGGGGTTGAAGATGGGTCATTCTGATATGGTTGCATGGTTCGCAAGAGGACGACGTTCGTGTTTCCAAAAAGTCAGGCAGTTTTGGGCATATTGGGGTCGATGTTCTTGCTAGCAGCACCTGAAATGGCACACTGTCGGATGACATGGAAGGCGGCAAGGCTGGGCATTATGATGATCATCGCGTATAGGATGATACCTAGGATGTGGTAGGAGAGTGCCTTCAGTTCATCCTGTTCCTGGATGACTTGAATGGGCGATTGTATGAAAGAGTATTTCCAAAGGAGTCATGTATGTTGATTTCTTCAAATGTACCAAGTTGTTGGCATAGAAGGGAAATTTCTTTAGCTTAACAGCCAGAGTATTTTTGTGGAAATCAATTAGTAAATTTCTGGAGGATTTGACGATGTGACATTCAAAGAGAATGGTGATATGTTGTTCTAAAGGTAATTATAACCTCAAGCCTCATCAACCGGGAAATGGTTTAAAATCGGGTAGGTCGCATGGCTATGTGGGTTGCACCCATCAAAAGGGTATATCATTACCAGATCTGGAGAAATCAAATGCCCTCGGTTGTCTTTTTTTTATTTTTGTATGTATGCTATAGGATCGGTTGGCTGGCCCCAACCATGGTAATGATATATTCGATACTCTCAAGCGAAGTGAGGGGCCGGTCATGTTTAGCCTGGGTTGCAAGATGTTCTTGTTGAACCCCAATGTATTCATCTCCAGAGGTACATTGTCAGAATGGTGGTTGCCCATACCTTGCCATGGAAATCCATTCTCCAATGAGAGCCCGCGGTTTTGATTGTATACTATATATGTAGAGCATGAGATGCAAGCGTTCTGCTAGATTGATAATTATTTGTATTTAGACACTATTATAATATCAGAAAAGTTATTGATTTCAAAAAAAATTGGGTTATCGTAAGGTAAAAACCATCTGTATTTATGTGTGGGTTTGGTCTTATGATTTTCCTTTTCTTTCGAAAAGATTTTGACTTTAAAATCAAGTAGGATGCTGGTTTTAAACTTAGATTTTTCTCACTCTGGTTCACCAGACTGATCCGACATTTGTAATGTTCGGGTTAGACTGGGTTGTACAGATTCAGGTTATCGGATTCGGTGAAGTCCAGATACGAGCTGGATGAGTTCAGACGTATGATATTATTCCGCCATGTGATTGTATATGAGGACAGAATATTATAACTATCCAGATGTGTGATGTACTCTGATGATAGTAAGTATTTTCAAGCTCTCAATAAAGATTTATTTCTATATTATATTTTGTTCCGCTGCGATGTGAGACTCTGATTATGTGTTGGTTTTTCTTCTTCTTCTATCCTAATATTTCTTTCTTTCTTATCTCACCCTCTATTTTCTTTCATTAACTATCTGGTGTTTTCGATACTTGAGTTCGGGCAAGTAATACAGTTATGTATTATTGTTGGAATTTGGCGTCAAATTCCTTTACCGCGTCATTACAAAAATCATGAGAAAATCCTTGAGCTAGCCATCTACAATTTGCACTTTTCTGTAGTTTATAAAAAGAGCAAAATTATATTTTAATTATTGGTTCAATGTAATGTATTGCTTACTATTTCAGTAAAAATAAAAAATGGTTGCTACTAACTCTTATTTTTTTGAGACTTGATTTGTATTCTTACCTAAGGGTGCCACATTTGAATTTTTTTAATACACTTTCCTAATTTATTTTGTCTTAATTGGATTGTAAATTTTTATTTTAGCCATTTATGTTTTTGAATTAAGAAAGCAATAAATATGATTATAGGTATTGAATGTTTCGAATATCATCAGCGTAAAACAAGGTTTAATACTCAAGTGCTGATGCTAAAATTGACCGCATGCATTAAATGTGTAACTGAATTTTTAACCAAAACAAAATTTTAATTCTTAAGAATATCACTGTTTATGGTTTCTCAGTGTTTTGATGGATGTGAGTCATTTAGAATTGGAGTTTTTTGCTGTATTGAATTTCAATTTAGCGGATGTAAGAATATGTAGATTTAGATTCATGAATGTCTTTGGTTTTTTGAAGAATTTGTTACTCAAATTTATTTAGTTACATCCATTTTTTGTATTTCTAACATCATTAATTTGAGGCGGTGTTGAACATGTATTTGAAGCAAATTAGACGTTTTTAATGTAAAGTGGAATTTTTTCAATGCTCAGGTGCATCAATAAGCATATGCTCTTTGTAACTTTTTAATAAATGCTTTTCATTTCTTTTACTTTAAAGCTTAATTATGTGTTCTGTTAGTATTTCTTATCATGCATGTATTTCTATAGCTTATGGTATTACATGGCCTGTTATTTCTTTTGGACTGCTCTTTTCTCCAAAGCAACAATAGGCATGAAAATTCAGTTTTTTTTTAAAATCAAATCTTAGTAGTACTTCTTCCTGTGTACATAACACATCTCTGGCTGCAGAGTGTTGTCCATATTTTTTTTCTTAAAAATCGGCTTTGCCTGGGTATTGGGTGAAGCATCAGTTATCAATCGATTAACCAGAAGCGACCAGTGAGTGACAAACAGGAGTTCATGCAGTGTTTATTTTCATCTCTGTTCAATAATGTTTGTAGTCGTATTCAGTAATAATATTGTTTTTATATTTACTTGAAATAAACATACCCTGTAAGTATTGTTTTTTCATATTTACTTTAAATAAACATACCCTGTAGTGTTTACTACATACCAATTACATTATTTTCTATATGTATTTATATTTGTATGTTCATGTCTCAATATTCACATGTCCATGTTTTATAGTTTTATTCAACGTGAATCTGTATTTTTAGTACCACATTAGGTGGTTGTGCATGACTGCAAGCAACAATAAAGTGTATGTATTTGTCTACAGTTGAAGTTTACATAACTTATTTTTTTCTCCATCTTCACGTTGTTGCTGACAATTTTGAATGTCTATTTTCTTTGATTCCCAACTTTCTCTACACGTATCCCATTTTTGTTTCGACTGTCTATGCACACATCCATCGGACGTGCCTTCGTACTGGTATCTAAAATCCTAATACATATTGAGCGTGCTAACCAAAAATACCATCTTCATTGGGTAGTCTCTGATTCAACATTATCTTTTAACTAGTCATTCACTAGTTTGTGCTTTTTTCTTTAATTTGTTTTTGCATTAATTAAGTGCGGATGAGATCCTTCATGTTGCATGAATTCGTTTATTTTCTTCATGTTTTAGTCTCGAACACTTGTATATGCATACATCCATGAATCTTCTTTGATTTGCATACATTTTTCAATAAAAGAAAGTTAAAGTATACAAGTAAATTTTCTTCAAATTAATTCATACACAAGATGACCATTTTACCTTAGTGTAGATGAGTGAATGATGACTTGAAAATATTTTTTTATTTTAGTTTAAAACATGTAAAAACATCCAAATATGACATGTATTTTATTAAATGAAGAATAAGCTTGTAAATAAAAAATTAAACATTTTTACATGCACATCATGACACTCTTTTGAAACCTCTTCTCAAAGTGCATCAATCCCTGGAGGAAACAATCTCTCATCCTTATGAAGCCAACCATCTCAATCAATCTTATACTACTTTTCACCCTTAGATTCAACTCCCATCTCAAACTTTCCTATAATTTCTACTATTCTAGCATCTTTCTAGGTCTAATGGGTAAACTTGCTAGCATCTCATGCTCCAGCTGACAATGGGGTATGAAATCAAATTTAACTAAATACTCTAGTTGCTTCCACCCCAGAAACATAGTTCCAAGTCAATCATACAATCTACTTAAGGAATCCACCATTGCATTACCTTTCCTTGGAGTATAGGAAATACTAATCATGTGAGGCCAAGAACTCTAGCTTCCGCTATTACAGAAGGTTGAGATCCTTTTGAGAGAAAAGTTACTTCAAATGTTTATATCTATGAATAATTCATACCTTTCTCCTAAGAATAGTGC
The DNA here is from genome assembly GCA_030737875.1 of Allium sativum. NCBI lineage: Eukaryota > Viridiplantae > Streptophyta > Magnoliopsida > Asparagales > Amaryllidaceae > Allium > Allium sativum. The sequence goes on along the minus strand of CM060927.1, from coordinate 61,170,259 downwards.
CTTCATATTTCCAAACTAAGACAATCGCCACTAAATCTAACTCATGAGTATGGTAGTTTCTTTCATGCAATTATAGCTGTCGACTAGCACTTTCTGCATCAACATTAGTCCACGGATTGTGCCACAAGCATTGGTATATATGGTCATCTCTTAATTTTGATGATGAAGAACTAAAATTGTTGAATTCATCACCCTTTCCTTCAGAGTCGCAAAAGCAGTCTTACACATAGCATTCCATACAAAGTTCTAACTCTTCTTTGATGGGTTGGCTAACAGTGCTAGATTTTTTTAAGGAAACACCTGTAGTATCTAACTAAACGAAGGAAACTCCTAACATCTGTACCATTCTTTGGTCAGTTCCAATCTTGGATTCGTGCTATCTTATCAGGATTCATGTTATCCCGTGTCTAAGTATCACACAATCCAATAACGTTGATTCTTCTCTCTAGCAGTGACACTTATAGAACATAGCCTTCATCTTGTGCTTTTTCAAAACCTTATGCACAATCCTCCAATGCAACTTTTGATCCTACTATATCATAAAGTAAATAAGGATATCATCCACAAATACAAGCATGAACTTGTTCAATTGATCACTAGAAGCTCTATTCCAGAGATCCAAAAAATATGTTGGTGCATCGGTCAATCCAAAAGCCATCACAAACCATTCAAATAAACCCAACTGTATCCTAAAAGTAGCCTTCGACACACTACTTTTTACCACTCTTATGTGTATTGAAATCTCGTAGCTAAATCCATTTGAGAAAGTACCTTAACTTCACGCAGTTGATCAAACTGGTCATCAATATGTGGTAGAGGATACTTGTTCTACTTAATCACCTTATCAAGCTCGCGATAATCCATGCATAACCTCAAAGACCCATCCGCTTTCGTCGCAAATACCACAGGTATACCTAATTCAAATATGCTTCTTTGAATGTATCTTTTCCTCAATAGATCATTAACTTGCACTTCCAACTCTTTTTGATCCTTTAGATTCATTCACGTCAAAGGAATAAACATGGGCCTAACTCTATCTACTAAATCGATCTGAAACTTGATCTCTCGCTGTGGTGGAAAACCTGTCAATTCCTTAAAGATATCTAGATACTTACTAGCGATATAAAAAATGAAAATCGTTCCTATGAAACTTCAAGCAAGTATAAAAGGACGACTAATATCCCATCATTCGGTAAACGTCTAATCACTACCATTCACCCATTCACATTCCTGATTATCACGGTAAGCATATCATAATCCATAATAGATGCATACTTCCTAAGACGTTCTATACCCAGTATAATTCCAAATCGAGCAAATTTCATAACATAGCAGTCATAAATAAAGGAGCATCCATGATTCGATATAGCTAGACCTCAACAAATCATGTAGACATTTGTAGATCCTAAAATAGGATTGGTCGCAACTACATATCTATTTACTATCTCAGGTTGAAAATCTAACTTGCATACTAAATCACTACTGATAAAAAATGCAAAGCTGTGGTATTAAACAAAAATCTAATAGAGACATATGTGGTAGAAAGAAAACCTTATACCACGACTTCTTTATCCTTATCCACAGTGGTGGGAGCATTGGAAGAAGTTTGGACTGCTTTTAAGGGATATGTTTTCATATTTTTTTTTACCTTTAGGAGATTCTTTTTCATGCACCCTGGCTTGTTACAGTTAAAACACTTTTTCCCTTATGAGCCTCGCCCTTCTTAGAATAGTGAACTTTCTCCTTGCATTTATAGCAAACTATCTCATTCTTGTCCTTTTTTTATTTATCTCTTGCTTGACCTATTGTTTCTTTCTCTTTATGTTCCATTTAATTATACCCCCACCGCCTTGTTGCAGTTTTGTTTCCTTTTTTCCAACATCATCAATTGCAATAGTAGCATTCTTAGGGAACATGCTCTCGTGCCTTAGGGCTTTCTCAATCGGTTTCTCAAAAGGAACTTCAATATGGTCTGTCGCGTTATGACCCCAAGTACTCATCAAGACTATTTATGAACTTCTTACTCATCCTCACTAATGACGTCTCATACTTGTGAGAGCTTCAAATTCAAAAATATATTTTAAGATATAATACTCTTAGCTTCCTATCGGTAAATCTCTTGAATAAGTTGAACTTTTGGACCATAGGAATGAACTTATCCTCAAACTTTGTCTTAAACTCATCCCACATAACATTGTTTTCTAGAGTAGTGATGCTCATAGGATTCCTCAAATTTAAAGCTCTATGAAGAAACTGTCCAGAAGCGAGTTTGGGTTTTATAACATCACATACTCCTAAGTCTCCAAAGATGCGGTTACAAGTACCCAACCAATCTTGTATCTTCATAGAAGACTTTATCCATGTGAATGGCTAGCCCCCCTAAGTAGAGAAGTCTCTACATAACTTAGGAAATCCATCCTAGGTGCTTGTGCAGGATCCCACCGTTGCATATTACTACTTCAGGAACAGTTTGACCTTTTCATGGTGCCAACATCATCATAACATCGAACATGGCTTGATAATAGGTTGTAGCCACTCCATAACCACATTATTCCCCGACCACCCTTGAAACAAAATTGTTCCTACTAGTGTTTCTAGTGTTCTTATTCATCCTTAATCTGTAATAAGAATGATCAATCTCTAATAGAAGAAAATCCGGAATGGTGTTAAAGTGCATGCTAACATAACTTAAGACTTTAACAAATATGTTCTCTTAATTAACTTTGGTAAATCAAATAGCCAAAGTCCTAATAAAAAATGTGACGACCTCCCTATATCACTTGCACAAATACAAAAGAAAAGATGCATCGTATATTGTTGACACACTTTTTGGTAAAAGCATTGACACATGGAGTCTCTAAATAGCAACGTGCTCAGGCACTAAGAACATCGTCAACAAACATGAAGCAGTTTGGTCGAAATCGCAACATCAACATAAACTGGCCCGAAACTCCTATCAGACGACCTCTTTTGTGCCCAAAACTAGCAATTACGGTGCTTTACATGGTAAAACCTGTAGCCCTCTGAATTAGCTTCAGGTAGAGCTTTCGTTTGACTCAATCAGACATAAGGCTTGGAAGTTACGCTCGTTTAGCTCCAAAGTAGCAGCATCCATATATCTTGACCTATTTTCAAGGCTACTTCTGCTCCTACTTTCCCGGATCGGGTTCCACGTGTGAGTCACGAACCGGCCTCCCTATAGGCTCTCCTACAGCTATAAATACACAACTACATGGAATTTTGAAGGGACTTTTTGGCTGTAACTTTCTCCTACATCTTCACAATCTCTGCCATTACTGAGTGCAAGGGTTTTGGACCTTTCTACATCTACTTGTAATCTCAATTAACACATAGATGTGTGCCTGCATGTAACTGATTCTTGTAATCTGTCAATATAACAATAAGATTATAAAGTGGATGTAGGCTACATCTATATCCGAACTACTATAAAAACCTCGTGTGTCTCCTCTAATTTTACTGTTTTCTGCATTTTATGATCTGTGATCTGCATTTGGGTGTTAGCGTCATTTTTTGGTCTAACATATATGTACTTAGCTGATATGGGTTGGCCATCAAAGACGAACAAAAGTTAAATACAAAAGAAAAATGTGTCGTATGTATACCAAGCTGATCTAGGTTGGCCATCAGAGAAGAAAAAAAGTTAAACATGTCATATATCTCATAGTGCATAGATAAAATATGAGGAAATATTAAAAAAATAGTAGTGAGACACAATAGAGTGAAACATCACCATTTTCATCATTTAATTACTAAATTATGTGCACAATGAAGTACTAGCATCAAATGCACTGAGACCACCATATATCCTCATCACTAAGATTATTACGCATATAAAAGATGAATATCTAAAAAAAGTGTAATACGTCAAATCTTCTCCAACCTCGTTTCCTAATCAGATATAGCATGACCAAAAAAATTGTTATCTAATCTAACCATCAGCATCGTTAATGAGTACCCAAGGTAATAAAGGAAAGCATGAAGCCTTAGGTCAGACAATAGTTTGGTGTAAATGATAATGACTATAATAATCTATACTGTAAAATAAGTTACTAGATAGGTTTAAGTATTAAAACTGACATGTTCCTGTAACTAAGAGTTAACACATAATAACTAGGAAATTTATGCCACTCAAGCAACAACAAATAGAGGATACTGATATAAGATAGAAGAAGCAAAACAACCCACATCTTTGGCATCATTTTCCCATCAACTATTCGGAATCCAATAGGTGATATTCTTCTCAAGCGAATAAAGGTAAAAGCAGTCATAGCAACTATATCGTCCATCAACTAAGTCATAACTATCCTTCTAAAGACTCTTATCCCATGTGTCCATCCTCGCATATGGTAGGGACAAACGAAAAATCCCGGCTCTAGTTTGACTACCACACTTGCGAGATCCTAATGTCAACACTTTGCATGTGGATCCAAGTGTCCAACAACTAGGTCTCCTTCTATAGGATGTCCAAGGTACGAGACCACTCCTATTAGTCCTAATGGGTGTCCACTAACCTCCTTCTCCTCATTTTGAGTAATAAGTAGAACACTCTAAGTTATTGATGTATCCTAGGCATTCAACACTGAGAGTTTTCAAACATGGTTTGAGCCTTACTACCTAACCTAATTCATTATAGTGCAACCTCGTCTTCGTTCTGAGCTACATATCCATAACTCCATCAATATAAACTATTTCTCTATCTTCCGATTGAAGGGCCAAAAATTCACTATGTTATAACATCCACCCCATAGAAGCAATTGATGAGCCACAACTTCATGCACGACCCTGATACCATCCCATCACATGGAAAGCACCACTAATTGCGAGAAAATATGGATCGATATTTATCCATATCTTATAGATCAATAAAGATTCATTTTCTTAGCAAAATTCTTGGATTTAGCAATTTTTTCACTTGCCTTTCCTTTATGCCTTAGAATTTTTTCCAACCACCTTAACTTGAGGCTAGTTTCTGTTTGCACCTTGACAGATCTCTTTCAATCGATCCATGCTCTATTCTAACTGATCCATCACTTTTTGATTACTTGGCCTACCCGATTCTAATCAAAACTTCAGGAAGTCATCTACTCGCCACCATATTCTTCCCTTATGGTTGGTCTATTGGGACCTCTTATTCCTTTCTCTACTCCACTCTCTCTTGCAAAAAGAACACAAAATATAATCTAGCAAAGAGACTCATCGAATACACCTGCACCCTCCTTCCATATGAAGTAGCAAAATCCCTTATATTTTCTACTCGTAACAACCCATAAAATATACCCTTAATAGACATAGATAATTAAGAATAAACAATAATAAATTAATAAAATATTAATGGGATGAAGATACAAATTTTGGATAATTAAGAATTTGGCCACAAAAATATTACCAATGTATCCATGACAAGATTTCTAGTCCGTTTTCATATTTTGTTCTTCGAGAACGGAGTTCGTATGGAGAAGTTATTAATAAAATAAGTTAGACGTAAACTGTATACACATAAATTTAAATTCAAACTGAACGAATGTAAATCTGGAATAAAATTATTTGCTGATTGCCATAATAGAATATCTTTAGAAGCAGCACTACAAATCATATTTGTTGTTTCACCTCATTTGCATTGGTTGTGTTAACAACTAAAGTAAATACTATTTTTTGCTCTGGTTCTAGGATAACAACCGGCGGAATTGGTACAGAAAAAGCAATAAGACAAAGAAAAAAATTGCTTCGGTTTTGGTTGAAAACCGGTGCAAGTAAGGAAAAGCAAATACCTATATTTGCACAGGTTATCTGTGAAACCGGTGCAAATGTTATGTTTGCATTGGTTTTCCACTTGGTTTTTACCCAACCGGTGCAATTTGAAATCTAATCTATTTTTGCAATATTCTCTTTTCACACCCTCTATTCTTTCTCTTTGCTTTTTTTTGCATCTTGTAACCGCACCCCTCCACCTCCATATTCTTCCTTTTTTCCCTCTATAATTTTTTGGTCCTCCTCTGCTTCTAATTCCTGAAACCCTTCAAAATTGCCTGAATCTCATTATTTGTCAAAACCACTCATTTCTGTTCAGGCGTCTAACATTTCAAAATTCATTTCCACCTCTTTCAATTTGGGAAAAACTGAATTTAGGAAAGTCGGTAACCATTAAATTTCATACATGGTCCACTGTCGATCTTCCACATGCATTCATGTACTTGGATTAACAAACTTCGACATGTATTCTCGAATTTGGATTTGGTGGCCACCATCAATCCACAAATCCATTGTTAGTGCATCAAGCCATTGTTCATCAACATTGCTCTTATCTACATTCTGTTTGTGTAGGTATGTTTTTCTCCTTTTTCCAACGTCATCATTTAAAATGTCCCATTATTGAACTGCTTCTGCCAAACTTGCTTTTTTGTTCCAAGACTTTATGTTTTAATGTTTGAATGCTTGTGTACTTTTATTTCATGTTGTATATGAATTATATTCACCCACTGAATACTGTAAGATTTATTTGTTTGTTATTTTCATTTCCTCTGCATGGTTGTTGAGTTTGATTGTAACAAAATAGAAAAATGATGTATGTTTGCAATTTAATTCGAGTGCACGTTAACTTTTTGTCATTATGTCACTTAACAACACATATAGCTCATTTGACTTTACTCATATTGATAATTTTGCTAAAAGCCTTCAGTTTGATAGTTAAATTTAAATGTCTTTCTTTTTCTTTCCAAGCATTTCTCTTATTTAGGACGCATGCACTAAAGGTTGAAGAGAATATCAATGTGTAAAAACTATATTAATTTTAATTATATTGTTTGGATTTGGTACTTATATATGAGTAAGCTAGTAAACATGATACTACTTTCAATTTCGGTTGGAATTACGCAATACAAGTTCCAAACTAATGATATCTTGCATCAATGTTGAAGTGTCTAACCACTTTGACAATGGTTTTTGTTGAATTTTTTGATTCAAATATTTTGTGAAGAGGATGTAATCAATTAAATGATTGATTGATTGGATTGATTAATTAATTGACTAATTGGTTGATTGATTAATTGATTGATTGATTTATTGGTTAATTGATTGATTTGATCATAGAAGGAAAGAAATGAATGGTTATATTTTGGAGATATCTTGAAGGGGCAACTTGGGTATTTGTCTAGGCTTTCTATTCTCCTAGATATATGCAGACTTCTTGGTTAGATTGTGACATTTAACAAAGAACAAGAAACCATGTGAGAATATCTGGTGAGGTTGTGTGCCTTGTTGGAATAAATTAAAATTGCATTAAACATTGCATTAAATATTGCATGTGTTAATTACATTTCCTGTTTTTTCTTATTTGGTTATGTTTGGAAATGTATTAATGTGATCTTATCTAGAATTTTCATTCAAAGCATGTATAAAAGAAGCATCTATGTAATGAAGAAAAACAAGCAATAAAATATTATCTTCTCCAAAATTTTCAGCTCTTCCTCTCAAAATTATTTTTCATCAATTGGTATCAGAGCATCAGGTTGAAACTATGGCAATGCTATTTTTCTCATCGTTTGTTCTCACAAAAGAAAATTTCGAAGAGTGGAATAATAAAAAGAAAGAACAGTTGATCTCCAAAGGATTATGGGAGGCTGTTGAGTGTGACTACGAATGGCCAAAAGATGTTAAAAACATGACGGAGAAAGAGAGTAAAGCATTTGTAAGCTTGAGACGGAAAGATCTTCAAGCTCATTTTTTGATGAGTGAGAACGTTGATGGAGAAGCATGGAGACATATTCATGGAGAAAAATTCGCAAAAGATTCGTAGAATTTATTGAAAGAGGTGTATGCAATGGATAACACAAAAGCAGAAAAAGAAGATGAAGAGGAGGTCGAAGAAGAGGAAGAAGAGGATGAAAGCAAAGAAGCTAAAAAGGAAGTAACCGAAGCTAAAAAGGCAGATACAGATGCTAATATGGATGATGTAGAACCTGCAAAGGCTAATGAAGATGCCAACATAGCCGATGTAGAAACTGACAAGGCAGATGAAGAAGTAAAAGAAAAGGAGAAGGTGGAGAGAGAAAACACGTTAAAAAGGAGGAAGAAGAGAAAGCTTCTAAAGAAGAAGAAGCAGAGGAAAAGCCAAAAGCAAGAGAGAGAGAGATATAGACCATGCTGAGGAGACCCTAATGGAAAATAAAGAAGATGAGGCTGCTGTTGAGAAGTCAGTACAAATTACCATTACAAGTCTTGAAGTGACTTCGGTAGAGAACGAAAAAGAAGATGAAAAGGTGGTTTAAGAAGCTGCTAAAGAAGAAAAAAATGAGAAGAAATTCGATGAATCAGGAGAGGATTCTGAACATGATAATCTCAGTTCTGACACGAAGCGAGGGAGAAGGAAAGAGATGGCAGTTTCAGATCTCGTCGCCGAAAAGAGTCTGAATCTGGTTGATGCCGGCACGACGAAGCACATCAGTATGAAGAAGAAGATTGAGAGTTCTGATGCTAAGAAGGCATCAGATTCCCTTATTTCAGCTGAAGTGGAAATAGATATATGTGATAAAGATAATCAAAACGTTGGTATGCTTGAGACAAAACAGAAGAAGGAAGAAAAAAAGTAGGTGTTTTGGAAGTTCAAGAGTATGAGAAGAGCTCCGACATAGTAGCTGGAATTGAAGAGAGCACAAAACAGTCTTTAGGTCATGAGAGTTATGTTGGGAATAATAAGTACGTCATAGATAAGGGTGATCCAGCAAAGGTCAGTAAGACTTCTACTGCGATGAAAAACATTGTAGAAAAAGAAGTGGGTTTTGAACAGCCTGCTGAGATATTGGGCATGTTTGGAATAGCAAAGTATGCATTTGAGTATGCATATCTGAATGATTGGAAGAAAGTCACGGCTGTACATAAAGCCAATATCATGAACCTAACTGATGGATTGTTTCCGGAGTCATGCAGAGATATAGCAAAAGAATACCCTGGAATCGAGTACAATGAAATCATAGTCGACAATTGCTATATGCAACTTGTGCCAAAGCTGGAACAATTTGATGTGATGGTTACTCCAAACCTGTATGTTAATCTGGTGGGCAACACCGCTACAAGAATTGCTGGTGGCACTGGTGTTATGCCAACAGGGAATGTTGGACAGTAGCTTGCAATATTCGAACAAGGAGCTTCAGCAGGCAACGTAGGCAATGAGAAAATAGAAGAAAAGCAAGAGCCTAAATCAAAACAAATAGCTAAAGTAAAACCTAGAGTTTCTACCAGTGAAGAAGCAAAAGAAGAGAAGCTGATGAGAAAGAAAACTTGGAAATTTTCTATTTTTTTTTTTTTTTTTTTTTTTTGGAAAATAAAGAAGATGAGGCTGCTGATGAGAAGTCAGCACAGATTACCATTACAGGTCATGTTGAGGTGACTTCGGTAGAGAACGAAAAAGAAGATGAAAAGGTGGTTGAAGAAGCTGCTAAAGAAGAAGAAAATGAGAAGAAATTCAATGAATCAGGAGAGGATTCTGAACATGATAATCTCGGTTCTGACATGAAGCGAGGGAGAAGGAAAGAGATGGCAGTTTCAGATCTCGTCGCCGAAAAGAGTCTGAATCCGGTTGATGCCGGCACGACGAAGCACAACAGTATGAAGAAGAAGATTGAGAGTTCTGATGCTAAGAAGGCATCAGATTCCCTTATTTCAGCTGAAGTGGAAATAGATATATGTGATAAATATAATCAAAATGTTGGTATGCTTGAGACAAAACTGAAGGAGGAAGAAAAAAAGTAGGTGTTTTGGAAGTTCAAGAGTATGAGAAGAGCTCCGACATAGTAGCTGGCATTGAAGAGAGCACAAAACAGTCTTTAAGTCATGAGAGTTATGTTGGGAATAATAAGTACGTCATAGATAAGGGTGATCCAGCAAAGGTCAGTAAGAGTTCTACTGCGATGAAAAACATTGTAGAAAAAGAAGTGGGTTTTGAACAGCCTGCTGAGATATTAGGCATGTTTGGAATAGCAAAGTATGCATTTGAGTATGCGTATCTGATTGATTGGAAGAAAGTCACGGCTGTACCTAAAACCAATATCATGAACCTAGCTGATGGATTATTTCTGGAGTCATGCAGAGATATAGCAAAAGAATACCCTGGAATCGAGTACAATGAAATCATAGTCGACAATTGTTGTATGCAACTTGTGTCAAACCCGGAACAATTTGATGTGATGGTTACCCCAAACCTGTATGTTAATCTGGTGGGCAACACAACTGCAAGAATTGCTGGTGGCACTGGTGTTATGCCAACAAGGAATGTTGGACAGGAGCTTGCAATATTCGAACAAGGAGCTTCAGCAGGCAACGTAGGCAATGAGAAAATAGAAGAAAAGCAAGAGTCTAAATCAAAACAAACAGCTAAAGTAAAACCTAGAGTCTCTACCAGTGAAGAAGCAAAAGAAGAGAAGCTGATGAGAAAGAAAACTTGGAAATTTTCTATTTTTTTCATGCCAAAGCACGTTAGGTATAAAGAATCAAAATCGAGATATTGCAAACAAGTGATCAGATGACTAATATTTTGACAAAGGCACATAGCAGACAAGTCTTCAGAAGAAGTGCAAAGAATTTGGAAACGAGAAGCAAGTTTTAATTTAGGGGAGACATTGTTGGAATAAATTAAAATTGCATTAAATATTGCATGTGTTAATTACATTTCCTGTTTTTGCTTATTTGGTTATGTTTGGAAATGTATTAATGCGATCTTATCTAGAATTTTTATTCAAAGCATGTATAAAAGAAGCATCTGTGTAATGAAGAAAAACAAGCAATAAAATATTATCTTTTCCAAAATTTTCAGCTCTTCCTCTCAAATTATTTTTCATCATGCCTCCATGGGTTTGCACCCTGGAGAGGAAGATGTAGGAATTTGAGATGAGGGTAGCTATTCTTATTTACTACTGAAAGACGCAGTTGGTGCCTCCAGATTGTCCAAGGGTTTGTCGTCGTTCTTCATCGCTCTTCTGCTCCAACAATATTTGTAGTCATCTAGATATTTTTTGCCTATCTCAATAAAGTTATTGATTCATTGTATTTTATTTATTTTTGGTAGTAATCCATTGAGTGTAAACAAAATTTGTTTTTGGTGAATCAATAAAGAGGGTGGTTGGATGGAATATTAGTGTACTGTTATTATTTTCGATTTGTTATGTTGCTATTTTCAATCAAATTCATCTTCAAGTGATTGGTGATAAAGATCTTGTTTTTTCGGCGTTTTGTCAAATTTCCGCTGCGTACAAAACCCCAACAGTTTTAACCAGATTAAGCTTTAACCTTTGACAGCTATTTGTTTCATTTTGCAAAATATTACAAAGGCTGGTTGTGTATCATGTGAAATATTTAGCTTATGTTTTGGTATTATTAAATTTCTATTTGCAGTCATTTCAAGTTGTACAATAGAAGATTTTCAGTTGTTGTGGGCACTGAACTTACCGTGTTGGACTTATTATAACATATTGTTATTACGATGGTTGTTATTTCCTAAATAATCTTTATAATAAAAAGAAGTCTATTATAACTGGTCATATGTTTCTAGTTATAATAAAAAGAAGTCAATTAATATCTAAGAATTTATATCAAGTAAACTAGTTACAGAAAAATGTTAGATATGTTAACTGCTGCGTATGGTATCCGCTAAACATCGGTTTGGTTAACATGACACAAATAAAGTGAACCGTAGAGCATAGACATAAGATGTCGATTAGATCATGTGGTTCATCTATTATTTGGAACCATGTTTATATTTTGAATGGTAATGTTATACCCTGTATATGAGAACTTGTTTTAGAACCCCTTTATTGGGGCTACATCTGTTTGAATAATTATATTATATATACCTCTTAAAAACTGTTGCATAGGCATGTGTGTCCATACTATATGCGTGCAGATGTAAAGGGATAATCAGAGGAGTATAGTTATTTTATTACTTATTCTGTCATAGGAAAAACTAACTCTGATGGATATCAAATTAAGTTCATTTTCAGTATAAATTCTATTAGTGTTTTAAAGACCCAACCCAATCTCGGTTCGACCGCGGTTAACCTTCGACCTTGGAGCGTCACGACTCTTAAAATGAAATAATCTTGCGCGTTCACAGACCCGCGGTTTAACCTCAAAACCCTATAAAAACATTTGGTTCGACCTCTTTGAACCTCACGGTTCTTCAAATTTGCGAAAATATAATTACTTCACTCTTTATTTTTTACTATAATAAATTTAACAAATAATTTTATAGCAATTGTTATTAAATTTTGGATTATATAATTCATTATTATGTACATTTTACGAACTATTATTGAACCAATCCTCTTTTACTATAGAAAATTAGTAAATTTACAACTATAATTATTTCAATTAGGTAGTTTGGACACGGGTATTTGTCATAATTGCTTAAATTTTATCTATATTTAAATTAAGGTAATTTTTATTTTAATACACAATTTTAGTAAGTTAATCAACCCTATTTTATAGGATTCTTGACTTTTAGTAAAAAATTAATTTTAATTAGTGTATCCACCTGAAAAAAGTTAAGTATTTCTTTTCTTCTCATTCTTGTTCTCTACGTTTTGTGTTTGTATTGTTATTTCCCAAATCCTACCATCTAAATCCAAGTTTAAGTTATGTCAGAAAAATTCGATGACATGATTCGTTCTCTTGTCAAGGAAACTTCTATTTTGAATAATCATGAAGAGACATTAAAGTCTGAGAAGAATCCTGCTCGGAAGATTCAAAGTAATATAAAAGATCGGAAACTCTAGAAGGCCCGGAAAAAATGACAAAAAAGAGTGCGGTAATTGGCTGCATCGTTTGATTACCAAACCCCGCCTGAATTCCACGGCTGGATATACTTTCGTACTTTCCTGGCCTCCAATTTCCGGGCCTTCTAACATCAATCATAAAAGATATCAAGAAATCAATAGAAGATAGAGATTCTACTTTACAAAAAATAATCGTTATTACTCTTTTAAGACAACAACACATATTAGTGCAATTAATATGTTTGCACCAAAAAAAAAAGAAAAAAAAATGACTGTGATATAGACTGAAATCTTTAAGTTAATCCACTTGTGGATTAACTTACAAAATAATTGTGGATTAACTTATTAAATTAAAATGGTGGATTAACTTATTAAAATCGTGTATAAGAACAAAAATTACCTTAAATTAATTTTACATTTAAGTCAAAAAATAAAAATAAACTATAGCGCGGTTCTCACGCTCTGACCGGTTGAACCACGAAAACCTTGGATCTTTCACTGTCACGGTTTGACGTACGATTCGGTCTTCACAACTATGCTTCTATAGAAGGCAATGGCTATGAACTCAATAAGCTGAGAAACCATTAGGTCCTGAGCTTTAAGCATCACTGATATAGTAAAGAGCTTCGTTGACCTCCATTAGAATGGGAGCAGATAAGTACTCCTTACCTTCTGTATTAATAGGCATTCTTGGTTGGATGGGGGTGTGGGGGTGGGTACGGAGAGTTATATGCTATAGTCCCTTTATACAAGTTAGAGTAATAGCTCAAAGATTCCCGAACTATAAGCACTTCATCATAAATATAGTAATTTTCTCTGCCTAAATTAATAGAATATCAAAACTTTGATGAGTCTTCTTGATCATCTGTGAGATGATACCATAGCCGGCTCCCGTCTGCCCGGTCTTAGCAAGCTCAGAAGATGAATCGCTGTCGCCGGTGGTATTCAGGTTCCCTGTGCCATCTCCTATTTCAACGGATCTGGATCTGAACCCTCTTCGCCTTCTACCGTTCCCGAAACGCCTAAAACTCCAATGACTCCCGGGGAAGGTTAGATCAAGCTGAGGAGGAAAGCAGCATGTTCGGGTCTTGAAGCTGCTGAGCCATAATATTTTTTTGAGGGGGGCACAATGTTAGAAAAATTGACGGTTTAAAGGTGGCAACCCTATATTTGGACGTATATTTGATTTGTGCACAATAACTCTTAACAAATCATTAAATAACCGCGGCTAAATAGTCGTGAACAATATTTCATTACATACTTGATAAACTATTTACATTTTAGACTAAAACAAAGGCATTGTTATTCGCATTCCAAATTTGATTAAGAGGTGATCAATATTAAGGTCACTCCATCGTCAGCGAATTCTGATCAGCAGGAGAATGCTTTCCAGTTGACTGAGTAGGCACTGGCAAGCACAAGGGTGTTTTCTGCAAAGTCGGCACCTGCGTTGAACCTCTTCTAACATGTCGTGATGGAGTCGCAAAAGTTGATTTACTAATATCACTGCCAGTAAAGGGAATATACAGCCAATTATGATTAAGTGATTTCAGCCCCATCGACTTCGCTACAGAGATGGATTCATTCCTGTTTTGCCTTTCAGCATGCTGCATGAACCTGGATTTTCTACTGGATGCGACCATTTGAAAGCCGTCCGCATCAATTAGAGGAGGAGGAGGTATCAGGGAATCTGCCTCTGGCCATTCAGAATAGGGGTAGCAAGGTGTAAACTTCGAATTGGAATTCGATGGCGGTTTCGAGTTGACTTCTGGACGCGACCTATGGATGTTGGGCATCGGGAGGGGCTGGAGGTGGTGTCTCGGATGGTGGACGTGTCAAAGGTGAAAGGGGTGGCAGTTGGAAGGTGGGGAGGGACAAAGAACTGCGTTGCCAGTAGAATTGCTTCTCTGCCGCCATTTTGGTCAAGTCGGTTCCTATAAGAGAAGGTGGAAGAACATTTTCTTCACCATCGGTATTTTTTTCTACAAATCCTGGGAGGGGGACGTGCCCACACCAACCACAGTGTGCCTCCGCCCCTGGCTGTGCCTCGATGCCCAACTATTTATGACTGGGTGGTCATCAGCTCTTTGGACAGTAATAAATAAATGAAGTGAAGTACAAGATAAGAGCAAACAAGAAATGCAGTTGTATTATTTACGGTAGAGAGGAGTGATGTTGTTGAAGACAGTTGGAGATAGGCAGCAGAGCTTTTTGTAAGAGGTAATTGCCTACTTGATCGTTCTGTTTTCTTTTCATCCTCCTTTTTTGCCCCTTGTAAGGTATATGCTTGGGCTTAATATTGTAATATGTATTATAATGTTTGTGTTGTGCTATTAAAAAAATCATAAATATAGTCTCCAGCAGCATAAGCCTGGACCGTACTCTTATGTCTTCTCATAGACATTTTGGCAAAAAGGAACTAAGGATTTGTATCTTCCTTAGTTAGCCACAGATGTTTTGATCTTTCGTATAATTTCCTCACATTGAAGTTGCAATTGTTTTTTAAGATCCACATTTACCCTCAGTCAAATAACCTATCATCTTCTAGTTCTTGGTTTAGCTGGGTGTAGATATTATATATGCATTCTGAAGGTTCTGCATATCATAATTTTGATGTTTCTGCACAACTGATTCAGATTGTCTTTAGTTTGCCTAAGTTTTAACATAACAAGGTGAGAATAGTCACCCATATTTCTTCTTAAAGCGCTTTCTGTACACAAATCATATAGCCTATTGTGCTAATATATCTGAATGATAGTTTTTTAGCAGCCTGATTAGTTTCCTTGAATCTTGTAATAATAGGAGCGTGATCAATTAAGACAAGGGGAATAGAAACAGTCCATATATCTGGTAGTAGCTTAATAAACACTTGGTCATATTATTAAGCATGTGAGGTTAAAGAATAATCACATATGGCATTTTGTTATATATACTTAAGCCCTTTACGATCCATGCATTCATTTGGTCATAGTAGAGCACCTAATGCTTCTTTTATGAGTGTGGAGTCATATTCTTCTCAAGATTTTCACATATTTGGCATTTGTCAAAAGCATTTTAGGAAGAAAAAAAAAATCGTTAGCTTTCCTATTTCTTCTATATATGCTGCTATCTCATCTATGAATTATTGATCTTCAACCATGCATTCGTCATTTTGGAAAGGGTCTCCAAAGGCTCTAAATCTGGTATTAAAGATTGCTGATTTGCAGGCCTCTGTGATTCAGAATTATCTGGACGCTATACGCTCATCAGGGTTATAGGTTGAAGTATCTTCATCTAATCCAGGTTTAGCTACACCAACTGGAGAAGTTTTAACATCATTTGTAAGGTCAGTTTGTGGCTTATACTGGGAGCAAAGACTTTGCTTTTTTATTAGAATGTGAGGAACCAGCTTCTTCTTCAGGGATAGAGACTTTGTTGAAGGTTGACACCGAGCCTGTCCTTTGTCAGCTAAATGGAATCATTTGTATGGTCAGTTGGTGGCTTAAACATGGAATGTAGCATATGAATCTCCACGCCAATTGTTCTGTCCTCGAATTCATTATTCCCCCGTGTCCCACCCAATCAGAATCCCCTGATTTTCACCTTTTGCACCTAAACCCTTAAATTGTTGGGGGACTTAAATGCAAAACAACGGAAATTAGAGGATCTTTTGGGGTTTTATTCTCTTCTTCTAACCTATTAAATGCAAAACAGCGGTCAACCACCCAACCTTAAGAGGAGCCGACTGCCCTCCAAGGTTGGAGGTCAACCACCATCCTGAGTGAAGGTTGGTTAGAGGCTATTTTATTTTGGGGTTTTATATAGTTTTTCTTGAACGAACTCTCCAGATTTTATATAACTAATCCCTACATTTCATTTACACACTAGCAACTATAAAAGACCCGCAACCTCTCACTTAAACCCTACATTTCACTCTCCTCTCTGCCTCCACTTTGTCTCTCTGGCATTTTTCTTAATTCCAGAAATAGTTTAGGTTTATTCTCTTCTTCTAACCTATTATCTATCTCTTCTAAATCAGATTCTTATATATAGCGTACTCCAAATCCTCCTATATATATATATATATATATATATATATATATATATATATATAGAGAGAGAGAGAGAGGGGAGGTATATATATATATATATATATATATATATATATATATATATAGAGAGAGAGAGAGAGAGAGAGAGAGAGAGAGAGGAGGATTTGGAGTACGCTTATTCGAAAGGCTCAATCCAGATTTATGTGATTATACACTAATTTCATTATTCTTCTCTTCCTATCTCTGTGAGTGGAAATTACATGAGTTTTCTATTTTCTATTAGTGTAAATTTGGATTGTTATGCCTAAAGGGGTTTGGATTTGCATGAAAACAAAATATAAACAAATCCTCCAAATTCTTTTTAATTTGCAGAAATCGTCAATCAAGTGCTGTAAATTGGATTTTGGTTACTTATATAATAAAAGATAGCCTTTTGGGTGTAGTATAGTTTCTGATAATTGTCTGATTCACTTTCTTGTAAATTATAAATTCATATATTTGTGTGCAAAAACATTAGACTTGAGTAATGTAGAATTAGTATGTTTAATCATCTATTTTTAAATAGATAGGTTGAATGTATTACATACAAAACTGTAAAGTCTTAAGTTTTAGTTTATGTATAAACCATATGAAAGTAAAGCAGTACGGAAAGGGAGATTTTACATATATAATTGGAATATTGCACCTTGTTTTTGTTTTATTATTTAAATAATCTTTTAAACCTTGGTTATAGGTTTTTATGTATATGTTGTTATTTTTCAATTGTTGATTGAATGTGAATATACATGTTTATGCGATGTTGACGAAGTTAGGGAAATAAGCTTGTATACTTTATTTTGATGTTAGGATTGACATTTCTTTATGTTTGCATTAATTATGTTTTATTTATTACTATTTATAACATAATTTACGTATCATAAATGCATTTTAAATTTGTATTAAGAGCATGCTAAATGTGTTAAATAGGAAATTAGAATAATAAATGTCCCCATATGAAATTTGTATGTGTGTGAGCATTAATGACCTTTATTAGTTTTAATGACACATAGACACCAGGTTAATTCCAAATTGCAGTAGAAGCATGTCCGAAACTGATCGGCATGTCTAGAACTGACCGGCATATCCAGCATTTACAATTAGTTGGGTTAATATGAGAGGTCTATATGCCACAAGCCATTACAATTATTACACGAGGATGTGAAGTTAAGCCTAACTTGTTGTAGAAGCCTGTCTGGAACCCTCCAGCAAATCCAACCTCTACAAGTGGTCAGTTAATGTGAGATGTCTTGTGTATATATATGTATGCGTGTGTAGTAGGTGTAACAACCCGCATTCTACGCATCGGAGGATCGTAGAATATTTATTTCTTTCCCATATGAAGTCGTATGGTCATGTAACTTTAGGAAACAACCATTAGACTCATTTCCCATGTTCATGATTTTTGTCGATTTTTAAATGACCGTTTTGCCCCTAGCTGATCTTGTTTTGGCCATAACTTTTGAATGGAAAGGAATTTTGATCTGAAACCACTTCCATTAGATTCGTTTGATGGTTTACCTTTCCGTAGAGTGGTCACATGTGAAAAACGGACTTACCGTTTGAGAGATATGGCTGAAATAAGGTTTGGAAGGTGAAAAACTGCTTAACCGGGCCAAATAGGGCGATTAGTGAATGGGCCCATAACCCATTTCGGGATTAGGGTTATGGGGAGGCTGAAATGAGTTAGAGAATCATTCCATTTCAGTTTTCTAGCCTCCACTTACCTCTTAGAAACCCTAAAAATGGCCTCCAACCTCTAAATCACCTCCAAATCATCTTCTCTCCAAGGATTAAGCTTAGCAACATCCAATCAAGGGAGATCTACACCAAATCAACATTGGAGCTGCTGTTTAGCATTGGGATTCGCACCAAATCAGAGATTTATTTCAGATCTAAGGTGAGTGATTTGCATAGTTCCTCACTAATTATGGCTAATTAAGGGTAATTAGTGTTAATTAGCGAATTTAAACATGATAAAATTCTGGAAAAATGTTTATAAATTCTTAAATGATATTTTAGACCTCTGATATGAATTTGGGTTAATTTGGTTAAGTTTTGCTAATTACATCATTAGTTTCACCTAAACATGCTTAAGGGAAAATATGGGGTTTTGGCTAGGTTTGATCCATTTTAACCTATTATATTGTTGTTTTGATGTTTGTGGTTGATTATGCATGTTGCTATGACTGTATGGTATGCTTTGTGATTGATTAGAATAGTTGGAATAGTCGAAAACGCCGTTGAGTGGCGTAAAACTACTTGCTGGAAAAGTGCAGGGAGCAGACTGATCCGGATCGGAACGGAGGGAGGATCCGATCCGCTCCCATACTTCATTCTTCGATCTATTCGCTCTTCTCGTGACAAGCATCGTCCGATCCGACCCGCCTGATGATCTCCGACCCGATCCGCCATGGTACTCCGACCCGAACCAATGAACTACGACGAGGCTAGGAGACTACGACCAGACCCGAGGTGAGGAGAAGGACCCGATCCGAACCGTGGCACATTGGAGGACTCCGACCCGAACCAATGACGGCGATTGGATATGGAGACCCGATCCGCTGAGGTGATGATGACCCGATCCGATCTAGCGAAGGAGGAGCACTCCGATCCGAACCGAACTGATGGCTAAGAGGGGATCCGAACCGATCCGGTGATGACCCATAACCCGAGATGCAAAGGTAGTCTAAATAGGAAGTTAGAGATCAGGATCCAGTTGGGAACCAATGAGTTCACTTCATGGTTGGACTTTGCTGTGGGACGTGTGCTAAGGAGTTGTCGACGTTCATAACTTCGATTCACCACTGAAAATGGATGATGGGCTACTTATCAGTGTTGTAGAGTCACTGTGACTCGAGGGGCAAGGTGATGGTAGCAAGACTACGTTATCAGTGCAGTGAAGCCATTTATGACTTCATGGGGCAAAGTGATGCGTAGTAAGACTATGAGCCAGTGCAGTGGGGTCATTGTGACTCCATGGGGCAGAGTGGACATAGTAAATGATTAGTAAGGCTATGAGCCAGTGCAGTGGGGTCATTGTGACTCCATGGGGAAAAGTGGACATAGCGAAGGATTTGTTGCTATGTATCTGTGACGGCCTTGAATTTCGCTCGATCCGAATCAGTCGTTAAACCGATCTAGATCGTTCGAAACCCCTGACTGTTTGAGAACAGGACAAATCAGAACACAAACAGAAGAACATTTCATTGTATATTACAACAGTTCCATCAGATACAAGAATATACAGAGTATAAATGAATAAATATACATTCGATAAATATCAGAGATTACAATAAATTACAAAGCAGCGGAAAATAATACAAAGCACAAACTGAAGGTGATATACGGATACAGAGCTTTCCGGATATCATTCCAGCTGTAAACCAGGATCCTGTGAATATAAATCTGCAAAACCAAAACTACTAGCTGCCCGTGCGGAAAATAGGGGAACCCAGAGTTTAGGTTAAAACAATAAACTCCAGGTCAGTCATGTGACTGGTGTGGGAACTAAAACAGTTATTAAAACTTGACTTTAAAAGAGAGTAATTCAAGGGACCACGCCGTATAACACGGAACGGGTTTCCTCCCAAGAATACCAGTGCCTAGAATAAACAACGCAATGCTTTTTCGAAAAATGAAGCTATTATAAGACCCAGGTCCCATCACACAATGCAACGCAAGCCGGAGGATAGGGTTTTACCTTATAACAGCCAAACATGCTTGATACGTTTAAAACAAATCATTTGATACTATAATAAGTTTATAGTGTCAAAACAATTTCAATCATAAATATAAATCATAGACGGCATGGGTACCATATATCATGTCGCCATACTAGTTCTACAATTAAAACCGCGATACACGTAATGGAAATTGGATTTCCGTCATGAGTCGAGGCAAGGGGCAAGCTCCTCTCCGCGTTCGAGACACTCTAGCAAATGCTCAGGACTACGCACACTGGGTAACCCTTGGATCGGTTGGGCCGGTCCTCACTTACGTTAGAGGATTGGCAATTCCTGAACACACGTTTCCCGGTCCTTACAGACCTATAATCGAGGCGCCTCATTCCAACAACCACAAAGGTGAAAAGTATATAAATGTCAGGGCTGGTAAGTCACTGACACCACCATAGCTAGAAAGAAACGTCGTGCTCTCCCAACGGCCCGTATCCCGTTTTTAACTCATACCGAGGTGTGAGGCTCGCGAATTCACGCTATACACAAAGCTACGCCACGAAGGCCGTGCTTTGATCATCAACCACAAGACTCTGCTTTTCAACAAAAGCCTTGATCCATGCAACTTAGCATGCCACACAGGCAATTCATGCTATGCGATTGATATCTATCGATATATAACCTCTAAGCTCGTACGTCTCAGAGAAGGGCGTTAAGCAAGAGAATAAATTCTCCACCGCCAAACAGATATATATTTAATAGAAATCAATCAACACAGAATAAAATCCAATGTCAGACACACAATCCATTTACAAGTCCGTTCTGGGTCTGAACGAAACCGGAGGCACTTTCCTCGCATATCCATCCATCTCCAAGTACGCCTGGACGACCACCAACTATTTCCATCCTCTTGGGTGTACAGCCCAATCAGGATCGTCAGTAATTACCCAAACGATGTGAAGACTTCCGGTCTTTGACCACCGTCTTCATCTTCGACTTATCGTCGAATCGGTTATTCAGAATGGGTGTAAACCCGGACTTTCCGAACAACCCGCGTATATTAAAAACAAATGTTACACAAACACAACATACGCCTCATTCCAACTCATTAGTCACTAACCGCAGATTAGCAAGAGAACAATTTCCCAAACATTAACCCCGAAGGCCGAAACCAACATCAGATCAATATCTAGGAAACCATTCTTCTTAGCCAACCTACAGCTAGTTTCTAAATTCCACATTCTGAGGGAAAGGTTCCCATTAATTTTATCCAAGATAAATTCTTTAAAATTTATCCTGTAATCTTCCTTTGGATGTCAATTAAAACCAAATTATGGTTTTTCCAACTAGTCGAGATTAGCGAACCGTAACGAAGTAATTATTTATTTTATTTTCCAATCCCAACCTATCCATCCCATGAAGCAAAACTGGTAATACTCCATATTTAACACCACTGTGTTATCGGTAAAATTAATTACCATTTCACGTTTAAATCTAATTAAAGATTTAACTATCGCTTCGGAGCAAAACTGGCGATACTCCATTCTCGCTCAATTCTAAATTTGATAATTTAGATTATAAATTCGAATTTCAATCTAATTGCAAATTCATTAAAACTCCCCTTTTCTGGGTTAAAGAACTAGGTGTTATTTAAAACACAGTTCACGACAAACCCAAATCACATTCTATTTGTTATCGGGCTAAAGAACCAGTGTTATTTAAAACACTGTTCACGATAAACCCATTTCAAATTAAATCAAATATATTAGAAATTCGATTATTTTAAAACCCCTTTTTAAATCTAATTCATTTATTTAAAAATAATTGGGTTTTAAATTTAGTTCAAAACTAGTTCATTTCGATAAAAACCCGTTTTTATCTTTTCAAATATGGAGTTTTTCACCCCAATTTTTCCCAAATCATTTCTTATGATTTTACACAAATTATTGATATTTTTAATAATTTTATTAAGGCCCGTACAATCGATTTCCAACAATGGCCATCGAACTGCACTTACAACGACCTTTTTCAAATTTGATTTGGACGTATCCCCAAATCCAACCGTTAGATTTCAAATTTCTAATATTCGTTAGAAAGCTCTTTTCGATACGAACCCAACGGTTCCGGTTTTAGGAGAATCCGACGGTCGGATCTCCCGTAATGTCCGTTTGAAATAAATGGTCGAAATTTACGAACTGCCGCGGCGCGGCGCGTTCTATTCAGGCCATTATATTATATATATAATATATATAATATATATTTCGTCGATTTCTATTTAAAACGAATTATATAAATAGTTTTGAATTCGTTTCAAAAACATTTTCAACTTCATTTCATTTCAAATCAAAATTGAATTCTCTTTTATAAATTCGTTTTAAAATTCATCTCCATTCAATTCAAATTTCAATTCAATTTGAATTCATTTCACTTCATTTTGAAGTCAATTCGAATTCGTTTTCAATTCAATTCAATTCAATTCAAATTGGTTTTCTATTCGATTCAAATTCATTTTCTATTCAAATTAAATTCGTTTCGTTTTCTATTTGAATTCAATTCATTATATATTCAATTGAAATCAAATTGGTTTTCTATTTCATTCAATTCGAAATCGTTTTATATTCAATTCAAATCGAAATCGTTATATATTCAATTCATTTCGAAATCGTTATATATTCAATTCATTTCGAAATCGTTATATATTCAATTCATTTCGAAATCGTTATATATTCAATTCATTTCGAAATCGTTATATATATCGTTCGCGTCAAAATGGCGCATCACTATTCAACACGGCTTTATATATTCTATTTCAAATATTTCTTTTTGTCAACACACGACTAATCTCAACGAATGAGTACCGTCCATGTGTGACTATTTTTGTTAAAATACTTCGTTCAACACATGACTGATCTCAACGGATGAGTACAGTCAACACATGAACCTTTATTATATATTGTTAAAGATGTAAATTTTATTATAAAAATAATTCGTTCAACACATGACTAATATCAACGGATGAGTATAGTCAACACATGAACCTTTATTATATATTGATAAAGATGTAAATTTTATTATAAAAATAATTCGTTCAACACATGACTAATATCAACGGATGAGTATAGTCAACACATGAACCTTTATTATATATTGATAAAGATGTAAATTTTATTATAAAAATAATTCGTTCAACACATGACTAATATCAACGGATGAGTATAGTCAACACATGAACCTTTATTATATATTGATAAAGATGTAAATTTTATTATAAAAATAATTCGTTCAACACATGACTAATATCAACGGATGAGTATAGTCAACACATGAACCTTTATTATATATTGTTTATTTTCTAAATTGGAATGAGGCCCAATCAATCACCATATAATGTTAATTATATGGATTTTCATACATCACATGTATATAATAGCATTGAAAGATAATCAACCATCAACCAAAGTGCACTACACTGTATAAGCATCAAATATAAATATCTAACGCTTATAACAGCCTGTCAATCAATCGATCGACATGTTTAATCAATCAGGATGAGTGAACTTCATATTTCATCCCAACACCCGTGTGGGGTTTCAAACAATCAAACACAGATTTTATTTGTGCAGTTGGGCGATGTGTAAAATTTATCGACCCAATCAATGTCAGTCAAATAGGTGTACATAAACAAACCGTTCGGTTTGTAAATGAATATTTATTTATTCGCATTCACGTTAAAAATTATATTTTTAACGACAAAACATTTTATTCCAACATATGAATTTCTATTCAGTTTATTTACAAAATAAAAATGATATTTTATTTTTCTAACATATTTTAGAAAATTTCGGCGGCATAACGGCACGATACTCGAAACGGGACAAGGCCTAGCCTTATCCCCGGTCTAGTGAAGGCCCACGCCATTCACCCATCAATCAAACCAATCAATTTCACCAAACAATTCAATTCAATCAAATAATCTAATTAATCTATGCAACCAAACAAACAAGTCCATGGTCTGTGGACGATTGTGTCGGGTGCTACTAAGCACCGTCTGCATCCTAGTATATATATATATAACTAGAAAAGAAATTTAGAGTGAGAAGTTCTCACCGAAAGCTATCCTAACTTCACGGCTCTTCACTGATAGAAATCTTCATTGCTATCGCATCTTCGTCACCTTCGTTGCCCGTAGTCACTATATATATAAAAATCACACATTTTTATATTCTGATGTTTTTAAAATAAAAATCACATTTTTATTTGTTTACTTTCAATTTAAAAATCATATTTTTACTATCACGCTCTATATAGATAAAGTTTATATTTTTATCACCTTATTCTTCATATAAAGATTTCGCCCTTTCAAAAATAAAGGTTTCGCCTTTATAAAAATAAACACTTCATTTCAACTTATATAAAATAAAAATCAGATTTTTATTTTGCTACATACCCAAAGATGATATTTTTATGTTCTCTATCCTATAAAGATTATATTTTTAATACTTTAAAAATATAAAAATCATATTTTTAATATTCCTATATAGTAAAGACTATATTTTTAATACTTCACTAATATAAAAAAATATATTTTTATTCCTCCTATAATATAAAAATCATATTTTTTTATTCTTAAAAATTATATTTTTAGCTCGCTAACTTCAGAATAAAATTATATTTTTACTAGATTAAAAATCAAATCTTTTATATGAATAAAAATCCAATCTTTTCCCTTTCAAAAACCCGTCCTCTACTAGTTTAACATCAAATCTTTTCTATAAATAAAAGTCGAATCTTTCCTATAAATAAAAATCGAATCTTTAACATCATAAAAATTCAGTTTTAACATAATAGAAATTCAAAATACTTACAAAGAATTTCAGGGTTTTGGTGGCCAGAGTTTC
Organism: Allium sativum; assembly: GCA_030737875.1. Classification (NCBI taxonomy): domain Eukaryota; kingdom Viridiplantae; phylum Streptophyta; class Magnoliopsida; order Asparagales; family Amaryllidaceae; genus Allium; species Allium sativum. The sequence continues at coordinate 61,144,835 of CM060927.1, read as the reverse complement.
ACAGCTCGTCGGAGAGTGGGTGGCTGTCTCGTCAGGTGGCGGGGGTACCTCATCTGGTCGGCTGCGGGCCCTAGCAGTGGCGGCGGAGGAACAGGTGAAAGTGGGAGGTGCGGATCCAGTCAACGACGGATTTGGGGTTCGTTTTGGGATTTCAGATCGAGGAAGGGAGGGTTTCGAGGTCGTGGTGGCACTTGGGGAGGGCGTCGATCGCCAGCGAAGGGGGGGGGGGGGGGGGGGAGAAGCGCGCCTCGCGCGGCGGCGCGGTGGGCGGCGAACGCCCTTGGCGGATCGCGAGGATCGATCCTCTTTTTTTTTTTTTTCTGAATCAGTTGAAGAATAAACGGGGGGGGGGGGTATATGCAAAAGGGAATTTTATATATTTAATTTAATTTTAATCTATTTTATCCCAAGGAGTTGACTTTTTATTCGACTTCGAAACGAGGCCCACCGACTGTCGCCCATAGCGTTTCACCCCCATTCCGAACACAATGGGATATGTATCGTAAGCTGATTCGGCTGTTACAATCAGTTTTCGTTAAATTTACATTTAAATCACTATATTGAATTTTAAACGTACATTTCAAATTACCGGGGTCACATACTAACTTTAAAAATTCCCGAAAAATATTTTCTAGCTTCGTATTGACGATACGGTCCTAACAAAACTAGTTTCGTCGAATTCTGACACCGTTAGAAAAATGGCCAATTTCCAGTCGATTAAAATCAACTGAAATGGTCAAAACACGTTTTCCTTTGCCACGCTCACATATTGATTCGAAAAATTATGAAATTTGGAATCTAGCAATAATTTGAGACTGCGGATCCAACAAAACTGATTTCGTCGAAATCCGAGGTCATTTGCAAAATGTCCATTTTTAAGGGCCTGAATTCCATAGCGACTATTCAGAATTTTCAACTGGACATATCTTTTGATTCCCGCTATGAAACTTCGATTGTTCGGATTCGTTGGAAAGATATTATCAATTTGATCCTACTATTTCTGGTTTCACTAAAATCCGGATTGGTTTGCACCCGGTACATTCAATTGAAGTTTGAAATCGAATTATCGAACTACCGCGCCATTTTCAATTCTATTTATAATTATATATAAATATTTATATTCTAACGACGACGCGTATAATATATACGTTCGAATTATATTCCAAAATAAATTTCTCGTCGATATTATTTAAAATAATCCATTTTAAATATTCAAAATTCGCTAAAATTGCCAAATTAAAAAATTTTAAACTGGCCCAGATTTTGCGGGTTATTACAATCTCCCCCACTTAAAACTTTTCGTCCCCGAAAAGGAACAAAGTCGAAAGTGGTTTGATTAATCAGCTCTACGCTCGATCTGGCTTCCATTCTCCAACTTTTCAGTTTCTGAGAATTTTCAAATTTTCAAAAATTTGGCTAACACCCTAAATTTTCGAAAAATTTCGCCATAACCTCCCCTGCACCGGGAGCATCGGGGAATTTCAAATAGCTTCCCCGGTCCTTCAGATCTCAAAAAGAAAAAGAAAAAGCCAAGCGGCTAGCCAATAGGCTCATAAAATCATCATCACCCAAACAAAACAGTAAATTATGTAATAAACATGTACCTATTTGTCGGGCAAACAAATTTTATTCTTCGGCTCTAGCCTCCTTGCTATGACCTGTTCAATGTAAGTATATGTATATGCAAGCAAATGCGACCAATTTTCAATACAATTCAATATTTGGTTTAATTAGGCATAAATGGTTCAAAAATTAGCAAACAAATAAACAATCAACACAAACATCAATCAATTAGTGAATTAACGTTTCAAATTCATAAATTTGATACATATACAGAAAATCATGTTTTTGATGCCAATTCACAACAATGTGTTCTAGCTATATAGGTTTTGGTTCTCACACCAGTCTAATGGAAATATATAGATATCACACCTTCGAAACACAAACACAAATTCTGATGATGATATATCAATCATCAGAATCATCTCCGGGCGTCTAGAATGTGATCCCATATCTATCCAGTATATTAAAACTTCGAATATACGTTCATGACGCGTATATGCAAAACCTTTATATACTCGATTGTCCATATTCAAAATAAATAAATAGTCAAATACGTTTAGAACGATTAAATTTTCTAAACAAAAATTGTTTTCATTTGAAAAATATACTCTTCACACTCGTTCTAGGATACTACTGATCCTATCTCTAACGAGTCATTCTAATTGGATGTTGCTAATCCAATATCTGATGAATTCTTTCGTATGGTTCTAATGTGTCTTGTTCTCGAGCTCTGTAAACCAAAGCTCTGATACCAAATGTGACGGCCTTGAATTTCGCTCGATCCGAATCAGTCGTTAAACCGATCTAGATCGTTCGAAACCCCTGACTGTTTGAGAACAGGACAAATCAGAACACAAACAGAAGAACATTTCATTGTATATTACAACAGTTCCATCAGATACAAGAATATACAGAGTATAAATGAATAAATATACATTCGATAAATATCAGAGATTACAATAAATTACAAAGCAGCGGAAAATAATACAAAGCACAAACTGAAGGTGATATACGGATACAGAGCTTTCCGGATATCATTCCAGCTGTAAACCAGGATCCTGTGAATATAAATCTGCAAAACCAAAACTACTAGCTGCCCGTGCGGAAAATAGGGGCACCCAGAGTTTAGGTTAAAACAATAAACTCCAGGTCAGTCATGTGACTGGTGTGAGAACTAAAACAGTTATTAAAACTTGACTTTAAAAGAGAGTAATTCAAGGGACCACGCCGTATAACACGGAACGGGTTTCCTCCCAAGAATACCAGTGCCTAGAATAAACAGCGCAATGCTTTTTCGAAAAATGAAGCTATTATAAGACCCAGGTCCCATCACACAATGCAACGCAAGCCGGAGGATAGGGTTTTACCTTATAACAGCCAAACATGCTTGATACGTTTAAAACAAATCATTTGATACTATAATAAGTGTATAGTGTCAAAACAATTTCAATCATAAATATAAATCATAGACGGCATGGGTACCATATATCATGTCGCCATACTAGTTCTACAATTAAAACCGCGATACACGTAATGGAAATTGGATTTCCGTCATGAGTCGAGGCAAGGGGCAAGCTCCTCTCCGCGTTCGAGACACTCTAGCAAATGCTCAGGACTACGCACACTGGGTAACCCTTGGATCGGTTGGGCCGGTCCTCACTTGCGTTAGAGGATTGGCAATTCCTGAACACACGTTTCCCGGTCCTTACAGACCTATAATCGAGGCGCCTCATTCCAACAACCACAAAGGTGAAAAGTATATAAATGTCAGGGCTGGTAAGTCACTGACACCACCATAGCTAGAAAGAAACGTCGTGCTCTCCCAACGGCCCGTATCCCGTTTTTAACTCATACCGAGGTGTGAGGCTCGCGAATTCACGCTATACACAAAGCTACGCCACGAAGGCCGTGCTTTGATCATCAACCACAAGACTCTGCTTTTCAACAAAAGCCTTGATCCATGCAACTTAGCATGCCACACAGGCAATTCATGCTATGCGATTGATATCTATCGATATATAACCTCTAAGCTCGTACGTCTCAGAGAAGGGCGTTAAGCAAGAGAATAAATTCTCCGCCGCCAAACAGATATATATTTAATAGAAATCAATCAACACAGAATAAAATCCAATGTCAGACACACAATCCATTTACAAGTCCGTTCTGGGTCTGAACGAAACCGGAGGCACTTTCCTCGCATATCCATCCATCTCCAAGTACGCCTGGACGACCACCAACTATTTCCATCCTCTTGGGTGTACAGCCCAATCAGGATCGTCAGTAATTACCCAAACGATGTGAAGACTTCCGGTCTTTGACCACCGTCTTCATCTTCGACTTATCGTCGAATCGGTTATTCAGAATGGGTGTAAACCCGGACTTTCCGAACAACCCGCGTATATTAAAAACAAATGTTACACAAACACAACATACGCCTCATTCCAACTCATTAGTCACTAACCGCAGATTAGCAAGAGAACAATTTCCCAAACATTAACCCCGAAGGCCGAAACCAACATCAGATCAATATCTAGGAAACCATTCTTCTTAGCCAACCTACAGCTAGTTTCTAAATTCCACATTCTGAGGGAAAGGTTCCCATTAATTTTATCCAAGATAAATTCTTTAAAATTTATCCTGTAATCTTCCTTTGGATGTCAATTAAAACCAAATTATGGTTTTTCCAACTAGTCGAGATTAGCGAACCGTAACGAAGTAATTATTTATTTTATTTTCCAATCCCAACCTATCCATCCCATGAAGCAAAACTGGTAATACTCCATATTTAACACCACTGTGTTATCGGTAAAATTAATTACCATTTCACGTTTAAATCTAATTAAAGATTTAACTATCGCTTCGGAGCAAAACTGGCGATACTCCATTCTCGCTCAATTCTAAATTTGATAATTTAGATTATAAATTCGAATTTCAATCTAATTGCAAATTCATTAAAACTCCCCTTTTCTGGGTTAAAGAACTAGGTGTTATTTAAAACACAGTTCACGACAAACCCAAATCACATTCTATTTGTTATCGGGCTAAAGAACCAGTGTTATTTAAAACACTGTTCACGATAAACCCATTTCAAATTAAATCAAATATATTAGAAATTCGATTATTTTAAAACCCCTTTTTAAATCTAATTCATTTATTTAAAAATAATTGGGTTTTAAATTTAGTTCAAAACTAGTTCATTTCGATAAAAACCCGTTTTTATCTTTTCAAATATGGAGTTTTTCACCCCAATTTTTCCCAAATCATTTCTTATGATTTTACACAAATTATTGATATTTTTAATAATTTTATTAAGGCCCGTACAATCGATTTCCAACAATGGCCATCGAACTGCACTTACAGCGACCTTTTTCAAATTTGATTTGGACGTATCCCCAAATCCAACCGTTAGATTTCAAATTTCTAATATTCGTTAGAAAGCTCTTTTCGATACGAACCCAACGGTTCCGGTTTTAGGAGAATCCGACGGTCGGATCTCCCGTAATGTCCGTTTGAAATAAATGGTCGAAATTTACGAACTGCCGCGGCGCGGCGCGTTCTATTCAGGCCATTATATTATATATATAATATATATAATATATATTTCGTCGATTTCTATTTAAAACGAATTATATAAATAGTTTTGAATTCGTTTCAAAAACATTTTCAACTTCATTTCATTTCAAATCAAAATTGAATTCTCTTTTATAAATTCGTTTTAAAATTCATCTCCATTCAATTCAAATTTCAATTCAATTTGAATTCATTTCACTTCATTTTGAAGTCAATTCGAATTCGTTTTCAATTCAATTCAATTCAATTCAAATTGGTTTTCTATTCGATTCAAATTCATTTTCTATTAAAATTAAATTCGTTTCGTTTTCTATTTGAATTCAATTCATTATATATTCAATTGAAATCAAATTGGTTTTCTATTTCATTCAATTCGAAATCGTTTTATATTCAATTCAAATCGAAATCGTTATATATTCAATTCATTTCGAAATCGTTATATATTCAATTCATTTCGAAATCGTTATATATTCAATTCATTTCGAAATCGTTATATATTCAATTCATTTCGAAATCGTTATATATTCAATTCATTTCGAAATCGTTATATATATCGTTCGCGTCAAAATGGCGCATCACTATTCAACACGGCTTTATATATTCTATTTCAAATATTTCTTTTTGTCAACACACGACTAATCTCAACGAATGAGTACCGTCCATGTGTGACTATTTTTGTTAAAATACTTCGTTCAACACATGACTGATCTCAACGGATGAGTACAGTCAACACATGAACCTTTATTATATATTGTTAAAGATGTAAATTTTATTATAAAAATAATTCGTTCAACACATGACTAATATCAACGGATGAGTATAGTCAACACATGAACCTTTATTATATATTGATAAAGATGTAAATTTTATTATAAAAATAATTCGTTCAACACATGACTAATATCAACGGATGAGTATAGTCAACGCATGAACCTTTATTATATATTGATAAAGATGTAAATTTTATTATAAAAATAATTCGTTCAACACATGACTAATATCAACGGATGAGTATAGTCAACACATGAACCTTTATTATATATTGATAAAGATGTAAATTTTATTATAAAAATAATTCGTTCAACACATGACTAATATCAACGGATGAGTATAGTCAACACATGAACCTTTATTATATATTGTTTATTTTCTAAATTGGAATGAGGCCCAATCAATCACCATATAATGTTAATTATATGGATTTTCATACATCACATGTATATAATAGCATTGAAAGATAATCAACCATCAACCAAAGTGCACTACACTGTATAAGCATCAAATATAAATATCTAACGCTTATAACAGCCTGTCAATCAATCGATCGACATGTTTAATCAATCAGGATGAGTGAACTTCATATTTCATCCCAACACCCGTGTGGGGTTTCAAACAATCAAACACAGATTTTATTTGTGCAGTTGGGCGATGTGTAAAATTTATCGACCCAATCAATGTCAGTCAAATAGGTGTACATAAACAAACCGTTCGGTTTGTAAATGAATATTTATTTATTCGCATTCACGTTAAAAATTATATTTTTAACGACAAAACATTTTATTCCAACATATGAATTTCTATTCAGTTCATTTACAAAATAAAAATGATATTTTATTTTTCTAACATATTTTAGAAAATTTCGGCGGCATAACGGCACGATACTCGAAACGGGACAAGGCCTAGCCTTATCCCCGGTCTAGTGAAGGCCCACGCCATTCACCCATCAATCAAACCAATCAATTTCACCAAACAATTCAATTCAATCAAATAATCTAATTAATCTATGCAACCAAACAAACAAGTCCATGGTCTGTGGACGATTGTGTCGGGTGCTACTAAGCACCGTCTGCATCCTAGTATATATATATATAACTAGAAAAGAAATTTAGAGTGAGAAGTTCTCACCGAAAGCTATCCTAACTTCACGGCTCTTCACTGATAGAAATCTTCATTGCTATCGCATCTTCGTCACCTTCGTTGCCCGTAGTCACTATATATATAAAAATCACACATTTTTATATTCTGATGTTTTTAAAATAAAAATCACATTTTTATTTGTTTACTTTCAATTTAAAAATCATATTTTTACTATCACGCTCTATATAGATAAAGTTTATATTTTTATCACCTTATTCTTCATATAAAGATTTCGCCCTTTCAAAAATAAAGGTTTCGCCTTTATAAAAATAAACACTTCATTTCAACTTATATAAAATAAAAATCAGATTTTTATTTTGCTACATACCCAAAGATGATATTTTTATGTTCTCTATCCTATAAAGATTATATTTTTAATACTTTAAAAATATAAAAATCATATTTTTAATATTCCTATATAGTAAAGACTATATTTTTAATACTTCACTAATATAAAAAAAAATATTTTTATTCCTCCTATAATATAAAAATCATATTTTTTTATTCTTAAAAATTATATTTTTAGCTCGCTAACTTCAGAATAAAATTATATTTTTACTAGATTAAAAATCAAATCTTTTATATGAATAAAAATCCAATCTTTTCCCTTTCAAAAACCCGTCCTCTACTAGTTTAACATCAAATCTTTTCTATAAATAAAAGTCGAATCTTTCCTATAAATAAAAATCGAATCTTTAACATCATAAAAATTCAGTTTTAACATAATAGAAATTCAAAATACTTACAAAGAATTTCAGGGTTTTGGTGGCCAGAGTTTCACAGCTCGTCGGAGAGTGGGTGGCTGTCTCGTCAGGTGGCGGGGGTACCTCATCTGGTCGGCTGCGGGCCCTAGCAGTGGCGGCGGAGGAACAGGTGAAAGTGGGAGGTGCGGATCCAGTCAACGACGGATTTGGGGTTCGTTTTGGGATTTCAGATCGAGGAAGGGAGGGTTTCGAGGTCGTGGTGGCACTTGGGGAGGGCGTCGATCGCCAGCGGAGGGGGGGGGGGGGAGAAGCGCGCCTCGCGCGGCGGCGCGGTGGGCGGCGAACGCCCCTGGCGGATCGCGAGGATCGATCCTCTTTTTTTTTTTTTTTCTGAATCAGTTGAAGAATAAACGGGGGGGGGGGGTATATGCAAAAGGGAATTTTATATATTTAATTTAATTTTAATCTATTTTATCCCAAGGAGTTGACTTTTTATTCGACTTCGAAACGAGGCCCACCGACTGTCGCCCATAGCGTTTCACCCCCATTCCGAACACAATGGGATATGTATCGTAAGCTGATTCGGCTGTTACAATCAGTTTTCGTTAAATTTACATTTAAATCACTATATTGAATTTTAAACGTACATTTCAAATTACCGGGGTCACATACTAACTTTAAAAATTCCCGAAAAATATTTTCTAGCTTCGTATTGACGATACGGTCCTAACAAAACTAGTTTCGTCGAATTCTGACACCGTTAGAAAAATGGCCAATTTCCAGTCGATTAAAATCAACTGAAATGGTCAAAACACGTTTTCCTTTGCCACACTCACATATTGATTCGAAAAATTATGAAATTTGGAATCTAGCAATAATTTGAGACTGCGGATCCAACAAAACTGATTTCGTCGAAATCCGAGGTCATTTGCAAAATGTCCATTTTTAAGGGCCTGAATTCCATAGCGACTATTCAGAATTTTCAACTGGACATATCTTTTGATTCCCGCTATGAAACTTCGATTGTTCGGATTCGTTGGAAAGATATTATCAATTTGATCCTACTATTTCTGGTTTCACTAAAATCCGGATTGGTTTGCACCCGGTACATTCAATTGAAGTTTGAAATCGAATTATCGAACTACCGCGCCATTTTCAATTCTATTTATAATTATATATAAATATTTATATTCTAACGACGACGCGTATAATATATACGTTCGAATTATATTCCAAAATAAATTTCTCGTCGATATTATTTAAAATAATCCATTTTAAATATTCAAAATTCGCTAAAATTGCCAAATTAAAAAATTTTAAACTGGCCCAGATTTTGCGGGTTATTACAGTATCAGTGCAGTGAAGCCATTTATGACTTCATGGGGCAAAGTGATCATAGCAAGGTATGTTGGGTGATCGAAGTGGTGAATATCATATGCTTTATGCACTGAGTGAGAGATGTGAGGATGGTTGTTATGCTTGATTGTTTGCCATCACTATGACATGCACACCCCCACCCCCGTTATCTTTACACCATTTGAAATGGCACCTTAGAGTATTGTACAGTATGTAGTGCTAACTCTTTGGTTGCAGGTCCAGGTTCAGGTATGTTTCAGTCTACCTGTTATTGTTCTGTTTAGATGCTTATCGCTCATACCAGGCTTTATGTCTGACCCAGAGTTTTATGTCTCCTCTTATTACTCTGGGTGCTCACACGAGCAGACTAGAGACAGGTTAGCTGGTGGTGCCCGAGTAGCTGACTCGGAGGCGAGCAGGAGGCTTCCACGTATGATATATATATATATATTCCCCCTATGTCGTTGGTGGTCGCTACTTGGGCATTAGTAGTGTACCTCCTTTTATCTTGCTTTTATTTTTGAGACAGTTTGAAAAGTTGTAATAATGTCTAACTTTGGATCATAAGTTGTACTTGGATTTTCCGCTGCTATGTTAGTTGTTTCAGCTTATGCACTGTCTCACCTGTTTTATGTCAAGTATGTTATTATTATATTTTGTTCTATGCGCTGTGAGACATTCTACAGGTTCCTTGTTAGTTCATTTCCTTCTCCCCTTTCCTTCTGACGACCCGTCCCGTGCTGACTGAACATGTGTATAGTGCACCTTTGGAGTAAATGTCGGTTGGTGCGGGGCAGGCCGTCACAGTAGGGCTGCCTCGAGAGGGTATTAAGTGGTTGACCTACCTTATTTGGATATTAAATGGTTAGGACTAGGTATGTTACTAAGATTCACTCTTTAGTACTTGGCCAAGGTCATGGGACTCGCCCTTATTAGGCCTGTAGTGGTCACTGGGTCCGTCTTTCTCTTTTAAACTTATAAGGCATTAAATGGTCCTTAGTAAGACGATAAACGTATGAGTAAGTTAGTTCTTCGGAAGTTGCTTCATTCTTATCTAGGATCTGTGTGAAGTCATACCTAGGGTTGTGAAAATAAGAGATCCTAATAAAGCTAATGATACCGCCTATCTACAGGAAGTATTAATTGGCTAGAATTTCACTTGAAATGGCAGCTAGATAATAATGCATGGTTCTACCTGAAAAGTCGAGTGTGTACGACTTGTGCAGGATCTATAATATGGCTATGCGGAATATGATAACAATATATATATATATCACAGATAACTTTAAATGCAGTAAAGTAAAGTAAAGTAAAGTAAAGACACCAGGATTTTATACTGGTTCGGACTTCCCGTCCTACGTCCAGTCCCGAAGCTCCTCTTCGGCTTTTCACTAAACAACGCCCTCACTTCACCCGGAGGAACAGGTTCACTACTTGATTTGCGGGCTACAAGTTTACCCACTTGATTTCACGGGCTACAAGCTTACCCACTTGATTTCACGGGCTACAAGCTTACCCACTTGATTTCACGGGCTACAAGCTTACCCACTTGATTTCACGGGTTACAAGCTTACCCACAAGACGATTACAAGAGTTTGACCTTGAATGTGTTCTTTCTTCAACACTGATTTGTCAACGATTGAGTACACCCTTCTTATAATCTTATCCTAAAATGTATTTTGATGTTTAGAAAGATTAGGAAGTGGATTATCGTTTTGAATCACAAGTGTATAAAATATGCATGGAGATTCAAACGATAATATAATGATTTTGAGTGCTTTTGAATGCTAAGAATAATGCAATATAGATCAGAGAATGGAGAGAAGATTTTGTAATTTGGATGATTGTAAAATCATGTATTTATAGAGATCGAGAGGTTGCAAATGTTGGTGAAAAGATGCATCTAAAAGGAGTGAATATTCATGAAGAAAAATGGATGCAACTCTTGAAGAAAGAAGATGACTTTTCAATATAACGGTCAAAATTCAAAAACCTGTTGACCTATAGAATTTTATAGGTCGACATGTTTTTAGCCGTTGGAATTCAAAAAACCTGTTGACCTATAAAATTTTGTAGGTCGACCTATTTTTGACCGTTACAATTTAAAAACCTGTTGACCTATAAAAAATTGTAGGTCGACATGTTTTCGGTCATATGCATAAAAAATGTCTTCATGAGTAGTATTTTCAAACAATTAGAAGTATGATTATTTGAGGATAGATTTTAACATTTTATAACTCTAAATAATCAACTTCTAACCTATGAAGTCATCTTGTCTTCTTTTTGTCGATGTAGAAGCTTCTTCTTGTCATAAATCAAAATAACCATCAACGCTTCGACTCAACATTCTCCCCCTTTTTGATTGATGACAACCTGGCATAATAAAGGTATTGTTCCTTGTATATTGCTCCCCCTGTATATATGCTCCCCCTGAATTATATAATCTGCATAGCACTTGTTAGTAACATTTTCTCCCCCTTTGTCATCGACAAAAAGGGTTTTCATAATAATGCTTAAGAGAACAATAATTCACAGAGATACCATACAACTAAAAATCCATAATGAATAGTATAGTCTTTCATCTTATTCCATCTTTCTACTGCAAGAGGATCCATAAGCCATTGTTTGATTTGGGTATCTATAGGTTGAATAGGGGCTTGAGAAGATGATGTTTTGGACTTCTTTTGCTTTGGGGCCATTGATTTTGTTGAAGAGAGATCAAAGAAATTTATGAAGTAGGGTTTTTAACAAGGAAGATATTGGAAAGAAGTGGCCTTTGGTGAAGAGATATAAGATTTAAAGAAGGAAAGGACGTGTCGATTGGAAGAATGGACAGAAATAAGCGAAACCGGTCGACAGTAAAAAAATGGTCCGGTCGACAGCTTAAAGTTCTGGAACAAAATTTAGACAATTTTTGTTAAGGCCGGTCGACAGGTGTTTAGGGTCGGTCGACCGTTTAAAGTTCTGGAGAAAATGGTATATAAGAATTCTAATAGACCGGTCGACAGTATGGATCGGGGCGGTCGACCGATAAAATTTCTGGAAAATTGTTACTTAAATTTTTATGAAGACCGGTTGACAGGTTTTAACAGGGCGGTCGACCGTTAAAGTTCTGTTTGAAAAAGGAATGTAAATTTTTAAATGTAGCGGTCGACAGGTGTATATTGGCATGTCGACAGGTCAAAGTTCTGGAAGATTTTTCGAATGTATTTTCTAGCCCAACCGGTCGACAAGACTTAATTGAGCGGTCGACCGTTTAAAGTTCTGGTCGGAATTGTAGTTACTAGTTTGCCTTGACCGGTCGACAGGAGCATTATTAGGCGGTCGACAGCTTAACTTTCTGATTGAAAATTAAATAACAAAAAAGCCTTTACCGGTCGACAGCTTAGTATCTGGCAGTCGATAGGTTCTGAACACTTTTGCATTTTCTGGCTTCTCTTGAACATTTTCACACTCTATCAAAACTTTATTATTATATATCCATATTTCTCCCTCTTTGATTAAAAATAATAAAAACATGATAGAACAGTAATTGAATATAAGACATAATTTAAAGTACCTTCGGGAGATCATGTGCAATTTGATAAACTGAAATTTGTATTCAAAGATATTTGGAGATATCGAAATTTTCTTCTTTTTGTTGTGGTGTACCTGCAAAGAATATGATGTATATACATTTGGTACCCACTTGCTTTGTTTGGGTCCATGGGTTAGATGGAAGGTAACCAAACCCAAGAGGGTTTAACGGAACCTTTAAAGATAAAATTTTCGTTATTAACTACCGAATCAAAATAATCATCGATATATTTTTCTCTGTTTTTCCAACTTACAGGAACCCAAATACTTAAGTAATCTCTATTGATGTTCCTTTTCGTACTTCTAGATCTATTATATAGATCTCTAGTCATAGAAGTATTCGAATTTCTATAATAATTGGGTCTTGGATGTGTATTAGTACTAGCAGTGATATTCTTATTGTACATGAAAGCATATCTAGTACTATTTCTAAGATTAGTATTATTTCCAAAGTCGCTATTGACATTTTTCTTTTGAGATTTCACAACAGGTTTTGGTTTGGAAGATAAACTAAGATTTTTCTTAGCTTTGTTCTTTTGCATTATTTTCTTTTTTCCATAACCAAGATGCTTCTTAATTTCTTGGTTTTTATATCCCAAACCTTTCTTATTTGAAGTAGATTGTGAATTCTTAATGATCTTTGTCAAATTTTCTCGACCTTTGTTGAAGTTAGAAACATTTTGAGTAATATTTTCTAACTTATTTTGTAAACTAACTTTTTCTAGGTCCATAATTTTGTTCGTTGCTTTAAGCTCATGATTTTCAGTAGTGAGAATATCATTTTTCTCTTTTTGAACTTCAATTTCTTGAGTCAAAAGAGATAGTTGAGAATTAGAATTAGAAAATGATTCTTGAGCCTTTTCAAGTTCTTCTTCTAATATTTTCTTCTCATCTTTTAACATATCTCGTTCTAATTCGGATCTATTCAACATTGTCTTGACTTCTTTTAACTGATTTTTTGTATCTTTAAGTTTAATCATTACTTTATCATAAATATCAAGCATATCCTCAAGAGTAGGAATTCATACCTCATCCTCTGTTGCCATAAAACATACATTTGCTTGTTCAGTGTCTGAGTCACTTTCGCTATCAGATGAAGATGAGTCTGAATCATCCCAGGTTACTGAGAAAGCTCTCTTCTTTGATTTGTCCTTCTTGAATTTTTTGGAATTCTTCTTTTTATCCGGACAATCTTTTTGCACATGTCCCTTTTTGTGACAATTGAAACATTCCATATTTGAAGATGATGGTTTATTTGATCCAAACTTCCTTTTGTCGTATCGACTAGCTTTTCTTTGCTTCAAAAACTTCTTAAAGCCTTTTGCAATAAGTGCTAAGTCTTCATCTTCAGAATCTGAAATGTCTTCATCTTTTTCGGCATGAAAAGCAACATTTTTCTTTTCTTCTTTTTGTTCTCTTCTAGCCTGTAAATTTGCTTCATAGGACATTAGATTTCCTATCAACTCATCTGGCTTCATGGTAGAAAGATCATTAGCTTCTTCTATAGCTAATACTTTTCCTTCCCATTCATTAGTCAGTGAGTGTAGGATTGTTGAAACTACATCAAAGTCAGAATATTTTTGTCCTAACCCAATAAGAGCATGATGAATAGTTTGAAACCTTGAATACATCTCATTGATTGTTTCATTTGGCTTCATTTTGAAATTTTGGAATTGACTTTTCAACAAAGCTATTTTTGCTTGTTTAACCTTGTTAGTACCTTCATGAGTTATTTTTAGCGTTTGCCAAATTTGATAAGCAGTGGTACAGATACTAACACGGTTATACTCATTTTGGTCTAATGCACAAAACAACATATTTATTGCTTTTGCATTTACTGCTGCTGCTGTTTTCTCAGCAGGAGTCCATTCTGCATACTCAGTAGTTGGATTAACTATTTCTTTCTGAGTAGCATTCCAAGCATCATAACTTGTTGATTGCATATAGAAAGCCATACGTGTTGCCCAATAACTATAATTTAGGCCATTAAAGAAAGGAGGTCTTTGTGTTGATTGACCTTCAGTGTAAGTGTTAGTGCTGGTACTTGCGTTATTTGCCATATTACTAGAATATATCAAATAACTGTGTTACGGTTATATGATGACCGTGCTCTGATACCAATTGAAAAGTCGAGTGTGTACGACTTGTGCAGGATCTATAATATGGCTATGCGGAATATGATAACAATATATATATATATATCACAGATAACTTTAAATGCAGTAAAGTAAAGTAAAGTAAAGACACCAGGATTTTATACTGGTTCGGACTTCCCGTCCTACGTCCAGTCCCGAAGCTCCTCTTCGGCTTTTCACTAAACAACGCCCTCACTTCACCCGGAGGAACAGGTTCACTACTTGATTTGCGGGCTACAAGTTTACCCACTTGATTTCACGGGCTACAAGCTTACCCACTTGATTTCACGGGCTACAAGCTTACCCACTTGATTTCACGGGCTACAAGCTTACCCACTTGATTTCACGGGCTACAAGCTTACCCACAAGACGATTACAAGAGTTTGACCTTGAATGTGTTCTTTCTTCAACACTGATTTGTCAACGATTGAGTACACCCTTCCTATAATCTTATCCTCAAATGTATTTTGATGTTTAGAAAGATTAGGAAGTGGATTATCGTTTTGAATCACAAGTGTATAAAATATGCTTGGAGATTCAAACGATAATATAATGATTTTGAGTGCTTTTGAATGCTAAGAATAATGCAATATAGATCAGAGAATGGAGAGAAGATTTTGTAATTTGGATGATTGTAAAATCATGTATTTATAGAGATCGAGAGGTTGCAAATGTTGGTGAAAAGATGCATCTAAAAGGAGTGATTATTCATGAAGAAAAATGGATGCAACTCTTGAAGAAAGAAGATGACTTTTCAATATAACGGTCAAAATTCAAAAACCTGTTGACCTATAGAATTTTATAGGTCGACATGTTTTTAGCCGTTGGAATTCAAAAAACCTGTTGACCTATAAAATTTTGTAGGTCGACCTATTTTTGACCGTTACAATTTAAAAACCTGTTGACCTATAAAAAATTGTAGGTCGACATGTTTTCGGTCATATGCATAAAAAATGTCTTCATGAGTAGTATTTTCAAACAATTAGAAGTATGATTATTTGAGGATAGATTTTAACATTTTATAACTCTAAATAATCAACTTCTAACCTATGAAGTCATCTTGTCTTCTTTTTGTCGATGTAGAAGCTTCTTCTTGTCATAAATCAAAATAACCATCAACGCTTCGACTCAACATTCTCCCCCTTTTTGATTGATGACAACCTGGCATAATAAAGGTATTATTCCTTGTATATTGCTCCCCCTGTATATATGCTCCCCCTGAATTATATAATCTGCATAGCACTTGTTAGTAACATTTTCTCCCCCTTTGTCATCGACAAAAAGGGTTTTCATAATAATGCTTAAGAGAACAATAATTCACAGAGATACCATACAACTAAAAATCCATAATGAATAGTATAGTCTTTCATCTTATTCCATCTTTCTACTGCAAGAGGATCCATAAGCCATTGTTTGATTTGGGTATCTATAGGTTGAATAGGGGCTTGAGAAGATGATGTTTTGGACTTCTTTTGCTTTGGGGCCATTGATTTTGTTGAAGAGAGATCAAAGAAATTTATGAAGTAGGGTTTTTAACAAGGAAGATATTGGAAAGAAGTGGCCTTTGGTGAAGAGATATAAGATTTAAAGAAGGAAAGGACGTGTCGATTGGAAGAATGGACAGAAATAAGCGAAACCGGTCGACAGTAAAAAAATGGTCCGGTCGACAGCTTAAAGTTCTGGAACAAAATTTAGACAATTTTTGTTAAGGCCGGTCGACAGGTGTTTAGGGTCGGTCGACCGTTTAAAGTTCTGGAGAAAATGGTATATAAGAATTCTAATAGACCGGTCGACAGTATGGATCGGGGCGGTCGACCGATAAAATTTCTGGAAAATTGTTACTTAAATTTTTATGAAGACCGGTTGACAGGTTTTAACAGGGCGGTCGACCGTTAAAGTTCTGTTTGAAAAAGGAATGTAAATTTTTAAATGTAGCGGTCGACAGGTGTATATTGGCATGTCGACAGGTCAAAGTTCTGGAAGATTTTTCGAATGTATTTTCTAGCCCAACCGGTCGACAAGACTTAATTGAGCGGTCGACCGTTTAAAGTTCTGGTCGGAATTGTAGTTACTAGTTTGCCTTGACCGGTCGACAGGAGCATTATTAGGCGGTCGACAGCTTAACTTTCTGATTGAAAATTAAATAACAAAAAAGCCTTTACCGGTCGACAGCTTAGTATCTGGCAGTCGACAGGTTCTGAACACTTTTGCATTTTCTGGCTTCTCTTGAACATTTTCACACTCTATCAAAACTTTATTATTATATATCCATATTTCTCCCTCTTTGATTAAAAATAATAAAAACATGATAGAACAGTAATTGAATATAAGACATAATTTAAAGTACCTTCGGGAGATCATGTGCAATTTGATAAACTGAAATTTGTATTCAAAGATATTTGGAGATATCGAAATTTTCTTCTTTTTGTTGTGGTGTACCTGCAAAGAATATGATGTATATACATTTGGTACCCACTTGCTTTGTTTGGGTCCATGGGTTAGATGGAAGGTAACCAAACCCAAGAGGGTTTAACGGAACCTTTAAAGATAAAATTTTCGTTATTAACTACCGAATCAAAATAATCATCGATATATTTTTCTCTGTTTTTCCAACTTACAGGAACCCAAATACTTAAGTAATCTCTATTGATGTTCCTTTTCGTACTTCTAGATCTATTATATAGATCTCTAGTCATAGAAGTATTCGAATTTCTATAATAATTGGGTCTTGGATGTGTATTAGTACTAGCAGTGATATTCTTATTGTACATGAAAGCATATCTAGTACTATTTCTAAGATTAGTATTATTTCCAAAGTCGCTATTGACATTTTTCTTTTGAGATTTCACAACAGGTTTTGGTTTGGAAGATAAACTAAGATTTTTCTTAGCTTTGTTCTTTTGCATTATTTTCTTTTTTCCATAACCAAGATGCTTCTTAATTTCTTGGTTTTTATATCCCAAACCTTTCTTATTTGAAGTAGATTGTGAATTCTTAATGATCTTTGTCAAATTTTCTCGACCTTTGTTGAAGTTAGAAACATTTTGAGTAATATTTTCTAACTTATTTTGTAAACTAACTTTTTCTAGGTCCATAATTTTGTTCGTTGCTTTAAGCTCATGATTTTCAGTAGTGAGAATATCATTTTTCTCTTTTTGAACTTCAATTTCTTGAGTCAAAAGAGATAGTTGAGAATTAGAATTAGAAAATGATTCTTGAGCCTTTTCAAGTTCTTCTTCTAATATTTTCTTCTCATCTTTTAACATATCTCGTTCTAATTCGGATCTATTCAACATTGTCTTGACTTCTTTTAACTGATTTTTTGTATCTTTAAGTTTAATCATTACTTTATCATAAATATCAAGCATATCCTCAAGAGTAGGAATTCATACCTCATCCTCTGTTGCCATAAAACATACATTTGCTTGTTCAGTGTCTGAGTCACTTTCGCTATCAGATGAAGATGAGTCTGAATCATCCCAGGTTACTGAGAAAGCTCTCTTCTTTGATTTGTCCTTCTTGAATTTTTTGGAATTCTTCTTTTTATCCGGACAATCTTTTTGCACATGTCCCTTTTTGTGACAATTGAAACATTCCATATTTGAAGATGATGGTTTATTTGATCCAAACTTCCTTTTGTCGTATCGACTAGCTTTTCTTTGCTTCAAAAACTTCTTAAAGCCTTTTGCAATAAGTGCTAAGTCTTCATCTTCAGAATCTGAAATGTCTTCATCTTTTTCGGCATGAAAAGCAACATTTTTCTTTTCTTCTTTTTGTTCTCTTCTAGCCTGTAAATTTGCTTCATAGGACATTAGATTTCCTATCAACTCATCTGGCTTCATGGTAGAAAGATCATTAGCTTCTTCTATAGCTAATACTTTTCCTTCCCATTCATTAGTCAGTGAGTGTAGGATTGTTGAAACTACATCAAAGTCAGAATATTTTTGTCCTAACCCAATAAGAGCATGATGAATAGTTTGAAACCTTGAATACATCTCATTGATTGTTTCATTTGGCTTCATTTTGAAATTTTGGAATTGACTTTTCAACAAAGCTATTTTTGCTTGTTTAACCTTGTTAGTACCTTCATGAGTTATTTTTAGCGTTTGCCAAATTTGATAAGCAGTGGTACAGATACTAACACGGTTATACTCATTTTGGTCTAATGCACAAAACAACATATTTATTGCTTTTGCATTTACTGCTGCTGCTGTTTTCTCAGCAGGAGTCCATTCTGCATACTCAGTAGTTGGATTAACTATTTCTTTCTGAGTAGCATTCCAAGCATCATAACTTGTTGATTGCATATAGAAAGCCATACGTGTTGCCCAATAACTATAATTTAGGCCATTAAAGAAAGGAGGTCTTTGTGTTGATTGACCTTCAATGTAAGTGTTAGTGCTGGTACTTGCGTTATTTGCCATATTACTAGAATATATCAAATAACTGTGTTACGGTTATATGATGACCGTGCTCTGATACCAATTGAAAAGTCGAGTGTGTACGACTTGTGCAGGATCTATAATATGGCTATGCGGAATATGATAACAATATATATATATATATCACAGATAACTTTAAATGCAGTAAAGTAAAGTAAAGTAAAGACACCAGGATTTTATACTGGTTCGGACTTCCCGTCCTACGTCCAGTCCCGAAGCTCCTCTTCGGCTTTTCACTAAACAACGCCCTCACTTCACCCGGAGGAACAGGTTCACTACTTGATTTGCGGGCTACAAGTTTACCCACTTGATTTCACGGGCTACAAGCTTACCCACTTGATTTCACGGGCTACAAGCTTACCCACTTGATTTCACGGGCTACAAGCTTACCCACTTGATTTCACGGGCTACAAGCTTACCCACAAGACGATTACAAGAGTTTGACCTTGAATGTGTTCTTTCTTCAACACTGATTTGTCAACGATTGAGTACACCCTTCCTATAATCTTATCCTCAAATGTATTTTGATGTTTAGAAAGATTAGGAAGTGGATTATCGTTTTGAATCACAAGTGTATAAAATATGCTTGGAGATTCAAACGATAATATAATGATTTTGAGTGCTTTTGAATGCTAAGAATAATGCAATATAGATCAGAGAATGGAGAGAAGATTTTGTAATTTGGATGATTGTAAAATCATGTATTTATAGAGATTGAGAGGTTGCAAATGTTGGTGAAAAGATGCATCTAAAAGGAGTGATTATTCATGAAGAAAAATGGATGCAACTCTTGAAGAAAGAAGATGACTTTTCAATATAACGGTCAAAATTCAAAAACCTGTTGACCTATAGAATTTTATAGGTCGACATGTTTTTAGCCGTTGGAATTCAAAAAACCTGTTGACCTATAAAATTTTGTAGGTCGACCTATTTTTGACCGTTACAATTTAAAAACCTGTTGACCTATAAAAAATTGTAGGTCGACATGTTTTCGGTCATATGCATGAAAAATGTCTTCATGAGTAGTATTTTCAAACAATTAGAAGTATGATTATTTGAGGATAGATTTTAACATTTTATAACTCTAAATAATCAACTTCTAACCTATGAAGTCATCTTGTCTTCTTTTTGTCGATGTAGAAGCTTCTTCTTGTCATAAATCAAAATAACCATCGACGCTTCGACTCAACACTACCGTGATGGTCATAAATGGCGATGAATGTCTATCAAAAATCCGATGTTAAGTGGCACATTACTATCTCTCGCATTACATCAATAGTATATTTAATAGCGTTGACGATCAAAAGATGAGGTCTTAAGTGGCAACGGTCTGCTATAGGGTATTAAGTGATAGTGGGAATCCATCCATAAATAAATATAGAAAATCGGCTTAAGTGACCAAATGGTAGTCCACCTCATAGGGTATTAAGTGATAATAGATATCGACTCTACATAAGAATATGGGCCTTAAGTGACCTTAGAGTTGTCCACCCAATTGATACATATATTTTTGTGTTGAATTTGCGTAGACATAATTTGATGAATTTATACTACCAAGTATAGGAAATAGACATTCCTTAAATTTATGTGATTTTCATTCATCAGAACTTATGGTTTTGATCACTCTCCTCTTAATATATAAACAGGTTAGTATGTGGGAGATTAATGCAATCATGGAGGTAGGATCCTAACGAAGGACGATCTATAGTTATTATTGTCATTATTATCAATTTTTGGCAATATTATTGTACCTGTGGGATATTATTAATATTATTGATGTACCCTAGTGACAGTTCAGATTTGATGTAATCAATGTTATCATAGGTTTTATTTAACGACACATCTATTTTTTGTTATTATATTTTATCCCATCCGTCGTGAGATTATGATACCGTTTTTAGTTGGGTTTGTTTATGTAATCCTTAAAGAAACCAACTATTTGTATAGAATGACACTAATTCCGATGGACCTTTTTAAGGTTAGAATTTAGGCTCATTCCTGGCGGGTTGTTGCAAGTGGTATAAGAGTAAGGTTACCCGATTACGGGGGTACTATACGTATGAGAGGCGCACTTGTTATTTTGAAAAGGAGTTTTCAAAAGGTTTTATTATATATAACTATATATACATTTATTTAAAGTACATGTATCTCTATAAACTACTATTTGTAGGTCCTTCAAGAAAACGATTAACCTTAATTTCTATAAAACCCTAAAAAACATATAGTGATTTAGAAACTTCTTTATCAATTTCGAAATTTGTAAGCACATAAGGAATGTAAGAACCACAAAGTTTGAAAGTGGAAAGAATTGAAACTCTCTATTTAATAAGGAGTAAATGGCAGTCAATTTGGTGACCTAGTAGTCATTTATAAGGGAGATAAGGAAGAAGTATATAGAAAGAATTTAGAATACATGTCCGTTAGGATAATAGTAATAAGGACAAACTTATGACCATTGAATAAGAATATCTTGAGTTTCAAGGAAAAACGAAAGTACATATTTTGTTAAATTGTATAAACTTCCATTACAGTAAATGTGAAAATTCTAAATTTGAAATAGCATTGAATGGTCAATAAGTGAAAGGAATTTGAAAATGGAAAATATCAATGGAATAATAAAGACCATTTTGCAGAAGTATAAATATTTGACTTGTAATGAGAAAATAAATGTCCATAAGAACGAGCATTGCTTAAAAAGGGCTGAAATGGACATAAAGGAGATTTCTAAGGCAAATACTAGGAAGGTTAAGAGACAAAATAATAGGAATACGGAAGAAAGGAGCTAAGACAAGAAATATACTTCCGTAAAAACTGGACATCAATCTTTGTTGAAATGATAGTATGTAGAATAGGAAAATTTGAAGGAAAAAGAATAAATGCATTTTTCCAAATTAACAAAAATATTTGTTAGAAAACCTACAAAAATGAATTTTGACATAATACTAAATTATTTTGTAAAATAAATTTTTGATGTCACTGTGGAACATTTCAGAGATAGGCTCAAATTACTTGATATTTCTGTTCGAAAAGAAATTTTTGAAAACAAAAATGTCTTAGGATAAATTTTTAAACGGTTACCATTTCTTCTATTAGACAACTTGTAAGTTCAAATTTTTGAGAAAACAGAAGATAAATTCTTTAAATAGATAAAAGGTTAATAGTAAACCAATAACTGCAAAAGTTTACATTTATGAGATTTAATAAGAATAGGGTTAATTGCTTTAAAAATGACAAATAGTGAAAATTTTAATGATAAATTTGTGATTATTATAGTTCCCATGTAACAACTTCTAAAATTTAAATTTTTTCTAGAATTTTAAGTTTTCTTATTTTACCAATATTTCATAGGTTAAGTTTCACTTAATGTAAATACATTTACAAAATTCTTTCCTTCAAAACTTTGTAGTGACTGTAGATGCGAGACTTATTTGAGAATTAATTGAATAGAATAAAAATATATAATTAAAAGGCAAGGTATGCTCATTTGAAAATGTAAGGCGAAAACATTTCCCCTGTAATAATGAGCATTCTATGAGGAGTAATAAGGAAAGGATATAAGTTACCATTAATTATAAATTTTGTGATTTATGACTATTAAATGAATTTGAAAAGCATCTTTGGAAATGTAAATAAATTAGAACGAATAGTTATGTTTTTAAAAGAAACCTTCATGGATAATAGAAGTTTTTCAAAATTAAAAAAATGGGTTGAGTGTGAGATTTAAAATACATATGATAATAAAAGTTCTAATTAATATAACTACATTATATGCTATTAAGCTTTATTGTCAAAAGGTATACAAACCTTAAATAATGTTTCAAAAAGTAAATTTTTAAGAAGTGACAACATATTTTGAAAACATAGCAATAAATGTCACTAGACATTTTAGGAGACTTAATTGTCGCTTAATTCAACTTTGGATATTTAATTAAGAATCTATGTTCAAAACTATAATAAGCATTTGTTTTATTAGCCATTAAAAATCTTTTATGTAAGACCTTAAAACGTTATTGTACTTAAAGTGTGTTAATAGCTGACAATTAAAATGTTAATAAATATAAGTGTTAAAAAGAAAAACTATTTCGCTCTAGTTCTAAAACATTTAGTAAATGTTTCCAAAACATTTAAAGTTCCAAATAAAGGCATCCAATTTCTTATTGTAACATTTTGAAAGAACGGAATTGTTAATAAAGAATATTTTATTAAAACAAAGCATATATTAGTATTTAGTTTAGCAAGCGTCAAACTCTCCACAATGATTTAGAGGAAGAAGTGCAAATTTGACATTTTAGGTTTTATTAAGACATTAAAAACCGATTTTTGAATTTGCGCAAGTTTGAGAAATAATATGATATAACAATTGTTTGAAAAATATATTTATTTTGCATAACTGCTGAAATTACACTTTATAAAAAGAAATACCCTCGGAGTAAAAAAGGATAGCAAATTAGTTGAGTTATAATCAGGTTCTAGGGCTAAGTAAGACTAAGTTGTACAACCTAATCTGAAAAATTTGTGTCGGTCCCAGAGGTTTAGAATTTCTAAAATTGAAGTTTGGTTGTAAAATAGGTTGCCCTAAATAATTTATTTTAGAAATTATTACTTTTGTAATCGTATCTAGCAATTGGTAACATGTAAGTATAACATAACTTACATAATTTATTATTTTTGAATTTAGGATATATGGATATCAATTACAAATTTAGTGGGCAATAAATTTGTAATTAATAAGAGAATTTATAGAGAATGATTTGAAGAGATGGATGTTTCTCCAAACTTGGAAGAACTTGAAAAATAATTTAATTTGGTGAAATTAATATTGTGGATGGTCCAAAATTCGACTATTGTGGATATTAAATAAGATTATGGATGGACCACATCTTTGAGAAAAGGTAAAATTGGGGAGGATTAAATTTAAGGGATTGTTAAAGGGACTCCAAAATTGGTTAAGGGGAGGACAATTTTAAGGGAACTCCAGCTTAGTATTTTTTTGTTAAGGGGGGTCTGATTTATTTTTAAAAAAAGAAAAAAGAAAGACCTAACTACCCTTGATTCGTCGCTTATGTTGAACACTAACTTACTAAATTTAGCGCAACTAACAAATGTGCAAATTACAAAACATCTCAATTACAAAAAGGCTAATTCTATTCATACATCAATAGCATCTTTACATACACCATAAAATAAAATAAACTACTATACACTAAAATTTACTTTTCATACACCGTTTTTTTTAACAAAATTAGCCTTATTTTTTTCTTCCTCTTCCCTCTCTAAAACTTTAAAGTTATTTACATAAAATAGGAAACCTATAGCACTAAATAAAGTTTAAATTTAGTAAAATGGATTTTAATTTTTTTGAGTGTATGGTATACAATTTACTATGCTACAAAAAATTCTTAATTTCAGTAAAAGAGACCCTGCTTTTATATTACTTAACTCTAAATTATCACTTACTTGTAAAAGTTATCGTAATTTAAATTTTAGGTTTCATGTTTAAAAATACATTATGTTCTTCAAATTGTTTTACATAGATTTAATCAAATATCATTAATTACAATTTTTTAGTTTGATGGGCTATTAGCTAAAAAGTATAAAAAAAGCAATAAAAAAGAAGGGCAATTTAGTAATATATATTTCAAGCAAAATAGTGGTATACATAAAGTAATTTTCGGTGTATGAATAGAATTTGCCTTACAAAAATTCGATACAACATATTAGAACAAAATTTTCGTTTTTGCATTTAAAATTAATCATACCAATTCTAATATGAAATTATAATTAATTACCTAATCCGATGCCTTCGGATTACCCATGAAATTTTCTTGTGTCTCTATAACATTAACTATATCCATTGTTTATTTTTATGTGCAACATTAAATTGTAACCATTAATTAAGGTGTAGGCTTTATAGTTTATATTACTGTGGATTAAAGGGGGTTAATATTGGAATTTTAATTTATATGCTTAAGGGGAGGCTAATTCATTTTGTCCTCCCCATAACAATTACACAATAAATAAAAATTGGTCCTCCCCTTAACCAAACGTGGACTCCCTTTAACAATCCCCAAAATTTATTTGAATGGCATGTTAATTTTGAAATAAAGGATTGAGACATCAATACCATTTATATCACTGATTATAAGTGATGTCTTTCAAAAATATTTTCTTTTTTTAGATTCTGAGATTTTAATTACTAGCAATCTCCCGTGATGATTTGAAGATGATATAAAGTGGTGAAAGTAATATATCCCTATTTTTGCCTGTGTGATTTGGGATTTAAAACCACTTAGCAAGTTTATTCTGAGTAAGAGAATTTTATGGGGACACCTATCTAGGGTTAATCACATTGAATTTAGAAGTTAATAAGGAAATTACATTTGCAGCCCATGATAAGGAAATATATTAAACTCAGGGTATTGGTATATTAAGCGAAGAAGTTTAACTTTAAAGAATGTCATCCTAAAAAATAAGAACTTTAGGCATGAGATTAAGTAATAGGCTTGAATATTGGATTTTTGTATATTAGCCTTTTTTGTTTTAATATGATCATGTTTTGGTCTGCTTAAGGATATTTTTTTGATTTTTATAAATTAGTCCTTCTGTCTTTTTTTCATAAAAAGACTATATTTGAAATTATAAGGAATATACATTAAATATAAAGGGTGTAATGTGTAATTTTATGTGTTTGCATGTACATTACACTATCCACTAAAAATAAAACAATACCCATTCCTTTAATTAAAATATGTCAACGTTATTGTTTGGGCAGATTTATGGAAATTATAGCAAAAGAACTTTTATTGGAATTTAAGTTCCAGAAAATTGGAGCTTAGGAAAATATTTTAGTTATTAGTATGTATTAGGACATTAGCTAATTAAATTTAGAAAATTTGGTTTAGGAAATTATTATATTTTCGGTTCACGCCTTATTTGAAAACCGAAGGACAAACAGGACAGATAGCCTAAGCTTTGAGGATGAAAGGAAAAGTTTGCATCTTGAATCTCTTAGACAATAGGAATAATATTTATCTATAGGATTAGTATAGTACTTTTGATGGTCGGGAAATCGCTCTTAAAGTATTTCAATGAGGCTATGTGAATCACCAAAGTATTGGTGGAACAATAAATTTTACTCAAATCAAAGTTGTGATTAGACTTTGGAAAAAGTCTAATTTTGTTCGGCAGGTTGTGGAGGTTAGAAAGTCAACATTATATTTTGGGCTTTCCCAATATTAAGAAAATGGAAGATATTTTGTTTATTGGGGCCCATGACGTTTTATATTTTATACTTGATAATATACCTTCACACTATAGCTAATTTTGGCAGGACCTAATCAAGAAATGGGGACAAAAATGGAACCTTGGGAATCTCATGCCACCACAGGTACTGTGGAGTATGGGATTTCAAAACTCTGCACTATTTAGTTAGACCGGTTCGAGCACGATAGGGAGAAAATTAGAAGGAAAGGATGAAAAATTAAAATTTTGTAGCATTTATAAAAAAATTGGATTATGTGATTGCGTTGTGGTCAATAGATTGGATGGTCGGAATTGTTTGCAACACAAATGCATCGAGCACTTGTATTGAAATGACATGCATATTAGGATGTTTTTCATACATACAATATTACCTATTACACTTTCATGCAAGGACTATACTCACTTTAGCAAGTCTGCAGAACATAATCAAATCGAGTAATGGTTGTTTTTGGATGTTCAATAAATAAATTGGATGTATAATATTTTTTTTAGAGAAAGTTGTATTTTTATCCCCTTCGGAAAGATTTCGTGATGAAGTCTCTTTTAGGGGGGGGGGAATGCGACCCATAAATTATACCCTAAATATACATAAATAATTGAATTAAGAATAAACAACAATAAATTAATAAAATATTAATTGGCTTAAAGTATGACTTTTGGATAATTAAATTTTTTACCATGGAAATATTACCGTTGTATTAGTGGTAATATTCTAGTCCATTTTCATATTTTATTTATTGAAAAATGAATTTGAATGAAGAAGTTATTAATAAAACAATTTATACGTAAATTGTATACACATAAGATTTGAAATTCAAACTGAGTGAATGCAAATCTGGAATAAATTATATATTAATTAGCATAATGGAATATTCCTTGAAGGTTTGAATTTGTGTGTAAATATATATATATATAATATACAAGAAGGGGACAAGAATAAATAATAACAGAAAGAATCAATCAGAATTAGTTACGAATTAAATAAAAGAAAAGAAACAAGTAAACAAATCTTTTATGATCCAAACAGGAGGGGGTCGATCACACACCTTAAGAGATGTCGACCTATGGGTCAACCGCCTTGCTAAGTAGGAGGTCGACCGCCCTCCTAAGTGAGGGGTAGGTTTGAGGCTATTTTATTTTGGGTTTTTACACAGTTCTGCTTAAACGGACCGTCCATATTTTATATAACTAATTCTATGGTCCACATACACACTATCAACTATAAAAAGACCCTCATCCTCTTCCCTACACCTTACATTTACTCTCCTCTACGCCGCCACCATGTCTCTCTATCATTTTTTTAATTTCGGAGACAGGTTATGTAAAGACCTGGATTTTTAGTAGTTGAATAATTTATTTATTTATTTAAAGTTTATTTGGAAATTTAAATGACTTGAATTCAACAATTATGAATATCTAATTAATATAAATAAGCGAAATAGTAAATTTAAATTCTGAATTAGTCGGAAATAAGTTGAATTTGCAATATAATGTGAATTGATAATTTTAAAAATTTAATCAAGTTCAATTTGAATTATAGTAACAAATTTATTTATTAAATGACGTGTAAACATATAAATTTATATTTTAATTAATAACGAGCTGCAACGTCGAAGTAGTTCGTAGTTTAACGTTTTGAACTTTAAATGAATGTACAAGATCCAATATAAGTCGGAATTCTTTGAAATAAAAATCTTCCGGATCCATTGGATTATAATTTTCTAATGAAAGAGAAAAAAAAGGAGATTTCATATTGTAGATTATGAGTTAAGTCCAAATCAAATTTTCAGAAAGTCTCTGTGGAATCATTTATGAACCGTAAGGATTTATTTAATAAGACGAAAGGAATTTTAATAAATTGAATATCGTTTTATATTGAAAATGAAACTATCAAGTTTAAAATCCAAATTAGTTTATTTGGAAGTTATATATTTTTTTTTTGAATATATATGATAATAATTTATTGTCAATGGATTTGTTTATTCTAGAATCGATTATATTTTATCTATTTAACATGGAACTTAAGAATAACCAATTTTCAAATGACCTCGGATTTCAACGAAACTAATTTTATAAAATCCGAATGATTAATTATAGTAATATTTTCATTTTGGAGTCGATTGGAGTTATTTTGTGATCGTACGTGATATAAATGTGTATCGATTCAGGTTGAGGAATTAAAAAGGAGGTTGTACAAACGATGTCGGAATTCGACGAAACCAGTTCCATCATGTCTGAAATATTAAGTTATTATATGATTAAAGGTTTCGTCGCGATTGGAGCTCATATGTGATAGTTTAAACATGTTACTTTAGGCATAAGTTTTGTAGGTTGATAAAATATTATTTTTACTACCATATATATATATATATCATCCTAAACCTACCCTCACTCTCTTCTTTCTTCATCAAGCTAAACGAAACACGGCTGCCACTTACAGTGAAATTCTCGATCTTTAGGAAATTATACAAAATGGAGATTGTTCACTAAAACTTTTGAAACAAATATATTTAAACTCCTGGGATTATCTTCTTCAACCGCGTATGCATTTCGAGGGGTTTGGTCACGTTTTTGTTCATAGGAAAATGGGCAGCGTGGATTAAGGTTTCGTTAGTTGGCGTTTGAGGGGAAGTTGAGGGCAGAGGTCAATGGTTTTGAGTTCGTGGTTGCGAGAGGCTCTTGTGGAAATAAAATCAAGATTGATTTGATAAAACGAGTCCAGGCTTCTAGAAAGGAATAATATTCACATTTTGAAGTGGATAATGGTTTAAAAGAAAACGTTTTGCAGAATTGAATGGTTATGTGGTAGTAGTTTGGAAGTGATAAATTCGAATGTGAATTTAGAATGAAAGTGGAAATCTAGTTGACCTGAAACGGTAAATTTATTCCAAAGTTCGGAATGTTAATCAAATAGAAATTATTCAAAAGAGAGTTATACGTTGAAATTCGACTATGTTGAATTCGTGAAAGTACTATTTACTTTCCATTTTAATAAAGATGAATTAATTATTCATTTATTTATTTAATTATTATTTATTCAAATTAATGAATAAAAGTATATTGCAAAGTTTATATTTTGGAGCATGGATTATAACGCTATTGTTATAATCAATGATTTCCGAAAAAGAAGTGGATTCTTAAACTGAATCTAAAAGATACGTTAGCAATGGTTGTTAAAAATTAAAATTGTGAGCTTTGTTCATTTCAAAGTTAAAATGTTGTTCAGTTAAAGTCTAAGAGGTAATTATACTCCAACTTGACTGACTTCATTATTGAGTAAAGAATGGTTAAAGTTCGATAGCGAGGGTTGGATTAAGTGTGGTGACTTAATCTGTAATGACCCGGATTCTTATGGGTTAATTTTAAATATTTAATATGGATTTAAATATTGGGTGGATAAATATAAATGGAATTTTTATGTTAAGTTATCAATTTCGATTTAATATTGAATATATTAAACCATCATAATACGAAAAATAATTCAGTTCGAGATTTACAACTGAATTAAATACAGTTCAGACTTCTGTTTGAATTTGAATAATAATATTAATTTATTTTCGAAGAATTTAAATGGTTTGAAATTTAATTTATATCAATTTAAATTAATATTTGTTCCGGATGATCGAACTGGACTTTGATACTTATCCCAGTGGGTTCGGAATAGTGGTTTTACCCTAGAATGGACAGTTGTTGGGTTCAGAAAGGAGTTCAGGACCATGGAGTATTTTAATTTAAGGGATACCGGTTTAAACAAATATAAATAAAATAAAAATAGCATTAATTATTTTCTTCGTTTGTGGACATAAACAAAACAAGATGCGTCCTCTACCTCCACACAAAATGGCCGCGCTGTGTAAATAAAAAACCACACCCTTTCCTTTATATGATCGCACCACCCCAATCCATTTGTTGGTTCCTCAAAAAATCAAAACCGAACAAAGCCAATCCTCAGTTAAATCATTCAAAGAAAACCAAATCTAAATTCCCCCAAATCACGTTTGAATCAAATTCTGAAATCCCAAATCTGATTCTCGAAGTTCATTGAATTGGTGCATGTTCGAAGATAGGAAACGACGCTTAGGGCTCAGCTCAGATGGCGGCTTGTCGCGATTTGATTTCTGGGTGGAGGGATATGTCAAGTTCGAAGGGCGTTGGAGTTTAAGTGCATCGCGATGCTGCTATTGAGGGGGGGGGGGGATTGTCTTCGAAAGAAGATCGTGAAAGGAGAAGGGATCGCGAAAATCAAGTACTGGAGGAGGTCGACGTGAAACTGAGAGCGACGGTGAAAAATAAAGGAAGGAAAGGGGATCGAGTTCAGTCAAAGGACGGTGGATGGGTGCTGTTCTAAGTGACAAGCAGGTTCAAGAGAGTTGCGATCTTGGTAGCTTAGGGGTTGCGGTCTTCTCTTGTGGTTGGGTATTTGGGGTAGTTCGAATGTCAAGAAGGAGTTGATGACCTGTATTTTTGTTGAAAACTGTGAATTTTGTGATGGAAGGGAAGGGGCTGGAAAACTGCAGATGGGTTAAAGGAGAAATAAAATTAAGGTAATTTTATTTTAGTTATTTCTAATTCAAATTTTATAAGAAATTAGTTTATATAAAAAGAGAAATTTATCTATATATAGTTTATATAAAAGGAAATTGGTTAGGAAGGGAATAAAATGTATAAACTAATCGTTTAAAATAAAATTTAGGTACTTACTTTTAAATTAGTTAAGGCCTTTTTATATAGATTAGATTAGTTGAAATTTATTTAGAAAGAGTTATTTTAAAATGTTAAAATAGTTGATCAATAATTTAAAATTTAATTATCGTAGGTGCTAAACAAATAAATTAGAGAAGATTCGTAGCCAGTGGTTTGGAAATAAACAGATATCCGACAACCACGATTTCGATGAGTAAATCTCACTCACCTTTTATTCAGAATTATTTTTATCAGTTAAAATAATTGTCTGTTGATTGTTTGGTTGCGTTAAAATATTATTGTGGCATGTTTAAATATATATATATAGTTATATAGGCTTGTTATTATATATATATATATATATATATATATATATATATATATATTTGGTTGATGATTGGTTGGATTCCCGCAGTTTCTTTAGCGGATGCCCGCGGTTTCATTAGCGGATGATTACCCTATACACCCCACGCTATGATTAGTGGATGACCTTCATACCGCGATATCCTGCCTCGAAGCAGGATGGGTATTACTATGTTGACTAACGTCTGTGGATGCAGGAAAACAGGTTGGAGGAATCCAAAAGGATTCCTCAAAAATATATTATCTGTTTGTTTATTTATTTGCATATATACTGTCATATATGATGTGTTAGAAAAATATATAATTGGTTGCTTTGTGTGTTTAAATATCACTGGGGCCTAAGTGTTGATATTTAAAAATATCATGAAAAGGATATTTGAGATTTAGAAAGAAAATTCTATTTTTCTAAAATAGAATTTGAAATTTGAATATATAAGATTCAAATAGAATAGAATTTGAAATTCGAATAGAATAAAAATATTAACTTGTTTTGAATATATATAAAACAAGTATGGAATTTATAAACTTTATTTATAAACGAAAAGGTGGGATTTGAATTGAATTTATAAACTCTGTTTATAAATGAAAAGGTGGGTTTTGAATCGAATTTATAAACTCTGTTTATAAAGGAAAATATGGGATTTGAATTGAATTTATAAACTTTGTTTATAAATGGAAAGGTGGGATTTGAATTGAATTTATAAACTCTGTTTATAAATGAAAAGGTGGGTTTTGAATCGAATTTATAAACTTTGTTTATAAATGAAAATATGGGATTTGAATTGAATTTATAATCTTTGTTTATAAATATATAAATATGGGATTTTAAGTGAAGTTATAAACGTTGTTTAAATAAGGCATAGAATTCAAATGGGATTTATAATATAGAATTTGAATATAGAATTCAAATGTGGTTTATAATATAGAATTTGAATATAGAAATTCAAATGGGATTTATAATATAGAATTTGAATATAGAATTCAAATGGGATTTATATTATAGGATTTGAATAATAGAAGATAATAGATTTGGATAAATAGAAGTGGAAACGACTAAGAAGTTAATTAACAGATTTAATTAACAAATTGAGTTAAAATGATTGGTATAGTTAAAATAGATTGGACAAGTATAGACATACAGGAGACAGGTTTGGAATAAAGTGTTAGAAGGTATATAAATAGATTGCTCGACAAAAGGTACGTATTTAATTCATATATGAGATTTTATGCGCCGTATCGGCTAGCCGCTTGGCTTTTCTTTTTCTTTTTGGATTGGTAAGGGCCATGAGAGGCTATTAGAAATATCCCGAAGCTCCCGGTACAAAGGAGGTCATGGCGAATTTTTCCGGAAATTTAAGGAGTTAGAATATTTTTAAGATAATTTGATAGTTAGAAATCTATATATCAATATATATAGAAGTCGATAAGGAAACGAACTTAGAAATAGAATAGTATAATCAAAAAGGAAGTATAAGAATAAAATCTAGTAAGAATAAAAAGAGAAAGTGTATACGTGTTTAAAGGTGAAGAATTAGTTGTATGGTATTGATTATTCGAGAAGTGGCCACATCTGTTTTGACGTTATAAATGTTATTCAGTCAAGGTCTGAGAGGTAGTTATATCCCAACTTGATTGATTTCATTATTAACAAATAAATAGTAAGATTTCAGGCTTGAAGATCAATGTTGGATAAGAGTTAGATGAATATAGTATTTGGGTTGTCGTAACGATGTTTTACACAACATCTGTTTTGACCCAAATAAGTGTAAGCTTGGAAATAGAATAGAATATTTTCTAAGTATAGAAATAAAACGAGATCGGAAAAGAGATAAGTAATTGAAATATTTTCCAATTATAAATAGCATATATTTTCTAATATTAGAAAATAAAGGAAGGCCAATATGGTTATTGAAAATATTTGGTTAACAAATATTGATAAAGAAATAGAAAACAGATTTAATTAATGGAATATTAATTAAAGGCTCAGTGATTGTTGGATGTTTGGATGAACTCTTGTTTTCTTCGATAGTTAAATCATCGACTATCAAAACACTTGTTTTTATTCGATAGTTAAATCATAGACTATCGAAGTTTTGACCATCGTTTTCAATATGGAGAGACCGGTTGGATTATTATCCGAAGAACCACTCCGTATTGGCAGTAGCGTTACGAATCAGATTATATAAAGATAATAGAAGACGGAGTAGAGTGCAAGGACTTTTTCTATTAATAGAAATAGTGCCTTTGGTTCATCTTGTTCCTGGGTGACTTGTATGGATGGATGTCTGACAGAGTATTTCCAGAAAGGTCACGTACATTGATTTCTTCAACCGTACCAAGAGTGGAAGCGGAGAAGGAAACTTCTTTTAGTTGACACGTAATGTACCGTTGTAGACATCAATCAGTGATTTTCGATGGATCTGACAATGTGGCATTCGAAGTGAATCCGATGTGATGATAAGGCGTAACCTCAAGCCTCAACAACCGGTAAATGACAGAAATTAGGCAGGCAGCATGGCTATGTAGGTCGCACCTATTAGGGTGTATAATCGCCTGATCTAGAGTTTCATTTACTTCTAAAAATCTATTGTTGATGCTGTCCCATTCGGGAAACGGTTGCTGATCCCAACCGTTGGTGATATACATTCGATACACTCAAGCCAAATGAGTGGTCGGTCATGTGTGGCTGAGTTGCAAGATGTTCTTGTTGAACTCGGTGTATTCTCCTCTAGAGATATACCAGCGGAAGGTGGTTCCATACCTTGTCATAGTTGGAAATCAAATACCCAATACGTGCTTGCGGTTTATGATTTGTATATATATGTGGAACGTGAGATGCAAACGTTCCACTAGATTGTTATTTACTTGATTTAGACAATATTATAATATCAAAAGAGTTTTGATATAAAGATTATTATTCCTTTCAAAAGGATTTTGAAAGTTAAATCAAGTGTTTGGATTCTCAAAAAGGAAAAACCCGTTCCGTGTTATACGGCGTGGTCTTATGAGATATCATTTAGTTTTCCTGAAACTGTTTCTGTTTACTCATACCAGTCCATGACTGACCCGGAGTTTATTTTGTTCTACCTAAACTCTTGGGTGCCTAAATTTGTACGGGTAGTCAAGTAGTTCAGGATTTTACAGATCTATCTAAAGGAGGTTGGAGCAGGAGGCTTCAGCGTTAGTTATATAGAGTTTTGTCCCGTTGTGTTGTAAGTGTTGTACTCTGATAAGTGTATATTATACCGTTGAAATTTTGTATTTCAAAAGTTATGATATATTATATTTTGTTCCGCTGCGATGTGAGATTTTGTGTTGTTATTTCTGTTCTTCTTCTACCTCTTTCTTCTAAAAAAAAATGTTTCGTATTTTCGTGATATTTGGGTTGGACGTATGATATATATAGTCAACTCCGATGTTGCGGAAATTTGGGTCATTACAGTTGGTATCAGAGCTTAGGTTGAGCGAATACCTAGGCTTGTTGGAATGTGCTCATTAGAGATAGGGTCAGTAGCACCCTAGAATGAGTTGAGTGTATATATATACGAGAGAGAGCGTATTTGTTATTTGATATAAAAACTGTTTTATATTGTGTTGGCTAGTCTGTTGAGTGGATTATAAATTTTGGTCGAATCGTGGGACGCCACGACGTCGATAAGAGTTTATAAACACTTGAATAGAAGATTGGACACGATATTATTTTAAATATTTGAGTTGATTGTTAGGATTATAATCAAATTAGATTATAAAAACGGAAATAGTTATATATAACCAATAGAATTTGTATATGAAATCGAATATACAAATGTGATAAATTGAAATTGAATTCCAACCAGAATTCAGAATGAAAAATCCTGGGAGTTTGGAAAATATTTTTCTAAATGGAGTTTGAAAGAAATATAGTACTGAACTCATTCAGTAGCTGGGAAATAATTCTGATGATCGTCGCAACATCATCAGTGTTCATTTTCGAGTTTCTAAGTGATGAATTGCTGCCTTAGAAAAGTTTTGATGGAAATTTGTTTGAAAGAAACAAGTTGTTTGAAAATTCAAATGTTTTGAATTTGAGATAGATATAAATATATGTATATTTTTATATTACTTCAAAGGAATTTTGAAATGGGAATTGGAATATAGATTTCAAATAGAAGTGAAATGGGAATTGGAATATACAATTCAAATAGAAGTAAAATAAAGGAATTTGAATATATATATAATTCAAATAGAATTGAAATGGAATTTGAATTCAAAGGAATTCAAATGGATTTGAATAAAGAAAAGTCAAATAGAGATTTGAATATTAGAATTCAAATGGAATTTGGTTAAATAGAATTTCAAAGAGAATATAAAGTGGAGGTTGAATATTAGAATTCAAAGAAAATATAAAGTTTGAAATAGAATTTTAATTCAAAGGAGTTAAAATAGAATTTAAATTCAAAGGATTTCAAATAGAAATTGAACAAAGGATTTCAAATAGAAATTGAACAAAGGAATTTAAATAGAAATTGAATAAAGGATTTCAAATGGAATTTGAATAAGGGATTTGAAATGGGTTTTGAATAAAGGATTTCAAATAGAAATTGAAGATGAGAAATTATAAAAGAATTTGAAGATAAGGAATTGAAATAGAATTGGAATAGAAGAAAATTCAAATAGAAATTGAATAGAAGGAAATAATATAGAGTTTGAATAAAGAAATTCAAATGGAATTTGAATATTGTAAATATATAGGATTTGAATATTAGAAGTGAAATAGATCGGGAATATTATGTTGAAATGGGAAAAAATGGATTTGATACATATTAAAAATATATCAGAATGGAGTGAATTTATTATAAACAAAGTTAAAACTTTATATTTATAAATATAACTAAAACGAGCTCGCCGTACTGCGGCAGTTCGTAAATTGGCGATTTGAACTTCAATTTAGTACATAGAACTCAATTGAAGTCGGAATTCTTTGAAACAAGAATCGTCGGGACCGGTTGAACAATAGTTTTCTAGTGAAAGAGAAAAATCTGGATTTCGTCGTATAGATTTTGAGTTATGTCAAAATCAAATTTTTTGAAAAAGCAGCGCCAGAACCATTATAAAACCATAACGGTTAAATTAAATAAATAAAAGGATTTTTAGGAAATAAAATCCGAATTGGCATTAGAAAAATCCAGACTGGAGATATAAAATAAATATGAACTCCAGTGAAGTAAGTGAAATGATTTTTAAGACAAAAATCATATTTTAAATGGTTAAATAGAATTAACTAAATTGGAAAATAATTAGTTAAAGGAAATTTGAATCGAAATTGGGTTTTTGGATAAGTGAAGAGATTGAGAATTTATATTCGAAATCGAATATATAACTCGAGTTGGAAATATAATTAGATTAGTTTATAATTAAGTTGACATATATTTGAACAAGTTATATTCAAATAAAAAGGGTGAAATAGGCAGAACGGTTAATTAGCAACTAGTTAATGGGAATTTGAATGATTGAAATTAAATTTAACTTAAGTTAAATGGATCGAAATGAATAAATTGAGTAAATCAATGTGAATGAAATATGAATTGGGCGTGAATAAAGGAAAAACCAAAAGAGTTAAAAAGAAATTATATTTGTAAAACAAATATAAAGGAAATATATTTGTAACACAAATACAAAGGAAGTTATGTGCAAACAAATAGAAGGAGAGATATTAGTAAAAACATTTACAAATAGGAATTTTAAAAGGAAATATTTGTAAAACATTTACAAATAGATTGAATGGAAATATTTATTTATAGAAAATAAATCGAATGTTATAAATAAGATATTTATTTGTTAAATAAATAGAATTTAATCAAAGGAATATTTAGAAGGTGAATAGAAAATGGAAATCTTTTTTTAACAGATAAATAGAAAAGATTAATTTAAAAATAACAGTTTATAAATTAAACTAAATATTTATCATTCGATAAATGGAATATATAAGTCTGAACTTATATAGAGAAGAGATATTGGTTTTTAACACCGATAGTTTTAAATAGAAGGGGTACACAACACTTGTCTAAGTGAAGTAACGTTATTAAAGAGAACATTTATAAAGTGAAGAACCGTTACTAAAAGTAAATCTTTATAAATGAATAAAAGTTAAAAGGAGTTATTCGAATAGGAGAAGTCGATTAAAGTTAGAGAAGTCGATTAGAGTTAGAAATAATCGATTAGAGTTAGAATAAATCGATTAGAGTAAGAACTAACCAGTTAGAGTTAATCAGTTAGGGTTAATCCGTAGAGTTAATTGAATATTAGTTATTCAATTAGAATTTATTAAATATTTGTTATTCAAATTAAGAGTTAACCAGATAGAGTTAATGGAACATATTTAATCGAATTAGGATTTAATTGAATGTTAGTTATTCAATTAAAGTTGATCGAATATAGTTATTGAGATAGAGTTAGTCAAACATAGTTACTCAGGATAAGTTGTCATTTCGTACGACTGCTAGCGTAATTCGCAGGGCTGCAGATAGCCTAGGGCAGTCGGATGTTTCCTGAGGGAATCAGGCGTAACCATTGTGATTGCTGCGATCTAGAGTCAAGCGAATGTAGTTAAATCGAATATTAGTTATTCGAATAGAATTAAAGGAGTTAATCGAATATAGTTTATTCGAAGAAAGGTTTTCGAATCTAGTTATTCAAAAGAAAGATTATCGAATATAGTTATTCAAAGGGAGGTGTAACGACCCGGGAAAAAGCGACCTTGGTTATCCGATATATAACACCTATCGAACAATCAAAAGTCGAAATTACCGGATAGTCCAAGAAAGAAATTAGAGGGTGAGGATAGATAAGATAGAAAATTAGAACAGAAGAAGAAGAAGAACACAACAACATCAGAGTAACACGAATCTCACAGCGGAACGAATAAAATATAATAGACAACATATCTTGAAATCAAAGTAGTATATGTATATCATACCATTATCAGAGTACAACACTTTCATCACAGCGGAATAATCAATAGCTAGAAAAATCTTGAAGCCTCCTGCTCCAAGCTCTTCAAGCATACCTGTAAATCCTGACTACTTGACTTAATTAACTTCTATTGATTAATTACTATTTGATTTAACACCATTTGCTTGACTCTAGATCGCAGTGATCACAATGGTTACGCCTAATTCCCCCAGGAAACATCCGACCGCCGTAGGCTATCTGCAGCCCTGCGAATTACGCTAGCAGTCGTGCTAAATGGAAATTCATCCTTAAATAACTTTGTCTCTTTTTAACTCTATCTCGAATAATTAGATTCGATCAATTCTAATTGAATAACTAATATTCAATTAACCCTTATTCGATTACTATATTTGAATAACTCTAGTTCGATTTGACTCAAAACGATTAACTCTAACTGATTAACTCTAACTGGTTAATCTTAACTGAATAACTCTAACTGAATAACTCTAACTGGTTAACTCTAACTAACTAACTCTAACTGTTTAACTTTACGGTTTAACTCTGACAGTTTAACTTCAACGGTTTAACTCTAACAGTTTAACTCCAACTGTTTAACTTTAACAGTCTAACTCCAACTGTTTAACTCTAACAGTTTAACTCCAACTGTTTAACTTTTCTGATTATTTAACAAATAAGTACTTCTGTCAACTTTTCTGTATTCCCTACATGAATATTCCCTTTTCAATTCCATTTGTAAATACTTTTACGAATGTTTCCCTTTTTATTTCTATTTGTAATCGTTTCACAAATATTTCCCTTCTATTTGATTCCACCAATATTTTCCCTTCTATTTGATTTCACCAATATTTGTTTTTTTTTACAAATGCTTTGATTCTATAATCATTTTCTCTCATGAAATTCTCTTCCTTTTATATATAAAATCTATTGATTTTATATAAATAATTTATTTTCCAAATAAACTTTGAAAATCTCTTTTCACTTTCTAGTATCACTTATGGTATAAAAATACCAAATCAAAAGGTTCAATCATCATCCAAACACACAGGTTCAACAACAGATGATATAACACATCATATATCAGAATATATGAAAAACGGTAAATAAATGTTGAGGAATCCAGTTGGATTCCTCCGACCTGTTTCCCTGCATCCACAGATGTTACACAATATAATTCACATCAATTTCATTTCAATATGAGGTATTCTGATAAACAAAATCAACATCGGTTAACGATATATATAACTATATCGGTATTTTCAATCAATTGACTAGCAGTTCAACCAAACAATCAACACTCAGCAATTCAACCAATAATTATCAGTTCTAAAAATACTTTATAAAAATATAAAGTGTTCAGAGTTAGTGAGATTTACTCACCTTGGACGGTTTATCGTTGAATAACGATAATCGGTCATTGATTTGGTTCAGACGTTAAATTTCACCATAAATCCAAACGAGCTCCAATCCACTTGCGGTCAGTTCCATTGCGTAGTGCTCGTCCATACGATCCCAACGGATCCTGTTTCGTTAAATTTCGTTAATGTATGCAAAAGTTATGCTATTTACAATATTTACCTAATTTAAACGAATATATATTTAATTAAATTATTTTTATCTTAATTAATTTCTAATTGCGTTATTAGCCAAATTACCTTCCTTGCCCTTCTAAAAAATCCTACTTTCTCATCTCTAGCCATATCCAATTTTTTTTAAAATTGAAAAACCATTTTAATATTAATTAAATTTAATTTTCAAATAAAATACTTAAAAATATTCATTTAATTATAACTTAAATTTTTTAACCCGGATCAAAAATCTGCTTCCACTCATTTTAAAGTATTTTTCGATAAGAATCCAACGGTCCTTGTTTCGTGGAAATCCGACTTGTTTTGAAAAAGTTATAAGCTTTTAAAGTTTATGGTTAAAAATTACGAAAATGCCCCTGGTCTGTTTTAAATTCAAATTAAATTCAAATTAAATTTTAAATTTAAATTTAAATTAATCATCCCATCCGTCGGATCAGTTAGGGATAGCCAGGGAGAGCAGGAAACTATATTTTCCAAACTCAAGCCTTAGACA
This sequence comes from Allium sativum, assembly GCA_030737875.1. Classification (NCBI taxonomy): domain Eukaryota; kingdom Viridiplantae; phylum Streptophyta; class Magnoliopsida; order Asparagales; family Amaryllidaceae; genus Allium; species Allium sativum. The sequence goes on along the minus strand of CM060927.1, from coordinate 61,104,233 downwards.
CTATCCTCTCTGTCACCCTTAGAATGTTCCGATATTTATTTTTACAAATTCTATTTTAATTATTATATATATATATATATATATATATATTACAAAAATAAATAAATAAATAAATATTATTTAAAAACTTACCCCGCGAAGCCCAAGCCTCTGCCTAAGAGTCCCTAGCTCCCCGTCTTGCCCTCCTTTCTCCCTTCCTCCCTTTTCCCTATTTTCTATTATTTTATTATTATTTCTGCCATTGCCAAAGCTTGAAAGAGGAAGAGGAGGAGTGAGTTTAAAATGAAAGGGGGGGGGGTATTTATAGCCGAAGGAGTCACATGGATTGCTGAGGTGGCGCGAATCTAACGGTCGAAAATGGATAGCTAGGATTAATCCTTAAATTAATTAAATTATAAATAAATTTAATAATTTATGAATAGTAAAGTGTGTTTTCTCAACCCTATTCGGACGTTAATTTGATTTACTTATTGATACCTTATCCAAAATCTTTTTCAACCATGTTGTTCAATTTTTCTTGCTCTTCAATAATATATAAAAATATATCAATTTTGAATTTGTTTGAACTTTCAAATAATTTAAATTCAAATTCAAAATAGTGTTTTGTGTTAGTTTCAACACCTTCCGGTCTCATGTTGGAGTATCAAACGATAACGGTTTTCAGAAATTCTTCCACCATTTGGTCCGGTTTTTAACGTACTTCAATCCTATGTATTCAAATCAAAAATCGGAGTTAGTTTAGAATTTCAAATAATTTATTTAAATTTTGTTTCCTAAATAACTTTCTATATCCGTTATAGGATTTTCCCAGATTTCATATATAGCTAATATCCTATGTTTAGAATTTTCCTGAATAGGTCTCAGGTTCCAGTTTTGCCGTTAGCATTAGCAAATTCCAATTACCGTCAAAATTTAGTTCAAATTTTGGCCTTTTATTTTTTCTTTTCCACTTACGGATGCCATTTTTGACGTAACTTGGTTGGTTACCTATTTTCATCATTTCGGATTTAATGAAACTGATTTCATCGAAATCCGAGTTCGTTAGCTACTACTTCCTTTGTAAACGTACTATTTTTAATTAAAAATTTATCCTTTTATACTGCCAGTTCACATTATATTGCAGATCCACTAAATTTCTACCATTTCGGAATAACATAAAATATTCAAAATTATTGAAATTAAACCATTTAAACTTCCAAAACAATAAAAAAACATTTTTAAATAATAACTAAATGGTCAAAAATCTGGGCTGTTACATTCTTTCCCCCTTAAAATAATTTCGTCCTCGAAATTGCTAAGGTAGAAAAATCAACTTTATAACTAGGTTAAAATTATTTATTTACTCCGGTTTCACTAAACCAATTAATTCTAATTAATTTATTAATTTATTTCTATAAACGAAAATTTCAAAAATTCTGAAAATTTCCTAACACTCGAGATTTCTAAAAAATTTCGCCAGCACCTCCTTTGTACTGGTCAATAGCTCAATCTCCAACTCGCCTCTCTAGACCTTCTTCAACCCAAAAGAAAATCAAACAGCCAAGTGGCTTGCCCAACAGGTTCATAAATCTCATCAAACTCATATGAATATATACGTGTACCTTTTTGTCGACATTCAATTCTGCTATCAATTTAGCATATACCACTATCATCCCAATCAAACTCCCAATCACTTTTATCTTCAACACGACCATCCGCTTATAACCAAGCCAAATTTCAATCAAACTGCAATTCCAATCTCAATTCAAATTTCTTGCTCGACCATCCATTTCTATCCCAGATTATCTCTAATATAGTCCAATTCTACTTGATACCATTCTATTTCAATTCAACTCAATTTCCACTGAGCTGCCTTCAATTCAATTTCAAATTTGCTTTCACAAATTTCTATTTAATTTGTGTTTATTTCAATAATCTGTACCTGGGAGTTTCAAACAGCTTTGCCTTTTCCAAAAATCAAATATCCCTTTGGAATATCAAAACAACTTGGTTTCTCAAAACAATTCAAAAACAAAATCTTTGGCAGTAATCCGTCACTTACAAACTCGAAAATGAGCACCGATGATGTCCGGATCAACATCGGAATTTATTTTCCAGCTATCGAAGTGAGTTCAATACTATAGTACTTTCAAAACCCATTTTTAAACATTTTCATTTTGAAATTCATTTCAAAATATCCCTTTCAATGCTTGTAACAAATTTAAAATCTCCCAGGATTTTAAAATTCACATATATTCAATTTAATTCCATTTACAACGCTTATTCAAATTTTAGCAATTTTAATTCCAATTCTGAACTTAAATTCAGATTTAATTCATCTGATTTCATATATTTCACTTATATGAATTTTGATTTGTTATTTACATAACCATTTCACATTTTATAATCTTATTCGATTATAATCACAACCAACACATTCAATATACTATAATAATTTCAAATATCTATACTTTGCTTATATCAAAATATAATTTGGGTAAAATTATTTCATTTACCCTTTTTTCAAAACATATCGTGTCGACCCATCGTATTCAAGTGTTTATAAACTCCTATCGATACAGTGGATCAAACTGATCGACTAGAACTCATAAACGACTCAACCAATAAATCTCCACGGTATAAAATCATTTTATATAAAATAACAAATACGTTCACTCTTATATATACACTCAAACTCAGTCTAGGGCATTACTAACCCCATCTCTACTGAGTCACGCCACAGAGCCAAGGTAAATCACTAAACCTTCAGCTCTGATACCAACTGTAACGACCCGGGAAAAAGCGACCTTGGTTATCCGATATATAACACCTATCGAACAATCAAAAGTCGAAATTACCGGATAGTCCAAGAAAGAAATTAGAGGGTGAGGATAGATAAGATAGAAAATTAGAACAGAAGAAGAAGAAGAACACAACAACATCAGAGTAACACGAATCTCACAGCGGAACGAATAAAATATAATAGACAACATATCTTGAAATCAAAGTAGTATATGTATATCATACCATTATCAGAGTACAACACTTTCATCACAGCGGAATAATCAATAGCTAGAAAAATCTTGAAGCCTCCTGCTCCAAGCTCTTCAAGCATACCTGTAAATCCTGACTACTTGACTTAATTAACTTCTATTGATTAATTACTATTTGATTTAACACCATTTGCTTGACTCTAGATCGCAGCGATCACAATGGTTACGCCTAACTCCCCCAGGAAACATCCGACCGCCGTAGGCTATCTGCAGCCCTGCGAATTACGCTAGCAGTCGTGCTAAATGGAAATTCATCCTTAAATAACTTTGTCTCTTTTTAACTCTATCTCGAATAATTAGATTCGATCAATTCTAATTGAATAACTAATATTCAATTAACCCTTATTCGATTACTATATTTGAATAACTCTAGTTCGATTTGACTCAAAACGATTAACTCTAACTGATTAACTCTAACTGGTTAATCTTAACTGAATAACTCTAACTGAATAACTCTAACTGGTTAACTCTAACTAACTAACTCTAACTGTTTAACTTTACGGTTTAACTCTGACAGTTTAACTTCAACGGTTTAACTCTAACAGTTTAACTCCAACTGTTTAACTCTAACAGTCTAACTCCAACTGTTTAACTCTAACAGTTTAACTCCAACTGTTTAACTTTTCTGATTATTTAACAAATAAGTACTTCTGTCAACTTTTCTGTATTCCCTACATGAATATTCCCTTTTCAATTCCATTTGTAAATACTTTTACGAATGTTTCCCTTTTTATTTCTATTTGTAATCGTTTCACAAATATTTCCCTTCTATTTGATTTCACCAATATTTTCCCTTCTATTTGATTTCACCAATATTTTCCCTTCTATTTGATTTCACCAATATTTGTTTTTTTTACAAATGCTTTGATTCTATAATCATTTTCTCTCATGAAATTCTCTTCCTTTTATATATAAAATCTATTGATTTTATATAAATAATTTATTTTCCAAATAAACTTTGAAAATCTCTTTTCACTTTCTAGTATCACTTATGGTATAAAAATACCAAATCAAAAGGTTCAATCATCATCCAAACACACAGGTTCAACAACAGATGATATAACACATCATATATCAGAATATATGAAAAACAGTAAATAAATGTTGAGGAATCCAGTTGGATTCCTCCGACCTGTTTCCCTGCATCCACAGATGTTACACAATATAATTCACATCAATTTCATTTCAATATGAGGTATTCTGATAAACAAAATCAACATCGGTTAACGATATATATAACTATATCGGTATTTTCAATCAATTGACTAGCAGTTCAACCAAACAATCAACACTCAGCAATTCAACCAATAATTATCAGTTCTAAAAATACTTTATAAAAATATAAAGTGTTCAGAGTTAGTGAGATTTACTCACCTTGGACGGTTTATCGTTGAATAACGATAATCGGTCATTGATTTGGTTCAGACGTTAAATTTCACCATAAATCCAAACGAGCTCCAATCCACTTGCGGTCAGTTCCATTGCGTAGTGCTCGTCCATACGATCCCAACGGATCCTGTTTCGTTAAATTTCGTTAATGTATGCAAAAGTTATGCTATTTACAATATTTACCTAATTTAAACGAATATATATTTAATTAAATTATTTTTATCTTAATTAATTTCTAATTGCGTTATTAGCCAAATTACCTTCCCTGCCCTTCTAAAAAATCCTACTTTCTCATCTCTAGCCATATCCAATTTTTTTTAAAATTGAAAAACCATTTTAATATTAATTAAATTTAATTTTCAAATAAAATACTTAAAAATATTCATTTAATTATAACTTAAATTTTTTAACCCGGATCAAAAATCTGCTTCCACTCATTTTAAAGTATTTTTCGATAAGAATCCAACGGTCCTTGTTTCGTGGAAATCCGACTTGTTTTGAAAAAGTTATAAGCTTTTAAAGTTTATGGTTAAAAATTACGAAAATGCCCCTGGTCTGTTTTAAATTCAAATTAAATTCAAATTAAATTTTAAATTTAAATTTAAATTAATCATCCCATCCGTCGGATCAGTTAGGGATAGCCAGGGAGAGCAGGAAACTATATTTTCCAAACTCAAGCCTTAGACACTATCCTCTCTGTCACCCTTAGAATGTTCCGATATTTATTTTTACAAATTCTATTTTAATTATTATATATATATATATATATATTACAAAAATAAATAAATAAATAAATATTATTTAAAAACTTACCCCGCGAAGCCCAAGCCTCTGCCTAAGAGTCCCTAGCTCCCCGTCTTGCCCTCCTTTCTCCCTTCCTCCCTTTTCCCTATTTTCTATTATTTTATTATTATTTCTGTCATTGCCAAAGCTTGAAAGAGGAAGAGGAGGAGTGAGTTTAAAATGAAAGGGGGGGGGGGGGTATTTATAGCCGAAGGAGTCACATGGATTGCTGAAGTGGCGCGAATCTAACGGTCGAAAATGGATGGCTAGGATTAATCCTTAAATTAATTAAATTATAAATAAATTTAATAATTTATGAATAGTAAAGTGTGTTTTCTCAACCCTATTCGGACGTTAATTTGATTTACTTATTGATACCTTATCCAAAATCTTTTTCAACCATGTTGTTCAATTTTTCTTGCTCTTCAATAATATATAAAAATATATCAATTTTGAATTTGTTTGAACTTTCAAATAATTTAAATTCAAATTCAAAATAGTGTTTTGTGTTAGTTTCAACACCTTCCGGTCTCATGTTGGAGTATCAAACGATAACGGTTTTCAGAAATTCTTCCACCATTTGGTCCGGTTTTTAACGTACTTCAATCCTATGTATTCAAATCAAAAATCGGAGTTCGTTTAGATTTTCAAATAATTTATTTAAATTTTGTTTCCTTAATAACTTTCTATATCCGTTATAGGATTTTCCCAGATTTCATATATAGCTAATATCCTATGTTTAGAATTTTCCTGGATAGGTCTCAGGTTCCAGTTTTGCCGTTAGCATTAGCAAATTCCAATTACCGTCAAAATTTAGTTTAAATTTTGGCCTTTTATTTTTTCTTTTCCACTTACGGATGCCATTTTTGACGTAACTTGGTTGGTTACCTATTTTCATCATTTCGGATTTAATGAAACTGATTTCATCGAAATCCGAGTTCGTTAGCTACTACTTCCTTTGTAAACGTACTATTTTTAATTAAAAATTTATCCTTTTATACTGCCAGTTCACATTATATTGCAGATCCACTAAATTTCTACCATTTCGGAATAACATAAAATATTCAAAATTATTGAAATTAAACCATTTAAACTTCCAAAACAATAAAAAACATTTTTAAATAATAACTAAATGGTCAAAAATCTGGGCTGTTACAGGAGGAGTTATCGAATAGGGATTTATTCGAAAGAGAGACGTAAGGAAGTTTGAAATGTTGAGTATCAACATAAATAAGTTTTGAAAAGATAAATGGGTTTGTAGCACTTTTTCTACCTTAGCAATTTCGAGAACGAAATTATTTTAAGTGGGGAAGATTGTAATGACCCGGATTCTTATGGGTTAATTTTAAATATTTAATATGGATTTAAATATTGGGTGGATAAATATAAATGGAATTTTTATGTTAAGTTATCAATTTAATAATCAATTTTGATTTAATATCAAATATATTAAACCATCGTAATACGAAAAATAATTCAGTTCGAGATTTACAACTGATTTAAATACAGTTCAGACTTCTGTTTGAATTTGAATAATAATAATAATTTATTTTCGAAGAATTTAAATGGTTTGAAATTTAATTTATATCAATTTAAATTAATATTTGTTCCAGATGATCGAACTGGACTTTGATACTTATCCCAGTGGGTTCGGAATAGTGGTTTTACCCTAGAATGGACAGTTGTTGGGTTCAGAAAGGAGTTCAGGACCATGGAGTATTTTAATTTAAGGGATACCGGTTTAAACAAATATAAATAAAATAAAAATAGCATTAATTATTTTCTTCGTTTGTGGACATAAACAAAACAAGATAAGTCCTCTACCTCCACACAAAATGGCCTCGCTGTGTAAATAAAAAACCACACCCTTTCCTTTATATGATCGCACCACCCCAATCCATTTGTTGGTTCCTCAAAAATTCAAAACCGAACAAAGCCAATCCTCAGTTAAATCATTCGAAGAAAACCAAATCTAAATTCCCCCAAATCACGTTTGAATCAAATTCTGAAATCCCAAATCTGATTCTAGAAGCTCATTGAATTGGTGCGTGTTCGAAGATAGGAAACGACGCTTAGGGCTCAGCTCAGATAGCGGCTTGTCGCGATTTGATTTCTGGGTGGAGGGATATGTCAAGTTCGAAGGGCGTTGGAGTTTAAGTGCACCGCGATGCTGCTATTGGGGGGGGGGATTGTCTTCGAAAGAAGATCGTGAAAGAAGAAGGGATCGCGAAAATCAAGTACTGGAGGAGGTCGACGTGAAACTGAGAGCGATGGTGAAAAATAAAGGAAGGAAAGGGGATCGAGTTCAGTCAAAGGACGGTGGATGGGTGTCGTTCTAAGTGACAAGCAGGTTCAAGAGAGTTGCGATCTTGGTAGCTTAGGGGTTGCGGTCTTCTCTTGTTGTTGGGTATTTGGGGTAGTTCGAATGTCAAGAAGGAGTTGATGACCTGTATTTTTGTTGAAAACTGTGAATTTTGTGATGGAAGGGGCTGGAAAACTGCAGATGGGTTAAAGGAGAAATAAAATTAAGGTAATTTTATTTTAGTTATTTCTAATTCAAATTTTATAAGAAATTAGTTTATATAAAAAGAGAAATTTATCTATATATAGTTTATATAAAAGGAAATTGGTTAGGAAGGGAATAAAATGTATAAACTAATCGTTTAAAATAAAATTTAGGTACTTACTTTTAAATTAGTTAAAGCCTTTTTATATAGATTAGATTAGTTGAAATTTATTTAGAAAGAGTTATTTTAAAATGTTAAAATAGTTGATCGATAATTTAAAATTTAATTATCGTAGGTGCTAAATAAATAAATTAGAGAAGATCCGTAACCAGTGGTTTGGAAATAAACAGATATCCGACAACCGCGATTTCGGTGAGTAAATCTCACTCACCTTTTATTCAGAATTATTTTTATCAGTTAAAATAATTGTCTGTTGATTGTTTGGTTGCGTTAAAATATTATTGTGGCATTTTTAAATATATATATAGTTATATAGGCTTGCTATTATATATATATATATATTTGGTTGATGATTGGTTGGATTCCCGTAGTTTCATTAGCGGATGCCCGCGGTTTCATTAACGGATGATTACCCTATACGCCCCACGCTATGATTAGTGGATGACCTTCATACCGCGATATCCTGCCTCGAAGCAGGATGGGTATTACTATGTTGACTAACGTCTGTGGATGCAGGAAAACAGGTTGGAGGAATCCAACAGGATTCCTCAAAAATATATTATCTGTTTGTTTATTTATTTGCATATATACTGTCATATATGATGTGTTAGAAAAATATATAATTGGTTGCTTTGTGTGTTTAAATATCACTGGGGCATAAGTGTTGATATTTAAAAATATCATGAAAAAGGATATTTGAGATTTAGAAAGAAAATTCTATTTTTCTAAAATAGAATTTGAAATTTGAATATATAAGATTCAAATAGAATAGAATTTGAAATTCGAATAGAATAAAAATATTAACTTGTTTTGAATATATATAAAACAAGTATGGAATTTATAAACTTTGTTTATAAATGAAAAGGTGGGAATTGAATTGAATTTATAAACTCTGTTTATAAATGAAAAGGTGGGTTTTGAATCGAATTTATAAACTCTGTTTATAAAGGAAAATATGGGATTTGAATTGAATTTATAAACTTTGTTTATAAATGGAAAGGTGGGATTTGAATTGAATTTATAAACTCTGTTTATAAATGAAAAGGTGGGTTTTGAATCGAATTTATAAACTTTGTTTATAAATGAAAATATGGGATTTGAAGTGAATTTATAAACTTTGTTTATAAATATATAAATGTGGGATTTTAAGTGAAGTTATAAACGTTGTTTAAATAAGGCATAGAATTCAAATGGGATTTATAATATAGAATTTGAATGTAGAATTCAAATGGGATTTATAATATAGAATTTGAATATAGAATTCAAATGGGGTTTATAATATAGAATTTGAATATAGAAATTCAAATGGGATTTATAATATAGAATTTGAATATAGAATTCAAATGGGATTTTATTATAGGATTTGAATAATAGAAGATAATAGATTTGGATAAATAGAAGTGGAATAGACTAAGAAGTTAATTAACAGATTTAATTAACAAATTGAGTTAAAATGATTGGTATAGTTAAAATAGATTGGACAAGTATAGACATACAGGAGACAGGTTTGGAATAAAGTGTTAGAAGGTATATAAATAGATTGCTCGACAAAAGGTACGTATTTAATTCATATATGAGATTTTATGCGCCGTATCGGCTAGCCACTTGGCTTTTCTTTTTCTTTTTGGATTGGTAAGGGCCATGGGAGGCTATTAGAAATATCCCGAAGCTCCCGGTACAAAGGAGGTTATGGCGAATTTTTCCGGAAATTTAAGGAGATAGAATATTTTTAAGATAATTTGATAGTCATAAATCTATATATCAATATATATAGAAGTCGATAAGGAAACGAACTTAGAAATAGAATAGTATAATCAAAAAGGAAGTATAAGAATTAAATATAGTAAGAATAAAAAGAGAAAGTGTATACGTGTTTAAAGGTGAAGAATTAGTTGTATGGTATTGATTATTCGAGTAAGTGGTCACATCTGTTTTGACGTTATAAATGTTATTCAGTCAAGGTCTGAGAGGTAGTTATACCCCAACTTGATTGATTTCATTATTAACAAATAAATAGTAAGATTTCAGGCTCGAAGATCAATGTTGGATAAGAGTTAGTTGAATATAGTATTTGGGTTGTCGTAACGATGTTTTACACAACATCTGTTTTGAATCAAATAAGTGTAAGCTTGGAAATAGAATAGAATATTTCCTAAGTATAGAAATAAAACGAGATCGGAAAAGAGATAAGTAATTGAAATATTTTCCAATTATAAATAGCATATATTTTCTAAAGTTAGAAAATAAAGGAAGGCCAATATGGTTATTGAAAATATTTGGTTAACAAATATTGATAAAGAAATAGAGAACATATTTAATTAATGGAATATTAATTAAAGGCTCAGTGATTGTTGGATGTTTGGACGAACACTTGTTTTCTTCGATAGTTAAATCATCGACTATCGAAACACTTGTTTTTATTCGATAGTTAAATCACAGACTATCGAAGTTTTGACCATCGTTGTCAATATGGAGAGACCAGTTGGATTATTATCCGAAGAACCACTCCGTATTGGCAGTAGCGTTACGAATCAGATTATATAAAGATAATCGAAGACGGAGTAGAGTACAAGGACTTTTTCTATTAATAGAAATAGTGCCTTCGGTTCATCCTGTTCCTGGGTGACTTGTATGGATGGATGTCTGACAGAGTATTTCCAGAAAGGTCACGTACATTGATTTCTTCAACCGTACCAAGAGTGGAAGCGGAGAAGGAAACTTCTTTTAGCTGACATGTAATGTACTGTTTTAGACATCAATCAGTGATTTTCGATGGATCTGACAATGTGGCATTCGAAGTGAATCCGATGTGATGATAAGGCGTAACCTCAAGCCTCAACAACCGGTAAATAACAGAAATCAGGCAGGCAGCATGGCTATGTAGGTCGCACCTATTAGGGTGTATAATCGCCTGATCTAGAGTTTCATTTACTTCTAAAAATCTATTGTTGATGCTGTCCCATTCGGGAAACGGTTGCTGATCCCAACCGTTGGTGATATACATTCGATACCCTCAAGCCAAATGAGTGGTCGGTCATGTGTGGCTGAGTTGCAAGATGTTCTTGTTGAACTCGGTGTATTCTCCTCTAGAGATATACCAACGGAAGGTGGTTCCATACCTTGTCATAGTTGGAAATCAAATACCCAATACGTGCTTGCGGTTTATGATTTGTATATATATGTGGAACGTGAGATGCAAACGTTCCACTAGATTGTTATTTACTTGATTTAGACATTATTATAATATCAAAAGAGTTTTGATATAAAGATTATTATTCCTTTCAAAAGGATTTTGAAAGTTAAATCAAGTGTTTGGATTCTCAAAAGGGAAAAACCCGTTCCGTGTTATACGGCGTGGTCTTATGAGATATCATTTAGTTTTCCTGAAACTGTTTACTCATACCAGTCCATGATTTACCCGGAGTTTATTTTGTTTTGTTCTACCTAAACTCTTAGGTGCCTAAATTTGTACGGGCAGTCAAGTAGTTCAGGATTTTACAGATCTATCTAAAGGAGCTTGGAGCAGGAGGCTTCAGCGTTAGTTATATAGAGTTTTGTCCCGTTGTGTTGTAAGTGTTGTACTCTGATAAGTGTATATTATACCGTTGAAATTTTGTATTTCAAAAGTTATGATATATTATATTTTGTTCCGCTGCGATGTGAGATTCTGTGTTGTTATTTCTGTTCTTCTTCTACCTCTTTCTTCTAAAAAAAATATTTCGTATTTTCATGATATTTGGGTTGGACGTATGATGTATATAGTCAACTCTGATGTTGCGGAAATTTGGGTCATTACATAATCCATGTAAAAGTTGAAATTTTCGAAGCGAACATTTTTTTAAATCCAAGTAAATGTGTTTTGGAAATATTTTCCAAATATAATCAAAGATGTTTTCTAAGCATAGAAAATGAAATGATTTGTTTAATGAGAAGTTAAGAACTGGAGTAAGGAAACTGGAACTGAATGGAGATTGGTCGAGTCGAATGGTTTTCTGAGTATCAATCCGATGTTGGTTTCGGCCGTCGGGGTTGATGCTTTGAGAATTCTTCTCTTACTAATTTACCGCCAAGGACTGATAAATGTGGAAGAATAATGACATGTGAATATATGAAAATGTTTTTCGATGTTAATAACTTATACTTTCTAAATATAGAAAATAAGATTTTGGGAATATATGGAAATATTTTTCGATGTTAATAACGTATATTTTCTAAATATAGAAAATAAGAATTTGTGAATATATGAAAATGTTTCCGATGTTAATAACGTATATTTTCTAAATATAGAGAATAAGGATTTGTATATATATTGAAATGTTTTGAACTGTTACAAGAGATATTTTCTGGAATATAGGAAATAAAGAGTTTTATATATTTAGAATTGTTTTTCCAAGAATCGTGAGAGGCCAAACGGGTTTTGAAGAATATCTAATTGGAAGGAAGTTGGGTAATAAACAAATTAATAAGACCTTAATTTTTAAAAAGGGCTCAGTATCGCTTAGTGCTCAACCTGTAATATTTCTATTTAGATATAGGATTGTTGGCTGCGTGGGTGTTTTTTTGATAGTTAAATAATCGACTATCGAAGTTTTGACCAAATTCGTTGATAATTCCGAAGAGACCGGAATCGGATCTAATTATCCAAAAACCATTTCGATCTGATTGTTGAGTTAAAAATCATACTATATTGAACATGATTGGAGATATATTAAAGTGCAAGGACTGTTCTGTTAATCCTAGGTAGAAATTGCCTAAGATGGATTGATGGGATGGTGCCTTCGGTTTTTTCGGTCCTAGGACAACTATATGGACGGATGTCTGACGGAGTATTTCTAGATGGCTACGTACATTGATTTCTTCAAATGTACCATAGTTGGTGGCGAAGAAGATAACTTATCTTAGCTTAACACCCAATGTATGTTTGAGGACATCAATTAGTGATTTGACAGGTCTGACGATGTGACATTCAAAGTGAATGATGTTGTGGTGTTATAAAGGTAAGACGCAGCCTTAGGCCTCATCAATTGGGAAATGACAAAAATAAGGCATGCAGCATAGCTATGTTGGTCGCACACATTAGGGTGAATTATCACTTGATCTAGAGAAAACTCATTTGCTTCATATTTTACTACTGTTGTATGCTTTCGGTAACAGTTGATGATCACAACCATTGGTGATAATACATTCGGTACACTGAAGCGGAATGAGTGGACGATCATGTACGGCCTGGTTGTAAGATGTTCTTGTTGAACCCAATGTATTCCTCTCCAGAGATACACTATCGAAAGGTGGTTCCATACCTTATCATAGTTGGAAATCCATTACCTAATAAGCACCCATGGTTTTTTAGTGTATACTACGTATGTGGAGTGTGAGATGCAAGCATTCCATTAGATTGCTATTAATTTGATTTAGACACTATTACAATATCAGAAGAGTTTTGATATAATGATATTTTGGTTATCATAAGGTAAAAACCATCCGTGTTTATGTATGGACCAGTCTTTCAATTATCTTTTCTTTCAAAATGATTTTTAAAAGTAAATTAAGTGATTGGAGTTTACTCACACCAGTCCCATGACTGACCCAGAGTTTATTTTTTATTTTTTTTACCCTAAACTCTTGGGTGACCAAATTTGTACGGGTAGTCAAGTAGTCGAGATTTTACAAATACACTTGGAGGAGCTTAGAGCAGGAGGCTTCAGTGTTAGATAGCTACCGTTTATTTCCGCTGTGACGTGTTGTGTTATATACTATGATGATGGTATGTATATATAGTATAGATTTGTATTTCAAGAGCTATTATATAATATATTTTATTCATTTTGCTGTGAGATTTGTGTCTGCTCTGATTTTGTTGTATTTATGTTTCTCTTCTTCTTCTTCTATTCTACTCTTTTCTTTCTTATCTCTTCTTATTGTCTAATTTCTTTCTTTTGGCATCTGGGTTTCTGGTGCACTTTGGGTTGGATTTGTGTTGTATTTGATCGACTCAAAGGGTACCGAAATTCAGGTCGCTACAGGTTTGGTTTCCTCTCTTCTTCTAACCTATATTTTATCTCTTCTGAATCTAAATTCTCATCTAGATTCTTGAATTAAGCATTATACATATGTGTGATTCTAAATTTGATTATATATATATATATATTTAGAGGGATTTGGAGTATGCTGATTCGAAAGGCTCAGTCTAGTTTTGTTAGATTCTACACTGAATTCACTACTATATTCTTCTTATCTCTGTGAGTGGAAATTATATGAGTTTTCTATTTTCTATATTCCGGTAGTATTGATTTAGATTGTTATGCCTAAAGGGGTTTGAATTTGAACGAAAACAAAATGTAAAAAAATCCCTTATAATTTTCGGAAATGGTCAATAAAGTGGTGTAAATTGGGTTTGAGATAATAAAAGATAGGCTTTTGGATACTGTACATTTTCTGGTAATGGTCTAATTCAATTTCTTGTAAATTATAAATTCATATATATGTATACAAATGCATAAGACTTGAGTACCATAGATTTAATGGGTTTAAGCATCTATTTTTAAATAGATAGTTTGAACGTATTACATACAAATCACTAAAGTCTTAAGTTTTTGTGTATATATAAATCATATGAAAAAGTGAAGCATTACCAAAAAAAGGAGATTTTACATATATAATTGAAATATTGCAACTTGTTTTTCTTTATTGTTTAAATAATCTTTTAAACCTTGGTTACAAGTGTTTATGTATATATTGTTATTTCCCTATTTTAGATTGAATGCGATTATACATGTTTATACGATGTTGATGAAGTTAGGATAATAAACTTGTAAACCTTATTGTGATGTTAGGATTGACAGTTCAACGTTTTGGGATGTTTATTTACATGCGCTCTATTTACATTTTATTTATTACTATTTATAAGATAATTAACGTATTATAAATGCGTATTAAATTCGTATTAAGAGCGTACTAAATACGTTAAATAGGAAATTAGAATTATAATGTCCCCACAAGAAATTTTTATGTGTGTGGGAGTATTAATGGATTCTTATTAGTATTAATGACACACAGACATGAGGTTAATCCCAGCTTGTAGTAGAATCTTGCCCGAAACTAACCGACATATCCAACATCTAGAAGTTAGTCGGGTTAATGTGAGAGGTCTAGGTACCATGGGCCATTACAATTATTACATAAGGACGCGAGGTTAAGCCCAACTTGTTGTAGAAGCCTGCCTAGATCCGCTCGACAAATCCATCGTTTATAAGTGCTTTGTCTAATGTGATATGTTTCTTTTGTGTGTGTGAATACATGTGTATGTAAAGCAGGTCTGCCTCGAAAGGGTATTAAGTGGTTGACCTACCTTGTTTGGGTATTAAGTGGTTAGGACTGGGTCTGTTACTGAGGTTCACTCCTTAGACCATCCCCAACGGGGGGTCGGTTGCTTTTTAACTGACCCCAACGGAGAGGTCAAAGGGTGGGTCGGGGTTGCTTCCGCAACCCTGCGGGTGGTTGAAGCAACCGTTAGGTTGCTGAAACAACCCAACATAGCCGGATTTTAATAAGCCGTATAAAGGCAAATACCCTTAGCCGGCTTAATAAAATCCAGCTAAGGGGGAGTTTTAAAATAAACTCCCTCCTCCTTAGCCATCTTTTAATAAAAGGTATTTACCCTTAGCCGACTTATTAAAAGCCGGCTAAGGCAAGCAACCCCCAACTCGTTGGGGGGTTGCTCGGGTCAATCGACACCGATTTGACCACGAGCATTCCCCCTGGTTGGGAGTGCTCTTAGTACTAGGCCAAAGTCATAGGACCCACCCTTATTCGGCCTTAAGTGGTCATTAGGTCCGCCTTTCTCTTATAAACCTATAAGGTATTAAATGGTCCTTAGTAAAATGATAGATGCATGAGTATGGTAGTTCTCTAAAAGTTGTCTGCTTCTTATCTAGGGGCTATGAGAGGGCATACCTAGGGATGGGCAAATTAAAGTTCCTAAGAAGGATAATGGGACCACTATCTAAGGGATGTTTTAAGTGACCTGAAGTTCACCTGTAATGACAGATAAATAGTAATGCATCAGTCTACCGGGAGGGTCATAAATGATGATGAATGTCTGCCTAAAATTTGGTATTAAGTGGAAAATTACTATCTTCCGCATTACACTGAGAGTATATTTACCAGCGTCGACAATTAAAAGATGAGGTCTTAAGTGGCTATGGTCCTCCACATGGTATTAAGCGATAGTGGATATTGCCCACAATTAAATATAGATAGTGGCCTTAAGTGACCAAATGGTAATCTACCTCGTAATGTATTAAATGATAATAGATATCTGCCCATATATAAGCATGTAAGTCTTAGGTGACCTTAGAGTTGTCCGCCTAATTAACACACACACACACACATACATATATATATATATATCTTTACTAATAATACAAATACCTTCCCATGGTGAAGATTTTTCAGATTTCCAAAAATCCCCTTTGTACTCTTTGCACCGTAATATGAAAAAAAAATGTTGAAGGGCAATCCCGTCTTTCACCATCCCACTTTCCGCTTCCCACTACTTTCCGCTTCTTTGATTAGCCAACCAGTCATTCTCTTTTCCACCGCTTTCCCCTCACTTCCAAAAGCACTATTTTTTTCCATGGCGGATTTCACGTCTACACTGTCGCCTGTGCCAAAACCGCCATTCTATCTCCTCCCATCTACCAACATATTCACTTTTTCCATAGCTATCTCAACCCACTATCACTGCTTCTTTCCCTCAATCGCATGGCTGCTCCATCCTTTACCTAAAGTTATTCCTTCTACTACGAGATCTGCAGTCCCTACGGTTTCTATTCCTTTAACAAGAGCACGAATCAGCAAAAGTAGACATGATATCTTTGTAAGCCATACTTTCTACTTTTTACCAGTTAGCATTTTTCCTTCTCAGATTTTGATTTATTACGTTCTTACACCTTATTACTAATTAATATTTATTTTCTGTTACGTCTAACACGATAGGAATACTTCGTTGAAGAGAAAAGCGGATATGTGCTAGATCTGAAAAATCTCGGAGCGCCGTTCAACCAAGAAATTTCTGCAAAAATTAATAGGATAATTATTATTTTAGAATTTTTTTGAGAAAACCTAATTAATTGCAACTTCAAAGTTTACAGCAATCATGGCAGCCGAGACAATTATGGAGACTGATATCCTTTAGATTTCTAAATCATAGTTGGGTACAAAATGGAGAGGAGCAACTCTTCACAAAAGGTAAATCAAACAAACTGAATTATATTAGGTTCGAAGTTGCATTTTATTTTATAGTACGTTTAGTTCATGCTTGATTTGTTTGTGAGATTACAACATGATTTATTTAGTTTTCATCCAACAGATTTCATATAAAGAACATGGATATAATGTGATGTCATATAGATTTACATTTGATATAAATTAGTGTATAAGGTGTAAAAGAACCGTGTTGTTGACGATTGAAGGACAATTGGAAAGAGAGGAAATTATCAGGACTTATTTGTGAGGGAAAGTAATGTAACTTCATTACGTCGGACCCAGTTATCTCTTCTACAACAGTAGGTGATTTTCAATCACACTGCTGCTGGAGGTAAGTTCTTCTTCTTATCATGGTTGTGGAATTATTAATGCATGAAGACATATCTTGGCTTATGTCTAAAAACAAGTCTATATCATGGTTGGAGTAATTTTTAGCTTTTGCTTGCTATTATTTACAGTATTCTATCACAAAAAATATAATTGCAATTAAGTTAATAACAATTATAACAAGCTATGACTAAGCTTATATTTAATAATAATTATTATTGATGAAACGATGAGTGTGCCCATTCTTATATGCATGATTTTATTACTGTCAATTCTGTACTAATTTATGTAGTTAACCAATTCATGATGGGGAATAATAGCCCTTTGCTTTATTTGGATTGACCTGAATAAATTCAGAATTTATGTATGTTTGATTTACCTTTAAGATAATAATTTAAGAGTAGTCAAATATGCAAGAATAATTTTAAGAGCAGTGAAATACGACTTTTGATTGGTGTTGTCTTGATTATTAATTAGACTTCTGCTACAAATTTAGGTAACCAAAATGTTGGTCGGGATGCGGGTCAGTTATTAGGTGGGTACATGGTGATGTGTGGTCGGACTAGCCAGAGGTAAGGGATGAAGGATCGGGGGTAGGTAGTGATTGGCAGTGATGAGGTGGGGTGGACATGCTTGCATGGAGATGGTTGTTGTGGGTCGGGATGGGCGCGATGACGTAGTGGAGGAGCGTGACTGATGCAGGGTATAAAGGGAGCTCCATGGAAGGCGACATTAGCTGGAGTCATGGGATAGTCGGGTGGTCCTGCAGTTGAGGGAAGGATGATGGTGGTGGTATGATCAAAGGAGCAGGAGTTCGGTCATAGGTGGAGAACGAGCTTGGTGCAGGGTTTCAAAAGATAATTTTATTACAATGAGGTGGCTTTCATATTTGAAGTCCTAAAGCTTTTTATTTTGGCTGTTTTTAGGAACGTTGAGCTACTGATTTAAGAAGGTGGAAGAAAAATAGGAACAAGATGAAGCAGGCAAAATAAAAGTGGGGAGAGGAGTTGTTCGAGGCTGAAAGGATTGTAGTGGAGCTTTTAAGCTCATTCGTTCAGAGCAGGTAAAAAAGCTTTCCATCATATAAGTTTATATTTATGTCAAAGTGCTTGAGAACAAAGCTATTTTTGGACCATGCAAAAATTCTTATAACATTGGTTGTGAGTCATACAATAATGAATTCCTTTAAGGTAGCTGCAAAAGCTGCATTTTACTGCTTGACGTCCACTGCAACAGACGATGGTTCATAAATCCTATTACATCATGTTTTTGTTTCCCTGTAACAACTTGAAAGTGCCCTATATGTTTAAAATCCATTGCTTTATATGTCGTCGGTCATCACTTTTATGGTAACTTTAGCCGCTCCAAACGTTGTGCAAGTTCAAAAGCAGAATGTACTACTTATATTTGAAACTATTATTCCATCGAATGAATTAACATTTAATTTGTGTATAGCTAACTCTGCATGCAAATCGTACAGCGTTCTCTTTAATGTACATGGGACAGTCATAGGTATTAGGAAGGAGCAATGCCTTAACATACAGATAAATCATGCACATGTAGTTAAGTTCAAAAATGATAACCATATGAAAGATGGATGTAGAGTTGCAGCATTCTGCTTTTCGGTACATAATATAATTTTCCATTTTGGTATTCATGCGATAATGAAATATATAACTACAATGACTACATTGAGTTTTAAGTATATACCTTTCTGCATTGCGAAAGAAGTAACAAAAATTTAGCTGCATGTTAAGATAAAATTCATATAACAAGCATTTCTCTTCAAAAACTCATAAGATATGATAGTCATAACCACGAATACTGTTTCTTGCTGTTACATGGAGGGTAAGAGAAGTGAATGGATTCTGTTGACATCTCATTTCATAATACATACGCATTTCATAGAGTTATCAAAATGGGTCTTTGTCAACAGAGCAAACAAAATGGCTGCCTAGGATGAACAGAAAGTACCTATAAAATTGATCATTGTTATGCATATCAATAGGTTTTTTGGGTGATTACAAATTATTATTTTTATTCTTTACTATTTGCTTGGGTTTGATAAATTATTCCTGTATTTTTATTGAATAGGCCCGACTTTCTAGATTTTTATTCTTATTTTAGGCAATTTTTGGATCATAGTTCTATTTTCGACTTTTATGGTATGTAATTTTTCTCTACTTTCCTTTTGAGTTTTGTTTACTTATTCTAATTTGTAACTTATATTTGTTTATACTTCCCTTTGTCGATATACTAATACGACAATTACGTTAATTTAAATACAGCGGAATGCTACTCCTTTAATACATATAATTTCCAAAGGATCTAACTAAATGCTTATCATTATTAGTGGGAAGTATTTTAGCAAGGACCGGAACTATTTTTTTATTTTAGTATTGCTTCCTACAATAGATAATAACATGAATTATTTGTGGAATTGACATCCAGTTCTTAGGTTTTCGTCAAAGCTAATATATTTGGAAAAATGATAATTTGTAAAGAAAGTTTATCTCTATTCCTAAAAAGAAATTATAAATGTAACATAGTTATTTAATTCTCTAGATAAAGATATAATAGACAATGGGATCATGTGATCTAATATTTGACATTGAGCTTCTTATTTTTATGTTTCAACTTGCTATTTGCTAGCTGTTGTGCAAAGATTGCTACTGGATATAACATTTGAAGGGATATTTGGTATAGTTTAAAAGGTACTCCTTAACTGATTCATTGAGCTTCTTAGTTTTATGTTTCAGCTTGCTATTTGCTACCTGTTGTGCAAAGATTGCCACTGGATATAACCTTTAAAGGGATATTGGTATAGTTTAAAAGGTACTCATTAACTGATTACCTTTGATGGGAGCCATGATTTTCAAAATTATAAAAGGGTAACAATTTGATTTTATACATCTCGAATGCGGGGTAATTTCTTTTCTAAATTTTGTTCTCAATGTGGTATTTTCGAATTCGATTTGATATGAATGATTAGTATATATGAGACAGAAAAATTAATATAGGGTGAGTGTAGTTTTCTTCTTCATACGTTCAAGGAGCTATATTGAATACATTTGTTACAAATCACACTTTATTGACCACTTCTATTTTCCAAAGGAAAAACTATTGTTTATCTGACTTTGCTCTTCATGAACACAGATAAGATTGGAAGTATGATGGTTTAACACATTGCCAGATATGGGTACATTTACGTATGTACATGTTCATCGAATCTAGATGTCGAAGGATGTGGATCCTTCTATATAATGCCACCTGCAATTGGAAGACTCAAACTTTCTGCAAACACTACCCAAATTCACTGTATGCAGAAATGGAAGCACTATAAGAGAGTTAGGGACCATTAAATCTTCAACGTAGATTACATGCTAAACATCAGGGCAATGTTGCTAAAATAGCAGAAGTTTTCATTCTTTGTAACTGATCATGTATATGCTTGCTGTAAATATAGCGAAAATGCATATTATATTATGAATGCTTACTTTAATTTCTTTATCTAATAAATTTTTTCATTTATTGTACCAACAAATCGTACGCAGCTGTATGGTCATACCCTTTTTTGTAAGCTCATTCACTTGCTACATGAATTTGGACGTTTTACTTCATTTTTTCTTACTTGAAACTTCTTTGTTTACAGCCTATCTTCGTTTCTACTGTTTTTAGTTTTCCATTTACATCTGCACATGAAGCATCTTCAGTTTCAACCAGCTTTAATACTTCATTTTCCATGTTTTCAGAATTTCTGCATATGCAAATCTGTCATGACCGCTCATTCCAAACTTGATTTTTAGTTTTGGTCAAATATATCTATGCACACGCCCATCGGGCGTGCATATGTACTGGTATATATATATATATATATATATATATATATATATATTGTATGTTAAATTTATGTAGACATAATTTGATGAATTTATTCTGCCAAGTATAGTTAATAGACATTCCTTAAACTTATGTAATTTTCATTCACCAAAATGTATTTTCTTAACCTCCCTCTTTTTAATATATAAATAGGTTAGTAGGTAGGAACGCTTGATTAATGCAATCATGAAGATTGGAGCTTGACGAAGGAGGATCTATAGTTATTATTATCATTATTGTCAATGTTTGGAAGTATTATTGTACCCATGAGATATTATTATAATAATTGATGTACTCTTGTGATAGTTGAAATTTGATGTAATCAACATTATTACAGGTTTTATTTAAAGGTACATATATTTTCTGTTAATATATTTTAGGCAAATTCTATTTGTACACCTTAAATTGCTTTAGATATACCAGTCTTTTTTTTAAATCATATACACCACTTTTTGCTTAGTATACACCATACATATTACTAAACTATCCTCAAACCTGAATAAAACAAAATAAGTTTCTTATTCGGTACCTTTCTAACGTGCATTGATCAAACTAAGGAATATTGATTTCTAAAATCTATGAATTCACTTTTGCAACTCAAATTCAAATCCTTAATTGGATTTATATTTATTTATTTATTCATATATTACAATTTAACTTTAAATTTTTATAATAAAATATTAATATACTTAAATTTTGATTTTAAATTAAAAATCGATTCAAACATAGTAAAAAATTGATAACTTAGTACACAATGAAACATTTTAATTTAGCACTTCATTTGTTAAAAAAATTTGTGACTAATTTGGAATGCATAATGTTAGAACTGATTATATATGAATATAACAAGAAAGAATATGAATAAAATTTAATGCATCAATAGAAGTTAAATTAATTCACTTGATAATTCATAGAAATTTCAATTATTGTATAAAAGAATTTTAACGATTGTGTATGATGTGGACATATGAAATTTTTATTATTTAATTTTATTTTGATTATTTTTTAATAAGGGTATTTTTGTCTTTAACTTAATTTTTTTAATGGTGTAGGTAAAGTAATTTACGGTGTATAAATAGAATTTGCGTATATTTTATCCCTTCCGCTGTGAGATTCTAATGTCATTTTTACTTAGCTCTATTTATTTAATCCTTATAGGAACCGAATTTGTTTAGAATGGCTCTAAGTTTCAATGGGCCTTTTCTGGGTTGAAATATTGGCCCATTCCGAGTGGGTTTTTAAACTACTTTGGTATTCGCGTTGATCAAGCATCATCAGGATGGGCTGGCTTTTGTGTTCTTTTATTTACTACTTTGAATTTGTCCATGAACCTACCAAAAAAGGCACCACACCTTTTAGTGCACGAGTACATAGAGCCTCGTATTACACCGATGTCTACATTCCCAACGCCACTAGGACAGACTGCCTTTTGCCTCAGTGTCACTTGTGGCCTCTTATTTCCTACGTCGACGTTGCATATCCTTACACCATTAGGATGGTACCCAAACAATATTATAGTTGCTTTGTCCAACCCAGTTTCCCCATACTGAGCTTTACCCTTGGCTATTTGTTTCCTACGCCGAAGTTCGGTGTCTAAACATCGTTAGGATGGACCTCAACTGACATAGATTTGTTCAGTTAGTTGGTATAACTCAAACATTCAAAAAATGTCTAATTATTAATAGGGTTTAATGCAAGAAGAGAAAATAAGAAGGGAAGGAACTAAGCAATACATAGAATCTCACATCAAAACGAATAAATATAATAATAACATAAATATTTTCAAGAAGGTGTTAAATATATACATATGATTTCGGTTTAATAATATATCAGAGTTATACATTCGTGACATACCAAATAAGCAATAGAAATAAAATAGTAGTATATACGCTCTTCAAAACCATCATCATCTTTAGAATAGAGGACCTTGAACGAAATAGTCAGTTTGATCCAAGCGTAAAGTAAAAATAAACACTCAAGTCAGACTAACATTCTTATGCAATTAATTAACTCAACTGAAATGTTCAAGTAAAATATACGAATAATTCAATCGGTGAAATACCAAGTTTAAGTAAACATCGTATTTCATTTCCTAAATTGGTCCAATTCAAATGCTAGTTTACATTACCATTTCCCAAAGAAATTCAGTATGCAAATTCAAATACGTATCAAAATTCGACTTCAATTACTGGACTCAATTTCAAGTTCAAATTCATATTTTAATTAAGATGGTTCATTTATTGGATTCATTATCATAATTTATCTTAACGTAATTTTATGTTCAAATAATTTGGATTTTTACTACTCGGATTAGAAATAAACTTTTATTTAAAATAATTATATGAATATAATAATGGAGAAAATTATTATATAATAGTTTAATTGTGATGAAATATAAATTATTAATTTATTATACAATGATCTTAATAAAATAGTTATAATGTATGATTGGTTAAATCATGGATAAAATAAAATTTTAGTTATGAAATATAAATAAGTATATTTAATATAAAAATAACTCAAGTGAAATAGTTACAAAATATAAATAGTAGATGAAAATAATTAGTAAAAGATAAAAAAGTTTAAATAAAAAAATTAATATAAAATGATACTAAACTAAAACATTTCGATAATCCAATCCAATACAAATATCAAATATTTTTAGAATTCAACTTGACATTAATTTAGGTTTCAAATTTTAATTTCAAATTGTAACAGCCCGCCATTTTGATCACCCCAGGTCGGTAATTAAACCAGCCTGAAGCGTTCAAAACGACGGATTGTTATTGGCTTATAGGGTTTAAAAATGGAATTTAACACTGAATCACAAACACAAAAAACAACAAGATTTCATATGAGAGAGATTTGTGTATAAAAATTTATCAGAGTTAATACAACATTTATGTTTTATATACAGCGGAAGATTAAATTATATATTCATTAATTAAAAACAATGGAAGAATGAACCAAAACGAGCACGTCTTCATGTGCTTCTAATCCAGTCCAGTCAACTCCATACCTGTCACAGAAATACACGCAGTAAACCAGAATAGGAATAGATTTAAATACAAACAAAATGTAAATTTAGTTTATTTGCCTCAAAATTTTGGTGTGTTCCTCATCATTTTTCATGACTTAATCTGATTTATTTATTCATCCATCTGTGTCAAGACAGCATGTGATCTTTTACAGTGATACACTGTAAGTACCGCAAGGTAGACAAATCAACTGTAGTACTTAAACATATATATAATCTGCACGTGCACTATACATGTATACACATACATGAGTATGTATATACACATATTACAGTGCAAGGACAGGAAATCATTCAAAATGGATGCATATACACACGTGTATAAATATACATGTGTGCACTGCCTTGCCAAACTGAATACAGCGAGCAACTGAGGAGCAGCCACGTGGACCAATTCGACTCAGTGCAACAGCAAATAAAAGTTCAACAACATGGAGTCAAGCAAAGTTGGTCGAGCCATGCACAAGCTTAAACATGGTAAATGGTCATGAGCAAGTGTACTCAGTCAAGCTCAACAACATGGTTGAGCTAGTGAAGAATCATGGCTGTAAATACATAAGCCTAGATTGGCAAGTTAACAACTCAGATTCAAGTGCTATAGGTTCAAGCGGGATAAATTTTGCAGTCTTTTAACAGTGGACATAAGATAAATGTATCATACACACAGTCGCAAGTCGCTGGCAAACAAGTGAAACTACATGATTTTATACACTTGGTCGAGCTCAGTGGTTAAATACAGTGTGATCAAAGTGACATAGCTCTAACATATACAAGCTTAAGTTCAGAAAAGTGAACAACTTCATTAACTTCAACATTGCGGCAAGCATAACACATTTCAGCATTGATTCAGCAAATTCATGTATATACAAGAACAAATGGAGCATGAAGCAATATCAATTCTCAAGTAGATTCAAGTACAAGTGTATACTGGAAAGCATGTATCTGGGTGCATGATGTAAGAAACATAAGTGTACAGACAACAAACTTCAACATGGTCAAACAGTGCAGGTCAATACGAAGTCAGCTCAACAGCAGTCTAGAGTGTCTCAGTGTTCAAAAACTACAGTAAACACTAATGTGCAAGGAATAAGGGCAGTGCAGTTCTCAAAAGCTAGATTGAAATGTGTTCATACATGGATAGATGTGTTTCCAGAAAATTACATTGTGAATTTCAGAAATAAAAGAGCAATAAATCTCATGTATTATTGGGCAAGTATTCGGCAAGAGGATTTCAAAATGTTTTCTTAAATCATTCCAGTTTTTAAGAGGTAGAAAAATCATTCTAAAAATATCCAGAAATGCTCAACGCAATTTCTCAAAATATGACAAGGTACATGAACACAAACAAACATGTATACAAGTGACTCACAAGTCTGGCATGTAATAAGAATCAAAATGGCCAAACATGTTTTGAATCAAGTTTCCAGAAATGATTATTTTTGGCAGGAAATCAAATCGAGATTTTTCTAAAATCAAACTTGGCAAGAAAAATATAATTTCCAGCTAACTTGTCTCCTATTTTGAACTAGTTAAAATTGGAAAATTTTCCTTTATTCATTCATGGCATCAATCTCGCGAAAGGGACAAATATCAATTTGTGTTCATCCATTCTGACAGGAACAATTTATTTTGTTTCCAGTTTATTTTTATGAATGAAATCAGTGAGCAACATATTTTTGGCAAGTGTATGGATCCCAAAAAAAATGCACAGAGTATAATTGGTATAGTGGCAAAATTAATTTCATTTATTTCCTATTTTGATTCAATCAGGAATTTCATTCAAGGGACATGAATTCGACCAAGTGCATTAGCCCGCTATGGAAAGCTTTCAAAAACGAATCAAGTCTGGATTCAAAGGCAATGATCACGCAAGCCATTTAAGCTAAGGAATCAAAGCGGGATAGTCACACCAAAATCAGCCAAGTCAATAATAGAAATCATAGATTCTATTAAGGAATATATAATCCCATTTATACAACACCATTCATCACCAGCAATAGGCATCGAAACCACAAACAATTCAATCGAAAACTAGAGCATAATCGAAAATAAAATTCAGGGAAACTCACTGTTTTCGATTGCCGGAGAACCCCCAATATCGGGGAAGCAAGGAGCATCAGCAACCGATCGCGAAGCAACCCACAAGAATACAAAGCCGTGGAGATTCGTTTCATCAAATTAATTAATTGATTTGGGGATAAAGAGAGAGAGCCCTAACGTTTTTGGATGGAGCAATTTCCAGTAATTTGATTTGAAGGGGCGGTCTAGAAGTAGCGGCTTCAGTCGGGGTGGCGATGGCATCAGTACGGCAGCCATGAATTTTTCGATTTAGGGAATAACTAAATTTTTGGGTCTGTAGAAGTGAAGTCCTCTCCCCCGGAAAAAGGGAGCCGTGAATAATATAATAAAAAGAACGAGGACCCGTTCACGAATAGTCCAGAACCAGCGACACAAGGACCAACGTTTTAATTAAATTAATTAATTCATCTTGTTCCCTAATTCAAGATTTTTCCAGATTCTTCTGATACTACACGTAAGGCTAAACAAAGAATCTGGTTGAACGAATATTACTAGTCATCGAATATATAGATGAAACGAACAACGCTATTTTGCTAGTCACAAACACGTTATAAAATCAACAACTACTAACATAAATTAAATTTAATGTTAACACAATAATACGCGTAATTTATTTCTCAATTTTTATTTCTTACTTTTATTACATTAACCGTATGTAAACTAATGTTGTTTATTGAAGTCCTTAACATTTCTCGAACAAAATTAATTAATCGTTTAAATTTAAAAAGTTCCAACTTTAAATTCAAAACCAAGTTTTCCCATTACAAAACAATAAATTAGCACTTAATTAACATTCAACTTATGTTTAAAAATCAAATTTCCATAAATTATATCCTAATTAAATTAAATTTATTATTATTATTATTTTAACGCCAAAATTTTAGAGCCATTACAACCTCCTTCCAAAAATCCGGGTTGTTACAAACTCCCCCCTTAAAGAAATTGCATCCTCGCAATTTACTTATTCAACCTTATTAAAATTCCAATGTTGTATCTTAACTTCTTCCCTCTAATTCAAGTATCAAACATGTAGAATTTAAAACTTCGGTATCCTTTCCCAATAGAAATTTTCCAATTTAAATACTTAATTGTAAGAATTTCAACTCATCTCCCAAATATAATTCAAATTTTGGGATGCCCACTCTCCGTTTTCAATATAATGGTATCGTATATAAATCAATACGATTCTATTCATAATAGTTTTAAAAAATAGAGCCAATATGATATTTATAACAAGTATCACATATAATATGATGATAAATTAAGTCAAAACTAATAAAATCTTCACATTTGTCATATAGAAGAACAATATGATAAAATAAATTAGTGAGGGGCTAGTAAAATCTTTGTGGCAGTTACAATATGATAACATAAATTAATATGATACTCATCATTCCCTACCTTTTTATCAAAAATATAATACTCATCATATATAATTAATATGATACCCGATTAGGTTATAGTATCATATATTAAAATCTTCATTTGTAAAGATAATAAACAAACCAGAGTATCATACATAAATCAATACGATACTCATAATATTATATATGATCAAGTCAGAGTACCGTATATAAATCAATCTGATACCCATAACAAATATTATGGTAACAAATTGAGTCGGAGTATCATTTTCAAACCAAATAGATATTGATAACTTTTATCTTATATATAAAACACTATACCAAAATAAATCAATTTAGAGTGTCATATATGAACCAAGATGGTAAATAAATTGAGGGGTATCGCATAATAAAATCTTCTTGGCATTTATCATATGTAAAACAATATGATAAAATAAATCAAATCAGAGTATCATATATAAATCAATATGATACTCGTAACACTAATATAATCACTACACCAGAAAATGCCTTTCGTAGCGTTGCAAAAACACTACAATAACTTGTAGCAGCGTTTCGATAAACGCTGCTATACGACATGCAACTAAAAGCCTGAAAGTTTTTGTTGCGTTTTAGTAAATGCAACCAAAAATGAAAATATTGTAGCGTTTCAGAAATCCTATAAAAAGTTTTTTTGGCAGCATCTTAAAAATGCAACTAAAGTGATACTTGCATCATTTTTCAATTTTTTTGTAGCGGTCTTCCAGTCCTACTATATGTTTTTTTTAGCGGTTTTCCAATCCTACTATATGTTTTTTGTTGCGTTTCATTTCAGCTACAATATCTTTTGTAAATTATATTTGTAGCACTTTTTCAACACTACTAAAATTTACTGATGTACACCACATTTTAATTGCGATTATTTTCAGTTAATGGCTTGTAACATTTATATCAATCGCTTATATATAATAAAAATATTAAAACAAATAATCATATGAGTATTATTTTCAAACTAAAATCAATAATCGCCATACTTAAATACTTAAAAAAATACATTACTCGCAATATCAAATATAACACCCATAATTATTTCAATAGTAGTATTTCGACAAATTAAGTGAATCCACATACCACAATTGCTTACAAACAAGTCTACACAACTAGTACAAACAAAATAATGGTTAAAGTCTTGTTCATAGCTTAATTACCACCGGTTCTTTGATGCGGTTGTTCTTCATTTCAGATATCTAATTACCTGTACATAAGTATAACGATCAACGGTAAGATTTACATATAAGTATAACGGTCAACAGTCAGAATTACATAAATATGCAATGGAATGTAAGGGGTGCTAACAGCCCTGAAAGATGGTTAGACACTTGTAATGTTATCAAAGGGAATAAATGCTCTATAATTGCATTGCTGGAAACCAAAATCATAAAAGAAAACTTTCTTCTTTAAAGAGACATTGGGATAATAACAGGATATCAGAAAACAAACTGAATTTTGTCGTAAGTGCTGAATTCCAGCCCATTATAACAAGCAATTTTGGGAAGGCTTTCAAGTATCAGTTTGCAATCATCATATAACCATGTTATTTGGTAACAAAGGAGGAGCGGAGTTTATCATATCATTTATTTAAGCAGAAAAGTATGAAACTCAAAAAAAGAATTTGTGGGCTGATTTAATCAAAAACTCTTTGTTGATCAATATTTCTTGGCTTATCACAAGTGATTTCAATTGTATAAGACTTTCTAAAAAAATCAAGGAAAAACTCTGCCTAGTAGCAAAACTGAGGAACTTAATTCCCTTTTAATATGATATGGTTTGAGGGAGCATGACGTTAGTGGCCTCAGATATTCTTGGAGATCAGGGTCTGACAAAAATAACGGATGTAAATTGGATTGAATTCTTATCAACCAAGAACGGTTGGTCAAATTTCCCTCAATCTACTGCAAAGGCAATCAACTCTCTAGCCAGTGACCATACTCCTTTAGTTATAAATCTGAGTGCTAATAGCGAGCTCTCAGGGGCAAGGCCCTTCAAGTACTGATTGCATGGAGCCTATATGATGATTATAGTATCACTGTTGAAAATTCTTCATTTGTTCCTAATCTTGGTAATCATCTATACAGTCTCCTAATGTCTCAAAAGCACGTTAACAATCAATTTGATGATTAGTGATTACTTAGACAAACTCAACTATACAATCATTTCATGATTAGTGATTACTTAGACAAACTCAACTATAAATGAAAAATATAGTATTTAAAAAACAATTCTTAATACCAATCATTTCCAAAATTAAGTTAGCATAAATATGTAACTAAATTCATTTCCTTCTCTAAATTGTGAAATTTTGCTCTAAGCATAAACGAAAATTGTATTTCTTTCAAAAACACATCTAAGATTCCTATAATTTATAGATAAATTCATTTTCTCCCCCAAATTCCTAATATACCATAACAATTGTGAAATTTTATCCAAGATTATTATTAAGTCACTATAGGTTTACTTATTTTTAGCCACATTTGTAACATATAAAAATTGGTGACTTAAATTAAAATTATATCAGTTTGAAACTGATTAGTACACACTATTTATGTGTACATCTTACCTATGAGCTATTATAAATAAATAAAAAAAAATATGAAAATAATCAAAGGTTACACAACAGTCTCAAACTTTCTTTGACAAAAATATTTCACAAAACCCAATTAATTAGATATACGTATAAAAACCATAACTTCCGTAAATATTCTGCCTTAATCTCTCTAGTAGTTCAAAGGCATAATAGGCAGCCAATGTATGTATATATATATATATATAGTATAAATGCATAATGGATGGAAATAATGCATGTTTTCAAACATGAAAGTTTGCGTAAAGTCCCAATGCTTCTCATTAATGACTTATTAAATTGTAATTCCCCTCAAAATGCAAATAAATATTTTTCCGTTAAGAATTTTGAATATTTAGCTTAAAAATAGAAAACTAACCATCATGTAATAAAGAATCATAATGGGTATTACAATTAATTTCTATTTATTTCCATATTTCCGAATGATGGATGATCAACATATGGATATGTGATATATCTTGTAAGATAATTACTTTCCATATTATTTTTAAGTTTCTTCTATTTCAATTATTTTCCATGTCAAAACATTAACTTTGTAGCTTACTTTATTTGTATGTCTCATACATGCCATATTCATTATAAAGTTTATCTCAAATATTTCCAAGGTGTTATATTAATTTAGTTTTAAGTGCGTACAACTACATAATATTCCGTAAAAAGCATTAAAAAGTTCGAAAATATTGCTTAAAATAATGTTAACCGCAGCATCTTAACTCGGTAGATATTCTATTTGATTTGATTTGATGGTGGTTATAGATATCTCCATCATAATTGTTTTCTAATAGCTTAAACGATAAATAGATATTGGTGGAAGGGATTATGAAACAATGAAAAAAAGGTTAAATATCAGTTGTCTATATAATATGATATAACATAAAAACATAATGACCACATACTTGTATGGGTATTAGCAAATTATCTGACCAAAGTTGTACAGCTATATTTGCAGAGAATAAAAATATTAAATAGTATGTCAAATTTTAACTTATTAGATTGCAGAAGTTTTAAGTTATAGTGTTTTCCAAGTATTTTGTATGCCACAATAGTAGCTCTAAGACAGCAAAAAAGGTCGACGTACGAACCGACGAATGCATCTAATTGTCATAATATGTACTAATCCACGAATGCAGAAGTTGCATTAAATATAAACTGGAAAAGTAAAAAAAACCAAACCTACGTCTGTTGTGAAAGCGTCCAGTGCTTCTTCTTTGGACGGTTATGCCAATAACAGTGTGCATGTTGTATTCTAGTCCAAGAGAAGAAAGGAGGTCCTCCAAGCCCAGTAATAACACCAAACTCCTTTCCATCAGCCATAGTTTTATACCGCTTACGAATATACCTAGGGAAACGTACATCTGCTTCTAGTATCCTCTTATAGCAGGAAAAAACAAACATGAATCCCACACTCATAAGATAGAAAATCTGAATCAATGAAGTCTAAATCTTCATAACATATAGGGCACGACAATTGTGGAGGTGCACTGAAAGTCGTATGGTTCATTATATTAAGCAAGCTCTGAGGGCAGAACTCGTCGTTGGGCCTCCATGTTAGCCTTACAAGACTCGTGCTTTGTATCTTCGAATGAGTCAGTGGACGTTGGCAGCGAGCATGATCTTGACTGCTGTGGAGATGTTAAGAAAGCATCAGCAATGGCTACCCAACCATTGAGTCTCCTTCGTAATCTTCTTCTTCTACATCGCTGCGCTTTTGGACTCGTTCAATTGATGGTGATGCTGGTGATGCATTTGTTGGTGATGGGATCATTGCTTTTGCAGTTGTTCATCAGTGATTCTAAGTCGTCGTTTTCGAGATCGGCCAGTTCTTTACGGTCCAAGGTGGGTGCATTGGAATATGATCGTTCCTTTTTGCTGTGCTGTTTGTTTGATTTGCGGACTGCAGTGAAGGGGTGAAGTGGGAGAAACAGGGATGGATGTCCTTCCTTCATTTCCTTTCGTAACTGCAAAATTCCATAAAAATATTAATAGGATACATATTTCGGTTTCATTCTTCCAAGATTCTAGAAAGTTAACCCACGACAAAAACTCTAGGTTCAGATGTAATAGCAAATATTTGTGAAGTATTGAAAATAAACAAATTTAAATGACTACGTCTTTGACCAGCAACATTATCCAGTGAATCCGACTTCAGTATATGTGATTCAATTTAGGTACTATCTTGCTCAAAAACTATCTTGCTCAAAAACTAAAATACACACAAAAAGAACTTCATAAATATGAACAAAGTTCATTTTAGGTACTAAATAGTAATAGAACGCAAAATTTCACTAAACCTGACGAAGGTGCAAATTCACCCAGTATTAAGACAAGCGTAAATTTAGCTTCCAACCTTCTAATGGTGATTAAGAAAAGAAAGTGGTATATTTCTCCTTCAACATGGCATTATAATTGCCAGACATTATGAATTAAGCACTAGAAATAAATTTTTAGCAGTAGACTATTAAGAAAATACATGATCAAACAGCATAATTATAATCTAAACCAAAACAAAAAAAAAGATTCTAACGAGGCAACAAAATAAATTTGTTCCCAATCATCAGATGATCCCAAAATACTTTGTCCTATGTAGCATGAAATTCCAACTGTTATTTAATCCAAAAAAAATACCATTAATGAATGGTATAGACGCACTAGAACTTCTAGTCTAGAAGCACTATTCTAATGAACGTTGGTCTGGTGTACGATATATACAAAAACTAAGGATCGTCTTTTGTTCAATTCGATGCTGCCAAGCTGGTAAGTTTATGCTGTACAAAATATTATTCTAACTGTGTATCAAAAGCAGTACTATTCTGTACCGCAAAAATTCGTCTTAGACTTTGTAATCTTGAAAGTTCATCGGAATCTTTTAGAATTTTAGATGTATTTTGATTTGATCTACTCTACCAACTATTCTTTTTTTATTTTGATACTTGTGTTCTAGCAGCAAAGGTAAAATATCAACTTTTAATCATTTAAATTTTGTGTTAATTCACCCAAATTTATAGCGTAAAGAAGGAAATTGAAGATGTTATTAACTTGGCCATGAAACTTGAAGAAGATGAAAATAAGAAAATTCACTGCGAGCGCGCGAGGCATACAAAGATCAAACAAAATAAGCTATTAAAGATAAAAGGCCCTACATATAGAATTGAAAGCTAGGCAAAACTAGTACCAGAAGTTGCACCAGCAGCACATATGGTTGGTTATTAAAGTAAGGCTGCTAGTTTTATACAAGCGTCTAACATCCATTCATGTTCATGGTCGGAAAATCTCTTATTTTCCTCCTTTCCGTGTCTAGTCTGATTTTATTTAAACTAAAACCAAACACAGCCCTGCTCCATCTCGGACCTATTTACACCCCTATATTAAAATAATGTGCTTACCTCTGATCCACATGCATATAACCCTACATATGGCCAACTGTGATTGAATCACATATAATGATCAATCCAGATACATGTATAATTAAAATTTTCACTTAATCAAAAGAGGCCACTGATGAAAAAAAACTAATGTAAAAAAGGTTACCTGATAGCCACTTGTCAAGCCATCAATGCTCCAACCAATCATGCCATCATTGGTTCCCATTGGTTTCAATAATTCACCTACTATTATTCCTAATAAGTAATAGTAGCTTTGTTCCCTCGGTTGACAAACACCTCCATGCAACCAGTCAAAACGCAAGGACTCACCGTGTATTAACACCCCATGCAACTTCACTGCCAAAACAAATTCAAAGCCCTTCAGAATTATGAACTTTGGGTATTTCAGAAACACAACAAAAATCAACCACATGATATTCCATACTCTTTTTTATGCCCAGATCATAGCATCATTCAACCATGCTACGCTGAGCTTTCCTCCTTGACCTTCCACCATGTTGATCCCTTTTCTCTACAATGTATACTAAATAAGCTCATTAGATTCATATATACAACGATTGCTACTGATAATATCTGTCGCTAAAGATCAACAAATAAATTGCTAATCTAGTAATGATGATATATGAAATCTGTATAAATTGCTTGAATGTAACTTACATGTTCAGGTCATCATGATGCACTTCAACTTTTTCAAGCGTTTAATTAAGAACTCTTGTTACTTTGAACGTAACTAGAGAGAAAACACTAGCCATTTGATGATGTAATGCTTTTATAGAAAATATGCTAAACTGAAGTGGATTTTTTTTTTTTAATGTAATCCCATCTCATCCTTGTTTGATTTATGAAGTAAGCTCCTCTGGATCAAGAAAGAAGATCTTAATTAGAACAGTGATTGTTGTTTTCAAGAAGATGCATTAGCTAATTTATCATTTCATAACATTTGAAGCTGCAGCACATCCTTTATATTAAATGCATGAAATTTACTAACTTTCACCGACAATTTAAGCCAAATCATATGATCGCCATAACAATCATACAAACATGAGGTAGGATTAGAACACAAGAAATCTAAGACTTATCTGATGGTTGCATGGATGACCAATTTACTTCAATTATACAATCTGAAGGAAACCAAAAAAATCTGCTACTAATGATGTTTCAACTTGGTTAATGCCCCACAGTCCTTTGAATGTCGAATCTAGAAGCTCAAACTTGGATCTAGTAGACAGACCAACAACATTCTTAATGTGAAAATAACACCAAAATTCATTAAAGCAATTAGGAGAAGCACACTGAAAATAACAGATAAATGACAACATTCGTGTTTGTTCGTTGTCTCGATATATGTATATTTGCATACATGCCGACTCATATATAGGACATACTATACTAACCTGAGTATTCAACATGTTTTGACATGGTCCTACAAATCCGGTAGCGTTCACTTTATAGCCAGGTTGCTCTAGAACTAAAAACAGGTGGCCTGAAAGCTTTTGATCTTTTCAAGTTCATCATCAATCAACCTCTGTTCAGAAAACAAATCGCATTTACTTATCTAATATATACAGTTCATATTACACTGTTATACATATGTAAAAGGTGTTGCAATATATATATACTCACAAATGATGAGTACAATTTTCACATTTTTTACTCGGTAATAATAATATATTGATGGCTAATTGGCATCCCATGGGTAATTCCAAGTGGGCAAAAGGAGAATTTTATTGGATGTATATACTATATAGAAATACTAAAGGAATCTTCAAGAACAACACTGAAGCGAGCTACAAGATAAAAGCAAAGCAATAGGAGGATAATAAAGTGTAACAGAATATTAGTAATCTTACTTTAATATTATGTACAAAATGAGGTGGCAATTGCTTCAAATAAGTTTCCGAGAGTCTGAAATACAACACAAAGCTAAATCCTTCACCATCTGTTATGTTCTGGAATATTGCCGCAGGATATAATGGAATCTAAAAATGCATATCATCTGGGTCAATCACCATCTGGTAATTTTATGATATTAACCAGTAATTTCATTAGAGCTATATGAAACTGTAGCAGTGATGCATATTTTCAAATCCATTGCAAATTAGGAACTTTATAGCTATTCATATTGTTCGTAATATATAAATTGTTAAAAGACCCTAACAACTAAAAATCAGTACAGCTGGTGTAGATCATATTTTCTGCTTTTATTGCCACATAATGTATTTTTTTCATCTAAATCAAGTGTGCCAATTTGCATACCTAAACGTTAACTACGAGAAGAGGTGGGAAATCAGAAAAGGAATCTACAGCGGGAAGTTCTATAAATCGAGCAATATAATTAATTTTCTTTTCGGACAAATACACATCAACACCATATGGATAGTATTGTCTCTGAAATACAAAATAACAATCAACAATTCACTTGGATGTAAAGGTTAACCATATCTCATGTTTACTTTAAAAGAGTTTTTTCCAAGACATAAAATAAAACTAATACCTTAGATAATTTTCTCCTCGCACCTTGAATGTTCCTGGATCGATATATGACCAACTATCATTTGTTACTTTTTCAACCAGGCAGAATGGACTCTGTGACCCAGTTAATGGCCTTTGAAGTGACTTTGACGAAACTACAAAAGCAAATCAATCAGTCAAATTTTATGTTACGAATAACTAAAAGTAGTCGGTTTTAAAATGCATGCTTGCTATAAGAGGATGAAAGAAAATAGCACTTGTAAACCGAGAGAGAAAAACAAATGGCATGTACACAATTCACAAAACCGACACCAGCTATGCTTAAAGTGGTGACAAGTATAAGACGATCTGGGACCGCTACAGAATTAGGGGCAAGTGTTTACCCATTTTTCATTTCTTAACAACCTTAATATAACACAACTTTGTGCACCCTGTTTTCTGTTTTAAGCAAAACTCCACAACCTATTTCCAACCATGCACACACCTCCCTCACTCACCACCCTCATCCTACAACAACACAACTTGCTACCAAAACAAACTAAACTCCAAAACCATTAAACTGCCTGCCACAAACCATTTTCTACACCAAATAACTACAACAACAATCTCCTCTTTTACCTCAACATCCCTACATTATAGACAAATCAAAACCTGCCTTGCTCCGCTGCCAACAGGCATCGGAAGACTGCAGCTCCCCCGGATCATCCAAACTCCTCCCTTTAACATATGAATATGATTTTAGCGAAGGAAAAGATGATGATAGAAAACAAGGACACAAACTCTTTTTTTTTTGGTGGACGTGAATATATATCTCCGCAGAAAGCACAAACAAATGACAAAAAGAAGAAAGAATACACAAACCAGGAGACAGAAATAAGAAAGAAGGCACCAAAATATGAGCATGAAAAATGGATAATGATATAATGTAAATGAATAGAATAACACCTTAATTCATTTCTTAACAACCCTTGCACCCACAAAGGATTTGACAATACACAAATTAATATAGGATGTCGGAAAAAAAAGTCAAAACTATCCTGCATAGCATAACATCTAAGGCATAATGTAGGAACACATAAACATTTTACAAACCATGTTTGGCTGTTTCACACCAATACTAAGATACGAGCTTAAGGATTTAGTAACAACTTAATCCTTGTAGGTTTTCCAGATTCAATGACTAACCTTAACAATGTAAAATATTCAACGATCACCAATAGCTTATGCCATTGTGATTTATGTTTAACCAATATGAAATTCATACTTCTCAGTTTACACTTACATTTATTTATCTTCGCAAAGCATTCCTCTTAAAAGTTAACTATAGTGCAATCGCAAGGACATAGCTTGTATATCAATCATTGTTTCAGTCATGTCCAAATAGAAAAAGAAAATCCAATTGTGTCCTATTAACTAATACAAATTAAACTCCAAATGAACATCCCTAGCAAACCTCAAAGTAAAGAGTTGAAATGAAAAATGAGAATCTCTATCATATTACTTAGGGGAAAAAAGGGATAAGAAATAACATAGTACTTAAAATAACACTGGCTACAATAATGCAAAGATATTATTTAAGTTCTCATTTGTGTAGTTCTTATTTGTGTTTTTGTCCAGATAAAACACACATCATCGCCATCTGTCATATTATGGTCAAGGTTAGACGAAC
Source organism: Allium sativum (assembly GCA_030737875.1). Taxonomy (NCBI): domain Eukaryota; kingdom Viridiplantae; phylum Streptophyta; class Magnoliopsida; order Asparagales; family Amaryllidaceae; genus Allium; species Allium sativum. The sequence continues at coordinate 61,066,245 of CM060927.1, read as the reverse complement.
GACTTCATAATCCATTCTAAAAGCTAGTATAGCATATTATTTCCAGGAAATTTTATTATTTGACCAAATTAGATCTAGTCTGTTGAAGCATAACAACATGAAGAATACATTTTCAATGGGAACTTCATTATGCTTGCACCATGCAACCGATATCTGAGGATCGAGATAGTTAGCCTTTGAAGTTCCCCAAGCTAGAGTCTTCAACTCCTCCCTGGTACTTTTATCCAGTTTCAATTTTTTAATCCTTGCATCAAAGTTAGCAAGCTCACTTTCCAAACTGTAATTTGAATTGCAAATTTTTACTGTGTGGCAATAATAAGAGGATTACAATGAAATAACATAGTATTCGAATAGAAACCCAGTTCATTACGCTTAATCACAGACGCTTTTATACTCTCCTGGCGGTCGCCAAGGTTAGAGTTCGATCAAGGAGGTTCTTATCATGGTGCATCGCCTTGCCATGTGGACGTTATTTTCGTGTCCTTTGCGTTTTCTCTCGGCTCTGGAGATTTAGAGCGCAATCAATGGTGTGATTCACTTTATTGCACCTTCATCGTTCTGGTTGCGGATTACTCTCCATTCTGATGGAAGGCACTTAGAATTACATGTTTCTGTGATTGCTGTATGATTTACAGCAAACTTTATAAAGATAGAAGAGCAGATAAATAATAGTACAAATAAAGGTAAACGACACACAATATTTTTATAGTGGTTCGGTCAAATCGTGACCTACGTCCACTTTATAATCCTTTGCTCAAGACATTGGACTATTCTAGGCAAGTCATGCCTTTTACATGGTCCTATGAAACAAAAGGATAAATCTGATGACTTTACGTCAGATAAGGCCGCAAATGTTGGGCATTCCACACTCTGGGGATTTCTTCTCCATCTACGGTTGCTAGCTTGAAGGTTCCATTATCAAGCCTTCGTAGAACGGAGTATGGTCCTTCCCACTTCGCACCCATATGAGTTGGGGGTGGAAAGACACGCTTCAGAACCATGTCTCCAGGTTCAAAGGTTCGGGCTCGAACTCTTTTGTTGTAGTATCTAGCGACCTGTTGCTTGTGTCTCAAGGCACGTAGGTCTGCTTCATCCCTTTTCTCCTCTATTGTATATAGGGATTCAAGGAGCAATTCGTTATTAGTCATCGGATCGTAGTAAGTGACTCGATGAGATGGTACTTTTAGCTCAACTGGGATGACTGCCTCTGCTCCAAAAGCAAGAGAGAAGGGAGTATGGCCTGTCGCCGATTTATACGTTGTCCTGTAGGCCCATAATGCCAAGGGTAATTCATCGACCCACATGGCTTTGGCCCGCTTCAATCTTCTTTTGATAATGGACTTAATCACTTTATTTGCTGCTTTGACTTGTCCGTTCGACTGCGGATGTGCCACAGAGGTGTACCGTTTCTCAATGTGGTACTTCTGGCAGAAATCCCTAAACTCGTTGCTATCAAACTGGGTTCCATTGTCAGTTATGACGATCTTCGGGATCCCAAATCGGCAAATAATGTTTCTAACAACAAAATTAATCACTCGCTTGGTTGTGATTGTAGTTAACGGCTCAGCCTCGACCCATTTGGTGAAGTAGTCAACAGCTACAATAACGAACTTTGCTCCGCCCTTTGCTATAGGGAGGCTTCCGATGATATCAATTCCCCACATAGCGAAAGGCCATGGACTCGCCATTGTCTTTAACTGGCCAGGAGGTGCCCTGGGAATTTTTGAAAATCTTTGGCATGCATCACAACGTCGTACGTATTTTGCCGCATCTTTGTTTATGGTAGGCTAGAAGTAACCATACCGCAACACCTTTTTTGCCAATGTTTGTCCTCCAGTATGGTCACCACATTCACCCTCATGTACTTCCTGCAGTACACGCCTGATGTCGTCATGGGCTATACACCGGAGAAGAGGCATCGAAAAACCCTGTCTGTACAGGACTCCGCCTTGCAGAACGTATCAGGAAGCTTTACAGATTATTTTACGCCTCTCGCTCTTCTTGGTCGGAAGCGTCCCATTCATCAAGAAATTCTTTAGAGGGGTCATCCATGACTCCCTTTCTGGCTCAGTCTCTAGTATCGGATCAACTTCCATCTGACCTATGCTAGGGAACTGAAGTACTTCAACTGGGGCTAGCCCGGCATCTTCAGGATCGTCGGAGCTAGCCATCTTCGCTAACTTGTCCGCCTGTTGGTTCTTTGACCGCGGAATATGAGATATACTGTAGTGATCAAAGCCAGTCAGCAACTCCTTCACTTTCTCCAAATACGAAATCAATCTTGGGCTCTTAGCTCGGAACTTTCCAGTAACCTGATTTACAACCAACTTGGAGTCACAAAATATGTCCAGCTTCGCGATCTCTAATTCCTTTGCGATCCTCAGCTCGGCTATCAGGGCTTCATATTCAGAGTCGTTGTTAGTGGCGTGAAATTCCAACCGGATAGCATAGGATATCAGTCGTTTCTCAGGAGTTTCCAGCACCACTCCGACACCGGATCGTTTATCATTCCTAGCACCATCAATATACAATTTCCATGCAATGGGATCGAGAAGTAATTTTGGTGGGTCAGCCTCTTCGTTTACCATGTCATCCTCTGAGACAGTGAATTCTGCTATGAAATCTGCCAGCCCTTGCCCCCGTATCGATCGTCGGGGCTGAAAATTCTAATCAAATTGACTCAGTTCAATGTTCCATTTGAGCAACCTTCCAGAAGCTTCTGGTCTCTGTAGAACTTGCTTGAGTGGATGATCAGTGTACACGGTGATAGGATGAGCTTGGAAATAATGTCGAAGCTTCCTAGATGCAATCAATAAACTGTACATCAGCTTTTCTATCCTCTGATAATTGCACTCAGCTGCAGCCAATTTTTTACTCACGTAGTACACTGGCCTTTGAACCTTGTCTTCTTCTCTCACTAACGCTGAGCTGATCGCGTGGGACGACACTACTAAGTACACGAATAAATCCTCGTGGTCCACTGGCTTAGACAGTATCGGAGGCCTCTCCAGATGATTCAACAGGTTCTGAAATGCTTCTATGCAATCAGGAGTCCATTTAAAATTGCGTTTTCCTCGCTTTATCAATTCAAAGAATGGAATGCATTTGTCTGTCGCTCTAGAGATGAATCTGCTTAATGCTGCTACTTTCCCTGCAAGGCTTTGCACATCTTTGATTTGTCTAGGCTCCTGAATGCCTCTGATTGCTGTGATCTGGTCTGGATTAATCTCAATCCCGCGCGAGCTGACGATGAATCCCAAGAATTTCCCGGAGGCAACCCCAAATGAGCATTTCGTTGGGTTGAGTTTCATCCCATACTTTCGAAGAATACCAAACATCTCTGCCAAGTATGTAGTGTGATTGGATGATTGCCTGGACTTAACCAACATGTCGTCAACGTACACCTCCATCGTTTTCCCAATCTGGTTATAGAACATTCTGTTCACTAACCGTTGATATGTAGCGCCTGCGTTCTTCAAACCAAAAGGCATTACCACGTAGCAGTATAATCCCAGATCCGTAATGAAGCTAGTGTGTTCTTGATCTGGAACATGCATAGGAATCTGGTTATATCCTGAATAAGCATCCATGAAAGAGAGAAGCTCACGACCCGCCGTTGAATCTACCAATTGATCAATTCTGGTTAACGGAAAGCTATCTTTTGGGAAGGTTTTATTCAAATCCGAAAAATCAATACACGTACGCCACTTCCCATTGGCCTTCTTTACCAAAACTGGATTTGAAATCCAGTCTGGGTAGGTTGAGTCTCTGATGAATCCGTTACTTCTTAACTTTTCAACTTCTTCTTTCAAGGCTGCGGACCTCTCTGGGCCCAGCATTCGCCTTTTTTGTTTTACAGGGGGATGCTTTGGGTTAATGCTCAATGAGTGGCTCATGATTGATGGAGATATCCCACACATGTCCGCGTGGGTCCAAGCAAAAACATCCAAGTTATCTTTCAGGAAATCCGTCAATTCTTTAGCTCGAACTGGATCCAACTGGGACCCAATCTTCAGGACCTTCTCTGGGTCACTATCATCGATCGGTACATCCATAGTCGTTTCGTTGGGAGCCGCCATTCTGCCCCCAGTCTCTTCGTCCTCTCTGGGATCTATATCTTCGGGCAGTTCTCTGGGCGACTCACCCATAGCCATTCTCTTTAATTGCTATGACGTCTCCTCCCTTGTGAGGGAAGAAGCGTCTTTAGTTTCTATATCTTTTCCTTTACGGAGTAGCTTTAGCTCTGCAATGTAACATGCTCGTGCAGCAACCTGATCTCCTCTGACTACGCCAACACCAGCTTCCGTAGGAAACTTCAATAACAAGCACCAGGGGGCTATACAAGCTCTAAACTTTGCTAGGGCCGGTCGGCCCAAGAAGGCATTATAAGGCGATTCAATACCCAAAACCAAGAAGGGAAGAATTCTCACTCTCTGGCGTTCTCCTTCCCCAAGTGTTACTGGCAGCTCTACATATCCCATTGGAGCAGTTGAAGCCCCGTTAAATCCACGGATCCACCCTTCACACGGCTTTAAATCTTTCAATTCAAGGTTCATTTAATCGAACATCTTTTCGAATAGAATGTTGACTGAACTCCCGTTATCCACTAAAACTTTATGGACAGTGGCCGGGCTAATAGGAACTGTGATTACAAATGGATCTTCGGTCGGAGCATGGACTCCAATACTCTCTCAGTTGCGGAAAATGACGTCATTTGACATCATCTTTTGTTGTTTTACCGGGACATTGTCCTCAGGGTTGCTACACTCTCCTGCCTCAAGATGCTGCTTTGTTGCGTTAACGTACTGATCCATCGCCTTGAAACTATGCCCGGCTAGGTGAAGCCCTCCGATTATGGTATTGATAACAAGATCCTTTCCTTTTTGCTGGACAGTTGGCCAGGCAGTAGGTTGATTCTGGTTTTGGTTCGGGGTCTGAATAGCTTGCCCCCTGTCTCTAGGAGTCACCCGGTACTCATCCAACTTTCCTTCTCGGAGCAGCCTCTCAACTACGTCTCTCATATGACGTCATTCATTTATAGAGTGGCCGTGAGTCTGATGGAAGAGACAAAACTTCCCCGTCTCACGTTCTTTCTCCGTCGAATCTCTTGGAGGTGGCATTTTATGTTGGAGAACGTTGTACGAGTCTACGAATATATTCTCCAAAGTATCATTTATTGGCGTATAATTTTCGAAAGACCTGGGACGGGTCCTTCTCTGGGAGTCGTTCCCCCGATTTCTCTTCCGATTATTGCCATTACTGTTGTTACCATTGTTTCCTGACTAGTGGCCGCCGCCCTGGTTTCGGTTTCCAACATTGACTTCAACCTTTCCCGAGTTGTCTCCGGTTTGCTTGATGGCCACATTATTTTGGATTTCCTCCTTATTTGCCATTTTCATCTTCCGGTTAGCATATACCTCCTCCTGACGTAAGCGTACGTTTGCTTTCTCGTAGAACAATTCTCTAGTATGAGGTGGCTTGCCGGCCAGGTATCTCCCAAATTCAGTATCTTTATCTACCCCATCAATTAGGGCTGCCACAACAGTTGGCTCATGGGAATCCTTGACTTCGGTGGCGGCTAGGTTGAAACGATCTAGATACACCCTCAAGCTCTCGCCTGGTCGTTGTTTGACGAGGAACAGGTCAATCACACTCTTTGACCTCTGTGCATAAATGCGGAACTGTTCCACGAACCTTTTACTCAACTCCCTGAAACTGGAAATTGATCTTGCTGGTAAGCGAGTAAACCACAATAACGCTACATCCTCCAGGAATATAGGGAATGCTTTGCACTTTACAGCGTCAGAGGCTGCGGCAGCGGTCATTGACCAAGAATATTTCATTAGATGTTGGATTGGATCAGATCTACCCGCGTAACGGTTCATCTGAGGCATGTTGAAGCGCCTCTGGAATGTTACGTCTAGAATGTCATCAGTAAAAGGGGTGTGACTGCGGTCAATTCCCCAATCTTCATTCCTTTGTCCACGGCTATCCGCTAGGATTTGACGGACCATAGCTGCAACATTTGCACTGGTCATCGGAGGCTCGGGATCAGCGCTTCTTGCTCGGTGGAATTCTCCTATCTCTCTTCTAGGAACATCCACGAAGTACGGAGCTTGGATTGGGCTTCGTTGCCCCCGGTTACCGTGAGTATTTGTACAGCGAAGGGGCTGAGGTGGTCTATTCTCAACAGGATTATCCACAACTCGAGCTCTAGGAGTTGCGGCACGATTATTCAAGTTGCAGTTTGAGGGTCCTACACCAAGTGTCTCTTCCTCTCGTGATGGCAAGGTTCCAAATCGGAGCTGCTCTATGTTTTCAGCCCTCTCATACGGTCGTCGTGGAGATCTTGGTGATTCCTCTGATGAAGAAGAGTACTCTGGGGTGAGTGGGCGAACTGGGAGTGTTCTTTGTCTTGCGAGATCATCGATCCTTCTATCCATGGCAGTTAAGTTCTGCTGCAACACAGAGCTTTGCTGCCTTTGAGTTGCTAATTCATCAAACAGCCTATCCCACATTTCAGAGAAGCGAGAGAGATCTCCTTCAGTGACCGGAGCAGAGGGGTCATATTGGTCACCAACATTTTCTCTTATGCGCAGAGAACTTGAGCTAGGTCGAACAGAGGTACCAGGACGGGAAGAGTGAGCCATAACCTCCTTTCCAGGTCGAGTTATAGTCTGGTCATCACTTCGGATCGCAGTGGACCTGTGTCTGTGGCTCGTAGCGCCCCCCTGGGGTCGGATCGCGGTAGCATTACGAGGAGGGTTCGTGGCGGTGTCCTGAGATCGAGTGACGACTCCTTCTGTAGGTCGGATCGTGTCGCCCTCGACGTTTCGCTTCGCCACCTGGATTCCGCGATCCAAGGGTCCTTCATCAACATGTTCGTGCACGCTCTCTTCAATCTCTTCATTTGCAGCTTCATTCGTCTGTGAAGCTCGTATTTCCTTAGACTTCTTTCCGGCCATGATATCAGATGCCACTGGAATCTTCAAAAATCTGAACAGTGAAGTTTCGGGACTGTTTCCTTCGGACTTGAATATCCAAACAACGGAGCAACAATCCAATATGCCGAGAAATCAGTTCTCAGTGAAAGCACCAAAATATTAGATCAAAATTTGACTCTAACACCCAACTTGTTCTGATTCGTAGGGAATTATAACTGAAAAATGAGAAAAAAGCAGAAAACACACACAGTTTATAGTGGTTCGGCGTTAACGAGCCTACGTCCACTTTACATGCTATTGATTATACTTTGGATGCTAGTACAACCAACGATTTCTCTCAAACTCACTCTTACAATTACGATGTCTCTCAGTTATCTCGAAGTAAATCTGGTATGAAATAGAGGTATGACAGTAATGGTTGAATCAATCCTTAAAACTACCAAAAGATCCTGAAAAATGCCAAGCTCTGGGCTATTTATAACTGATTTCTGGTGACGGATCGTGGTCATACGTGGCCCACATCCCGAAGATATAGGACCGGTTCGTAGCTTGATGAAGAATTAGTCAATATGACAGTTGGTGATAGGTGTCGTGAGATCCGTACATCTCAGATCGTGGTTGAACTGGTCATAATCTTCGGCGTGGCCTCTGGAACTCGGATCGGATCGAGGCCATATAAGGAGCGATCGGGTCATGATGGAATGGGGGGCGATCGCGATCGTGGTGAGGCAGGGCGATCCGATCAAGTCTTCGACGGATAGAGGCGTGAAATTCCATATTTCCTTCGTGTGTGTGAACCTTGGTGGCTTGGTCAAAAAGCTAGCCAACAATATTTAATTTTCATGATATTGATTTGTTATTTTAAAGTCAAAAATACTTCTATAACTGGAAGTCTTAACAACTTTATTTTCATTCTTATAGAATTTAGGCATATGTTGATCAGGCGCATGACTAAGAACCCTCTAAGTACTGAATAGACTTATTTCAACTTCCAATGAAATTACTTAAAAAGTTTAAAAAATATATATGGAAAGCACATTACTCCTTGGATCGTAGTTATGCAATGGTTATGTCACTATCCTTGTAGAATCGCTTGTAACTGTAAGAATAACCAATCCTTCGAATTATGGCATGGCTTATAGCTTGCAGTTATGCAATGGTTGCGGCACTATCCCAGCGGAATCGCTTGAAACTATAAGTATTTTCGCCTTTCGAATTACACTATGGAAAAATACCAAATAAATATAATAAATTTAAATAGCACCCCATCGAGTGGGATTCCAGGTACATGACCCCACCTAGTGGAATTCCAATATGCATTCTTACCCGGTAGGACAACAATTTCTCATGGACACTCCATGTGAAGTTCTAACACAACCCTAACGAGTAAGATAGTGATTTCCGGGGGATGGTACTTCCCATATCTTCAATTTGAAAACATATCATACTATATATAGTATTTTCATTTCGTACTCCGCATATATCGTACTTGTATAAAATTTCATTTGCATAAGATTTCTCAAATCATATTTTCAAACATATCTTTCTTATATAAGTTCTGTTATAAATATAGTTACCGTTTCATATCGATTAATTTTCAAATCAATAGTTTTCGAATTAATTTCGTACTTATAGATATCGTTTATATATAAGTTCGAATTTTTTTTACATCAAAATATTTATAGAATCAAAGGTTTTCGCAATTAATTCATTTTAATATTCATTCATTTTCAAATTCATATTTGATTTCAAAAATTACTTTCCTCAGACCAAATATTATTCAAACTCAAGTCTTAAAAATTTAAAATATATTGTTTAGGGAATTTCACTTGTATTTCATAAAGTCATATTTATATAAAATCAAAATTCCCTTTAATATAAGGGTCAATTTTTTTTTTCAACATCAAATCTTTGTCGAATTCAAAGATTTTAATAATTAGTTGATCCTAAAGTTTTCAGTTTCACATTTACATAAACATACAGGTTTCATATTTTAAAAGTGTGGATTCATTACATGTTTAAATAACATTCAATTTTGATTTCTCACACATCTCTCATAGATCGTTTCTTCATATAAATTCAAAACGAGGAGATTTCAATATAACTCATATGAATTCCATTTACATCGAATTAAAAAATCTGAGTTTGAATACTTACAAAGTTTTTTCATAAGATTTCTAAATTTTCATAAAGTTAATTTCGCTTATAAGCGTTGTTCAAATATTCATACCAATATATGTTTCGCATAGGCATTTATGTTCAAAACAATATCTTTACTTTATGGATATTCAACTTGATTAGCCTCATTATTTAGTATTCAAATCAATATCATTCTAAAGTAAATGCTACTGTCATTTGATTTACCACTTACTTATAACATCTCAAAACAAGTTTCATACAGTATAATATATAATATAAAACCTTATTCCTTTTACATTTCAAATATTTAACAGTTTTTTTTTGGACATAGCTGTCTGGTTTTTATGGTGACCGCAAACACCTTTTTATTTCTGACATACATAGTGGCAAAACTGACAGGAAATATGGGAGAGGAAGGATACTATATAGTAGCATAAGGAACCAGACAACAAAGTTGAGAGCCTTTAGCTTCACCTGTTCGTCATTGACCAAACATTAAACCAGTACACCAGTCACACAGTCCTCCAGATAATCCGCAATTAGAAAACTGCTCCATGTAAAGCTTTTCTACAAACATCACAAAATCCCAGTTTGCACCGAGGCAGAAATCACCACAGTACGATCAACAACAAAGGTCAGTGCCCGAGTAGCATCCCGTGTTTTGCCATCGATTGATGGTGACAACACATCCATACAAACCAGAAAATCTTGACAGTTGAAGGCAAAAACAAAAAAAAATGATAGAGCAATTGGCCAATGACATGTTCTGAGCTATTTAATCCAAGGAAAGCAACCAAACGCTCCAAAAACTACATCAGAAACCCAAAAAATAAAAATCTGACACCAAGAGCTACCAATAAGACGAGATACGAGCAAACATTGAGTACCCATCATGCAGATTGTACCATCACAGCCACAAGGATGAGACACAAAAACAAGAAAGCATAAAAGGAGTTACTGCTTACCAATACACTCCACTTTAGTGTCGAAAACCCATCCACCACCGAGACTAACAGTTGAAGATCATACTTCTGAAGTAGCCTGAAGTTGCCTGCAAATCACGAAGTGGGAGGAAGTGTTACACATGTATATTTAACAGTTTTCACCAAAAAAAGGAAGTTTTTCTCATGCTACACATGTATATTTAACGGCTTTAAACTTGTTTTAAATTATATTTGGCTTATAATTTTTAATGTTATTTGAAAGAGTCTAGTTTTAAAAAAATAGTCCAAAAAATAAATTTCTAATTTAATAATTTGAAATCAAACATCTCTTCGAGATGTGAAATCAAATTATCCAAATGCATAGGATTTGTGTTCATAATATCATTCAAACCAAACTCCAGAATCAAACTCTGAATTTTTTATTTCAATTATTGGAAATATATTTATATCTTTGCATGTCAAATCATACTTCAAATATTAAATAAAATTCATTAAAACAAACAAGTAGCTAAGCTATTGTAGTAGTCTCCCCTACTTTGAAACTCGAAAATGAATTCCAATGATATGACCAATATCGCCGAACTATTTTCCAGCGACCGAAGAGAGCTCTCAAATTTTTTTCTTATGAAAACAATTTGGAGAAATCATTTTAAATCTTTTATATTCAACAAATACTTTATAAAATACTAGTACATTTTTTAAAATATTAGAAATCAATTTTAAAATTTTGGAATTCAATTCTAAAAGAAGGAATAACTTTTTAGTTACAACTAGATCTGTTTATCACATTCACATAAAATTTTATTACACAGTTGTATTCATTTGCTTAAATTAAATAAATAATTTCTTCTTATTAATCAAATTTTAACATGCCTTATTAATACATGTTACTCATTAGTATACTTCATTTTAAATTTTAATTCCAATTATTAACCTTCAATATATTATCAATCATGACATGCACAATTTTAAATATTTTAGACAGGTATTTTTTCTAGACAAATGATATATTCATTCGATCAAAATTTTATGAAGGCCAAGCTTATATTATATAATTACTTTATATCGATTCAGGTTTCTTTTCAAATTATAATAATTATTCAAAACTTTAAAATATACATATAAAAGTACAAGTATGCTCTCTCAATACACTCAACTCATTCTAGGGTACTACTGACCCTATCTCTAATGACTTTAACCGAACAGGCTTTGGTATTCGCTCAACCAAAGCTCTAATACAAACTGTAACAACCCACATTTTTGGGATAGTTCAAGTCGATAATAAAACATACATCTTTAACTCAAATCATTCCAAAATGATGAATTATTAATGCAGTTCAATGCAAGAAGAGAAAAAAAGAAGAAGGGAAGGAACTAAGCAATAGAAAGAAACTCACAGCGAAACGAATAAATAGAATAACATAAGTACTTTAAAAGGCTATTAAATAATATACATTTGATTTTAGCCTAATAACACATCAGAGTTACACATTCGTGACATACTAATTAAGAAGAGGAAATGAATAATAGTATATATGCTCTTTAACTCCGTCTTCATCTTCAGAATAGATGTCTTCGAAATACTGAAATACTCAGCCAGACCTGAGAATAAAGTAAAATAGAACATTATTATGTAAGTAAATTGACATAAGTGAAATGTTAAAGGAAAACATACAAGTAATTCAATCACTGAAATACCCAGTTTAAGTAAATATCTATTTCATGTCCTAAATTGGTTCAGTTAAAATACTAATTATAATTACCTTCTCCCAAATCAATTCAATATGCAAATTCAAATACAAAACCAAATTCAGACTGAATTGTTGAATTCGATTCGAATTCAAATTCCCATATTTTAAGACGGTCCATTTATTGGATTCAGTATCACTATTTATCTTGATGAAATTTTATATTCAAACAATTTAGATTTTTACTCGTTGGATTGGAAATAAACCTTTACTTAAAATAATTATACGAACATAATAATGGATTTTTTTAATAAATAAAAATTTAATAGCTAAGAAATATAAATATTTAGTGTAATATAAAATGATCTTATTAAAATATTTATAAAGTATAATTGGTTAAATTTTAGATAAAATAAAAATTTAGTTATGACATATAAGTAGATAAATTTAATATAAAAACAACCGTATAAATTATAAACAGCAGATGAAAATAAACAGTAAAAGCGAAAGTAATTTAAATAAAATAGTTAATACAAAATAATAATAAAATATATCATTTCCATAATCCAATACAAATATCAAATATTTTTAAAATTCACCTTGCCATTAATTCAGGTTTCAAATTTTAATTTCAAATCAGCTCAAAGCTTAAACGGCTCAAATTTAATACATATAGTCAATTTTGTTTAATGGTTTAAATTTATTGTTCACATTAATTAATTTAAATTATTAAGTTTTATAGATTTTACTAGTCAAATTAATATAAGATTTTAGTTGATATTTTGGGAGTTAAAGAGGGTGAATTACTTGCGAAGTATCTTGGTATTCTCTTATCCTCTAACAAAATAACAGACAGAGGATGTGCAGAGATTATTACTAAGATTAGAGAGAAGTTGCAAGGTTGGAACTCCATATTGCTATATTTTGCTGGAATAATTGAGCTCGTACATACTGTGATTCAGGCTAAAGTCAATATCTGGTTACAGACTTTTAGATTCCCAATGCTTCGATTAGTAAGATTAAAAGCGTGTGTGCCAACTTCATTTGGAATGGGAGATTGCATAAGATTAAATGTGATGACTTGTGTAGACCAAAAGAGGAAGGTGGGGTTGGACTGAGAAGAATTCGAGACATGAGAGATGCTTTTACTCTAAAACAGGCATGGAAAATCATTAATAAACAAGGTTTATGGGCTAGATGGATGTGTAGAAGATACGTCAAAGATAATTTTTGGTCTATGGCCATAGACAATAATTCGTCGACAACATGGAAAGCTTTTCTCAGAATTCGAAATAAACTGTTGTTAATTGTGAACAAGAATTTGCTAATGGCATTGATATAGATTTATAGAGAGATCCCTGGATCAAAGGAAAATCATTGATTGATTGTAACAACCCGTATTTCGATAACATGATTAAGACGAGAATCAAGGCAGAATTTAATTTCAAATTCTGAATCAAGTAAAACGGGCTATGCCATTGCGTTCGTCTCGGAAAAATACGCGAAATAGAGTCCGAGTTTTCGAAAATCGGAGTCCGTATGACCCGATTAAGGCCCAACGAAGTTTTCAGAAAATTTCAAAGTAGAAACAGATTTCAAATTCAAGTTTGAATTTGGAAATTTGGGCCAGTTTGTGCCAGGCGGGAAAATTCCCGCCAGAGCACCCAAGTCGACAGCCCTGTCGACTTGGGAGTCGACTTGGTTGGACCCAAGTCGACAGCCCTGTCGACTTGGCTGTCGACTTGGTCCAGCCGGGCTGTTTAGCCTGGTGCACCATTTTGAGATTGTGTTGAACTTGCGGGCCAGATTCGGTTTTAAGGGCTAAGATTGCAACTAGGGTTTAATCCTATGGCCTAAAACACTTGCCTAATCTATAAATAAGACCCTAACCTAACCCTAAATCATCATTATTCATTCATACAACTAAACTATGGCAAAATTTTACCTCTCATGGCCTCCACTCTCTTCATAAAATTTCTAAATTGTTTCTATGAGAGATTTTCCATGCATACAAGTGTTTTTAAGCTTGTATGAGGGTCATTAGCTTGTATTCAAGTCAAGTTTCTATCTTTGCATCATAAAGCAAGGGTTTTGATCATTTTGGCTCAAGGGTTTTTATGTTAGAGCTTGCATTTTGGGTCTATTTGATTGCATAAGGGCTTTGTCATATCTTTTGTGCCTTCATAGCAATGTAAGCCCTTTCCCTACTCTTAGATATTAACTATGAAGTTAAATGTTCATGTTGCAAGTTTGGGTTTGATCATTGAGAATGATACATGCTATCATGTCATGCAAGTTTATGAAGTCATTATCTTGACCTTGTGAGCTAAAAGCTACAACCTTTATGTTGAAATGTTGCATTATGCAACATGAGAACCTTCATAACCTTTATGTCAACTTGCATATGAAGTCATAACCCTTATATGATGATATATGCGAGTTACTAGTCATCATTCCATGTCTTTTGTCACCATGATTCGTTTATATGCCAAGTTTGGGTTTATGCATGTTTTTGAGGCTTAAGAATGTAACATGCAAGTTAATGAACACATTTGTGCCTCATTTGCCACCATGATTAACTTGTGGCTTAATATCCATTTTTGTCATGCCTTTGTCAAGTCTCTTCTTTTAATCCATTACGTTGTTGCGAACGTTAATGCGAGTTTAAAAGCGTTGGGGTCACATTATGGGAAAACATAATGACATGAACATGATTTGGGTAAATGGGTATAAACATGATAACATGTAACGTTAAATATGACATGTGTTTATACTTGAAAACATGACTTGAAATATAACATGGAAGTTGACATGTAAGTATGCATAAAAACATAAGCTTGGGAATTTACCTATTAAGTTAGGTCTACCCTTTGGGAATTTACCTATTAAGTTAGGTCTACCCAAATGCTTGAAAACTTGTAACATGTTTTGGAAACATAATGGACATGACACTTAGAAAATATAAGTGTGGCCAACTCGAGGTTGGGTTGAGTTTGCAACGTAAAACTACCCGGAACCGACCGGCCTAACTAGTAGTTGCAAACAATAGGACCCAATGTGAGAAGTTGGTCATGTTGTGCTTGAACCCGAGGTTAGACCAAGTTGTGGTGTAAAGCTACCCGGAACCGACCGGCTTAACTAGTAACCACAACAAAGTCTAATGTGAGAGGTGAAGGTGCATTAAGTAATTAATGCCACATGATAGGGTTAAGTTAATTTGATTAATGATTCTTAACCAAATAGGACATGGACAAATGGGTTAAGTAAATTGATTAGGCTAATGATACTTAACAAAACATGACAAGGTTGGGTAGGTTAAGTAACTTGATTTGCCTAATGACACTTAACCATTTTTATATGACTAGTGGACGGGGTTAAGTTAACCAACACTTAATCAATCCAACGCGATAACTTGGTAAGGTTAAGTAAGTTTTCTTAATGACGCTTAACCGAAAAATATGGTTAACGGATGGGGTTAAGATTAGACTCAACTAGTCTAAACATGGAAATCAGATGGGGTTAAGTTAGCCTAGACTTAATTAATCCCACTTGGTAGTTTAATGGGGTTAAGTTAAACACTTAACTAATCTAAACATGATGAATTGATGTGGTTAAGTGACCTATACTTAACCAATCTAACTCGTTAATTTATTGTGGTTAAGTTAACCAATACTTAACCAATATAACATGAAAACATGATAAGGCTAAGTCACGAATCGCTTGAATACACTTGACCGATTTGACTAAGTAAATTGATAGGGTCAAGTTAATATATACTTAACCAATCTAGAATGATAATTGGATGAGGTTAAGTCGTGAATTGCTTAATATACTTAACCAACTTGAGCATGGTTTGAAGGGTTAAGTCTTGAACTTGGATACTTAGCCAATTTTGACAAGATTTGTAGATGGGTTAAGTCATGAACTTAAGTGACACATAATCCATTACATAAACCCTAGTTCGGAGAATTAGGTGGATAAACCGTAATTAACAGGGATAATGGGAATGAGGCTAAGTGGTAAACCTTAGTTGAAGGATAACTAAGTGATAATTCTTAGTCAAGAGAATTTAGACCAGTTCATAGATAGATGAGTAACCTAATACGGTAGGTCATCGTTTAAGTATACGAGTAGGAGCAAGTATCTGATTTAGATAAAGGCTCCAGCGAACTGGGTAACGAAGCAGCGGCTTCGGGGAACGTGAGGATATTCTTGGGATCCCTCTGTGAGCTGCCAGGTGATTATACTAGGCTCATGAGAGGTTAAGGTCTGCGTTAGAAGAACCAAGAGTATGCCTTGGTTGCTATACGAGCGACCTAAAGACGGGGATGGATAGGGGATAGTCGACGATACACGGTCGTACCCTAGATAGCATTTTCGTCAGGCTACCTACCATCTTTGGTCAAACGTGTACGTACGGAAAGGCAGAGAACACCCAATAGACCATAATTGCTATCTAATTATGGTTGCGGTAAGGCTTGGATGTGGGTTGGCCAGTGTTGTGTTCTCTTACAGGATTTATCATGTCTTGTCTTTCGCTAGTTGAGGGAGGGGTCTCGTGGGACCATAGCCACGTATAGAAAAACAGACCTTAGCATCTGCATCGGCGGATAAATCGAAAGCTCCCGACCGAGTCCTGTATTTCTTGGTCTGCCCTGTGACAGGACTCGGATGGCACGATGTGATACATGTGCATACAGTCATGGAAAAACGATTCACGATATATGCGTGGGAAAAAGGGCGCGGTTGACGGTTAGCGTAATCCCTAGTGGCCCTAGGTGGTTGAACCCAAACTGAGATACGAAAACGTGCAATAGGTAAGCATAATCCCTAGTAGCCCTAGGTAGCATAAGTCCTAGTTGTACAAACGATAATTCATGTTGAAAGACCCTAGCTAGGTTTAGGGTAACAGTCCAAACCGATCTTAAGGATCATGGAATTATGTTAAAGTAATATAGAATCTCATGGGAAAGCCCGTATGGTCTACGGCAAGGGACTAAACTTATACACGGAAAGGAATATACGAGTTGAGTAACCTATATATGCGATATATTAGGTTGACATGGGCCATTACACGACTTTTGAGTAAGGGTCATTCACGGATAACACATGACACAGTTGGGATACTAGTACGGTAGGTGCAGAGCAGATGTACATGATAGATACCATGGGATGTTATACGTGATAGATATCTTGGGGATATTATACTTGATAGAAACCTGACGATGTGATACCTTGTTTTATCTTGACACCGTAATTTATCATGACACCTTAGTTTATCTGAGTTCAGTAGTTCATCCTGTTATTTTGATTTAGCTTATCTATCTTGTCATCATGCTTATGTTCATCTCAGTTTCTCATGTCAGTTAACTTTACTAGTTTTTATGCTGATAGTAGATAGGGCTTAGTCAGTCTTTTTGACTGACCCGTTTTGTTTCGCCTCTTTTCTTCCGTTTCCCCCCAGGTTACAGGGAGGAAATACTGTTGTTTAGTTCGGACTTCTTCTGCTTGAAGGTCATCATGGATGGCTTGGACTTTTCTTGGCTATGGCTACTTTACTGTTTTTACTTGGGGAATAACTTATGAAAAAGTCTTTATGCTTCTTTACTATTGCAAGACAGGTTTTGATGTACTCTGATGTAAAAGGCTTTAGACCTTATTTATTCATGTTATGAAAGTTTGATTTTACTTCCGCTATTTTATATGTTCTGTCTTGTGATATTTCTGTGCATGTTTACCAATAATGCCCCTCTAAAGTTAGTGCATTCCCTTGCGAGTGACCCTAGCGGAGGCGGGGTGTTACATTGATAGATTGAGTTGGGATACTTACTCTACTTATGGATGCCCTAGTTACAAAGGTAATCACACAATAAAAGATGGTGAGTGGAGGTGTGACAGATTACCTTGCTATAATGCAATTATTAGGGATATTGAGTATATGCCACTATTTGTTGATAGAGAATTTGATAAGTGGAAATGGGAAACTAGTAATGACTTCACAATTAAAGATGCTTGGAATGCATGCTGACATGCTGATGTCAAAGTAGACTAGAGAGGTGTAGCTTGGGACAGATTGCTCCCTCCCAAACTATCACATACAATTTATAAATCGATATTATTCAGATTGCCAACAAAAGATCGCTTGCATAAATGGGGAATTATTCCTAACAACATGTGTTCCTTATGTGAGAAAGTGAAGAAAATCATCAACATCTGTTCTACCAGTTTGAATTTTCAGTATAGATAATAAACAACATACAACAGAAATTCAGTATCATAGTTCGAACAGACAGTTTGCAAGTACAATAGATTACCTAGTTCAGAATTGGATCGGTGTAGATGGAAAAATAAAATAAATACGGCATTAGCGTGATATATGCGTGTTGGTTGTTATGGAAAGAGAGAAACAGAATGGTATTTCACAACAAACGAAGATCAGTTCATGAGATTAGTAAATTAATCGATGTAGAAGTTAACCTAATTCTCAAATGTCGGGGAAGAAGACTTACGTCAGCAGCGGAAACACTACCGTCTGGAAGCAGAGCCGAGGGTTCATCAGATCTACAGGTACCACCGATTGTACCTGAAAACCTAAGGCCTCCATGAATTCGAAGCTGAAGAAATCGCCATCGAACTCCATTAAAGCCTATTTGGGGTTTCTTTAGTTTATTTTGGGTAATATTGAGTTGTAAGTGGCTTAAGTAGGTTATATATGTTTAATTGGGTGTGTTGTACATAAGAGCTATCGGATCTTGTTTCGTACAACATCGTTTTCACTTTGGGCTGAAAAATGCCTTTATAAAAATTTACCCACGTTCATATATATATATATATATATATATATATATATATACGAAAATGGGTACTTCATTACATATAACAAATAAATACAATGTCATAATATACATTAAAATATAAACACAGAAACAAACCCGTTAAAGGCCCAAGGCCCAGACATTTCAATGCCTAAAACACGAAGAAACTCCTTTCCACGGTCATTGAGTTCAAACCCCCATTCTTGGAGCAGCTCGCGATTAAATCTGGAGTTCTCTGATTTCGATCCATTATTGCGAACCAGGTAAGAAATTTCTTTTACAATCTGTTGTAATATAGAAGTGTTACGCAATTTTCGATTGTTGGAAATTATGTTATTTCGCTCGATTCAGATGAAGTAAATTATTGTAGTGAAAGCCCCAAAAGCCAAATCCCTTAACCGATCTTTCGTCTTGAATCTAGAGAGAAGTAAATTAGCTTCCTCTTCAAGCTATAGTATCGAACACCATATAAAAGCTGAGTAATCACAATTAAAAAAGAGATGATGTGTCGATTCAGCCTCTTTCTCGCATAATGGACATATATCATCAGTAATATCCCAAATCTACATAGCCTCTCCCTTGTGTTTAAACGATCTGCTACTGCTAAATAGGATAGAAAAGCCATTCGCCTACTATTATTCTTATGCCAAATAACCGTGTATATAGATATATACTGTCCTTTTTCCCTTGTGATCTCCCATGCCTTAGTAAGAGAGAATTTGGATCCATCACACCATTTGTATTTATCAAATAGTTGTGAAGGATGAATTGACATTTGAGTAATCTCGTCTGCAACTTCACGTGTTGCTGGATGAAGTGATGGTTGGAGAATGTTGGATTGGATGATATTGTCTACAGTCTCGTTTTCCCTTCCAATTTCCAAAAATTGAGTGATGCCTAACAAATCCCCTAAGCATTTACAATTTATCCAAGGCTCTAACCATAAAGAAGTTTGCTTTCCAGTTGCTATTAATTTGTTAATATAATATTTTCCATTTGTCTGTAATCTCAAGACACACTTCCAATAGTAGATGCATTATTATCTATTGCCATAATCCAGAAATGTTTACGGTAACAATACCTTCGCCTCATCCATTTACACCATAAATTGTTCTTAGTTAAAAAATTGTACATGAGCTTCATACTGCACGCCTTCCTTAAATCTTGAAATAAACGAATACCGATCCCTCCTTCTAGTTTGGGCCTATATAATTAATCCAAGAAACCTTATGTGTTGAGCCACCCCAAAAGAAATCTGCACAAATTGCTTGAATATTGTTAAGATTATGTTTTGGTATTTGGTAGACAAACAACCAATATAGAATAATAGGTGTTGTGACAGAATTAATTAATTCCTCTCTACCCGCATAACTCAAACAATCAGATTGCCATGCTTGTGCCTTCATTTGGATACGATGAATTAAAGTTTAACGTTCTGAATAATGTAGGTAAGAGGATGACAGATGCACTCCTAGATATTTAATTGGTAACGCTCCTTCTTCAATACCCAGAATATTTTAATAGCCGTGGAATTGGTGGTATGATGACTGAAGAATATTTTAGTCTTGTCAACATTAGCAGTGAGGCCTATATACATTTTTATTTTCTGGAATATACCGTGTAGAGTGGAGGCAGAAGACTCAGAAGATGTACTGAAGATCATTAAATCATCCGCGTAGATCAGATGAGAGACTATAGGGTGAAAACTGAAAATAAGAGTGAAAAGGTGCAATGCAGTAGCTTCTTCCATCAGGTATGAGAAATATTGCATTACGATGGTGAATAGCTAGGGTGATAGGGGGTCGCCTTGTCGAATCCCCCTAGAAGAATGTATGAAACCTTTTAGTATACCCTGAAATAGAACAGAAAAAGTAGGAGAGGATATACATTCGTATACTAGGTTTATAAAGTGTATGGGGAATCCCATGCAAAGCATAAAATGACATACTAATTCACGACTTATCTTATCATAAGCTTTATGAAGATCCACTTAACGCAGAATCTGGATACTCCCTTCTTTTTGAAGTCCCTTAAGAATTCATGAGCTAGGAGAATATTATCGCCAATATTTCGTCCTTTTATAAATGCGCATTGATTTTTTGAGATGAGATGTGGCAAAAAGTGCTTTTATCTATTGCATAGGACTTTGGAATTTTTTTTTATAAAACATATTACATCATGATATAGTTCGATAATGGGTTATATAAGATGGCTTATCTGTTTTCGAAATTAGAGTGATGAACGTGTGGTTTGAACTTTAGGCAGTTTACATGTGTTGAATATGTCTTGCATAGCTTGTAAGAGGTCTTGTTTTATTATATCCCAGTGATGCTTCATGAATTTGGAGTTGAAACCATCAGGGCCAAGACTAGAGTCGTCGTGCACGGAAAAAACTACTTGCCTAACTTCATCCATGGTGATTGCTGCTGTCAGGTACATTTTTCCTTGTTCATTAATAAAGGAGATTGGCTAAAATTGTAGAAACTGAGTAATCGGGTCAGCACTAAATAAAGATATAAAGTAAGAAAGAGCTTCCTGTTCAATGTGATCTGGTTGATGTAGGAGATCTCCCTTAAAATTAACGAGTACTTGAATATTGTTATGTAATCGTTGAGAAGTCATTTTGGAGTTAAAAAAATCTGAATTCATGTCACCTTGTTGAAGCCACGTAACCTTACTTTGTTGCTTAAGATGCCAGTATATAGTATTCTTTTTCAGCTGTAGATCTCGCCTAATATGTAACATTTCGTCATAAAGCAATAAGTCTTCAGGATTTTCATCAACTGCTTTTTCCATCTGACAAAGAAGTTCCTCAGCTGTTATTATGTCGTTGTTATCTCTATTCCTTGTTTTGTTCCATTTCTTTAACTCAACCTTGCATGCTAATAACTTATGAAGAAATAGATGACTGTAAGAACCCCAAGTAGTAGCCAACCACCCCTGTACACACAGTCATGATAATCATCAAGCATAGGCCATTCATTGTTAAATCAAAATGGGAATCCTTTAGGTTTAGATGTAGGGATAAGGTCCAAGACAATGGGGTTATAGTCACCAGAGAACTGAGATAATGATATAGCCTTCAAATTAGAAAACTTTTGCATGCATTAAGTATTTATTAAAATTTTATCAATATGACTTACTATGCCTTTTTTCCTCTAGGTAAATTTAAAACCAAATGGCCTTATTTCGTGTAAGCCAGTTTGCAGTAAGAACTGTTGAAATGCATGAACATACTGAAAAGGTATCGGCAGTCCTCCCTTCTTATCTGTCAAAGATGTGGCATTTTTGAAATCGCCTATTAGGATCCAGGAGTTAGAAATAGTGTAGAGTCTTGAATGAGTGTATGCCAAAGCTGTTGACGCTCTACAAAACTATTACTAGTGTAGATCACCGAAAGAGTCATAATGAAACCTCCCTTATTCGTAACTAAAAGAGTCATGTGTTGATTTGAAATAGAAATTGATTAGATATCCCATATGATAATATCCCATATCAATAAAGTACGGCTAGAACAAGATGCATTGTCATTTGTCAAGTATTTCTAGTATGAAGGTAATTTTGCAAGAAAAGATTATAAGTTAAGATGGTTTAACTTATTCTCGACCAGCCCAACAATTGTTGGTTTGGTTTGAGTTAGGAGTTTGAAAATGTCACGAATACAATGTGGCGAATTCATCCCCCTAACATTCCTTGCCACTACCGTCATTTAATTGAGGAAGAGCTCCTCAAATTTTTTTTTAGGTGGAGCTTGGCGATCATCTAGTTGTTTTGTATGATGTAAGTACTTCATATTCTTATCTATACACTTTGTAACGTCCGCTTCATTTTCTGTTGTAGCTTTGCAGTCCTCGGCAATTATGTCTACAATAATCTCAAAAGAATCTTGTTGAAAGTCAGAAGGAAGATCAACATCCAAAAATGGTAGATCATCTACTTCAGAATCATCGATATTTTGAGTTGGGTTTGGGGGATGCGAAGTAGGTGGTGGAGTATAATCAAGTGCGGGTTCAGTTTCAAAGTGAGGTTCAGGGACATGGGTAGCAGATGATGAAGTGGATGATGCAGGTTCTTTTGGCAACCAAACAGGAATGGTCTGAACATCATGCACAGAGGTCGTATGCCCGAAAGTAAGACACTTATCGTATTTTTGAGGGATGAATTCATATTCAACAAAAATTTCATGCATTTTACCGTCATGTAATAGAATAGAGATCTTTGTCTGCATTTGAGAGTTGACATCAATGGAAATTTGTACATGAGCGTATTTTGTGAACTTTTCTCTGTAGTTTTAATATAAACCAATGATGGTTTTCCTATGTATCTAGCAATTAGAGAAAGGGCTTCATTGCTCCACATTTCCATTTATAAATTATATAATTTTACCCAGATGTGTACTTCTTTAGAATTAAACTTTGTGAAATCATATCCTGGTGACCATTTATCAATAAGAAGCAACTTCCCATGGTATGAATATGTTAAACTTTCACTTATTCTCCCAAAATCTAAAGGCAACTCAAATTGTACTGTGTAATGGTAGGTAGGATCGATATGTATCTGAAATTGTCCAAAAGGTTTCCAAACTTTTGCAATATATTCCTTTAACTTGACGTAAGAGATGCGGAACTCAATAGCGTGGATAATTATAGTATTCGTCCATGATTTTGCTGATTGATTGAAAATATTTTCTGGTAAGAAGACATGGCTGCAGTTGGTTGAACGAAGTTTAAATGACGATTTGGCAACTGTAATGGCAAAGAGGTACGAGCTGCATCAGTGTAAGAGTGATGGGGATTAGGCGCTGTAGTTGAATTTGGAGCGGTTGATGTTGACAGTGGTTTAGGCGATTGTGGAGGAGAAGGATGGGGACGGTTACAGAATGGGGAATCCACCATTTTTTTCATATAAATACACACACACACACACACTCATATCCATCCTAATCGACGTAAATAGCACAAATATATTATGATAATAAATGTTTGTTATTGTTGTATGTTTGAATAGTTTTCGTTTTTATGGAAATGTTTATGGAAATATAACCCTTAATAAACAAAAATAAGTATTATGACCGTTGTAGCAATTAATGGACTTGATTTGCTATAAATAAGGTCATAATCAAAATAAGGAATGTTGTAACCATTTATTGATTGGGGAAATAAACTCTATAGGATAAACATGCAAAATGGTTACAATTTGAATTGTGTTAGGAAAAGAAATTATGACTCCAATCAGGGAATTTAATAAATAATAAAAATATATAAATATACACAAATAATAAGTAAGTGAAATTGGAAAAATAGTAATAAGTGGATTTGTAATATATAGAGTAGAATTAAAATGAGATTGATATAAATAATAAAATAAATGCCTTAGGAAAAGGTGTCTATTAGCGTCATAAATAGCATTTAATAGTTTAATTAATGCTTTAGGAAATACGACCATTAGGGTCATTAGTGGCAGATAACTTAATTAATAATAATAGAAGGAATAGAAAAAAGGGAATTAATAAGTGATGTTTAGTGTAGTAAATGTCAAGTCTGATAAGTAAATCAATAAATAAATATCCTAAGATCGAAAGTTACAAATTCCTAGTTAATTTAGAATTACTTTAATATGAAATAGGAATTGGAATTAGTAGGTTAATGACTTGAGGTTAGTTGCCTTATTAAAGTAAAATTTGCACTTTCCAGCAGTCGGGCATATGTTCAACATATGTGAGATATCATTAACCATAGGAACACATGGTGCTTGTTAATTGCGTAATGAGATATCATTAACCATAGGAACACGTAGTGCTTGTTAATTGCATAACGAGGGTTATTTTTTAAGACAATGTTTATCTCAAGAGTGAGGTTCCCGCCTCCCTTCCCAAAAGAGGTGTAACAACCCGTATTTTCAATAACCTGTTATAACGTAAATCGAGGCAGAATTTAATTTTAAATTCTGAATCAAGGGAAACGGGCTATGCCATTGCGTTCGTCTCGGAAAAATACGCGAAATAGAGTCCGAGTTTTCGAAAATCGGAGTTCGTATGACCCGATCAAGGCCCAACGAAGTTTTCAGAAAATTCCAAGGTAAAAACAGATTTCAAATTCAAACCTGAAATTGGAAAAATTGGGCCAGTTGGGCCAGGCGGGAAAATTCCCGCCACAGTACCCAAGTCGACAGCCCTGTCGACTTGGGAGTCGACTGGGTCAGACCAGGTCGACAGCCCTGTCGACTTGGCTGTCGACTTGGCTCAGACGCCCAGGTCTGCCAAGTGCACCATTTTTGAGAATGTGTTGAGCTTGGGGGCCAGATTCGATTTGGAGGGTTGAGATGAGAACTAGGGTTTAATCCTATGGTCTAAATCACTAGCCTAATCTATAAATAAGACCCTAACCTACCCTAAATCATTCATTATTCATTCTAGCAACTAAACTATGTCAAAATCAAACCTCTCATGGCCTCCACTCTCTTCATACAATTCCTAAATCAATTCCTAAGTGATTTTCCATGCATACAAGTGCTTTTAGACTTGTATGATCATCATTAGCTTGCATTCAATTCTTGTTTCTCTATTGGCATCATAAAGGGAGAGTTTTGATCAAGTTTGCTTGCATTTTTGGGGTTTAATTAGTTGCATAAGGGGTTTCTTACATTTGCTAAACTCATTTGAGTCCGCATAAGCATTGTAAGCCCTATTCCTTTCATACTTGAACTTTAAGGTTAAATGTATGATATGCAAGTTTTCT
Organism: Allium sativum; assembly: GCA_030737875.1. Taxonomy (NCBI): domain Eukaryota; kingdom Viridiplantae; phylum Streptophyta; class Magnoliopsida; order Asparagales; family Amaryllidaceae; genus Allium; species Allium sativum. The sequence continues at coordinate 61,040,978 of CM060927.1, read as the reverse complement.
ATGATGTGTTATGCAAGTTTCCTATGATGTGTCATGCAAGTTTTGTTATGCAAGTTGATATGCAAGTTGCCATATGTTATGCAAGTTTTGTTATGCAAGTTGATATGCAAGTTGTCATATGTTATACAAGTTTTTTTGTATGCAAGTTTGATATGCAAGTTGTCATATGTTATACAAGTTTTGTATGCAAGTTTGATATGCAAGTTGTCATATGTCATGCAAGTTTTATTATGCAAGTATGATATGCAAGTTGTCATATGTTATGCAAGTTTTGTATGCAAGTTTGATATGCAAGTTGTCATATGTTATGCAAGTTTTGTATGCAAGTTTGATATGCAAGTTGTCATATGTTATGCAAGTTTTGTATGCAAGTTTGATATGCAAGTTGTTATATATTATGCAAGTTTTGTATGCAAGTTGATATGCAAGTTTATCATGTTGTAATATGCAAGTTGATATGCAAGTTTATCATGTTGTAATATGCAAGTTTATAGGCAAGTATGTCATGTTATGGTATGCAAGTATGTTATGCAAGTTTGGGGTTGAACATTTTGTTCATGCTATCATGTTATGCATGCTTTTGAGGCCTAATGCAAGTATATGAACATATGTACATTTCATATGCCACCATGTTGAACTTGTGGCTTCAACACTTTTATGTCATGATTATGCCAAGTTCCCTCTTTCTATCCTTTATGCGCTATTGCGATATGTAAGCGATGGGATTGCGTTTGGGGTTGGGTAAACTTAAAAGACATAAAAACATAAGCTTGGGAATTTACCTATTAAGTTAGGTCTACCCATTGGGAATTTACCTATTAAGTTAGGTCTACCCAATTGCTTGAAAAACTTGTAATGTGTTTTGGAAACATGGTGGACATGACACTTAGAAAAGATAAGTGTGACCAACTCGAGGTTGGGTTGAGTTTGTAGCGTAAACCTACCCGGAACCGACCGACTTAACTAGTTGCTACAAACAATAGGACCCAATGTGAGAAGTTGGTCATGTTGTACCTTGAACCCGAGGTTAGACCAAGTTGTGGTGTAAAGCTACCTGGACCCGCCGGCTTAACTAGTAACCACAACAAAGTCTAATGTGAGAGGTTAAGGCGCATTAATTAATTAATGCCTTGTGATTAGGGTTAAGTCATGGACCGCTGGAATACTTAACCAATGAAAACACGATGGGTTGGTAGGGTTAAGTCATGAACCTTGGGTACACTTAACCAACTTGGTACTTGAATGAGTTGGGTTAACCACGTTAACCCATTAAGGAAACCCTAGTTGCGTGGTCCTTTGCACCAGTAACCCTCTTAGTTGTATCATGACACCCTAGGGACTAGGCTAGGGAGGGGCACGATTACTGGGATGCCATGTAAGCGACCAAACGACGGCTGAGTAGGTGCGCCGGTGTGGGTTCAGGAGGGCCATGATCGTGCACATGGTCCGGAGTTGAAAAAGCAGGCACGGGCACCAGTAGGTTTAAACTGTGCGTGCTTGGTTTGTGTCGGTGGTTGACACCCTAGGACTTGATACACCCTAGGGTGGACCTAGCACAGTTTAGCTACACTTCGTAGTTGGGCCGTATGACACAGACACTTGACGAGATAGGCTTATAGGGAGCCGATCGACTAGACCGTGCTAGTTGGACCTTGGTTTGGGTCATTCATGATGTTGGGCCAAACTTGGGCCTGGGGATCACTTCTTGTTTACACTTTGGACCCCGTATTGGGGTCACTTCATGTTATTGGGCCAAAGCTTGGGCCAAGAGATCAATACTTGTTTATTTAAGTCATGTTAGTTTACTAGTACACCTGTGGTGCAAAACCTTAATCCTGATTATGCGATGACACCTTTATCTACCTTGATAGTTAATCATCATGCTAGTATGTTGTTATCCTTATGTTCATCCCTTGCTGCCCATACCAGTTAACTTTATCAGTTTACATTGATTGTAGTAGGGCTTACTCAGTCTTTTTGACTGACCTGTTTTCTTTCGCCTCTTTTCTTCCGTTTCCCCTTCCAGGTTCTCAGGGAGGGAATACAGGAGCCTAGCTTGGATTTTGGATTACTTGCTTGTGGGATTTCAGTACATGTACGCTTTCTACATGAAGCTAGCTATGGTTCTCACGTATTTTGGGGATAGCACTTATGTATTTCTGTTTTCAGACGATGTTGTTTTATCTAGACTTGTTTATTGGGAAAATTGATATTATGTTGTACCAGACTTGTTTTGAAATGGTTTAAATCTTCCGCTGTTTTATCTATGTTATTTACTCTGTTTACATATATACATATGTTCTTGTTCTTCCTTGATATATCATTTTGCATGTTTACCTGATTCAAACGCCCCTCCAAAGTCAGTGCACTTGCAAGAGTGGTACTGGCGGAGGTGGGGTGTTACATTTGGTATCAGAGCGAGGTTTACGAGAAGGAACAAAAAGGTTTTTTTTTTAGAAAACTTTTGGAAAACTATTTTCAAAACTAAGTATAAAGTATTTTCCAAAGAAAAGTCTAGTTTATTTTAAAGGCTATTCCCCAAAAAGCCATTAGCAAAATCCCTTCGTTTTTCTCCATTTTGAATCTATTTTTTTTTCTTTTTTTTTCTTCGTTTTCAGTATGGCCAATAACTTTGCCATTCCGGAGGGAGTACGCGTACCTTTTTGGTATAGGAGACTTTTTGAGGCTAGGGCGACCGAAGCCGGCCCCGCTGATGTTCCCCCTCCTCCAGTAGTTAATGTTCCTCCTCCCCCTCAGCATCCACAAGAGGATTTCGCGGAGATTTGTAAGAACTTTAAGGCGTTGGGTTGCAAGAATTTCATTGGAACCGAGACATATGTAGAGGCCAGAAATTGGTTGAAAGAAACCGAAGATCTTTTTACCTTCTTTAATATAGATGACCGTAGGAAGGTTTTATTAGCAGTGTGGTTGTTAAAGGAAGAAGTTGCACGTTGGTGGGTGGTCACCACCGCTACTAGGCCAATTGAGACTTGGGAAGACTTTCGGGGAAAGTTTGGACTAAGGTTCCTATCACTGAAGCAAGGGGACATGACTATTAGGGAATACATAGATCAGTTTAATCAACTGGCTCAGGTCGGTTTAGACTTGGTTAACACAGCTCAGAAGAAGGCCCTATACTTTGCTCTAGGATTAAACGAGCCATTACATGGTTTGGCCATGACTCATATACCCTTGGGGGCAACTTTTGAGAGTTTGGTGAATATGGCCCTACTTAATGAAGAGAGTAGGAGTGACAAGGAGGAGATCAAGATGAATGATACTCAAGCCAAGAAGACTGATTCCCAGTGGAAAGGAAATCAGGGTAATCCAAGCGGTCAGAGCAGTCAAGGCAATAAGAACAAGAACAAGGGCAAGAACAACAAGAGGAAGTGCCATTATTGCGGTTCAGTTGGGCATCTTAGTAAGGATTGTCGGAAGAGAAAAAGGAATAATGGTGAATGCTTTTTCTGCGGTGAGACTGGACATTTCAGTAAGGATTGCCCGAAGAAGCAAGGGCAAGGCCAGGGTCAGACTCAGCGTGCTGGACCTTCGAGAGGGCAAGTTCATGCTCTCAATGCTGCTCCAGTTCCCGATCGAGGTAGTATTTCTGTTGAAAGCCTTGTATACATTTCTGATTTTCCTGTTCGTACCTTGTTTGATTTTGGTGCATCGCGTAGCTTATTTCATCTGATCTAGTTGAAAGTTTGCACCTGAGTACTAGTCTAGTTTATGATCCCGTGTGTGGTTCAAATCCAATTGGGGTTTTCGCCCACTTGTCTCTTATCTACGTGGATTTGAAAAACTCTATCTCTAGTGTAGAGTTCTCGTGTGATGCTTGTATTCTCGGTTTCATGGGGTATGAGTTGATTTTGACCATGGATTGGTTGTCCAGTTTTGGAGCCATTCTTGATTTTTGAGCATAGGGTTGTGAGGCTCATGACTCGCCTCGGTAATACCCTAGGAATTTCTAGTAACCCTATGAGTCTCTTCATGTTGTGTTATCTTAAATCCCTCGACTCGTCTATCGATAGTTTGCAATCGGTGAGGGTGGTCTGAGAATATCCGGATATCTTGGGTGAAGTGAAGGGGGTTACCCCTAAACGAGAGATAGATTTCCGCATTTATTTGGTTGATAATGCCAAGCCAGTTATGTGGCCGGTAAGGCACATGGTCCCGTGAGACGGGAGCTAAGTAAGCAAGTGAAGGAGTTGCTTGAGAAGAACTCCATTCGATGAAGCATTTCCGAGGAAGGTGCTCTAGTAGTATTCGCTACTAATGTGGACAGTTCGCTTCGCCCGTGTTTTGATTATCGTGAGTTGAACAAGAAGAATAGACAACCATTACCAAGGATCGATGATCCGATTGATCAGCTTGTAGGAACATCTGTTCTCTCTTGATCTTACTACTGGATTCCATCAGCTCAGAGTAGCTGAGGATAGTATAGACAAAGCTGCGTTCAGAACTCCAGATAGATTCTTAGAATGGCTGGTCATGCCATTCGGTTTGACTAATGCACCCGCATATTTCATGGACTTGATGAGTAGGATGTTCAGGGAGTTCTTGAACAAGTTTGTCGTGGTCTTCGGAGATGATATTCTGATCTTCTCTAAGGATAAGGAAGAGCACGCAAGGCATCTCGTGGAGGTGATGGATACGCTCGGAGCGCATCAGTTGAAAGCCAAGTCCTCCAAATGTCATTTTGGAGAAAAAGGAGTTAGATTTCTTGGGCACATAGTTTCTAAGCAAGGCTTAGCGGTGGATCCCGCTAAAATGGTCGCGGTTCAAGACCGGAAAGCTCCGACGAGGACAATTGAAGTAAGAAGTTCTCTCAGTTTAATTAGTTAGTTAGTTAGCGTCCCTTGAGCTTAGACCTACCCTTCTGGATCAAGTAGGGACTTCACAGAAAGAAGACCCGCAGTTAGTCGAGATCATGGACAAGTTGATTCGAGGCGATATGTTAAGACACCTCGCTATAGATGACAAGGGATAGCTAGGACGCAATGAGAGAAAGAAGGCTCTTGAAGATGCACATCACACAGGGAAGTGGCTGAGTTTGTCCCAAGGTGCATGTTGGGCCAACAGGTTAAAGGCCAAGTCATAAAAAGACCGGTGGGCTATTACATCCATTGGAGGTCCCCGCAATGGAAGTAGTAAAGCGTCACGAAGGATTTCGTGGATGGACTGCCTAGATCAAGGAAAAGGGAATACGAGCATGTGGGTCATAGTAGGTAGACTCACGAAGAGTGCTCATTTCACTCCGGTAAAGAGCGAAAGGATTGCATCATAGCTAACGACAGTTTACTTTCAAGAAATAAAGCGGTTGCACGAGGTTCCGTAAAGTATAGTTGGTAACCACGACTCAATCTTCACCAGTCAAGTTTTGAGATAGTCTACGGGAAGTCATGGGCAAGCAACTGAATCTAAGTACAGCCTACCATTCGCAGGCGGATGACCCATTTCGTTCAAGCATGAGTTATAGAAAATCCTGTTGGTAAGAGCAATTGGCAACATGGATTGGTATTTCCAAGAAAAGTTCTGCTGCGTGGAATACTTTATAGTAAGTAGACGAGATCCAGGATTCACTAGTGAATTTTGGAGAGCTTGCACGAATCCATGAGGTCATGGTTATGTTTAATCCAAGAATGATAGAAGAGTAAGAAAAAGACGGTCAAAGCACAGTGGAGTTAAGCTCAAGGAAATGTGACTTAGAAGACTGAATGCTAGATACGCGCATCATATCTCTTTTTAAGAGCATATCCTTGATCCTTGTTTTCCTGTGGAACTTACTCGCATATTATCTTTTTTATGTATATCCTCTCGGTCCCATTTTCGGTCCTACTTCTGTCGGGAGGTATGGCTTATTGGCTAGTAATACATGTCAGGGTTTGAAGGGGTCCGTTAGGTTGACTAAACCTTTTGGGCTTTTATGGAATATGGGTTGGGTTAGGAAAGGATTTCTTGTAATCCAAAAGGAGTATATCTTGCTTATCCTCCCGATCTCTTTAGCACATCTTTTGCTATCCATGTTTGTCTTGTTTATCTAGTTTATCGTGTTAATCTTGTCATGAGAATCTTAGGTAGAAACCCTTTGGTTGAAACATGTGTTTGAAACATGTTATGCTTGATGGTTACAAGTGGTTGCAAGTGTTTGCAAGTGGTTACTCGTGGATGCATTATACACGATTAGGCACTAGATCGGCTCACACACTCCTCATATTGCATATGCATGAGTGTTTATGCTTATTCATGGATGAAAATTGTGTGTTATCACATGGATGTTGCATATGGGTGTATGTTATGTGCACACATATAGATGATATACATTATGTTAGGAATTGCATACATATGGATTCATTTCACTAACATAATTTGCATTGATGATATTCGCATTAGATAAGTACATATACACACACCTTTGCATACGTTCATCCAGCATTTAGATTCTTGTAAGGACAATGATTGCTCGTGGATGATGTTTTGAGTAGATGGATGTTGGATGGTAGGATACGTTCTTCCTAACTTGAAGATTTCGGGGACGAAATCCTTTAAGGAGGGGAGAATGTAACAACCCGTATTTTCAATAACATGTTATAACGTAAATCGAGGCAGAATTTAATTCTAAAATCTGAATCAAGGGAAACGGGCTATGCCATTGCGTTCGTCTCGGAAAAATACGCGAAATAGTCCGAGTTTTCGAAAATCGGAGTTCGTATGACCCGATCAAGGCCCAACGAAGTTTTCAGAAAATTCCAAGGTAAAAACAGATTTCAAATTCAAACCTGAAATTGGAAAAATTGGGCCAGTTGGGCCAGGCGGGAAAATTCCCGCCACAGTACCCAAGTCGACAGCCCTGTCGACTTGGGAGTCGACTGGGTCAGACCAGGTCGACAGCCCTGTCGACTTGGCTGTCGACTTGGCTCAGACGCCCAGGTCTGCCTAGTGCACCATTTTTGAGAATGTGTTGAGCTTGGGGGCCAGATTCGATTTGGAGGGTTGAGATGAGAACTAGGGTTTAATCCTATGGTCTAAATCACTAGCCTAATCTATAAATAAGACCCTAACCTACCCTAAATCATTCATTATTCATTCTAGCAACTAAACTATGTCAAAATCAAACCTCTCATGGCCTCCACTCTCTTCATACAATTCCTAAATCAATTCCTAAGTGATTTTCCATGCATACAAGTGTTTTTATACTTGTATGATCATCATTAGCTTGCATTCAAGTCTTGTTTCTCTATTGGCATCATAAAGGGAGAGTTTTGATCAAGTTTGCTTGCATTTTTGGGGTTTAATTAGTTGCATAAGGGGTTTCTTACATTTGCTAAACTCATTTGAGTCCGCATAAGCATTGTAAGCCCTATTCCTTTCATACTTGAACTTTAAGGTTAAATGTATGATATGCAAGTTTTCTATGATGTGTTATGCAAGTTTCCTATGATGTGTCATGCAAGTTTTGTTATGCAAGTTGATATGCAAGTTGCCATATGTTATGCAAGTTTTGTTATGCAAGTTGATATGCAAGTTGTCATATGTTATACAAGTTTTTTTTGTATGCAAGTTTGATATGCAAGTTGTCATATGTTATACAAGTTTTGTATGCAAGTTTGATATGCAAGTTGTCATATGTCATGCAAGTTTTATTATGCAAGTATGATATGCAAGTTGTCATATGTTATGCAAGTTTTGTATGCAAGTTTGATATGCAAGTTGTCATATGTTATGCAAGTTTTGTATGCAAGTTTGATATGCAAGTTGTCATATGTTATGCAAGTTTTGTATGCAAGTTTGATATGCAAGTTGTTATATGTTATGCAAGTTTTGTATGCAAGTTGATATGCAAGTTTATCATGTTGTAATATGCAAGTTGATATGCAAGTTTATCATGTTGTAATATGCAAGTTTATAGGCAAGTATGTCATGTTATGGTATGCAAGTATGTTATGCAAGTTTGGGGTTGAACATTTTGCTCATGCTATCATGTTATGCATGCTTTTGAGGCCTAATGCAAGTATATGAACATATGTACATTTCATATGCCACCATGTTGAACTTGTGGCTTCAACACTTTTATGTCATGATTATGCCAAGTTCCCTCTTTCTATCCTTTATGCGCTATTGCGATATGTAAGCGATGAGATTGCGTTTGGGGTTGGGTAAACTTAAAAGACATAAAAACATAAGCTTGGGAATTTACCTATTAAGTTAGGTCTACCCATTGGGAATTTACCTATTAAGTTAGGTCTACCCAATTGCTTGAAAAACTTGTAATGTGTTTTGGAAACATGGTGGACATGACACTTAGAAAAGATAAGTGTGACCAACTCGAGGTTGGGTTGAGTTTGTAGCGTAAACCTACCCGGAACCGACCGGCTTAACTAGTTGCTACAAACAATAGGACTCAATGTGAGAAGTTGGTCATGTTGTACCTTGAACCCGAGGTTAGACCAAGTTGTGGTGTAAAGCTACCCGGACCCGCCGGCTTAACTAGTAACCACAACAAAGTCTAATGTGAGAGGTTAAGGCGCATTAATTAATTAATGCCTTGTGATTACGGTTAAGTCATGGACCGCTGGAATACTTAACCAATGAAAACACGATGGGTTGGTAGGGTTAAGTCATGAACCTTGGGTACACTTAACCAACTTGGTACTTGAATGAGTTGGGTTAACCACGTTAACCCATTAAGGAAACCCTAGTTGCGTGGTCCTTTGCACCAGTAACCCTCTTAGTTGTATCATGACACCCTAGGGACTAGGCTAGGGAGGGGCACGATTACTGGGATGCCATGTAAGCGACCAAACGACGGCTGAGTAGGTGCGCCAGTGTGGGTTCATGCGGGCCATGATCGTGCACATGGTCCGGAGTTGAAAAAGCAGGCACGGGCACCAGTAGGTTTAAACTGTGCGTGCTTGGTTTGTGTCGGTGGTTGACACCCTAGGACTTGATACACCCTAGGGTGGACCTAGCACAGTTTAGCTACACTTCGTAGTTGGGTCGTATGACACAGACACTTGACGAGATAGGCTTATAGGGAGCCGATCGACTAGACCGTGCTAGTTGGACCTTGGTTTGGGTCATTCATGATGTTGGGCCAAACTTGGGCCTGGGGATCACTTCTTGTTTACACTTTGGACCCCGTATTGGGGTCACTTCATGTTATTGGGCCAAAGCTTGGGCCAAGAGATCAATACTTGTTTATTTAAGTCATGTTAGTTTACTAGTACACCTGTGGTGCAAAACCTTAATCCTGATTATGCGATGACACCTTTATCTACCTTGATAGTTAATCATCATGCTAGTATGTTGTTATCCTTATGTTCATCCCTTGCTGCCCATACCAGTTAACTTTATCAGTTTACATTGATTGTAGTAGGGCTTACTCAGTCTTTTTGACTGACCTGTTTTCTTTCGCCTCTTTTCTTCCGTTTCCCCCCCAGGTTCTCAGGGAGGGAATACAAGAGCCTAGCTTGGATTTTGGATTACTTGCTTGTGGGATTTCAGTACATGTACGCTTTCTACATGAAGCTAGCTATGGTTCTCACGTATTTTGGGGATAGCACTTATGTATTTCTGTTTTCAGATGATGTTGTTTTATCTAGACTTGTTTATTAGGAAAATTGATATTATGTTGTACCAGACTTGTTTTGAAATGGTTTAAATCTTCCGCTGTTTTATCTATGTTATTTACTCTGTTTACATATATACATATGTTCTTGTTCTGCCTTGATATATCATTTTGCATGTTTACCTGATTCAAACGCCCCTCCAAAGTCAGTGCACTTGCAAGAGTGGTACTGGCGGAGGTGGGGTGTTACAAGAGGAAACCTTAAAAGGAAATAATTCATAATGTGGCCTACTTCGGGGTAAAGGTCTTAAAGTATGTAGACACACCCTTTAATGGGTATTAAGCGTTCATGTAGCTAACCTCCCAATAATTAAAAAGCATTAAATGGATATTGTGTACGAGCTTGGTAATTCCCACGTTAGTCCACTCCTCTAGGCAGTAAGTGATTGGGATATGGATCCGCCTTGGGATTATGTATCAAATGGCCGCTTCGGAGGTACCAAAGGTTTGCATATCATGCGGCAAGTATTGAGTGACTAAGAGGATTATCTAATAAGGCTAGCTAGATAGTAATGAGGGGGTCCGTTGGGGGAAGGTCATAAATGGTAAGATGTCGTCTACCTATCCCATAGGCAATAAGTGATTGCTTACTACCTATCGTCTTATGCGGGGTATGGTTATATGCATGAATGATAGAAGCCTTGAATTAGGACTTAGTAGCTAGTGTCCTTTAATTTATATTTAAGTAGGATAAACAACCATATAAGGTATTAAGTGACCAATAGGTCCATCTTGGGTCTTAAGTGATCGAAAGGATCCACCTTTACCTTACATTGGTAGCGAGGTCTTCAGTGGATATATATAAAGATGTACCCTCCTTATGTGATAGCAAGAAGTTAGTTGTCCATCCCTTAATCTTTGGAAATGTGTTAATGGTGGTTTAAAGGCTTCATTTAATTGCGTATATGTTTTACCTCAGTATTGCGATATCGTTATGTTTACCTTAGGTTTAGTGGTAAGTCTTCGTGCATAAATATCTACAAGGTTTAGTTAGAATTACTAGCCTTATTAGACATATATTTTGGGTTTGACCAAACAGAGTACATTTGTGTATTGCAGACAGTGTTATACATTTTCTACTCACCCGGACTTGTTGTTTTGAACACCCGCCTCATAACAACTCTTAGGTTTAGCTCGTGGAAGACAGGTTTTAGCAAGTGTTCAAGTCTGATTTTTGGTTCTCGTTCTCTCATGCTCTATATCGATGTAGTGGCATGCCATAAGGTAGTCGCCTTAGTTGGTATTTGTTATCTTATTTCGTTTCTGCTGTGAGTTAGCTTTATTTTATTCTGATTATGCTCATGCTTATTTATTGCAGGTACCAGATTTATACTCTCCGTGCTTGGATGGTTTTGAGATTAGATTTTTGTCGAAATTCGAGCTCGGAAAATTGTAAGGTGTTACAGGTCTTTTGCTTTTTTTCATTCATGTAGTCAATTTGGACAACACTAACCTTTATCACATTAGGTAGCCATATCAACTCCTTCAGTTTTTGTTCATATACATCCTCACCTTCATCATTCTTAATATTGCAAATATCATTAGCACTATAACCTATGATTTCCTTCGTTGTTTAATTAAAAGTTGTAATCCATGCTTCGGCAGTTGTATCATTATTCAGATCCATTTGGTGATCATGACATTCCATGAGATAATGGTTTCATAGTTAGTAACCGCAAAAAATGCATCCAATGCTCCATATGTTGACAGTTGGTTATACAACAAAATACATTATTCACAAAAGTATTATGTTTAACAGACTGGACCTAACAACATGTCAAAGAACCACCTATCACATATATGTAGATTTCTTTTATTAGTATCAAAAATCATGTCATGGAAAGTTTGGATAAAGAAGGATTTCAAATAAATAATAATCGTTTTAGATACATATATAATTGGAATAATTAAACTCACTCATGAGGTAATATTGAGGATTCCAGTTGATTTATTATAACTCGATTTCAATACTGAAATATAGAAATAAACTGGACCTAACCATAGTTTTACATCAATAATTAAGACTGCTAGGATAAAAAGAAACTAAGAGAAAAGAGGCGTACTCAATGGCAATATGTCGAGATTTTCTAGTCCAGGAGGCGTACTTAAAACCTTTACTATAATCTGGATCGTACAGCCTCTTTTTTTAGTAGGATGACTGATGCTTGCTGAGGGATGGCCACAATGGTAATCCCAAGGTCCAAAACTTCATCCTCTAACGCATGCTCCTTTCTTGAAAAAAAATAAAACAGTATAAAGTGGAAAAGGGAAATTGAGATAATCAACAATGATTAGGAACTACTAACATCAAATTTGACATACGAGAATATCATAGAAAAAACGTTCAACAATGATGAGGAACTACTAACATGTTGATTATGTCAATCGAAAGCAAGATAATCAACAATCAAAGCATGAGAGTTTTCGGATTGATGGTACATGAAGTACAAAAAAGACAAACCCCTGAAAAATTTCAGGTGAAGATATAAAACAAAGTAAATATGACTAAGTGAAGATTAAGAATTGAACTGCAGATTACAATAACTTACAGTAATATGTATTGGGCTTATTCATACATATTTATTATGATTCAATTATGTTCAAATATGCACAAAACTCAATATACTCATTTTACATGTAATTTTGATTATTATCTAGATAAGGACGGAAAATAATTTCGTCATGCATAAAGTATATGGCTTGGTATTTATCTTAAGATAATCATAGAAAATACAAACATCTAATGAACTAACATGATGGTATAAATGACAATACATATGAAATGAATACACAGTGAACTAAATACCAAATATGCCCTTAATTCTCATTATAAGGAAAGAATAACAAAGTGGGTTAGCTTGGTAGATACCAAATATGTAACCTACATCTTTAATGTTTGTTTTTTTGTTTACTTGTGAACCCAAATAGCCTCAGCTGGAAATATTGAATTGTATTAGTAAAAGCTTGTGCACTTTTTAAGGGATCAGTAAACAAATTGGTCCTTTATCTTTACAAATTTTCCCTACAATAGAAAATATGACATCTTAATAATACTAATTTCACATATTCAAAGCATGTATCACATAACCAAAAGATATGCTGTAAACTATCCATGATGTAAACTACCCACAGTAAGCCAATACATCAGCTGAAACAACTTCAAAAAACCTATAGCTTTACTTATCATTTTCCTTTACAAAAAGGGTATTAAATATAAAATAGTAGTATGAATGTTAACCATATTAGTAATGAAATTTATTTTTCTATATTTTGTGCTATTAACTGTTAAAGCTGGTAGACTCATAAATACAAACTTTCCTTAATCCCAATTAGTAAAATATGATGATGATGAAAAGTTGGAAAAAAAACTATCGTCTAAAGCATGAATTCAGAGAAGCTCAAATTTATTAGACTACATATAATATATTACCATTTCTCTAACTTTGTCCATTTGCAAACTCATAATTTGATTTCATAACCAAGTATTAATGGTGATGAATAGATCATACCAATTTAGCCTACCAAACTTTTAAATCCATGTCGCTTTCACTTAAATACTTTATTTTCCTCATATTCAATGGATCAAACCATGTTCAAACAATTTCTTTATATATATGCACATCAACTTTATACAAAGCTCAAAAGACCTCCTTCATAAAATTGGTGCACTTAAAACAGAGACATATAATAAGATAAGTTAAGTAGTAAAGCTGGCTAGTTATTTATATTTATACATATAATAAGATTTGTTGATTATGTGCCAATCAAATAGGTTATATTTTACTTGAGAGCGGTTGATAATGGTTATTGAATGGTAACAAAGTGAGCATTGTAACCTACCTGCCTTTATTTCTTCGGAGCCATGGGGCTATTTTCGGAAGTTTTTTCATTCGGATGTCATGAACATAGTCTGTGTTTATAATTAATAATGCTAATTTAAAATGCCACTTCCACTTCCAAATTTTATAGTGGCGTTAGATGAATCATAGAAATTAAAGTCATAGCCTGAGTAAATTAATATTTTTAACGGAATTTACGCCCAAGCTTTCGAGGTGTATGTATTAATGGATTTTACATTCAATTTTTCTGCATTTTATAAACAAAATTAAATTTTGTGCCTTTGTTAGCGCTATTTGAACCCACATGATAATAAACTTATTGCTTGTACATGGAATATTTTTCATCCTGTATTAGTGGTGCAGGTATTTCGCCTTGTCATCGAAGATCATGAATAAATTTCTACAACAATATGTGATTAGAGGGTGATTATATAGTACTGTTATATGCTTTCTCCTTTAAAATTAATTGATTGTACAGAAAACAATATATCATCTCAAAGCATTCATTGCTGACCAATTTCAAAGCTTAAAATTAATCTGATGTAAGTTTTTGGCTTCTCCAGTGGTATGCTGAAATGACCCGAACTTCCCCGGTCTCCGAAGAGAAGAGAAAGAACGAATTGTATTGAGAACACGACAAAATAGAACGCAGACGGAAGGACATTTCATTGTTTATTACAACAATTCCATCAGAATACAAGAATATACAGAGTATAAACAAATATTACACAACAGAAAATATCAGAGATTACAATAAATTACATAGCAGCGGAAAATAATACAATACACAACTGAAGGAGATATACGGATATAAAGCTTTCCGCATATCATTCCAGCTGTAAACCAGGATCATGTGAATATAAATCTGCAAAACCAAAACTACTAGCTGCCCGTGTCAAAATAAGGGCACCTAGAGTCTAGGTTAAAATAATAAACTCCAGGTCAGTCATGTGACTGGTGTGAGAACTAAAACAATTATTTATCTTTATTTTAAAGTTAGGTAAATCAAGGGACCACGCCGTATAACACGGAACGGGTTTCCTCCCAAGAACACCAGTGCATAAAACAAACAACGCAATGCTAAATAAAGAGCAATGAAGCTATTATAAGACCCAGGTCCTATCACACAATGCAACGAAAGCCGGGAGATAGGGTTTTCCCTTATAATAGCCAAACATGCTTAGTACGTTTAAAACAAATCATTGGATACTACTATAAGTGCATAATATATAAAACAACTTCAAATCATAAGTATCAATCATAGATGGCATGGGTACCATATATCATGTCGCCATACTAGTTCTACAATTAAAACCGCAAAATCACGTATTTGGAAGTTGGATTTCCATCTGTGAACCGAGGCAAAAGATAGTCCTTTACCGATTCGAGACTGTCTAGCCCGAGTCTCAGGAACAGCCGCAACTGCCCGTTGGATCGTCAGGGCCGGTCCATCGATGTGGATTATAATGCCTGAACACTACGTTTCCCCGCCCTTTGGGGCGTAAATGAGCCAACGAATGACTCCATCGGCTTCACATAGTCACCGATATATCCGAGGCGCCTCGCTACAGTAACAACCACATAAGTCAAACTCGTCAGGGCGTGTAAAACCCCTGACGCCACTTCTAGCTAGAAAGAAACGCATGTCCCCCATGAGGTCCTCTCCCGTTTTTGGTTCACCACCGGGGTGTAAGGCTCGCGAATCAACGTCACACAAAGCTATGCCACACAGGCCGTGCTTTGATCATCAACCACAAGACTCTGCTTTTCAACAGAAGCCTTGATCATTTGCATCTTAGCATGCCACATAGGCAAACCACTCCATGAAACCGATATCCATCAATCACACAAAATGATACCCAATGTCAGACACACAGTCCATTTACAAGTACGTTCTGGGTCTGAATGAAACCGGAGGCACCTTGTACCCCGCATATCCATCGATCTCCAAGTACGTCTGGACGATCACCAACTGATTCCCTCCTCTTGGGTGTACGGCCCAATCAAGATCATCAGTAATTATCCAAACGACGTGAAGACCTCCGGTCTTCAACCACCGTCTTTATCTTCGAATTATCGTCGTATCAATTATTCAGAATGGGATAAACCCGGTCTTTCCGAATAACTTGCGTATACAATAAACAAGTGTTACACAAACACAACATACGCCTCATTCCAATTTATCAGTCACTAACCGTAAATTAACAAGAGAATAATTCCACAAATATTAACCCCGAAGGCCGAAACCAACATCAGATCCATATCTAGAAAACCATTCTGCTTAGCTAATCGACAGTTAGTTTCTAAATTTCACATTCTTAGGGAAAGATTCCCATTAATTTTATCAAAGATAAATCCTTTAAATTTATTCTTTAATCTACTTTTGAATATCAATTCAAACTAGTCGGGATTAGCGATCCATACCAAAGTGATCATTTATTTTATTTCCTAATCCCAACCTATTCATCCCATGAAGTAAAACTGGTAATACTTCATATCCAACACCGCGGTGTTATCGGTAAATTCAATTACCATTTCACGTTCAAATCTAATTAAAGATTTAACTATCGCCTGGAGCAAAACTGGTGATACTCCATTCTCGATCTTTTCAATCTAATTAAAGATTCATTAAAACTCCACTTAGTTTTAATCTTTACTTGGGTTGAAAAATCAGTGTCATTTAAAACACGGTTCACGATAAACCCAAAATCACATTCCATTTCAATCAGTCCCTAACCATAAAATAGCAAGTGAGCAATTCCCTAAGTATTAACCCCGAAGGCCGAAACCAATATCAGATCAATACCCCAAAAACCATTCAACTTAACTAATCTCCAGTTAGTTTCTGATTTTCTTAACTCCTTTGGGTCTAAGAACAGTATTATTGAAGATACCGTTCATGACAACCCAAAATCACTTTCCATCAACTTTCGGGTTAAAGAACAAGTGTTATTTAAAACACTGTTCACGATAAACCAAAAAATCAATTCCAAATCAATTCCAATTAAATATTATTTAATTGGCACACTTCATTAAATCTAAATAAAAAGATTTAATCTTTTTCTCAACTGGGTTTAAGAACAGTGTTAATGAAGACACCATTCACGACAAACCCAAATCACATTTGATATTAAATATAAGGCTCTGAATAGAAAATATATCAGCTTATATTCAATATCAAATTCTACGACCAACAAATATCGTATTGGAAATAACGATATATATATATATATCTTTCAAATTTCCATAACAACATCTGTATAATCACGAAATCCAAAATCGAAATATTCCAAAGACAATTTCGATTCAAATCCATTCCAATTCAATTATTGGAAATTATGGTTACTTTTAAAACCCTTTTCAAATTCAATTTATTTATTTTAAAAATAAATAAATTATAATTCTAGTTCAAAACTAGTTCATTTCGATAAAAATCTATTTTTATCTTTTTAAATATGGAGTTTTTCATCCCGATTCTTCCCAAATCATTTCTTATGATTTTAACAAATTATTACTATTTTTAATAATTTTATCAAGGCCCGTACAGTCGATTTCCATCAACGTCCATCGAACAGCACTTACAACGACCTTTTCCAAATTTGATTTGGACATAATTCCAAATCCAACCGTTAGATTTCAAATTTCTAATATCCGTTGGAAAACACTTTTCGATACGAACCCAACGGTTCCGGTTTTAGTAGAATCCGACGGTCGGATCTCCCGCAATATCCATTCGAAGTCAATGGTCGAAATCCACAAACTACGGCAGCACGGCGCATTCTATTCAGGCCATTATATTATATATATAATATATACTTCGTCGATTTCCCTTTTAAAACGTATTTAATAAATCGTTTTTAAATTCGTTTTTGAAACGATTTCAACTTCATTTCAAATTCAAATCAAAATTGAATTTTTCCTTATAAATTCGTTTTAAATTCGTTTCAAATTGATTTCAATTCAAATCGATTTTCAGTTCAATTTCAATACGTTTTAAATTCAATTCAAAACGATTTCAATTCTATTTCAATTTAATTCAAATTTCAATTCTATTCAGTGTAATTCGAATTTCAATTCTTTTCAATATAATTCGAATTTCAATTCTTTTCAATATAATTCGAATTTCAATTCTTTTCAATATAATTCGAATTTCGAAATCACTTTCAATATTCATTGAAAAATGAATAAAATCAATATAAATATCGTTCACGTCGAAATGGCATCAATCTAATCAACACAGCTTTTATTCAACACATGAAATTATTTTCCAAATTGAAATGAGGCCCAATCAATTACCATATAGTGTTAATTATATGGATTTTCTTCAGCACATGTAAATCTCAACAATGACAAATAATCAACCATCATCCAAAGTGCATTCTACACTGTATAAGCATCAAATATAAATATTCAACGCTTATAACAGTCTGTCAATCAATCGATCGACATACAACTAAACAATCGGGATTAGTGTACGTCAAATATCATCCCAATACCCGTGTGGGGTTTCAAACAATCAAACACAGATTTTATTTGTGCAGTTGGGCGATGTGTAAAATTTATCGTCCCAATCAATATCAGTCAAATCAGTGTGTATAAATATATCGTCCGATTTGTTTATATTTATTTCATTTCAAATACACGTTAAAATTCTATTTTCAACAATAAAATATTTTTAACTATATAAATATTTTATTTCATTTCCCCTCACATCACACAATCAACTACACATCGAAATCAAACAAACAAGCATACAAGCCGTCCATGGTATGTGGACGACGGGTGTCGGGTGCTACTAAACACCGTCTACATCCTAGTATATATTTCAAACTAGAAATAAATTAAATTAAAGGTGAGAAGTTCTCACATTGGGGTTCCACTCCGTCATTTCATTTCTGAATTTCTGAACCGTTTGAATTCCTTTTTGATTTCAATCCATTCCGTCGTACTTCTTTTCATGCTGTTCAAATTAAAAATCACATTTTTATTTCAACGCTATAAAAATCACTTCTTTATTTGCACTTCATATAAAGAGAAATCACATTTTCTTTTCAAAGTGATGTATATAAAAATCATATTTTTGTTCTCTTCATTATATAAAAATTATATTTTCATCCTCTATATTATATAAAAATTATATTTTTATCTTTCTATAATATAAAGATTATATTTTTATCCTTTCTATAATATAAAAATTAGATTTTTATCCTTTCTATTCAAATATAAAGGTCTAATCTTTCTCATGCTAAAACAAATATAAATATCTAATCTCTATCATGCAAAATATATAATAAGAAAAATCCTATTTTTATGCTATCATTTTGTATGTAAAAAATCAAGTTTTTTTAAACCTAAGAAAAATCAGTTTTTAATCCTTTTATCCTAAACTTCTTATTTAAAATAAACTAAAAACAAAACAAAATAAATGTTTGTAAACAAATAAAAACTTACATTTTCTGTTTTGTAGGGGAGGGGGCGTCGTGATTGTGTCAGGGGGTTCACCGTCAAAGGTGGGGGCCAAGGAGGAGCGCGCAGGGTCTCCGGCGATGGTGGAGTGGCGCGGCAGCCTTCAGGGGCGTGGTGCGTTCGAACTAGGGCTTGGATTTGGCTGGAGGGGGACCGGAGGGTGGAGCGGCTGTTCGTGGGGGTGGGCGCCGTCGTGCTGGTGGTGGAATGGAGGGGGGGTGCGATGGCGATTTCGGTGGTGGAGGGTGAGGGGCGACGCTCGATGTCGAGCTACGGTTTTTTTTCCTGGAATGAATTGAACGGTTGGTGGGGCTCACGTTGACTAAGGACAAGAGGAAAAGGAGGGTTTTTATTTATTTAATTTAATTTTCCCTAAAAAAGTTGATTTTTTTTTCGAACTTGAAATGAGACCCAACGACTGCCGTCCATAGCTAATTACCCCCATTCCGAACTCAATGGGATATGTTTCGTTGGATGATTCGACCATTTCAATCAGTTTTCATCAAAATCAAAATATAACTTTATATATTGAATTTGAACGCGCATTTCAATTTACCGGGGCCACACACGAGCTCGAAAAATTCCCGAAAAATATTTTCTAGCTTCGTATTGACGATACGGTCCAAACAAAACTAGTTTCATCAAATTCTGAGACCGTTTGAAAAATGGTCATTTTCCAGTCGATTAAAATCAACTTAAACTAGTCAAATGCGTTTTCCTTTTCCACGCTCACATATTGATTCGAAAAATTACAAAATTTGAAACTTAGCAATAATTTGACACCACGGATCCAATAAAAGTGGTTTCGTCGAAATTCGAGGTCGTTTGCAAAATTTCCATTTTTAATGGCCAGAATCCCATAGCGACTTTTCTGAATTTTCAATTGGGCATATCTTTTGATTCCCGCTATAAATTTCTATTTTCCGGATTCGTGGGAAAGATATTCTCAAATAGATTCAACTATTTTTAGTTTCACTAAAATCCGGTTTATTTTGCACCCGGTACATTCATTTGAAGTTGGAAATCGAATTATCGAACTACCGCGCCATTTTCAATTCATTTTATATATATATATATATATATAAATAAATATTTATATTCTAACGACGTCGTATATAAATATATACGTTCTAATTCTATTCAAAATAAATTTCTCGTCGATATTATTTAAAATAATTCATTTTAAATATTCAAAATTCGCTAAATTCGCCAAAATAATTTTTTTAAATTGGCTCGCATTTCCGGGTTATTACAATCTCCCCCACTTAAAACTTTTCGTCCCCGAAAAGGAACGAAGCCGAAAGTTGTTTAACAAATCAACTCAACTTTCATTATTTTCACTACGGCTTAAGTTCTCCAACTTTCCAGTTTCTAAGAACTTTTCAAATTTTTCAAAAATTTGGCTAACACCCTAAATTTCCGAAAAATTTCGCCATAACCTCCCGTGCACCGGGAGTACCGGAAAATCCCGAAATTGCCATACAGGCTCTATGATCTCAAAAAGAAAAAGAAAAAGCCAAGCGGCTAGCCAATCGGCTCATAAAATCATCATCACCCAAACAAAACAGTAAATTATGGTAAACATGTACCTATTTGTCGGGCAAACAATTTTTTTCTTCTGCTCTAGCCTCCTTGCTATGACCTGTTCAATGTAAGTATATGTATATGCAAGCAAATGCGACAAATTTCCAATACAACTCACTATTTGATTCAATTTTGCTATACGGTACAAATTTTAATTTATCAACCAATAATCAACAACATAACCATCAATCAATTAGTTGATTAGCTTTTGAAATTCATAACTTTGATACATAGTCAAAAATCATATTTTTAATGCCAAATCATAACAATAAGCCCTATCTAGTTTCGGTTCTCACACCAGTCAATTGGAAATATATAGAAATCTCACTTTCGAAACTCGAAAATAAATACTGGCGATGGTGCCCCGCCACCAGAATTATCCCCGGGCAACTAGAGTGTGATTGTATAACTATCCAGTACATTAAAACTTTGAATACACGTTTGCAAGACATATATGCAAAAAAATTATATATTGGATTGTCCCAATTCATTTAAAATAAATATTCAAATACGAATAAGCGATTTAAATTTCAAAACAAAACTTGTTTTAACTTTCAAAAATATACTCTTCACACTCGTTCTAGGATACTACTGATCCCATCTCTAACGAGTCATTCCCATTGGATATTACTAATCCAATTTCTGATGAATCCTTTCGTTCGGTTCTAATATGTCTTGTTCTCGAGCTCTGTAAACCAAAGCTCTGATACCACGATGAAACGACCCGAACTTCCCCGATCTCCGAAGAGAAGAGAAAGAACGAATTGTATTGAGAACACGACAAAATAGAACGTAGACGGAAGGACATTTCATTGTTTATTACAATAATTCCATCAGAATACAAGAATATACAGAGTATAAACAAATATTACACAACAGAAAATATCATAGATTACAATAAATTACATAGCAGCGGAAAATAATACAATACATAACTGAAGGAGAGCTTTCCGGATATCATTCCAGCTGTAAACCAGGATCCTGTGAATATAAATCTGCAAAACCAAAACTACTAGCCGCCCGTGTCAAAATAAGGGCACCCAGAGTTTAGGTTAAAATAATAAACTCCAGGCCAGTCATGTGACTGATGTGAGAACTAAAACAGTTATTTATCTTTATTTTAAAGTTAGGTAAATCAAGGGACCACGCCGTATAACACGGAACGGGTTTCCTCCCAAGAACACCAGTGCATAAAACAAACAACGCAATGCTAAATAAAGAACAATGAAGCTATTATAAGACCCATGTCCTATCACACAATGCAACGCAAGCCGGGAGATAGGGTTTTCGCTTATAATAGCCAAACATGCTTAGTACGTTTAAAACAAATCATTTGATACTACTATAAGTGCATAGTGTATAAGACAACTTCAAATCATAAGTATCAATCATAGACGGCATGGGTACCATATATCATGTCGCCATACTAGTTCTACAATTAAAACCGCAAAATCACGTATTTGGAAGTTGGATTTCCATCTATGAACCGAGGCAAAAGATAGTCCTCTACCGATTCGAGACTGTCTAGCCCGAGTCTCAGGAACAGCTGCAACTGCCCCTTGGATCCTTAGGGCCGGTCCACCGATGTGGATTATAATGCCTGAACACTATGTTTCCCCGCCCTTTGGGGCGTAAATGAGCCAACGAATGGCACCATCGGCTTCACATAGTCACCGATATATCTGAGGCGCCTCGCAACAGTAACAACCACATAAGTCAAACTCGTCAGGGCATGTAAAACCACTGATGCCACTTCTAGCTAGAAAGAAACGCATGTCCCCCCTGAGGTCCTCTCCCGTTTTTGGTTCACCACCGGGGTGTGAGGCTCGCGAATCAACGTTACACAAAGCTATGCCACACAGGTCATGCTTTGATCATCAACCACAAGACTCTGCTTTTCAACAGAAGCCTTGATCATTTGCATCTTAGCATGCCACACAGGCAAACCACTCCATGCAACCGATATCCATCAATCACACAGAATGATACCCAATGTCAGACACACGGTCCATTTACAAGTCCGTTCTGGGTCTGAACGAAACCGGAGGCACCTTGTACCCTGCATATCCATCGATCTCCAAGTACGTCTAGACGATCACCAACTGATTCCCTCCTCTTGGGTGTACGGCCCAATCAAGATCATCAGTAATTATCCAAACGACGTGAAGACCTCCGGTCTTCAACCACCGTCTTCATCTTCGACTTATCGTCGTATCAGTTATTCAGAATGGGATAAACCCGGTCTTTCCGAATAACTCGCGTATATAATAAACAAGTGTTACACAAACACAACATACGCCTCATTCCAATTTATCAGTCACTAACCGTAAATTAACAAGAGAATAATTCCCCAAATATTAACCCCGAAGGTCGAAACCAACATCAGATCAATATCTAGAAAACCATTCTGCTTAGCTAATCGACAGTTAGTTTCTAAATTTCACATTCTTAGGGAAAGGTTCCCATTAATTTTATCAAAGATAAATCCTTTAAATTTATTCTTTAATCTACTTTTGAATATCAATTCAAACTAGTCGGGATTAGCGATCCATACCGAAGTGATCATTTATTTTATTTCCCAATCCCAACCTATTCATCCCATGAAGTAAAACTGGTAGTACTTCATATCTAACACCGCGGTGTTATCGGTAAATTCAATTACCATTTCACGTTCAAATCTAATTAAATATTTAACTATCGCCTGGAGCAAAACTGGTGATAGTCCATTCTTGATCTTTTCAATCTAATTAAAGATTCATTAAAACACCACTTAGTTTTAATCTTTACTTGGGTTAAAGAATCAGTGTCATTTAAAACACGGTTCACGATAAACCCAAAATCACATTCCATTTCAATCAGTCCCTAACCATAAATTAGCAAGTGAGCAATTCCCTAAGTATTAACCCCGAAGGTCGAAACTAACATTAGATCAATACCCCAGAAACCATTCAACTTAACTAATCTCTAGTTAGTTTCTGATTTTCTTAACTCCTTTGGGTCTAAGAACAGTATTATTGAAGATACCGTTCACGACAACCCAAAATCACTTTCCATCAACTTTCGGGTTAAAGAACAAGTGTTATTTAAAACACTGTTCACGATAAACCAAAAAATCAATTCCAATTAAATATTATTTAATTGGCACACTTCATTAAATCTAAATAAAAAGATTTAATCTTTTTCTCAATTGGGTTTAAGAACAGTGTTAATGAAGACACCATTCACGACAAACCCAAATCACATTTGATATTAAATACAAGGCTCTGAATAGAAAATATATCGGCTTATATTCAATATTAAATTCTACGACCAACAAATATCGTATTGGAAATAACGATATATATATATCTTTCAAATTTCCATAACAACATCTGTATAATAACGAAATCCAACATCGAAATATTCCAAAGACAATTTCGATTCAAATCCATTCCAATTCAATTATTGGAAATTATGGTTACTTTTAAAACCCTTTTCAAATTCAATTTATTTATTTTAAAAATAAATAAATTATAATTCTAGTTCAAAACTAGTTCATTTCGATAAAAATCTATTTTTATCTTTTTAAATATGGAGTTTTTCATCCCGATTCTTCCCAAATCATTTCTTATGATTTTACACAAATTATTACTATTTTTAATAATTTTATCAAGGCCCGTACAGTCGATTTCCATCAACGGCCATCGAACTGCACTTACAACGACCTTTACCAAATTTGATTTGGACATAATTCCAAATCCAACCGTTAGATTTCAAATTTCTAATATCCATTGGAAAGCTCTTTTCGATACGAACCCAACGGTTCCGATTTTAGGAGAATCCGACGGTCGGATCTCCCGTAATATCCATTCGAAGTCAATGGTCGAAATTCACGAACTACCGCAGCGCGACGCGTTCTATTCAGGCCATTATATTATATATATAATATATACTTCGTCGATTTCCCTTTTGGAACGTATTTTATAAATCGTTTTTGAAACGATTTCAACTTCATTTCAAATTCAAATCAAAATTGAATTTTTCCTTATAAATTCGTTTTAAATTCATTTCAAATTGATTTCAATTCAAAGCGATTTTCAGTTTAATTTCAATACATTTTAAATTCAATTCAAAACGATTTCAATTCTGTTTCAATCTAATTCGAATTTCAATTCTATTTAGTTTAATTCGAATTTCAATTCTTTTCAATATAATTCGAATTTCAATTCTTTTTAATATAATTTGAATTTCGAAATCTCTTTCAATATTCATTGAAAAATGAATAAAATCGATATAAATATCGTTCATGTCGAAATGGCGTCAATCTAATCAACATGGCTTTTATTCAACACATGAAATTATTTTCCAAATTGAAATGAGGCCCAGTCAATTGCCATATAGTGTTAATTATATGGATTTTCTACAATACATGTAAATCTCAACAATGACAAATAATCAACTATCATCCAAAGTGCATTCTACACTGTATAAGCATCAAATATAAATATTCAACGCTTATAACAGTCTGTCAATCAATCGATCGACATACAACTAAACAATCGGGATTAGTGTACGTCAAATATCATCCCAATACCCGTGTGGGGTTTCAAACAATCAAACACAGTTTTTATTTGTGCAGTTGGGCGATGTGTAAAATTTATCGTCCCAATCAATATCAGTCAAATCAGTGTGTATAAACAAATCGTCCGATTTGTTTATATTTATTTCATTTTAGATACACGTTAAAATTCTATTTTCAACAATAAAATATTTTTAACTATATAAATATTTTATTTCATTTCCCCTCACATCACACAATCAACTACACATCAAAATCAAACAAACAAGCATACAACCGTCCATGGTCTGTGGACGACGGGTGTCGGGTGCTACTAAACACCGTCTACATCCTAGTATATATTTCAAACTAGAAATAAATTAAATTAAAGGTGAGAAGTTCTCACATTGGGGTTCCACTCCACCATTTCATTTCTGAATTTCTAAACCGTTTGAATTCCTTTTTGATTTCAATCCGTTCCGTCGCACTTCTTTTCACGCTGTTCAGATTAAAAATCACATTTTTATTTCAACGCTATAAAAATCACTTCTTTATTTGCACTTCATATAAAGAGAAATCACATTTTCTTTTCAAAGTGATGTAAATAAAAATCTTATTTTTATTCTCTTCAATATATAAAAATTATATTTTCATCCTCTATATTATATAAAAATTATATTTTTATCCTTTCTATAATATAAAAAATATATTTTTATCCTTTCTATAATATAAAAATTATATTTTTATCCTTTCTATTCAAATATAAAGGTCTAATCTTTCTCACGCTAAAACAAATATAAAGATCTAATCTCTATCATGCTATATATATAATAAGAAAATTCCTATTTTTATGCTATCATTTTGTATGTAAAAAATCAAGTTTTTTTTTAATCCTAAGAAAAATCAGTTTTTAATCCTTTTAACCAAAACTTCTTGTTTAAAATAAACTAAAAATAAAACAAAATAAATGTTTGTAAATAAATAGAAACTTACATTTTCTGTTTTGAAGGGGAGGGGGCGTCGGGATTGTGTCAGGGGGTTCACCGTCGAAGGTGGGGGCTAAGGAGGAGCGCGCAGGGTCTCCGGCGATCGTGGAGTGGCGCGGCAGCCTTCAGGGGCGTGGTGCGTTCGAATTAGGGATTGGATTTGGTCGGAGGGGGACCGGAGAGTGGAGCAGCTATTCGTGGGGGCGGGCGCCGTCGCGGTGGTAGTGGAATGGGAGGGGGGTGCGATGGCGATTTCGGTGGTGGAGGGTGAGGGGTGACGCTCGATGTCGAGCTGCGGGCTTTTTTTTCTTTTTTTTTTCCTGGAATGAATTGAACGATAGAGGGGGCTCACGTTGACTAAGGACAAGAGGAAAAGGAGGGTTTTTATTTATTTAATTTTAATTTTCCCTAAAAAAGTTGATTTTTTATTCGAACTTGAAACGAGACCCAACGACTACCGCCCATAGCTAATTACCCCCATTCCGAACTCAATGGGATATGTTTCGTAGGCTGATTTGACTATTTTGATAAGTTTTCGTCAAAATCAAAATATAACTTTATATATTGAATTTGAACACGCATTTCAATTTACTGGGGCCACACACGAGCTCGAAAAATTCCCAAAAAATATTTTCTAGCTTCGTATTGACAATACGGTCCTAACAAAACTAGTTTCGTCAAATTCTGAGACCGTTTGAAAAATGGTCATTTTCCAGTCGATTAAAATCTACTAAAACTAGTCAAACACGTTTTCCTTTTCCACGCTCACATATTGATTCGGAAAATTACGAAATTTGAAACCTAGCAATAATTTGACACCCCGGATCCAACAAAAGTGGTTTCGTCGAAATCCGAGGTTGTTTGCAAAATTTCCATTTTTAAGGGCCAGAATTCCATAGCGACTATTCTGAATTTTCAATTGGGCATATCTTTTGATTCCCGCTATGAAATTTCTATTTTCCGGATTTGTTGGAAAGATATTCTCAAATAGGTTCAACTATTTTTAGTTTCACTAAAATCCGGTTTATTTTGCACCCGGTACATTCATTTGAAGTTGGAAATCGAATTATCGAACTACCGCGCCATTTTCAATTCATTTTATATATAAATAAATATTTATATTCTAACGACGACGTATATAAATATATACATTCTAATTCTATTCAAAATAAATTTCTCGTCGATATTATTTAAACTAATTCATTTTAAATATTCAAAATTCGCTAAATTCGCCAAAATAAAATTTTTAAATTGGCTTGCATTTCCGGGTTGTTACTTGTGCAAGGTTCGTAGCTAGTGTACCTGCTTTACCATTGAAATTATGTAAATATTGAGCTTATTTACTTTTTTCTTTTTGACATTACGCATATACATTCAACAATGTTAGAATAAACAAACCATAAATTTGTAGAAAAATAATTTAGAAATTCATGTTAGAAATTAAATTATTTCACCTTGAATGATTGCTAAATCGTTCACTCTTAATTTCTCCAATCAGTTTATCATGACTAATCTGAATCTCAAAGTGGTTCCTTCCCTTCCTTTTATTCTGACAATTGGATGCAATACCTAAAAGAGTTAGGTAATGATAGTGCTGCACGAAAAAAAGAATGAACTACATGATAAAAAAAAGTGGATGGTGATATTGTTCACTATAGAAAAAGGGTTTTGTGCAAATTTCATAAATAATATAGCAACTCTATTTGAAAACAATCTAAGCTTATAAATACATCTGTATCCACAAAAAATTTGAAGTGTTTTAAACACAATACACTAAAATAACAAAATGAAGTCATGCATAATTTGCAAATGTTTCAACTTTTTAGCATATTCATAGGCAGATAGCTTATAAAATAAAAGTTTTCAATTGTTATAGAAATAGTATCTATCATGGGAATTGTAAATTTTGAGATGTACATCAATTAAGAACTCCAATTTAAGTAAGCCGATAAGGTGTAATGCCCATTTAAATCCAGGAAAGGGTTACAACCACTTCAATATTTTTAGATAATCACAAATCATACAAATAATCAGTATCTAGAATCAATAATTTTAGATCATCGTATAAAGTAACAATGATAAGAGAACACAGAAGAAAAAATAATAAAATTTTCTTGAATTAATCCACTGCTTTTGCCGCCAAATTACCAATCATAAACTTGTTATAGTTTATAGCACAACAACCTCTATTTGTTTGACAATCATAAAATTGATAATTTATTTGCTTCAACTTGATGGAAAAATCGAAGAATAAAGTAAGTTTGAAATTTTGCTTACAACTTTAATCAATTGGGATCTCCTTTACTTTTTCAAAAGATTTAACATAGTGTGTAGTCATCACCGCAAGTTCACAGTCGATTACCCTAGCCACGATGTTTTTTCTTCCATCACCATTGCCATCGTCAACACCCTAGAATGCTGCTGCAGAACCAAAAACTGCACGTCGTTCAATTGCCAAATCCTCCTTAAATTCTTGCGATTTCAACTCAGATGCACTCAGTAAAGCCTAAACCAAGCTATAGATTTTAACACTAAATATTCAGAAAAAATAATCAAATCATCCGTGCAATTAATTCACAGCAAAACAACATTACCATTGAGTTCTCACATCTTTTTCTCTATTCAAAAAATTTAGGTTTTGTCCCTTTTGGATCTGCGTCGCGACCGAGAGAGCAATATGAAAGACGTACAACAAAGAATACTAATTGATTGCATCTTTAGGTTACTTTAGTGATTGGAAGAGATTGGAAATTAAAGAAAATGAGGAAAGAATAGTTACTGAAAGAGAACGCGAGGAAGGAAAGCCAAAATGGAGATTAGAAACTGAAGAAGATGACAAGTAGGATGGGCGAGAAATGCGTCGGTTGTGAGGAGAACGTGGGAGGAGAATGACCAAAATATCCACGGCTTGCGTCAGATATTAGGAAGGTTAATTTAGTCATTTCAAAAGCTTCATTTGGAAGTATTCCTATTATATATAGAATATAGATAAATTATCAATTATAAGTTATCAATACTAATAAGTAATTATTGATTATAAATTATTTAATATTAAGTGTATATTACTGTTTATTTGTTTTTATTAATTATTTAATAGTATTTATTAATTAGTTAAATTAATTATCAAATGTTACTTCATATTTATTAATTATAATTTAATTTTAATTATTAACTGTTAATAATTAATATGTATATATTATTTTAATTTTTAATATTATTATTATTCAAAAATAATTATTAATGATATTTATTTTTAATTATAAATTATTATACGTTTAATATTTATTACTCAATATTACTTGCTAATAACTAAAAAGTAAAATTAAACCTGTTGGAATACTGATTGTATACAATAATTAGTAATAAGTGATTATTTATTTATAATCATTAATTTTTATAAGTTATAAATGATTAATATAATATTATTAATGATTAATTATTAAATTTTAATAAACAATATAATATTATTAATGATTAGTGTCATATAATATTTTAATTAGTAATTAATGATAACATTTATAATCAGTAATTATTAACATATGATTAATATAATATGATTAATTACGAAATATTAATAAATAACAAGTATTATTTTTAAGAAAGCGTTGTAATTATCAATTATTGATTGTCATCTATTACAACGAATGTTTCTAGCACGTTGTAATAATCATTACTTAATTATTACAAGTTATAAATGATTAATGTAATGCTATTAATGATTAATTATTGAATATTATTAAATATGTAGTATTATTAATGATTAGTAGTTATTAATGCAATATTATAGTTATAGGCAATAATATAAGTAATATAACATCATTGAATGAAATCTAATATGTATACAATAATATAAAGAAAACATTATTTAAAACTTTTTTACAGCTATTTGGGCAGACATCTTAGATATTATTACTTTTACAATGATGATATAAATAATATAATATTATTGTTAATAGTTATTATTAATGATTAATTATTAAATATTAATAAATAATATAATATTATTAATGATTAGTAACATAATATTACAGTTAATAGTTAGTAATAATATTACATATTACAGTAGACATTTTGTGAACGTTGTAAAATTGTCATTTATTACAACGAGCCTGAAATGACCGTTGTAATAGCACTCTATTACAACATACAGTTTTTACAGCGTTGTAAATAATATCTATTACAACTGTCCAAAAACAACGGTTGTAATAGCATTCTATTACAACAGGCAGGCTATGCCCGTTGTAAAAGAGTATTATACCGGCATCTATTACAACGGTTCAGGAAGTGACCGTTAATATGATTCTATTACTACAGACAACCAACGCCCGTTGTAGTAGGGTATTTTGTTGTAGTGAATTATATGGAAAAGGAATGACTCTATCATAAGTAGTAGGCGATATATTCACATTTTTTCCTTCATAATCGTACCAAAACTTGAGCTTTTTAACTTCTAAAATGTTTGGGTTTATGACCATATTACTTTTACTCAATGTTCATAAAGATAAACCTATGATAACAACAAATAATATTAGAAAATGATTGCAAAATAAAGTTAAAAAAAAAACATTTTTACCTTGAAATCCTCTAACTTTGCATACTTGATAGCTACTATAGGAGCTTCATCGACAATTTTCACCAATTCAGAACCTAATTTCGTAGCAAGACTCCCCATAACATCACATTAACAATTTTGGTTTTGCAATTTAAATCCAATCATCAATATTTCAAATTAAAAATAGAACGTTTGATATGTTTACTTACGAACCAGCTGCAGTAATTACATCCCTCTTTAGAATGGTCTCACTGTTTTGTCTTCAAACTTCTTTAGTTGATGAGACACTTTGAACAAAACCGACTACATCCAAAAGGGGCTTATGATAAGAAAACACACTATAAGATTCTAAAAAATTAATAATCTAGATGCATTACCCACTACTTCTTTTTTGTAAGGTACTTTCGGAGCGGGTTATTCTTTGCAAAATTATATATAATTTCAGTAGATGCCGTTTCGACTAATGAGTACTCATTTAAAATCATCTCTTTTTAATTTTTTATAGTGTTGAATTCTTTATTTGGCAGTTTAAGAGTTCCTTTTGAAATATAATAATTTTTCACATTCAAATATAGGATAATACTTATTTGCATCTTTGTTAAACATTGTTGCTTGGGCTTGGGAACCCTGTTAATTTTGTATTTTTTTTGAAAAACAAGTACTGCAGTAACAATTTAATAATAGTATTGCAAGAGAAAATACAATTGAAATGACTAAGTTAAAAAAAAGTTACCTCTTCGTCCGTGAGTTCTACGCTACGCATCCTTCCTCCCTAATATTTTTGTAAAATATCAAATTGCCTTTGTTTGTTACTCAAACTTTGATTCTCCAATTGTGTTGATATGGATTTAGTAATGCAACATGAGTAATATTTCTGGACATATCCATTTAGCTGATGGAGTTGATGTAAATCCTAATCGTATCCAAATTTGAATGTAAAAACAAAGCTCATTTTCTTTAATCAACTTTCAATACAAAGATTATACATTGCTAAAGCTAGACGCATTATAAAGCTATGAAAATTAAAGAATCATGCAAACTCAGACAAATCATTTACTATGATATCATGCATTAATATGTTCAAAAGAATTTTTCTTCAAAATATATCTTTATTCCAATAATAATACACAATATAAAAAAATTAATGACTGGAAAAGAAGGATATAATATTCTTCATACGGTAATTTCATTTACATCCTTTTAGAATTAAACTTCGTGCAGGTTAGAACCATCGGTGTACTTTTCTTTGTCTTTTTTTTAAATCTCCACCGCAATCGAATCCTTACTTTAAGTAAAGGGAACATTAAATACCTATCTTCTTACTTTTATTTCAGTATAGCTTCAGATTATGCTTAACCAAATTTTATGATGTTAAACTATTATAGCGTTGGTGTTCCAAATCTGTTTGAGCGTATGCATTTGTCGTAATATCAATAACCTGCGACTGGTTGTCTTAAGTGAGTGAGAAATTAAGTTATTTTCTTTTGATCAAACCCTATAGTTAGTGTAATTAACTAGATAATTTCAAATATTGGAAATCTCGGAACCAGCTCAGATATAATGTTCTTTGGAATACAAATTATTTTATGTCTCATTTCATGGTTGTTGAAATTTTAACGGTTTTTCAAACTATGGTGGATGATTTCATCTCATTAACTTTGGAAAATATTACTAAATGTATGAGTGAATTGTATTAGTTTTAATTAAAAAAAATTGTTTGATCAATTAATATGTTATAATAACTACTTAAAAGATTCAAACATGTCATTTTTTGAAGCTTTTTCACAAAATTATTAACCAACTATATTTTTTTAGCCGCATGAAGGAAATATGTAATTATGACTGTCAATGTACGCAAAGTCCAATTGAATATAACATTTTAGCAGTATATATGCATGATTGTATCTAACATAAAATACTCTAGGATTACACTATGAAGAAATTCACCAGTCGGACTTTTAACTAATTAGTGATTAGCCTAAAAAATCCTCTTATTTCTAAACTGACAAGGTATTAGAACTCATAGTTAATTAATGAACCATTTGGCAAAATTATAAAAATGATTTTTATCATAATCATATACATGCTTATTGCAACAGGGTTGTATCTACAATAAGCGATCACATTTTAGTGCTTTTTATATGTGGAAATTTAATTTCATAGCAGTGAAATTGAAATATACCATATTATACTTTCATAAATATCCTAATTACATTGGCATACATGCATTACTCAAGCAGGATAAATCAAGTTAATAAGGGAAAGATCTAAAAGATGATAATTCAACAAAAAATGTTCCTAGCTATGCTGATAAGTGGATATACACATCCATTCCCTAATATTTCAATTTATTAGCTGTTATCTTATGGTATGAGTCATCATCCCAAGACATGCTAACCAATAGCATAACATGCTCTCACATTAATATGTGTCAGAACACATACATATTGATGTAAGAATTAATGTTACAATTACTGAATTTACAACACCATATTAGAGAAATCATTTGATTTGCATTCATTCCAATATTACATTATGACTTACTCCATTACCAACCTCTTTCTGGTGTTAGAAAATATGATCATCAATAAATGTTAGAAATAAGAATATAATATGTTGTCTTTTATTTGGATTGCATTAATTATGAGTCATATTAGGATTGTATTAATTTGGTCCATATTTGGTATAGATTCAAATATGCTCTAGAATTTGCTATTCTAGAATGCTCTTTCTCATCTATAAGTAGAGCCAATATTTAGCATTGTAATCAATCA
Source organism: Allium sativum (assembly GCA_030737875.1). Classification (NCBI taxonomy): domain Eukaryota; kingdom Viridiplantae; phylum Streptophyta; class Magnoliopsida; order Asparagales; family Amaryllidaceae; genus Allium; species Allium sativum. The sequence goes on along the minus strand of CM060927.1, from coordinate 61,007,612 downwards.
TCTCTGTATCTTATTTTATATTCAATGAATGGTTTCAGATTTCTTCATTAATATTATCATGGTATCCGAGCCAATTTTTCTCTCTTGTCATTAGTTTTTGGTGAAGTTTCTGATTCCAAGTCTTCTCCTTGGTTGCTTCTCAATTGCATCCACAATCTTGACCTTCTCAGATCCGCAACTTAGAATCCGACGTATCCCGATCTTCTCAAATAGGCGGCGGTCCAAATCTCGAAGTTTTCACAGGTGGAGGTGATGTTTTTCAACTGTTGAGTTTGGTACAGTTTATTTTCAGAAGTTGGAAGTTCTGTTATTTTCAGAATTTGGAATTTTTTCTCTTTCTGTGTTTTGGATTTGAAAATTCTGTTTGTTCTCTCAGATTTATTAATATGGCTGAAACTAGTGATGATTCGCTTCAAGCTGTTAGTATTCAGTTAGATGGTAAAAATTATGCGTATTGGAGTTATGTGATGATTTTTTTTTGAAAGGTAAACAAAAGTGGGGTTATATTTCGGGTGCATAGTATAACTGCTGATTATGTCTTTTTTTGATAAGTGGGAAGTTGAAAATTCTAAGATTATTACTTGGATCAATAATTCAGTCAAGCACTCGATAGGTACTCAATTAGCGAAATATGAGACAGCTAAGGAGATTTAGGATCATCTAGCTAGATTGTATACACAGTCTAATTTTGCAAACCAGTACCAGTTGGAGTCTGATATTCGTGCTTTTCAAAAGAAAAGCATGAGTATTCAGGAATTTTATGATGCTATGACAAATTTGTGGGATCAGTTAGCGCTCACAGAATCTGCTGAATTAAGCGCCTTTGGGCCTTATATTGCACGAAGAGAGGAGCAGAGATTGGTATAGTTTTTAATTGCTCTTCGTGATGAGTTTGAAGGACTTTGTGGGTCTATTCTACATCGTCATCCGCTGCCTTCAGTTTATTCTGTTATTAGTTAACTTTTGGCTGAGGAAACTCGTCTTCAGCCTTCTATTGCAAAGGAAGTCTCTACTCCGTCAGTCTTCGCCATACCTTCACGACCAAATTCAAATTCGCAAGTCATACCTTATGGAACTGTTGCTCGTGATGAATGAAGTTTTTTTAGATGAAAAGGTCATTGGAAATCACAATGTCCAAAGTTAGGTAAAGGAAAACAGCAGTATGCTCAGCAACAGCCCCATCAGCGATCTCAACAAGGGAGTTACCGACCTCCTCATAATGGACCTCCTCTTATTCCTCGCCTTCATAATGCTCTTACAACTTCTTCTTTAGATCCATCAATGATTAAACAGTTTCAGAAGTTCCTTGCATCACAGGCGCATGCCATGTCAGCTTCGTCTCAAATAGGTTTATCATCTACTTCGTCAGGTATATCTTCTTCTACCTGAATTTTAGATTCTGGTGCTTTGAATCATATGTCACCTAATTTATCCTATTTCACTTCTTTGGCTCCTAAAGTTCCTGTTCCTGTCATGAGTGCAAGTGGTACACCTATGCCTGTGCAAGGTGTTGGTTCAGTCATTACACCTTCTTTGTCCCTATCTAATGTTTATCACATTCTTAGACTTGCATTAAATCTTGCTTCTATTGGCCAAATTTGTGATAATGGTTACTTGGTTTCTTTTTCTTCTTCTGATTGTTATGTTCAAGATCCAAAGTCTCAGAAAGTGATTGGGACCGGCCATAGGGAAGTAGGACTTTATGTATTGGATCAGTTCAAAACTCCTAAGGTTGCGACTTCTGTTCCTGGTGTGGATGTTTCGTCTTTTCGTTTGAGTCAGTCTTCTTCTATGTTTTATTTGTGGCATTCTCGCCTTGGCCATGTCTCTAGATCTCGATTACAATTTTTAGCATCTACAGGAGTTTTAGGAGAATTGAAAACTCTTGATATTTCTGATTGTAGTGGTTGTAAACTTGCAAGAATTTCTGCTTTGCCTTTTCCTTAAAGTAATACCTTTTCTAGTGCACCTTTTGATCTTATTCATTCTGATGTTTGGGGACCCTCTCCTGTTTCTACAAAGGGAGGCTCTTGTTATTTTGTCTCTTTTATCGATGACTGCACTCGTTATTGTTGGATTTATCTTATGAAATGTCGCTCAAAATTTTTTGGCATTTATAATGAGTTTCGATCTCTTATTAAAACTCAGCTTGTAGCTGTTATTAAATGTTTTAGATGTGATTTAGGGGGTGAATATACTTCTCATGATTTTAAGGAACTTCTTTCTTTAGATGGCACAATTTATCAAATTTCTTGCACAGATACTCCTGAACAAAATGGAGTTGCTGAAAGAAAACATAGGCATATTCTTGAGATTGCTAGGTCACTTTTATTGTCTGCTAGTGTTCCAAGTGAATTTTGGGGTGAGGCAACTCTTACTTCTGTTTATTTGATTAATAGAATTCCTACTTATCATAATTCTGGCTTGTCCCCCTATGAGAAATTGTATGGTTGTCCACCAGATTATTCTTCTCTTCGTGTTTTTGGTTCTACATGCTTTGTTCTTTTTCCTCATGTCCAACGGAGTAAGTTAACTTCACGGTCTGCTATATGTGTATTTCTTGGTTATGGTGCAGGACAAAAGGGGTATCGTTGTTTTGATCCAGTCAGTCATAAGTTATATGTTTCTCGTCATATTGTTTTTCTTGAACATATTCCTTATTTTACAATTCCTGAGCATTCTCACAGTATATCTATGTCTGATCTTGTTCATATTGATCCTTTTACTGCTAATGATGATGAGCTACCTCCTCCTGCAAATCCAGACACTTCTATTGACTCCTCAACTACCCAATCATCTTTTGAGACAGCGGATACTAATGAACGTCGATATCCTATTCGAAACCGTCATTCTAATAGACGACCTGATTTTGAATACTCTTGTCTTTCCAGTTCATTTTCTTCATTCCTTGCTTCTATTCATTGTCTTTCTGAGCCTTCATCTTTCAAAGATGTGGTTCGTGCTCCTCTTTGGCAATGTGCTATGGCTGAGGAGCTAACTGCTCTTCATCAAACTCATACTTTGGATTTAGTGCCTCTTCCTGCAGGAAAACGTGCTATTGGTTCTCGTTGGGTCTATAAGATTAAAACTAAGGCTGATGGATCTATTGAAAGATACAAATCTCACTTGGTTGCTAAAGGTTATTCTCAAGAATATGGTATGGATTATGAGGAGACGTTTTCTCCTGTTGCAAAAATGACTATAGTTCGAACTCTTATTGTGGTTGCTTCTGTTCTCCACTGGAATATTACTCAAATGGATGTTAAAAATGCCTTTTTGAATGGCGACCTTCATGAAGAAGTCTATATGGTTCCTCCTCCTGGCATTGATCATCAACCTGGTGAAGTTTGCAAACTTAGGCACTCTTTATGGTCTCAAACAGGCTCCTCATGCTTGGTTTGAGAAATTCTCTACTGTGATTACTTCTCTTTGTTTTTTTCCCGAGTAGCCATGATTCCGCTTTGTTTGTCAAGTATACCTCGGCTGGTCGAATTCTGCTTTCTCTTTATGTTGATGATATGATTATTATAGGTGACGATGTTGTTAGGATCAACTTGTTGAAGTCTGATTTGACTCGAAGTTTTTGCTATGAAAGACTTGGGTCCTCTTCATTATTTTTTGGGTATTGAAGTTGCTTCTTCTTCAAAACGGTATCTTCATTCTCAATCTAAGTATATTTCTGACATTTATGAGCGTGCTCGTCTCTCAGATAATAAAACTGTTGATACTCCAATTGAGCTCAATGCTCGGTACTTTATTTCTGATGGGTCTCCATTGCCAGATCCTAATCTTTATAGAACGGTTGTTGGAAGTTTGGTTTATCTAACTATCACTCCCCCTGACATTGCATATGTTGTTCACACAGTCAGTCAGTTTGTTACTTCTCCTACTACAGTTCATTGGGTTGTTGTTATTCGCATTTTGAGATATCTCTGTGGCACTCAGTTTCAAGCTCTTTTACCTTCTTCTACTTCATCTTTAGAGTTATGTGCTTACTCTAATGCTGATTGGGCCGGTGATCCTACTGATCGCAAACCCACTACTAGTTTTAGTATTTTTCTAAGTGATTCTCTAATCTCTATGAAAAATAAGAAGCATGATGTTGCTCAGTCTTCAACTGAGGCCGAATACCATGCTATGGCTTCTACTACTTGTGAAATAGTTTGGCTGCTATGGTTTCTTGCGGATATGGGTGTTTCCTTGTGGCGAACAACTCCTTTGCAATGTGACAATCGCTATTCAGATTGCTCATAACTCCAGTTTTCACGAAAGGACCAAGCATATTGAGATTGACTGCCATATTACTCGCCATCACCTTCAAAATGGCACATTGACATTGTCATTTGTCTCTTCCTCTTTACAACTTGCAGATTTGTTTACTAAATCATTGCCATCTTCGCGCTTTCGTTTTTTGACTGACAAACTCTCGATGCTCATTGCTATTGCATCGTGAGTTTGAGGGGGGATGTTAGAGAATATGTTCAGCAATAAATGTTAGAAATAAGAATATAATATGTTGCCTTTTATTTGGATTGCATTAATTATGAGTCATATTAGGATTGTATTAATTTGGTCCATATTTGGTATAGATCCAAATATGCTCTAAAATATGCTATTCTAGAATGCTCTTTCTCATTTATAAGTAGAGCAAATATTTAGCATTGTAATCAACCATCTCTGTATCTTATTTTATATTCAATGAATGATTTCAGATTTCTTCATTAATGTTATCATCTGGATGCTACTAGAAATATGCTAGGGAAAATGCATAATTTTAAAATGACATGGTGATTTTAAGAAATAGCCTGTTCCATATTTTGAAATTGGATACCAACTAAATTTAGTATATTTAGGTTAATTGATCAATTGTACTACTTCACATTGTAAAAGAAGATATCTTATACGAACTTTTATGTTTCATATGAAGGAGGATGATTATACCGACTCACTGATGATCCCTTCATTACAGATTGAACTACTTGAATTAGATGACATCATCATCAGAAGATTATGAAAACCGATTATTACAATGGACAGTGGACCTTTCTAACATGGTTGGTACAGACTTTGGCATATGGCTAACCAACTGCTTTGGCGTGGAGATAAGAAAACGGGGGTCAGTGTATGATACTTTCTGACAAATCTTAATTTAATCACTATTATTTTCGGTTGAAGATTGCATTTGTACAGTTGCATAAAAGTAGGTAATGTGAAGTTAATAGTTGTTGAAGCACGATTGATACATCATGTTTTCATGTTCTTGGGATTATCTTAAAAGAACTTTGTTTTTCGATTAACATAAAGCTGCCTAGTTATAGATACGATTTTATAGGAATTTATTTCTTCCACCATCTACTTTTATCCAACTTTAGTCAACGTTTCTTTCATATTTCTCCAATTAAGTTGCACTAACCTTATTTTTGTTAGAATTATTCAAACTCTCACATGTGAAAAAGAAGCTTGGTAGGTGAGTAAACAAAAAGGCTGCACATGTAAAAAGAAGAAGCCACCCACTACAATGATGTAAGAGATTATGTCAAACAACATGCAAGTGTGCCTATCTATATGTGGCTTCTATGTATGCTAAATACACCAAAGTGAAAAACAAAGCAGCTAGATAAAAGAAAGGAAGAGAGCCGAAGCTCCAGAGTGATAGAGAGAAAAATATTGTAGCTTATTTGTGAGCAAAGCAAGTAGTAGATTTTGTATTTGTATGAAATAAAAGAGAGATTTTGTGTGTTTGATTCATAAAAACATTAGTGTTTGCTACACGGTTCATACACGTTTCCAATAAGTGGTATCAGAGCGAAGGTTCCGTTCATGGCGAATATGATGCAACAACAAACCCCAAAGTTGATGGCTACAAATTACGTGAATTGGAGTACCCAAATGAAGGTGTTACTCGGTTCTTACGATAATTGGGATATTGTCGAAAAAGGATACATCGAACCAGCAAATGTAACTGCTGAAGCACGTTTATCCAATGATGAGAAGATGGCGTTGAAAGAATCCCAGAAAAAAGACAAGAAAGCTTTGTTCATGATTTTTCAAGGGGTTGACGAATCGACCTTCGAAAAAATCTTGGAAGCAAAAACATCAAAAAATGCATGGGAGATTCTGCAGAAATCATGCCAAGGAGCTAAGAAAGTAAAAAAAGGTACAACTTCAGGTACTACCCGGCGAGTTCGAAAATATAAAAATGAAAAGTCTAGAAATCATCGATGAATATAATACATGTTTAAAAATAGTGACAAATGAAATGAAATGAAACGGCGAAAGTCTCGATGACGTTCGGGTGATGGAAAAGCTTCTACGTTCGTTAATAAAAAAATTTGATTATGTTGTTACATCAATCGAAGAGTCAAAAGATTTGTCTACTTTTTCGATTGACGAGCTTGTTGGTTCGCTTGAAGCACGTGAGCAATGAATGAATCAGTACGATGATCATGTCATTTAGAGAAGGCTTTGCAACATAAGGTGTCCATAGGTGAAGGTGACGGTACAAACAGTAGCAGTTATGCTTGTGGAAGAGGTGGCTACCGAGGTGGACGTGGATGTGGAAGGCAACCTTTTAACAGAGGTCAGTATAACGAAGGCTATCAGCAATCTGGTCGCGGTCAAAATTTCAGAGGCCGAGGAAGAGGCATATTTCAACAATGAGGTGACAGGTCTCATTTACAATGTTATAATTGCAATAAATATGGTCACTTCAGTTACGAGTGTAGATCTCCAAAATTAGAAGAAAGATGTCATTTTACTGCAATAAAAGAAGACAAAGATGTAGGAACTGCTATGTTCCTCACTTACAAAGAAGAAGAAGAAGAAGGCAAGAAGAATGTTTGGTATCTTGATTCAGGCGCTAGCAATCATATGACTGGCCACAAAGATTTATTTTCGGAGATAGACGACACTATCAAAGGAGAAGTAACGTTCGATGATTCTTCAAAGATTCTAGTCAAAGGGAAAGGTACAATTACGATTGTGTCGAAGAGTGGTGAGAAAAAAAATACATAAATGATGTTTATTATATTCCTGCTTGAAAACCAATATCATCAGTCTTGGTCAACTAGTGGAGGAAGGATATAATATACAGATGCAGGACAATTCTCTCATTATCAGAAATCAAGTTCAAGAGTTGATTGCCAATGTGGAAATGTCAAAGAATCGTCTATTCACACTTGATATGCGGACGAAAGTGCAAAAAAGCTTGAAGTCAGTCATTAAAAAATGATTCATGGTTATGGCATCTAAGATTTTGTCATCTTGGATTTACTGGCTTGAAATTATTGTCAAAGACAAAGATGGTGGATGGTTTGCCAGGAATCAATGAACCAAATCAACTATGTGATGCTTGCATCAGAGGAAAGCAACACAGACAAAGTTTTCCTGTTGGAAAATCATGGAGAGCCAGGAGGCCACTAGGGATTGTTCACACTGGCGTAGCTGATCCATTTGATATTACATCACTTGGCGGGAGCAGGTATTACCTAACATTTATTGATGACTTTAGCAGAAAAAGTTGGGTATATATTCTGAAAGAAAAACAGAGGCTCTTGATAAAATTCAAGGAGTTCAAAGCAATGACAAAAAAACAAAGTGGAAATTATGTGAAGATACTCAGATCAAACAGAGGAGGAGAGTATAATTCAAACTTGTTTAAACAATTTTGCAGGACACATGGAATCAATCACTAGTTGACAGCAGCGTATACTCCACAACAAAATGACGTTGCTGAAAGAAAGAATTGTACTATTCTTGACGCGACGAGAAGTATATTGAAGGAAAAGCATATGCCAAGAAGTTTTTGGGCTGAAGCTGTACTATGTGCTGTTTATTTATTGAATTGTTGTCCAACAAAAAGTGTCTGAAACAGAACTCAAAATGAAGCATGGAGTGGTAGTAAACCATCAGTTGGACATCTCCTAATTTTCGGATGTGTTGCATATGCACATGTTCCCGATTAGAAAAGAAAGAGGCTGGATGACAAAGGAGAGAAATGTATTTTTACCGGATATGACAAAAGAAGCAAGGCCAACAGACTTTATAATCCACTAACAAAGAAATTAATCATTTCTCGAGATGTTGAATTTAAAGAATCAGATTACTAGAGATGGAGGGCTGAAGAAAGAAAAATTGCAGGTTTATTCTTTAATGATGATGGTAATGACGATGATGACGATGATACATATGGTAATGGAAATGATGACCAAACTCTTCCAGAAAGCCCTAATCAACAAACTCCTGCTTCAGTGCTATCAAGTCCAAGTGGCAGCAACAGTTCAGAGGGAGTACCAAGAATAATGCAGAGTCTGGATAATATCTATGAGGCAACAAGTCCGACACAAACAGCCTTTGATTATTCATTATTTTGTTTAATGGTTGAATGTGATCCAGTGACATTTGAGGAAGTTAGCGAAGAAATCAAAGGGAACAAAGCCATGGATGAAGAAATTGGTGCAATAAAGAAGAATGACACTTGGGAGCTCACATATCTTTCAAAATGACACAAAGCAATTGGTGTCAAATGGGTCTACAAGACAAAGTCAAATCAAGATGGAGAAGTGGAAAAGTACAAGGCAAGGCTAGTGGCTAAAGGCTACAAATAGAGATAGAGAATTGATTATAATGAGGTATTTTCTCAAGTGGAAAGAGTTGATACCATAAGACTTCTAATAGCACTTGCAGCACAAAATCAGTGGAAGATTTATCAGGATGGATGTAAAGTCTGCATTCTTGAATGGCTATCTCGAAGAAGAAGTCTACATCGAGCAACCTCCAGGATATGTTCAGAAAGACTAGGAAAACAAAGTCTGCAAACTGAAGAAAGCGTTATATGGTTTGAAGCAAGCTCCGTGAACATGGAACACACGGATTGATGAATACTTTCAGAAAATGATTTTTTCAATAGTCCATACGAGCATGCACTCCACACAAAAACAAATTCAGGGAGATATTTTATGATCGTGTGCTTATACGTGGATGACATGATCTTCTCTTGGAACAACACTGGTATGTTTGATGATTTTAAGAAAGTTATGACTAACGAATTTGAGATGACAGATATTGGTAAAATGTCGTACTTTCTTGGAGTCGAAGTTAGACAAAACAAAGATGGGATTTTTATGTCACAGAAAAAATAAGCCGAGCAGATTTTAAGCAAATTCAGAATGGAAAAATGCAAACCAGTGAGCACACCAGCAAACGCAAGCATAAAGCTGGGATTTGATTCAACCAGAGAGTAGGTAAATCCGACATTTTTCAAAAGTTTGGTTGGAAGTTTAAGGTATCTAACTTTCACTTGCCCCGATATTATGTACGCGGTTGGATTGGTTAGCAGGTACATGGAGAAGCCAAAGCAAGATCATTTCATGAAAGCTAAAAGAATTTTGCGCTATATAAAAGGTACACTTGATCATGGGTTCTTTTACACTCATTCACAAAATTCGAAATTAGTTGACTACTCAGATAGTGATTATGGTGGCGATTTGGATGATGGGAAAAACACTTTAGGATATGCTTTTCATATCAGTTCGGCGATATTTTCATGGTCATCAAAGAAGCAATAGACAGTTGCTTTCTCGACATGTGAAGCAGAGTATATTGCAGCTGCAGCAACAACATGTCAAGCTATGTGGCTAGGCTACATATTGAGCGAGTTAAATCTTGCAAAGGATGATCCGGTTACTATTTACGTGGATAACAAATCTGCTATTTCTCTCGCAAGGAATCCAGTGTCACATAGTCGAATCAAGCACATCAACATAAAATATCATTTTATTCGAGAACAGGTGAACGATAAAATTGTGGAGCTAGTACATTGCAGGACCAAAGAAAATTTAGCAGATATCTTTACGAAGCCGTTGAAGCTAAAAATATTTCATAAAATAAAAAAGAAGCTTGGAATGGAAAGTCGAGTTTTAGGGGAAGTGTTAGAATTATTCAAACTCTCACATGTGAAAAAGAAGCTTGGTAGATGAGTAAACAAAAGTTGGCTGCACATGTAAAAAGAAGAAGCTACTCACTACAATGACGTAAGAGATGATGTCAAACAACATGCATGTATGCCTATATATATGTGGCTTCTATGTATGCTAAATACACCAAAGTGAAAAACAAAGCAGCTAGATAAAAGAAAGGAAGAGAGCTGAAGCTCTAGAGTGATAAAGAGAAAAATATTGTAGCTTATTTGTGAGCAAAGCAAGTAGTAGTTTTTGTATTTGTATGAAATAAAAGAGAGAGTTTGTGGGTTTGATTCATAAAAACTTTAGTGTTTGCTACACGGTTGATACACATTTCCAACAGTTTCTCGTCAGGCCAAGTATCATATGATAGTTGTACCCCTAAACAACAACAATTGTCATATTATAATATTGTCATTTGCTACTTTGTCCATTACGGCTTGTTTTCTAATTTTACTTACTTTATCAACGCAGAAATGCTGTGTTCCATCCTGAATAATGGTCCCCATTGTAGCTAGTATTATAATTAAAAGGGTACAGGATAATTTTAAAATTTTACTGCATATTGCCTCTCAATGGACTCAACTTTTATTATCATAATTAGTTGAGAGCATGATGTTTATTTTGGTTTACTGATTATTAGCCATCAATTTTATCTCATTTGTTCAATAATGTAAAGTATTATTTTTAATTTTTTATCTTGTTGAGTATCTTGGCTTGCATTAAAAATAAAAAATAAAATACAAGGTACGTGATTTTGGTGTTCATTAAATTTTTTTCTATTACCTTGGACATAAATATCCTCAAAATAAACAGAAACCATTTTTGTTTAATTATATTTCATTTATCAGAAACAAAATTATTTTTTCTCCTTTCCAATATTTAATTTTGTTATGTATATAATAAAAGTAATGAATGCTCAACTTAATATTTTTTTTTAAAAGTCTGATTTAATTCAAAAAATCATCATGCAGCCCAAAATATTCAATTTTTATTTTTTACTTTTTATAATCTTTATGTTTGATTTATATAGGAAAAGTATTTTTCACAGAACCTCTTCCATAATATTAACGTAAACAGTTTGAAACTGTTAGCCTTTGGTTTCCTGATTTTTGATCCAGAAACATTTTGTTTATAAGCTCATTCTTCAAAATATCTTTGATACAAGCTACTCTTGTGTCAGTAGCGATAATGTTTTTAATAAAGTAATCCATTGTTAGCATGTTGATCTTGAATTTCTCATTATCCATACAAGGTGAGAATTCACATATTCAATCAAATCGCCATTTTTTCCTTATATAAGATATACTATATTCTATTGATAAGTACATATGTATCTAATAATGCTAGCTGTTTTGATTCACAAGGATTACCAAATGACTCTAGGATTAATTCTTTGTACTGAATTCGCCATGATACCATTCATAAAGAGGTATTGAAATAAGTAACTCTGTTTTATGCCACATTTGTTTCTTGGTTACCGTTGTCGAAATCAATTCTTAAATTAATATGATGAATAAACAGCAAAAAATGCATATAACATTACATAAATATATTTTCAATTTGTGATTATCTTTTAGTTTTCTAATTTATGGAGAATCCCCACTTCAGAAGTGGAACCACCCCAAGCTTAAAGCGAGAGAACCTCGTTGGAATATCATTATCGGAAGCATTGCTAATCACTTGGAGAGGTTTCGGGACCTCAAAGGAGTCTGCAGGAACATGGGGGTAAGAAAGGGGAGTTAAGGCTTGCAACAGGTAACTTTCAGTCTATCAGATTTTCTTGTTTCATAAATCATGTACATACATAAAAACTATTTGCTACTGTAACAATAAAATTTATTTACTTTTTACGTCTGTATTTTCTATGTTTAAGAATTTCATTGCATTTGGCAATCATTGTATCTTCTTCTCATATAACTATGAAAACAAAATGCTTTTTTTTTTACATTATTTAGTTACTAGCTTTTGACTGGGCTTGAATCTGTCTTCCGTTATTTTGTGATTTGGGTGGTTCTGGGTAGTTCAAAGATTCAGATCCATCCTCTTCCATGTCATTAGAAATTGATGTAGTTAATGTAGCTACTACTAATAACAGTCATCCCCAAATTGCGGGGATGAACATATCGATCATACTTATGCCGAGGAGGTTGAATTTGAAACTGTGGCAAAGAAAAGTGTTTCTCATGCTGAAGCAATTTTGAAACTTATGTCGAGGGTACGTACTAGTTAATTATTGATATGATAATAGATCTCATACTTGATTTAGCAATTTTGTTCGGTTAGAATTGCCTTTCAACTCATTGTGAGATGGAGTAAAATTTAGCCACTATATAATATTACTATCTTCTTGAATTATTTAACATGAAAATCTAGCACTGACAGTTTTTTAACAAAAACAGAACAAAACTTTTGTCAACATTTTAGGCCTCCAATGCACTATGTCAAATATTATTAATTGCTGCACCGGTAAAGTTGTATGCTTATATATACTTGCTAGCTGGTAAAACTATTAGCATTCTTTTCCTATGGTTGTTAATTTTATTATCAGAGCTCAATTAGGCTAACACACATACTGGATGGTCAATAACTTATGGTTCTTCTGAAATACTTGGAGTGATTTTGTTGCACTATATTCTATACGAAAATGTCATTGTATTTTTGGTCAAATCTAATTCTTATTGTATGATGTTTATACTAGGATGACGTCATAAAACTCTTATTTGACCCATTGTATCCATTATGTCTGTATCTTTAATCCATTTTTATTTTATCAATTTAGACACCTCACTATACCTTTAATCCATTAGAACAACAAATTCCCAATGTAGCTTGTCAACGGTCACAATGGTAGTTAAATTATAAACCCACATATTCAAGCATCATTTCTTTTTCACAATAGATGGGATACGAATGCAATGATCGTATACAATTGAAGGAACAATCGATGAAAGGTCTAATGAAAAAACAAGAAGCATGCATATATAAGAAAAGAGCATGCCCTTGCTTATGCATTTGCCATCAGTTACTACGTTCAAGGTAGATCTACATCGTATTATTATCACAATTATTAAATTGGTAACTGGCTAAATCTAGAAACACAATGTTCATAGATCCAAACAATGTGCAATGGGATTGGAGCTGGGTAGAGTGCTGCATGTGTGCACGACTAGTGACGTAACCAGAATTTAACATGGGGTGGCAAGATTATATGATTGATCAAACAAAAAGAAAAACTTGATTATCAGGATATCATTTTTCATTATCAGGATACCAAATTAACGAAAATCCCCAATTTACAGTCTGTAAACATACCTAATTAACAAAATCTAGGTAGCAAAAACTTGATTTAATTACACATAACATTTCTTATTTCAAATCGAAAAAAGAAGAAGACAATAATCAACTCACTTTGATTTCGTGATTAAAAAAAAGTGAGATGCAGCAGTCGGTCAGAGCAGGTGAGGCGAGACACAACAGTCAGTCAGAGACGAGGCGCAACAGTCGGTCGATTTGATGCGAAGCTATCAATTGTTGAAGAAGCAGCAGTCGGTCCGTAATTCCAGCGATGTCATGATTCCAGAAGAAGAAGTTGATCCATGCTTTTTTTGTTTACTTTTATTTAAAGAAGATGATGTGTAAATGAGGAATTAAACAAAATCGTGAATTGGTTAGAAGGGGTCAATTGTTGAAACAGGCAAGCAGCGTATGATGTAAATATATAACGGACCCAATTAGTAATTTTATTTATTTTTGCCCTGGGCAGCTGTCCATCCCAATTCATGGGTGGTTACGTCACTGTGCACGACCATGGGAAACCCGAACCTCAACCAACAAGCACAGTAACCACGCCTCTACAACAAAACATGTCTCCCTCCCTTCACAGCAATAACTCGATAGCAAAATCCTAAGAAAATCGCGACATATTAATCAACAACAAAACTTCTCCTATATCCTCTAAACCATTGCAATTTTCCGGTCCAGATGAAGATGACAATAGGAGCATGATGAGCATCTGACCGGAGGAAAATAGAAGACATAGTATTGCAGGGTCGCCTAATGGAGACGATGAAAACATAGGTAGCAAGTCCAATAAAGTAATCGGTCCATTGAAGATACATTAGACATATGATGTTATATCCGGATTGTAACAGGCTGCAGCCCATTATCCTTTTATTCCTTTATTTCTTTCAGCCCATTAGTTTTGCTATTTACTGTTACTTTTGTACCTATAAATACAAGCATTATCTTTGTTGTAGACTATTCGAAAGTCCTTTAATAAAGTTTACAATTTCACTTTTATGGTATCTGAGCTGTTTCTTTCACTCTATGTATATCCTCCTACATCTTTCAATGGACGGAAATAATTAACCTTTAAGTTCTGCAACAGCAAGAGTCGACACCAACTAGACATCTACATCAACTTATACACCGATCAAACCCAAAAGCCACGCTACCATCATCTTGCTTGATGAAGAAAAGTTTATGCTTTGGAAATATCAGGTAGAAACTACTTTAAAAGCATATGGTCTTCAACGTTTTATCAAGGGAACAATAAAGACCTCATCTATAATGACAGCAGACAAGGATGGAAATGTCATCAGTAATGAGGATTATATTCTATATCAAAAGCAAGATAGCCTCTTGGCATCTTAGTTAATTTCTTTGATTAGTGAAAATCTACTATCTCAAATCATAGGAAGCAATACTTCTTATGAGATTTGGATAGCAATAGAGTAAATACTCAATTCACAGTCAACCTAAAGAATTATGCACTATCAAAACCAACTTCAAAATATCAAAAAAGATAGCATGTCTATGAGTGAGTATCTAACTAAAATCAAAACTCTGTGTGACAGACTCAGTACAACAGGTCATAAAAATTCTGAAAGCAAACAAGTACTTTAAATAACAGGGGTTTAATGATGAGTATAAGTCTGTAGTTACATTCATTTCATCACAAAGAAATATACCTAACATATAGTATATGCATTCGACTCTTCTTGCACATGAAGGAAGAATTGAGCAGAAGAAAATGACACAACCACACTATTCAATCAACTATGCATCAGCTCCAGAAATAAAAACCAATCAAGAAGCAGCTCTGGTTAGAATACTAATCAGAGTAATCAACCCAAAGAGGTAGAGGTAGAGGGGATAGATGGAACAACAACAGTAGAGTTAAATGCCAAATTTATGAGAAATTTGGCCATATGGCAAGTCATTGTTATTTCAGATTTAATTATGAATATAATGTATCTCGGCAAAATCAAAACAATCATGGAAGACAAATTGTTAGTGTAACACAACAAACAAATAGCGTATATAACACAAGAAGTAAAGCTAGTAATGCAGATGATATAGCTAGAACGGATGATATTACTATTGATGAATGGTACCTAGTCTCGGGTGCTACTAACCATGTGACTAGCAGCTTACGGAACCTTAACCTGGGTAATAAAAGTTACATAGGTACGCAATATATACTTTTAGGAAATGGTGAAACTATAGGTATATCGCACATTGGAAACAGGTGCATTAATGCCAAAAGGCAACTTTATTTTAATAATCTATTGAGAGTCCCCAACATAAAGAAAAACTTATTTAGTGTCTCACAATTTACCAATGATAATAATGTGTACTTCGAGTTTTACCCAAATTCTGCCTAGTTCGGGATCTAATTAGTAATAATGTCCTATTATAGAGTAGTTCGGATAATGATCTATACAAACTCAATAGTATCAAGACAAAGGATGATAATTGAAATGGAAATTATTGTTATAATGTTCAAATTAATAATGTTCAGGTTAATACTGAAAACAATGGAAATAATTTTTATGTTTAGCACATAAACTAGGGCATCCCAATACAAGATTGTAAAACAAATATTATATGAAAATAAAATATGTGTTGAGAAAGTACCTGGTCATTATATGTGTACTCATTACCAAATAGGCAAGAGTCACAAGTTGTCATTTTTTTATTCTAAAACTGTGTACAATAACCCACTTGAACTAGTTGTTGCAGATTTGTGGGCTCCATCTCCACTTAAGAAAGATCAAGGGAACAAGTATTATAATCCTTTGTTGATGCTTATAGTAGATTCTCTTGGATATTTTTCCTTAAATCCAAATCAGATACACACAATGTGACAATAAATTTTATCAAGAAAATAGAAACGTAGACTAACTTTACTGTAAAGACAGTGCGGACTGGTAGTGTAGGAGAGTTTAAATCATTAAATAATATTTTAGTGATAGGGGTATCATCCATAGAATAACCTGCCCCCACACATTAGAACAGAATGGTCTTGCAGAGAGAAAGCACATACATATAGTTTAAACAAATTTAACACTGATGTCGCAAGCATCTCTGCCTCTTAAATTTTGGGCAGAGGCATTTGCAACATCAGTTTATCTAATAAAAAATAATGCCAACCAAGTTTTTGAATGGCAAGTGTCCACGTGAGATTTTTTTTGAACAAAACCAGTTTACTGTAGTTTAAGAACCTTTGAATGTCTGTGCTTTCCTTGTCTCGGGCCTTATGATAGACACAACTTAGTTTAAGGTCTACTCGCCGAAAATGATACAAATACCTTGATAAAAATGGTAGGATATACATTTCAAGATATATGGTATTTAACGAATATACTTTTCCTTTTGCAGGAAATCATATTAAGACTACAAACAAGGATATCAAAGCAACTAATAGTGTAAATGAAATGCATCCATCAGTGGTTCTAACTGACTAGACTATGAGCCATAGCACTTTACCACAATCAGAAAGACTAAGTGATACTGAGAGTATACCCAACACTAAATCTGGTTACAGTTCATATGGTGTACATGATGACATTGAGCGGCGGAATGATCACACAGATACAAGTCAAAGTATTGAAAGAATATTAGGCCAAGACAATGAAAGTAATGAATCACTAGCAAGCAGTGCTGTAACGACCCGTATTTTCCACCTATTTATTTGGAATATTTTAAATATTTTATTTATTTAAAATATTGGTTTGAATTTAAATAATCGAATTTAACGATTATATTGTGAATATATTATTTAAAATAAATAATAAATATTATTTTAATTTCCAAAATATGGGAAATTGTCGAATTTGGAATATATTGTGATGGGACAGTTTAAAGTGGTCAAATATTATTTATACTGAAATTTTAGTGACAATTCGTTTTGAAAACGACGACGAATATATTTGGTTTATAATTTAATTAATTAACGAGCTACAGCGGCGCGGTAGTTCGCGATTTGGCGTTTTGAACTTCAATTGGTCGTACCGGGTTCAAAATAAGTCGGATTTCCTCGAAACAAGAAACGTCGGGACCGGTTTGACGATATCTTTCCAATGGTAGAGAAAAATCCAGTTTTCATCATGTAGATTTTATTTTATGTCCAAATCAAATTTTGAAAAAGTCGTTGTGTATTTCATTTATATATTATAACATTATTTATATTAAATAAAGGGATTTTTAAATATTTTATATATCGATTTGGCTTGGAATTCAACCCGGGGGATTTTTCCATGCTAGTGTATCAAATTCTGGTCATGTATGGCCAACTGCAATATTTTGATATTATTATATTGAAGTATTTTAAAATTGGGTTATTTTAATTCAAATTGGCCAGTTCAAAAGGGACATTTTTCAAACGACCTCTTTTTCGACGAAATAAATTTTATTGGGACCGCAACGACAAATTATTGCCAGATTTTCTAACGGCGCGTCAATCGGGGTTATTCTGTGAGCGTGACAAAATAAAATGTAAAATAAATCGATCTATTTGGACGTGTGCAAATGTTGTTGGAGCATACGAGCACGGAATTAGACGAAACAAGATTCGTTAGGACCGTATCATCAAAATATACTATGTCGTCCAGTCGCGTCTCAAACGGGGTTCATATGTGAGCGCAACAGCGAATAAACGATGTTCGAAAACGCGATAGGTACGAAATAAAAATTGTTAGTCAGCGTCACTCGTCAAATCAACTTAAAATATATTTTCCCACACCTATATAAACCCCCCTCCATCAGATTTTCAACCAAGCATCCACCTCCTTTCATGTAAATTTGCAAAAAAGTCCAGTTTTACAAAATCATTTATATCTCATGATCCGAGAAGAATTTGCTAGGGCAACCAAAGGCAAAGTTGTAGATCGACTCGATGCCGAGCTACTGTAAAAAGTTGGGGAGGTATCGACGCTTGTGGTGGTCAGAAATCGCGAAGAACTGACGAAAATCATTTTTGTTTCTGGCCAAAATTCGAGAGACTGGGCTGATTTGGGAGGCCAAGACCTTAGGGGTTTTTAAGAGGAGAGATAGACCTTCGTTTTGGCTGTGGTCTCGCGTTCCCTGGTTGTCGTAGGAGAGAGAAATAAGCATATGAACGTGGGTGGTGTTTTGGGTTGGATTTTTGAAGTGCTGAACGGAAATCGCCAATTTCCGGCGACGAGAGGCTGATCTGAGGTCGCGGACCAAGGGGGCTCGGAGTTGGGTAGCGTGGCGGTTCCAACCGTGGTGGCATGGTGGTCCAGCTCATCCTGTGGCGGCGGGAATTCCAAGATGAACGGAAATGGGTCAGGTTGGGTTTTTGGGCGGACGATGAGGTTCTGGGTGGTGGCGCTGATGGTGGAGGGGGCGGAGTCGAAGGCGGTCCTGGTGGTGACGTCGGAAGAAGCTCCGGGGGTGTCTGTTGTCGCCGACGATGGTTGAAAGGGAGGTGAGGCACGCTCGTTTTTGGCAAGGAGGGGGAATCGGGTTTGAGAGGGAGAGAAAGGGGAAACCGCGTATTTTCGATGGTGCTGAGAATGACGTGGCCTGAGTAATGATGGGGATTAACGGTTAACCAGGGCAATTAAAGGTAATTAAGCTTGTTTTTTTAATTAATTAATTTTAAAACCGTATATTTATTAAAACTTTAATCGGCGATAACTTGTGCATACGTGGACGGAATCTGACGAAACTGGATCCGTTGGGATCGCAGGGACGAGAGCTAGCCGATGGCACTGACTAGGAGTTAATCCGACGTTGTTGAAAATTCAGCTAATTTTGAACGGTCGTCTCAGTTTAAAAGCAACAAACGCGTCAACCGTCGATCAGAATAAACTCTGGTGAGTTAATTCTCACACCTTTTGGAATCCTGTGATGTGGTACATTCACAGTGAAATATATTTTACAGTTTACAGTTTAAATTGGCTGATTGGATGCGATGGATGCAATTGATTGTTATTGTCTGATTGGTTGCAGTTGTTTATTTATTTGTTCATCTATTTTATCAACTGACATCTGTGATGCAGAGAAGGACAGGTTGGAGGGATCCAACCGGATTCCTCAAATAAACTGTATTTTTGGTTGTTGTTCATATATATGAATTATTCACCTTGACTGACACAAAAACCTGTCTGTATGTTGATGGTTGAATAAGTATTCACCTTTGTTGAGTTTAAAATCAACTGACAGTGTTGATTTGGTTATTGACAGTAAATGGTCTAAAAGTTATGATTTAACGTCGTTCGACTGTCAGGTGGATCGACGGAGAGTTAAAGTTATAAATTTATTTATAACTGAATTTAAGTTTTCCAACTATCTTATATAAGGTTTTTAAATTGAAAATTTACAAATGGATATATTAAATCATGTTTATAATAGGAATTACTTAAATGATTTAAACCAGTTAAAGCAGAAGGATAAAGAGTTTACCAGGGATTGGTAAGGTAGAATAATTGTATTTTTATAATTAAATAGTGTTTTAATTAATTAAGTTATTTAATTAATTTAAGAAGGGAAATGACAAATGACATCAGTTAATAGTTAACTGAGAGGTACGGTCGACAAAGTTCGACTGTTTTGAATCCAAAGTGATAACTGAATTTATTTGGTTTAAATTGTCTGGATAGTCGTTAAACTTAACGAATAGTGTAAATATGAGTAAATTCTCGATTAACTAAATTAAGGAATTTTGAGATATTTGGTGAAAATGGAATTAACTTTTATTGGGTAGCGTTTAAAGGAAATAATTATCCTATTTTTAATAAATAGCAAGGCTAACTGTTTTAATATAGTTAATATAAATGATTGAAAGTGATGATTTTTGAATTGGATGCCAGGTAAGGGATAATTAACTAGTGACAAGTATGGTCAAGGGATTTTAAAGGGGTTCATAACCCAAGCGTTAAAACGAGATTGAAAAATGGATTTGGCATGTAAATATAGTAATCTTAAATAAAGTTTTCTTAATTATCGAAACAAGTGAAATAATGTTGAGTAAGAACCACGGTTAGTGAATATTTACTCAATTAAAGTAATTAAATAAGAAGATTTTTGAGCAAGGATTTCGAATACAAGGAAAGGGTTATAAAACCAAATTTGAAATAAGATGGTAAACGAGATTTGAATATCGGTGGTTAAGTGACGAACGGATATTATTTTGAGATAAGAATGTTGTCGATCAAGGTCTGAGAGGTAACTAAAATACCCCAACTTGGTTGGCTTCACTATTATCGAGGAACAGTATTAGTTGACGTGAGTGAAGGTGATGAATTGGTTTATCTGATACAAGAAATATCAAACTCTGATGCAAGATTGGTAAATTTAATAATATTGCAATTATCAGTTTCAAAAGAAGAAAGAATAGTGATTTCAATTATATTAAACATTTGTTATTCAATTAGAGTTAATCGAATATAGTTAGAGTTAGTCAAACATAGTTATTCAGGGAAGAGTTTCCATTGTGTACGACTGCTAGCGTAATTCGTAGGGTTGTAGATAGCCTATGGCGGTCGGATGTTTCCTGAGGGAATCAAGCGCAACCATTGTGATCGCTGCGATCTAGAGTCGAGCGAATGGAGTTAAGTCGAGTACTAGTTAATCGATGGGAGTAATCAAGTCGAGTTAAATAAGTCGAGTTAGTCAAGTTAAAGTTAATCAATCAAAGTAAATCAGTTAAAGTTAGTCAAAAAGGGAATTTGGTTAAATATATTTTAAAAGAGGTCGAGTTGTGCCAAGTGTTGAATCGGAAAACTCATTGTGTTCACACTATTGTTATTTGATAGTTAAAACACCGACAATCAAACCAGACCAATACGATTGTTGGTTCGGAAAGTCCGGGATCGAATTATATTTGGAAACCATTCCGACCATCAAATACGTGAAGACGTCGATTGAAGACGGAGCAAGTGAAGACCGTGGATCTTCATAAGCGGAAGGACTACTTGTCGAATTTCTCTGGCCTGCAGCCAGAGTTATTTTGATTTGTGATTCTGTCGTGGTTGAAATCCACAGGTTGCAAAGACTTCTCGCTACTGATCCATGGGGTGATTCCTATATGAGATGCAGTAGGAGAGTACCTTTGGTTCATCCTGTTCCTGGATGACTTGTATGGACGGATGTCTGACAGAGTATTTCCAAAGGAATTACATGAGTTGATTTCTCCAAACGTACGATAGTTGACGACGGAGAAATGGTTATTCTCTAGCCAAATAAACTAGAGTATTTTTGTGGACGTCTATCAAGTGTGATCTGGCGGATCTGATCATGTGGCATTCAAAGTGTATGATGACCAGATGTTAAAGTCAAGTTCTAGCCTCAAGCCTCATCAACCGGGAAATGACAAAAATCGGGCAGGCAGCATGGCTATGTGGGTCGCTCCCATTAGGATGTATGATCACCTATCTAGAGAAATTCCTATTGCTTCTTTATCTATTCGATGCTGACCCTATTCGGGTGGCGGTTGCTGATCCCAACCGTCGGTGATATACATTCGATACACTCAAGCGAAATGAGTGGTCGGTCTTGTGAGGGCCGGGTTGCAAGACGTTCTTGTTGAACCCAGTGTATTCGCCTCTAGAGATACACGTGCGGAAGGTGGACCCATACCTTGTCAAGGTCGGAATCCAATATCCAATAAGCGCCCACGGTTTTCGATTGTATACTATATATGGGGAGAGTGAGATGCAAGCGTTCCTCTAGATTGATATTTATTTGTATTTAGACATTATGATAATATCAGAGAAAGATATAAAGATGGTTTGGGTTATAGTAAGGTAAAAACCGTCCGTGTTTATGTGTGGACTGGTCTTACTATTATCCTTTGATTTCATAAAGGATTTTCCAAAGTTAAACAAGTTGTGTGTGCTGTGAATTTATCACTGATCGTATTCCAGACTGACCCGGTGTATTTTGTTTTAAATCAAATGTGCTTGGGACAGACCAAGCATATTTACAGGTTAGGTTCGCTTGGAATTTCAAGAGCTGGAAGCAGGTGGCTTCACCGCTAGTTTTTATAAAGTCAATTCTGCTGTGCAGTATATGTTAAACTCTGATGATTGGTATGTTATACAATCCTTTTGTGTAAAGATATTTGATATTATATTTTATCTGTTCCGCTGTGAGATTCTGATGTGTTCTTCTTCTTTATTCTATTCTAATACTTCTTTCTTTCTATTTTCACCCTCTAATTTCTTTCTATTGACAATCCAGTGTTTTTCAGTGCTTGGAGGATCGACATGAGATATGGTAAAGGTGTTATGTCGATTTTCAAGGCTGAAAATCCGTTGGGTCGTTACAATGGTATCAGAGCTATTGGTTTAATGATTAACCTTGGCTTTGTGGTGTGACTCAATAGAGATGGGGTCAGCAGTACCCTAGATTGAGTTTGATTATATATTCGAGAGAGCGTATTTGTATTTTGATATAAAATTATTTTTGAAATTATTTTTGCCCAATTTATTTTATAATAAATAGAAGTAAAGTTGATCATAGTATGGGCAAAATTGTTTGGATTGATTTGTTGATTGTGTGATATGTTTGGATGGTGTACTCGAACTCAAGGATATAAGCCTGAATATAAATTGACTTGGTTGAAAACCAAATTTGAAAATAAACAAGTTGAATAAATAATCCAAATTAATGAATTTGAATGGGTAATTAGAGGAAAAATTGGATTTGTTAAGACTTGGTTAGAAGTGATATAAATAATTATAATCCCGTGTGGATTAAATTGTGTGTGGTATGGATGATATGTAGGATATGGATGTTTGAACCTTATTGCTTTTGTTTTATGGACTAATGAAACCCATTTGAGTGGAGGACAGGTGCAGAAGTGCCAGTTCAGCTTTAAAATCTATTCGAAAGAAAAATTCTGGAGATAATTGAGTCTAGTTTGAGTAGAGCTGCGAAACAATTAAGCAAGCTCAAATATAATTTACCGCTTATTACATAATATCGCTCGCCAAAAGGTTCGCCTACGCAAATATGAAATTTTGGTCTTGTTTGGATTTTGGGATTTGATTTTGATATTCCGACCATGAGAGTCGATGTATACATATTTCTTGAACCTGCGATATTGCAGATGGTCCTCCGTACATGGGAGACTCTGTCGAAATTTTTCCAAAATTTGAGGAGTTAGAATATTTTTGAAGATTTTTAGGAAATTAATTTATTTGAAATTAATTGGTTTTAAAAACCAATTGAGTCAGCTTGAAAAAAAATTCGAGTTTTAAAATAAATTCTTTTTGAAAAGATAATAGTATACGACATTCTTCTACCTTAGCAATTTCGAGGACGAAATTATTTTAAGGGGGAAGGAATGTAACGACCCGTATTTTCCGCCTATTTATTTGGAATATTTTAAATATTTTATTTATTTAAAATATTGGTTTGAATTTAAATAATCGAATTTAACGATTATATTGTGAATATATTATTTAAAATAAATAATAAATATTATTTTAATTTCCAAAATATGGGAAATTGTCGAATTTGAAATATATTGTGATGGGACAGTTTAAAGTGGTAAAATATTGTTTATACTGAAATTTTAGTGACAATTCGTTTTGAAAACGACGACGAATATATATGGTTTATAATTTAATTAATTAACGAGCTGCAGCGGCGCGGTAGTTCGCGATTTGGCGTTTTGAACTTCAATTGGTCGTACCGGGTTCAAAATAAGTCGGATTTCCTCGAAACAAGAAACATCGGGACCGGTTTGACGATATCTTTCCAATGGCAGAGAAAAATCCAGTTTTCATCGTGTAGATTTTATTTTATGTCCAAATCAAATTTTGAAAAGTCGCTGTGGATTTCCTTTATATATTATAACGTTATTTATATTAAATAAAGGGATTTTTAAATATTTTATATATCGATTTGGCTCGGAATTCAACCTGGGGGATTTTTCCATGCTAGTGTATCAAATTCTGGTCCTGTATGGCCAACTGCAATATTTTGATATTATTATATTGAAGTATTTTAAAATTGGGTTATTTTAATTCAAATTGGCCAGTTCAAAAGGGGCATTTTTCAAACGACCTCTGTTTTCGACGAAATAAATTTTATTGGGACCGCAACAACAAATTATTGCCAGATTTTCTGACGGCGCATCAATCGGGGTTATTCCGTGAGCGTGGCAAAATAAAATGTAAAATAAATCGATCTATTTGGATGTGTGCAAATGTTGTTGGAGCATACGAGCACAGAATTAGACGAAACAAGATCCGTTAGGACCGTATCATCAAAATATACTATGTCGTCCAGTCGCGTCTCGAATGGGGTTCATATGTGAGCGCAGCAGTGAATAAACGATGTTCGAAAACGCGATAGGTACGAAATAAAAATCGTTAGTCAGCGTCACTCGTCAAATCAACTTAAAATATATTTTCCCACACCTATATAAACCCCCCTCCATCAGATTTTCAGCCAAGCATCCACCTCCTTTCATGTAAATTTGCAAAAAGTCCAGTTTTACAAAATCATTTATATCTCATGATCCGAGAAGAATTTGCTAGGGCAACCAAAGGCAAAGTTGTAGATCGACTCGATGCCGAGCTACTGTAAAAAGTTGGGGAGGTATCGACGCTTGTGGTGGTCGGAAATCGCGAAGAACCGACGAAAATCATTTTCGTTTCTGGCCAAAATTCGAGAGACTGGGCTGATTTGGGAGGCCAAGACCTTAGGGGATTTGAAGAGGAGAGATAGACCTTCGTTTTGGCTGTGGTCTCGCGTTCCCTGGTGGTCGGAGGAGAGAGAAATAGGCAGATGAATGTGGGTGGTGTTTTGGGTTGGATTTTTGAAGTGCTGAACGGAAATCGCCAATTTCCGGCGACGAGAGGCTGATCTGAGGTCGCGGACCAAGGGGGCTCGGAGCAGGGTAGCGTGGCGGTTCCAACCTTGGTGGCGCGGTGGTCCAGCTCATCCTGTGGCGGCGGGAATTCCAAGATGAACGGGAATGGGTCAGGTTGGGTTTTTGGGTGGACGATGAGGTTCTGGGTGGCGGCGCTGATGGTGGAGGGGGCGGAGTCGAAGGCGGTCCTGGTGGTGACGTTGGAAGAAGCTCCGGGGGTGTCTGTTGTCGCCGACGATGGTTGAAATGGAGGTGAGGCACGTTCGTTTTTGGCAAGGAGGGGGAATCGGGTTTGAGAGGGAGAGAAAAGGGAAACCGCGTATTTTCGATGGTGCTGAGAATGATGTGGCCTGAGTAATGATGGGGATTAACGGTTAACCAGGGTAATTAAAGGTAATTAAGCTTGTTTTTTTAATTAATTAATTTTAAAACCGTATATTTATTAAAACTTTAATCGACGATAACTTGTGCATACGTGGACGGAATCTGACGAAACTGGATCCGTTGGGATCGCAGGGACGAGACCTTGCCGATGGCACTGACTAGGAGTCAATCCAACGCTGTTGAAAATTCAGCTAATTTTGAATGGTCGTCTCAGTTTAAAAGCAACAAACGCGTCAACCGTCGATCATAATAAACTCTGGTGAGTTAATTCTCACACCTTCTGGAATCCTGTGATGTGGTACATTCACAGTGAAATATATTTTACAGTTTACAGTTTAAATTGGCTGATTGGATGCGATGGATGCAATTGGTTGTTATTGTCTGATTGGTTTCAGTTGTTTATTTATTTGTTCATCTATTTTATCAACTGACATCTGTGATGCAGAGAAGGACAGGTTGGAGGGATCCAACCGGATTCCTCAAATAAACTGTATTCTTGGTTGTTGTGCATATATATGAATTATTCACCTTGACTGACACAAAAACCTGTCTGTATGTTGATGGTTGAATAAGTATTCACCTGTGTTGAGTTTAAAATCAACTGACAGTGTTGATTTGGTTATTGACAGTAAATGGTCTAAAATTTATGATTTAACGTCGTTCGACTGTCAGGTGGATCGACGCAGAGTTAAAGTTATAAATTTATTTATAACTGAATTTAAGTTTTCCTACTATCTTATATAAGGTTTTTAAATTGAAAATTAACAAATGGATATATTAAATCATGTTTATAATAGGAATTACTTAAATGATTTAAACCAGTTAAAGCAGAAGGATAAAGAGTTTACCAGGGATTGGTAAGGTAGAATAATTGTATTTTTATAATTAAATAGTGTTTTAATTAATTAAGTTATTTAATTAATTTAAGAAGGGAAATGACAAATGACATCAGTTAATAGTTAACTGAGAGGTACGGTCGACAAAGTTCGACTGTTTTGAATCCAAAGTGATAACTGAATTTATTTGGTTTAAATTGTCTGGATAGTCGTTAAACTTAACGAACAGTGTAAATATGAGTAAATTCTCGATTAACTAAATTAAGGAATTTTGAGATATTTGGTGAAAATGGAATTAACTTTTATTGGGTAGCGTTTAAAGGAAATAATTATCCCATATTTAATAAATAGCAAGGTTAACTGTTTTAATATAGTTAATATAAATGATTGAAAGTGATGATTTTTGAATTGGATGCCAGGTAAGGGATAATTAACTAGCGACAATATGGTCAAGGGATTTTAAAGGGGTTCATAACCCAAGCGTTAAAACGAGATTGAAAAATGGATTTGGCAAGTAAATATAGTAATCTTAAATAAAGTTTTCTTAATTATCGAAACAAGTGAAATAATGTTGAGTAAGAACCACGGTTAGTGAATATTTACTCAATTAAAGTAATTAAATAAGAAGATTTTTGTGCAAGGATTTCAAATACAAGGAAAGGGTTATAAAACCAAATTTGAAACAAGATGGTAAACGAGATTTGAATATCGGTGGTTAAGTGACGAACGGATATTATTCTGAGATAAGAATGTTGTCGATCAAGCTCTGAGAGGTAACTAAAATTCCCCAACTTGGTTGGCTTTACTATTATTGAGGAACAGTATTAGTTGACGTGAGTGAAGGTGATGAATTGGTTTATCTGATACAAGAAATATCAAACTCTGATGCAAGATTGGTAAATTTAATAATATTGCAATTATCAGTTTCAAAAGAAGAAAGAATAGTGATTTCAATTATATTAAACATTTGTTATTCAATTAGAGTTGATCGAATATAGTTAGAGTTAGTCAAACATAGTTATTCAGGGAAGAGTTTCCATTGCGTATGACTGCTAGCGTAATTCGTAGGGCTGTAGATAGCCTATGGCCGTCGGATGTTTCCTGAGGGAATCAGGCGCAACCATTGTGATCGCTGCGATCTAGAGTCGAGCGAATGGAGTTAAGTCGAGTACTAGTTAATCGATGGGAGTAATCAAGTCGAGTTAAATAAGTCGAGTTAGTCAAGTTAAAGTTAATCAATCAAAGTAAATCAGTTAAAGTTAGTCAAAAAGGGAATTTGGTTAAATATATTTTAAAAGAGGTCGAGTTGTGCCAAGTGTTGAATCAGAAAACTCATTGTGTTCACACTATTGTTATTTGATAGTTAAAACACCGACTATCAAACCAGACCAATACGATTGTTGGTTCGGAAAGTCCGGGATCGAATTATATTCGGAAACCATTCCGACCATCAAATACGTGAAGACGTCGATTGAAGACGGAGCAAGTGAAGACCGTGGATCTTCATAAGCGGAAGTACTACTTGTCGAATTTCTCTGGCCTGCAGCCAGAGTTATTTTGATTTGTGATTCTGTCGTGGTTGAAATCCACGGGTTGCAAGGACTTCTCGCTACTGATCCATGGGGTGATTCCTATATGAGATGCAGTAGGAGAGTACCTTTGGTTCATCCTGTTCCTGGATGACTTGTATGGACGGATGTCTGACAGAGTATTTCCAAAGGAATTACATGAGTTGATTTCTCCAAACGTACGATAGTTGACGGCGGAGAAATGGTTATTCTCTAGCCAAATAAACTAGAGTATTTTTGTGGACGTCAATCAAGTGTGATCTGGCGGATCTGATGATGTGGCATTCAAAGTGTATGATGACCAGATATTAAAGTCAAGTTCTAGCCTCAAGCCTCATCAATCGGGAAATGACAAAAATCGGGCAGGCAGCATCGCTATGTGGGTCGCTCCCATTAGGATGTATGATCACCTATCTAGAGAAATTCCTATTGCTTCTTTGTCTATTCGATGCTGACCCTATTCGGGTGGCGGTTGCTGATCCCAACCGTCGGTGATATACATTCGATACACTCAAGCGAAATGAGTGGTCGGTCATGTGAGGGCCGGGTTGCAAGACATTCTTGTTGAACCCAGTGTATTCGCCTCTAGAGATACACGTGCGGAAGGTGGACCCATACCTTGTCAAGGTCGGAATCCAATATCCAATAAACACCCGCGGTTTTCGATTGTATACTATATATGGGGAGCGTGAGATGCAAGCGTTCCTCTAGATTGATATTTATTTGTATTTAGACATTATGATAATATCAGAGAAAGATATTGATTTCAAAGATGGTTTGGGTTATAGTAAGGTAAAAACCGTCCGTGTTTATGTGTGGACTGGTCTTACTATTATCCTTTGATTTCATAAAGGATTTTCCAAAGTTAAACAAGTTGTGTGTGCTGTGAATTTATCACTGATAGTATTCCAGACTGACCCGGTGTATTTTGTTTTAAATCAAATGTGCTTGGGTCAGACCAAGCATATTTACAGGTTAGGTTTGCTTGGAATTTCAAGAGCTGGAAGCAGGTGGCTTCACCGCTAGTTTTTATAAAGTTAATTCCGCTGTGCAGTATATGTTAAACTCTGATGATTGGTATGTTGTACAATCCTTTTGTATAAAGATATTTGATATTATATTTTATCTGTTCCGCTGTGAGATTCTGATGTGTTCTTCTTCTTTCTTCTATTCTAATACTTCTTTCTTTCTATTCTCACCCTCTAATTTCTTTCTATTGACAATCCAGTGTTTTTCAGTGCTTGGAGGATCGACATGAGATATGGTAATTGTGTATGTCGATTTTCAAGGCTGAAAATCCGCTGGGTCGTTACAAGTGTGGATCAAGGTCGCGCCACATGCAATAGGATGGTAACAAGCATCACACGATGACAGGAGCTAAATGTGGCATTTTCAAGCCTAAAATATATACATTTAACCTTAATGACAGAGAGCCAATAAAATATGAACAAGATTTTATAAATGATAATTGGAAGAAAGTTATGAATGAGGAATATGTAGCATTGGTGAAAAACCATACTTGGAATTTAGTCAGTGCTCCAATTCACAAAAATATTATTGGATGTAAATGGACTTTCAAGTTAAAAAGGATTCCTGATGGCAGTATGTCTAGATATAAGGCAAGTTTGGTAGTTAAAGGTTACTCACAACAATTTGGATTCGAATTTAATGAGACTTTTCCCCAGTTGTTAAACCAACAACAACCAGAATTGTAATGACCATTGCACTAACTAAATAGTGTAAAATTGTAACATCCCACTTTTAGGTCCGGTTCGACCAGGTAATTAAACCGACCAAAACCATTCTCAAAGGAGGATTGTTACGAGTACTTACACACTGGAACAAACAAAAAGAATTTCTCATTATCATTACAACAATTTTACATCTGAGTACAAAAACATATCATAGTACAAAAAACTCATACACAACAGAAAAATAAACATAACGGAAAAACTAAAGATGCTCAGCGGAAGACTAAAATGCCATAAATTCTATTCAAGCTTCAAACATGCAATGCTCTAAGAATGACTGCAAAACCTTAACTACTAGCTGCCCATGGGGAACCCAAACTATAAGGAAATAACAATAAACTCCGATCAGTCATGTGACTAGTGTGAGAACAAAAACAGTTTTTAAATAATTTTTTAAAGTAAGGTAAATCATAGGACCACACCGTATAACACAGAATGGGATTTCCACATATGAATACCAGTGCATAAAAATTGCAATGCTCTTTAGAAAAAGAAGCTACCATAAGATCTAGCGCCATATACACAATGCAAACGCACATTTGAGCGAAGTTTCCTTTATAATAGCCAAAATATGCTTAATACGTGGAAAATTCTCTTATATTATTATTAATGCATAGTGTGAAAATCACTTTCGCAAATAAATGTATTAATCCTAGCAACATAGGTACCATAATATTATACTGACCTCCTACGCTTTTTATGCAGGATCTACAATAGAAAATCATATGGAAACATAGCTAATAAGTTGGGGTTTCCAATAAATGACCAAGGCTAAAGAACTTCCTTACCGAAAGGGCATGCCTCTAAAAAACATCCCAAGAAGTAAACCCTTCTATGCCAACACAAGGACGTCAATGCTATCCAAGCTATGTCGCACGAGTATGCCATTTTCCGGTCGTTACCGACTTTCTCTACTAGGCGCCCGAATTTCCAACTAAACCACAATAGTAAAATGCTAGGACTCCATACCATAGCACTACCTCATAATAGCCATATAGAAAACATCTGGGCTCCATACCATAGTGTTGCTTCAAAATCTAGAAGAAAATGGTCATCTCCTAAGGGTCGTGAACCCCATAACCATGCCGCATTTTTTCCTATTTCGGCCTTTTCCAGGATTTGAGGCTTGACAAAGTCTCGTTACACAAAGCTACGATAAACCAAGCCATGCTTTGATCATCAATAGCTAATCACTAGTATTCCATGTATCTGTACACAACATATAGTTGGTGTCTATTAATATATAACCCTTTGAGTACATAAGTCTCAAATGAGGGTGTTAAGCTAAGAGAATAAATTCGCACCACAACTAATATAACATCAATAGAAACCAATTAGTTATATTATAAAATACAACATCAGCCACATATTCATTTACAAGTTCGTTCCGGGTCTGAACGAAACCGGAGGCACCATATTCCTCATACAATAAAGGAGAGAGACCCTTTCACATCCGGAAAATCTCCAAGTACGTTCGAACCACTGTCACAACAAAACCTCATAATGGGTGTACGACCCGAGGCATCAACAAGCAGTCCTTCCGATGGGAAGATCTCTGGTCTTTAACCATCGTCTTCGACATCTTCAAAGAAATCGTCATGTAGTTCTTCATAATTGGTTAAAACCCGGTCTTTCCGAATAACTAGCGCATCTTCAAAATGTGTGAAAGATACATAGGGATATCATAAGTTTCATTTTATTTTGGATTATTCTTTGATTTCAATTAAACCTTAACACAAAGGTTGTTACTTAAATCAAAATCCCATTCTCATCCACTTAATGGAACACAAAGGAAGACACCATTCCCCACTCTGTCGGTCTTGGGTAATTTCAACCTATGATAGAATGTGACTGGCTCCTTACCCCTAAAACCATATTTATGTTTATTTTGGTAAGTCCTAATTACCTTCATTTAATCCCTTTTTCATTTCTTCGTTCAAATCTGTATCTAAAGATTTATTTAATACTCTTTCTTGGTTTTAAATCTTCAGAATCATTATTTGGTTATTAAATAATTTTGGAAGCCAAATCCTGTCTTTAGCAGGATTAAAGAATCGATGTTATTCAAGACTTCGTTCACGATAAGCCAAAAATCCAAATTGATATCAAATATAAGTTTTAAAATAGAAATCATATCGACTTATATTTAACATTAAATTCTGAAATCAACAAATACCGTACAGGGAAAAATAATATCAATATCTTCCAAATTCCTCAAAATAGTATCTGTATAACTACGGAATCCAATATCGAAATATCCGAAGATTATTTACATTCAAAACCAATGAATTTAAGTTTGAAAGCTTTTAGTTTGAATTTAAACTATATTTCAAAATACTGATTTACTATGTTAAGTAAGTCAGGTCAAAGTCCAAAAATTCATATCATAGTTCAAAACTTCACATTTCTTTCCCAAATCCCTTTAAAATCATTAATTATGATTTATCATAACTTTTCCCTATTTTTAATAATTTTTATAAGGCCATTTCGATCGGTTTCCAAATACAGTCACCAAACTACATCTATAACTATATTTTCAAAAATAGATTTGAACTTATTTTAAAATCTCACCATTGGATTTTCCAACTTTCTTTTTTCATTTGAAAACTCATTTCATTTCGAACCCAATATTATTCATTATGGGAAAATCCGACGGTCGGATCTCCTGGTACGTCAATTTAAAGTTAATGGTCGAAATTCACGAACTACCGCTATGCGACTAGTCTTATTCAGACCAAATTTCGATTTATATTTAAAATTGAATCAAATTACATCCAAAATAGTTTATTAATTATATAAAACATGTATAATTATTTCTGGAAACTATATTCCTATTATTTCTCTTTAAAATCAAATATTTCATTATCTAATCATTTTAATATTATTTAAATCATTAAAATAATATTAATTTTCAAAACTTTTTATTTGAAACTCAACTTTTCCTGAAGTCCATTACAAAAATAAATAAGATATTTTGGATAATAAAACGTTGTTAAAACAATTCCAAGATACCCAAACCAAACTTCACTTTTTAAAGTTATTATTCATTTTCAATTTAAATTTGAAAACATATCTTTGTTAATTTAAAACTAATTCAAATCAAATTCTTGTTTTTACAAAAACTATTTGCAATTACTTAAACTATCTTTCCAAATTATTTCGGATTTAAAATTAAAACTTCTATTTTTCACTGAATATTTTATTAATAAAATGATCAGTTAAATTCTAGATTGGAATAATGCCCAATTATTCACCATATAATCTAATTTATATGGGTTTCTCACATTATTAGCATCCAAGAACAGTCATTAACGACTAAACATCCAATTACCACCTAATAGCATCATGAATATACGTGTTAAGGTTATCAACACTTAATACCAAATCAAGCCATTGTTAATTAAGGTATCAAACCTCATTAACACTTTATTTCCATAATTGGCAAAACAAATCCACATTAACACACACCACCTTCAAATGATCATCTACATCACATCAATATCAACCCATGTCCAACCACTATTAACAATGTTGCATATTCATCCAATTTCACATTTTTACCAATATTTTTCTTTACTTACTAAGTGGACAATTCAAATCAACTTTCCTTGTTACTAAGTAATTAACTCAACCACCACTTAAATCATCCTTTTCAGCCTCTTGTTAGTTAACAATTAATCATTTAAACATGCAGATCATAACATTTAACATTAATATGCCAATCACATAGCAATTTATCACTAACACATTTATTAACTATTTTAAACAAACTAGATAACTAAGAGTGAGTGCAAAGTTCTGACCATAGCTGTCCACTCCTCCAATCTTTAATGTAGGAATCTCTAGCAAATACCAAGACTTCAACTTCGCTAGCACATAAAATTTCTGAAATTTTCAACCTATTTCACGTTGAGGTACAACACATACGCAACACATACACACACATACACACACACATATATATATACACACATACATACACACACACACATTATTTCGAACTTATAAGAAGGAAAGAAGAATTTTTGCAAATGAAACTTGGTCTGAGGGGGGTAGGTCATGACATTGGGTATAGGGCAAGGTTTCATATCTCGGATATCGATCGCGATTCATCTCAGGGATTTCAAAGACTTGGTCTCGTATCGAGGGAGATCTCAGATGAGATGAGTCTAACTCGGGGATTCATCTCTGATCCATCTTGGGTCTAAAAGTTCATATCGGAACAATCTCGGGGTGCATGATATGTTAAAAATTTATATTCTTACAAAATGATTTTTATGAATGCTATTAAAAACATAGTAACTTAAACTTGAATTGGAAAAGTAGTTTATTGTTCTTAATTCGCAAAAGATCATAATACACTAAATCGTAAAATGCTTAAAACAAAACTATAACACAACGCAAATAAATTAATGCTTACAACATATGATCTATGAACATGAATTATTGTTAGACATAAAACATAAAAAGATCCAAAACATTAAAAAGTTTATCATAAATAGAGCATAAGATACATAATTTCATAGGTAACATGTATCTAAAAAAAGAAAAATATGAAAATCATAAGCATTGTAGATTATATATGAACATACAATATGGTCATTTAACATGCAAAATGTAAAATTATAGGAGATTATCATAGAAAGATTTGAGTTTTTAACCATTTTTTTAATTCAAGCATGGAAATAAATTTTAACTAGAAAAACAAGATCTCAGACGATATTCCAGTATCTCGGCCGATATATCATTCGATATCGGAATATATCAAGCGATATATTTGAAAGGAGATTTACAGTGATATTTGTTGTTACGTTCCGAAAGGAGCCCAAAATGAGATATCAGGAGATATTTTCAAGAACTGAAACAATGATAGAGGGTAGGAGGTGGGTGCTTCGGCTTTTGGGGGGTAACAGGAGGTATGGTGGTGGTATAGGGGATGCTAGGGTGTTTAGTAGTGGAGAAAAGGGGTAAAACAAGTATTTTAAAGGAAAAAGGGTTTTTAGTCTTATGGGGCCCACGACCTAAGGTAGGGGGGGAGGAAGGCTGCTGGTATTGTTTGGAGGGAGGGGATGAGGGGCTGAGGTCAGCGGTGCGAAGGTGAGAGTTGGCGTGGGGAGCTAAGGTGAAGAAGGAGAAGAAGGATAATGAAAGTGGAAGAAAATGGAAGATAAAAACAAAAAAACAATTGTATATCTCTCTCTACCATATGCCTAAGTACATAGGGAGGTGGTGTAATGGAAGAAATGAACATGTGTTAAGGTAAGGGCATGAGTTGTTTAATGGTAGAAGGTTTAGGAAGCTTAAGGGTTAAAGCTCTTTGTATTAAATTGTTAATTAACACTTAAGGCTTGTATAAGGAAGGTATTATCTCCCTTAAATTAATTAAACTCTATGAAACCATTAGTGCATGGTAATAGGTCATTAAGGTGGTTATCAATCATTTAAAATAGAATTAAGGGTTTCCAAATAGCCATTACAAATATAAATCTCTAAACGATTTAAATTTCCGATTGAAAACCAGTGTAAATGAACTAATGATTTTTATGGATAAAATTTTTGAATTTTTTTTATAACCAAGTTCATTATCATATATATTAATTTTTGAACCATTTTAAGTCTATTTTATCAATATTATCCAAACTGCTTAATTTTAATTAAATTTCAATAAAACGATTCTATGCGGTTTCAACTCGTATGATCAAACTGTAAGTCCAATCAATACAAAATTTGAAATATTACTATATTTCACTAATAAAGATCCAATGAATCTAGTTTCGTCGAATTTTGAGACTATCTAAAAATGGCCTGTTTTCAGGTTATTAAAATAATACTAAATTATCAATTTTTCAATATTTTCACTTTTAAATTGATTTTAAAGTTTATTGACCTTGTTTTAATCTCAGTAAAAAAATAAAAACAACTTTAGAATTTATTTTAAAAAATTTCTCAAGTCCAGATTCAATATCAAACTATTCAAAATCTTATTGGATACCTTCGTAATTAATGACTTTAGAGTGATAAAAATACGAGTCATTACAATCTCCCTTGCTTAAAAGAATTTTGTCCTTGAAATTGGAACGAAGCGTAGAAAAGAACACTCAAGCAATACTGAAACTATACTGATACATCTAGAGCAAAAATTATCAGATTATATATTTTAATAGCATGCTACAACGAGAATATCAACTATAACCTATACCCTAGTGCAAAGTTCCACTTAAGGTATAAACTATGTATATGCACCTAACCATACCAACCTGAGTACAACTACGTACTTGAGGTGGTCTATAAAAATGTCAAAATGGTATCGTGCCCCAAAATGTATACTTAGTGCCTAAACTACACCAAAATGAGGTCCAACTATATATACAACATAGATACTGACTAAGTAATAATCAACTGCTTAATTCTCTCCTAGGTCGTGGCCGGAAGGTCTGGAAAGAGATATCTCCTAGGGCTCCTCAGGGTTAACTCCACCCCATTCCCAACCTACCTCATTGGGTGCCAGGTCCTTATCTATCCAGAAGTCATCAGGCTCCTCATCCTTGTCATTAGACCAATACACTACCAGATCGTCAGGGTCGTCTTCGTCG
The DNA here is from genome assembly GCA_030737875.1 of Allium sativum. Lineage (NCBI taxonomy): Eukaryota > Viridiplantae > Streptophyta > Magnoliopsida > Asparagales > Amaryllidaceae > Allium > Allium sativum. The sequence goes on along the minus strand of CM060927.1, from coordinate 60,971,382 downwards.
TCGGTATCATAACCTACCTCCTCAATCTCTGGCTTAATCGCCTTGCCTACCTCCGGCGCAACATCTTATAATGGTGGATCGTCATGTACTATATGTTTTGCTAAGTCCTCTAACACAATATCCATCTCCTGCCTAAACTGATGTTCGTTTCATACTAGTCCGCCAACTCTGTTTGCTGTAGCGCAGGAAAATCCAACTCAGGCTCATAATGCACAACCCCTAGAATGATCTCTGAACATAGTCGGGAATGATCTCAACCACCGGAGGCGGCTAAATATCTAACACTGGTGGTACTAGGGGAACTGGATCCTCCATCATAACATGGCCATCGACATCAAACTCAAATCCCTTATCATCAGCTAGCATCCAATCTTCATAGACTCCTAAATCCTCAAGCTCATCTGAATCTACATCCAAAGAAGCATCATCTAAATTTGAGTGTGAATCAAGTCCTCTATGGGTCTAAAAGCTGAACTGGCATCAGACATGTACTCACTGCCACTACTATAATCATAATAACTATCAATGCTATCTTTGCCCGACGAGTTTGATGAACTACTATCTAAGCTGCCAGAGGAAACACTAGATGCAGTAGGCTCTCGAAATTGTGTGAAGTATTGCCTAACCGAAAGCTCTTTACACCTCTAAAATTTAAATAAAGAGTTTCAAATTAGGATATAAGTTTTAAACTAACCCTTTTAAACCTATATGCTTTCTAAAACCTTTTAATTAAAATGACAAAGGAATTTTACTTTTAACCCAACTAACTTGATTTAAGTGTTTAACCATACCTTTAATTTTAAATTTAATTTTTCTTATACCCCATGACTAGACTTACCCAAGTATAAACATATATTTTTCTCTCAGTTAGATGTACTAATTTTCACAGCAAAATAAAAATCAACTCGTTGTTTATCCTTTCCTTTTAAAAAAATTTAGGTGTTATCAAAACATAACCCTTTAGTATACGAAATGTACTTATATATATATATATATTCTAGAATATGTTTTTTTAAAAACCAAAATAATTTGCATTGTGAAAAACATAAGCTATCTCAAATGAGTTTTTCTTTTATAGGACGTTATTAATCCTACCTCTGATGGGTCTTTTCATCTTGTTCTAATGAGTCGTACCCCCGAAGCTTTGTAAACCAAAGCTCTGATACCAATTCTGTATCATCCCACTTTGGGTCCGGTTCGACCCGGTAATTAAACCGACCTAAACCGTTCTCAAAGGTGGATTGTTATAAGTACTTACACATTGGAATAAACAAAAAGAACTTCTCATTATCATTGCAACAATTTTACATTAGAGTACAAGAACATATCACAGTACATACAACTCATACACGGTGGAAAAATGAACATAGCGGAAAAACTAAAAATGCTCATCGAAAGGCTGAAATGCCATAAACTCTATCCAAGCTTCTTATATGCAATGCTCCAAACTACAAATCCTTAATTACTAGCTGCCTGTATGGAAAATATGGGCACCTAAAGTTTAGGGAAAAACCAATAAACTCTGAGTTATTCATAGTTGTGGTGTGAGAACTAAAACAATCTTTAATCTTTTTTTATTAAGTAAGGTAAATCATATTTCAACGCCATATAACAAGGAACAGGTTTTCCCCATATGAATATCAATGCATAAAAACTTGTAATGCTCTTTAGAAAATGAAGCTACCATAAGATTTTATGCCACACATACAATGCAAATGCATACTCAGGAGAGGTTTCCCTTATAATAGCCAAAATATGCTTAATACATGGAAAATTCTCTTATATCTTTGTTAGTGCATAATGTAAAAATCACTTTCGCAAATAAATGTAACAATCCTAGCCAGCATAGGTACCATAATATTATACCGACCTCCTACGCATTTTACGCAGGATCTACAATAGAAAATCGTATAGGCACGTAGCTGATAAGTTTGGGTTTCCAACAAATGACCAAGGCTAAGGAACTTCCTTACCAAAAGGGCATGCCTCTAGAAAATGTCCCGAGAAGTAAACCCTTCTCTTCCAATACAAGGCCTTCGGTGCTATCCAAGCCATGTTGCACGAGTATGTCATTTCTCGGTCATTGCCGACCTTTCTCTATGAGTGCCCGAATTTCCAACTAAACCATAATAGTAAAATGCCACGACTCCAAACATAGCACTAACTCATAATAGCCACATAACAAACACCGAGGCTTTATACCACAATGTTGCTTCAAAAATATAGAAGAAAATAGTTATCCCCTAAGGGTCGCGAATCCGATAACCTTGCTGCATTTTATCCTGTTTCATTTATTTCTAATATGTGAGGCATGCCGAAGTTTCGTTATGCAAAACTACGCTTAACCAAGCCATGCTTTGATCATCAATAGCTCATCACTTAGTATGACACACTATCATTTCACATCATATAATTGATGTCTATTAATATATAACCCTCTGAGTACATAAGTCTCAGAGGAGGGTGTTAACCTAAGAGAATAAATTCTCCGCGACCAATTGATATAACATCAATTCAAACCAATTGGTTATATTGTAAAATACAATGTAAGACACACATCCATCTACAAGTTCATTCCAGGTCTGAACGAAACCAAAGGCACCTGATTTCTTGTCCAATAAAGGAGAGACGCTCTTGCACATCCGGAAAATCTCCAAGTACGTTCGGACCATTGTCACAACATAACTTCATAATTGGTGTACGACCCGAGGCATCAACAAGAAGTCCTTCCAATGTGAAGGTCTTCGGTCTTCAACCATCATCTTCGACATCTTCAAAGAAATCGTCGTGTAGTTATTCAAAATGTGTTGAAACCCGATCTTTTCGAATATCTAGCACATCTTTAAAATGTGTGGAAGATGCAGGGATATCATAATTTTCATTCTATTCTGGATTATTCTTTGATTTCAATTAAACCTTAACACAAAGGTTATTGCTTAAATCAAAATCTCATTCCCGTCCACTTAATGGAACATGGAGGAAGACACCATTCCCCACTCTATCAACTAGGGCAATTTCAACCTACGACAAGATGTGATAGGCTGCTTACCCTTAATCCATATTTAAATTTATTTTGGTAAGTCCTAATTACCTTCATTTAATCCCTTTTTCATTTCCTCATTCAAATCTTTATCCAAAGATTTATTTAAAACTATACCTTAGTTTTAAACCTTCAAAATCATTATTCAATTATTAAATAATTTTGTAAGCAAAATCCTGTCTTTAGTTGGATTAAAGAATAGATGTTATTCAAGACTTCATTCAAGATAAACCCAAAATCCAAATTGATATTAAATATAAGGTTTTAAATTGAAATCATATCGACTTGTATTTAACATCAAATTTAGAAATCAACAAATACCATATAGGGAATAATGATATCAATATCTTCCAAATTCCTCAAAATAGTATTTGTATAACTATGGAATCCGATATCAAAATATCCGAAGATTATTTCCACTCAAATCCAATGAACTTAAGTTTGAAAACTATTAATTTGAATTTAAACTATATTTCAAAATATTGATTTACTATGTTAAGCAAGTCAGGTCAAAAGTACAAAAAATTCACATCATAGTTCAAAACTTCACAGTTCTTGCTCAAAGCCCTTTAAAATCATTAATTATGATTTATCATAACTTTTCCATATTTTTAATAATTTTTATAAGGCCAGTTCGATCGGTTCCCAATTATGGTCACTGAATTGCATCTATAGTGACCTTTTCAAAAATAGATTTAAACTTATTTTACAATCTAATCGCTGGATTTTCAAAATTTCTTTTTCATTTGAAAACTCTTTTTATTTCAAATCCAATGTTTTTTATTTTGGGAAAATCCAAAGGTCGGATCTCTTGGTATGCCAATTTAAAGTTAATGGTCGAAATTCGCGAACTACCGATGTGCGACTAGTCCTATTCAGACCAAATTTCGATTTATATTTAAAATCGAATTACTTCCAAAATAGTTTATTAATTATATAAAACATATATAATTATTTTTGGAAACTATATTTCTATTTAAAATAAAATATTCCGTTATTTAATCATTTTAATATTATTTAAATCATAATAATATTATTTTTCAAAACTTATTATTTGAAACCCAAATTTACTTGAAGTCCATTATAAAAATAAATAAGATATTTTTGATAATAATATCTTGTTAAAACAGTTCCTGGATACCCAAACCAAACTTCACTTTTTAAAGTTACTGTTCATTTCCAAATTTAAAATTGAAAACAAGCCTTTATTAATTTAAAACTAATTCAAATCAAATTCTTATTTTCACGAAAACTATTCATGATTACTTAAACTATCTTTTCAAATTATTTCAGAGTTAAAATTCAAACTTTTATTTTTCACTGGATATTTTATTAATAAAATATTCAATTAAATTCCAAATTGGAATAATACTCGATTACTCACCATATAATCTAATTTATATGGGTTTCACACATCATTAGTATTCAATAATAGTCGTTAACGACTATTAACATCCAATTACCATCTAGTAGCATCATGAATATAAGTGATATGGTTATTAACACTTAATACCAAATTAAACCATTGTTAAGTAAGGTATCAAACCTCGTTAACACTTTATTTTCATAATTGGCAAAAAAATCCACATTAACATACATCACATTTAAGTGATCATCCAAATCACATCAATTTCAACCCATGTCCAACAAATATTAACAATGTCGCACATTCATCCAATTTCACATTTTTACCAATATTTTTCTTTACTTAGCAAGTGGACATTTCAAATCACGTTTCTTGTTACTAAGTAATTAACTCAACTACCACTTAAATCATCCTTTTCAACGTCTTGTTAACTCAAAAATCAACCATATAAGCATGTAGATTATACCATTTAACATTAATATGTTAATCACATAGCAATTTATCACTAACACATTTATTAACTATTTTAACCAAGCTAGTTAACTAAGAGTGAATGCAAGGCTTTCACCATAGCTATCCACTCCTCCAATCTTTAATGTAGGAATCTCTAGCAACTACGAAGACTACAACTTCGCTAGCAACTAAAATTTGCGACTTTTTCTACCAATTCACTTCGATCTAAAAACACACACACACATAGATATGTATATATGTATTATTTAGTACTTATAAGTAGGAAAGCTGGAATTTTTGCAAATGAAACTTGGTCTAAGGTGGGTAGGTAACAACATAGGGTATAGGGTGAGTGTGTGAGTTTTTTGGAGAGTGGGGTAGGAGGAGGGTATGTGGTGGTATAAGGGGTGCTAGGACGTGTAGTGTTGGAAAAAATGGGGGCAAAAGAGGTATTTTAAGGGGAAAAGGGAGCTTTTGGGTCTTGTCGGGCCCACGACCTGAGGTAGGGGGAAGGGAGGCTACCGGTGTTGGTTGGAGAAAGGGGAGGAGGGGCAAATGTTGGCGATGCTAAGGTGGGACGTGGCGTGGGGAGCTAAGGTGAAGAGGGAGAAGAAGGATAATGGAAGTGGAAGAAAATAGAAGATGAAAACAAAAAGGAGTGGAAACAAATGGATATCTCTCTCTACCATATACCTAAGTATATAGGGAGGTGGTGTAATGGAAGAAATGGACATGTGCTTAGGTAAGGACATATGTTGTCTAACGGTAGAAGGTTTAGGAAGCTTAAGGGTTAAGGCTCTTTTTATTAAATTGTTAATTTACACTTAAGACTTATATAAGGGAGGTATTATCTTTCTTAAATTAATTAAACCCTATGAAGCCATTAGTGCATGTTATTAGGTCATTAAGGTGGTCATTAACTATTTAAATTAAAATTAAAATTAAAGGGTTTCCAAATAGCCATTTACAAATATAAATCTCTAAACGATTTAAATTTCCGATTGAAAACCAGTGTAAATGAACTAATGATTTTTACGGATAAAATTTTGACTAGAAAATTTATAAACAAGTTCATTATTATTTATTTATTTATTTTTGAACCATTTTAAGTCTATTTTATAAAAAAAAAATCAATTTTTCAATATTATCCAAAACTACTTAATTTCAATCAAATGCCAATAAAATGATTCTACGCATCTTCAACTCGTTTGATCAAAATGTAAGTCCAATCAATGAAAAATTTGTAATCCCACTATATTTCACTAATACCGATCCAATGAATCTGTTTTCGTCAAATTCTAAAACTGACTCAATAATGGTCTATTTTTAAATTATTAAAATAATATTAAATTATCGATTTTTCAATATTTTCACTTTTAAATTGATTTTAAAACTTTATTAACCTTGTTTTAATCCCAGTAAATGATAAAACTAAGTTTAGAATTTATTTTCAAAATTTTCGCAAGTCCAGATTCAATATCAAACCATTCAAAATCCTATTGGATACCTGCATAATTAGTGATTTTAGAATGATAAAAATATGGGTCATTACAAAAATTAGACAATTAGGTGTGCAAATGCATTTCAGAATGGTGAATAACAAGAAGAAGTTTATATGCATCATCCTAAAAGGTACTGTAATGCAAAGAACAAAGGTCTTGTTTGCAAACTACAGAAAGCCATGTATGGATTAAAGAAAGCATCTAGAGTATGGCATGACAAACTCAAATGACCTTCACATGTGAAGTGACCCAAACTTGCCCTTACGGGAAAGCCCGGATTGAACGACAAATCAGAAAACACAAACAGAAGAACATTTTATTGCTATTACAACAATTACATCAAAGTACTACAATATAACAGAGCATGAATAAATAATATACATTTGATAAAACTGATATTTTTATTGTTCAAATATTTTATTCAACACATGAATATTTTATACAGTTCATATATACAATAAAACTGATATTTTTATTATTCAAATATTTTATTCTACTTTACATCACAATCACAACACAATACAGTCCAAATAAACAATCATGGTTTGTACAATAAATGGTGTCGGGTGCTGCTAAGCACCGTCTGCATTCCTAGTATATATTTGACTGTAAAATAATTAGAGTGAAAATAAGTTCTTACATTCGTTTCCACTCCTCTGTTCTTTTATTTCTGAATTTTGGTTCTGTTCGAATTTGAATTTGCCCGAAATTCAAATTCGCTCCGTTTCCGTTTTGGTCAGTTCCATTGTGAAGCTCTCTTCGATATGATTCCAAAGCAACTGAAATCGTTGGAATCAGACCTCGTATGAAAACGATACGATATTATTTACATTAATTCAAATTTGCCCCTCCCTACCATTTTCTTCATCGTTCAACTCCTGGAACCCTAAAACCCAAACTTTGATTTCAATTTTCAAACGCCGCACAACAACGTCGCATCAGACGACGATAAGTCGACTCCCCACGAACCACCTTCGCCTCCGCCACCACCGGCCAAAGCCCCTCCTTGTTCGAACCCCCCCCCCCAACGCCACCAAATCCTTTTCAAACACGACAATTTCTGGCCATGAATACTCACAAAATACAAAATGAAAGATGACCATTGTAACAACCCGAATTTTAATAACGTGTTAAGACAAGAATTAAGGCAGAATTAAATTTTAAAATAAGAATCAAGAGAAACGGGTTGCACCGTTGCGTTCGTCTCGGAATTCTTGTTGGAAACGAGTCCGAAATTTCGTAAATCGGAGTCTGTATGACCGAGATATGGCCTCTAGAAGTTTCACGAAAAATCAGAAAACGAAAACAGTTCAAATTCGAATTCGAATTTCGAATTTAGCCCCAAACAGACTAGGCGGGAAAATTTCCCCCCCAGCCCCAGGTCGACTGGGGAGTCGACTGGGTAGTCAACCCCCCAGGGACCAGGTCGACTGCCCAGTCGACCTCCCTGGTCGAGCCAGGTTGGCCTGGTGCACCTGCTTGCTTGTGTGGTCTGGTTGGTTGGCCTGTGACGATTTTTAGTGGTCCAGATCTAAACTAGGGTTAATCTAAGGGCCTAAACTAATCCTAACTTCTATAAAAACACCCTAAGACCTAGCCTAATTCACTACAATTCATTCTAACAACGAAGTGTTGCCAAAATGCTCCTAAATCATGGCCTCCATCTTCATCATTGAGAGCTTGAGAGTTCTAAACTAAAGCTAAGGCAAAGGAGCAATCTTTCTCCATCAAATCAAGGAGCTACTTATATTCTCAAGGCTTCTAGTGTTGCTACATCATTCCTAGAGCTTATACAACGATTCTATGAAGATTCTTGCTCCTAATTCACTAGCCACGATTTGTGTAACACCCCACCTCCGCTAGGGTCACTCGCAAAGGAATGCACTAGCTTTAGAGGGGTATTATTGGTAAACATGTACAGAAATATTACAAGACAGAACATATATATATAAAACGGCGGAAGTAAAACAATTTTCATTACCTTGTAAAATAAGGACTAAAGCCTTTTACATCAAAATACATCAAAACCTGTCTTGCAATAATAAAGAAGCATAAAGCCATTTCATAAATTATTCCCCAAGTAAAACAGTAAAGTAGCCATAGCCAAGAGAAGTCCAAGCCATGCATGATGACCTTCAAACAAGAGAAGTCCAAACTAACAATAGCATTTCCTCCCTGTAACCTGGGGGGGAACGGAAGACAAGAGGCGAAAGAAAACAGGGTCAGTCATAAAGACTGGTAAGCCCTATCTACTATCAGTATATAAACTAGTAAAGTTAACTGGCATGAGGAACTGAGATGAACATAAGTATGATGACAAGATAGATAAGCTAAACCAAAATAACAGGATGAACTACTGTACCAAGATAAACAAGTGTGTCATGATAAACTACGGTGTCAAGATAAATCAAGGTACCACATCGTCAGGTTTCTATCAAGTATACTATCCCAAGGTATCTACCATGTATAACATCCTAAGGTATGTATCATGTATATTTGCTCTGCACCCCTCGTACTAGTATCCCAACCCGTGTCATGTGTCAACTATGAATGTCCCTTGCCCAATGTCATGTAATGGTCCATGTCACCCTAATATATATAGCATATGTAGGTTTTTCCAACTCGTATGTTTCCTTCCATGTATAAGTTCAGTCCTTTGCCGTAGGCCATACGGGCTTTCCCATGTAAACGTTTTATCCTTGAAGTTATTTTGGACTGCTACCCTCGATCTAGTTATGTTTCCTTACCATGAACTATCGCGTGTCCACTTAGGATTTATGCCACCCAGGATCACTAGGGATTACGCTACCTAATGAACGTTTCCGTGTCTCGGTTTGGGTTCAGCCACCTAGGGCCACTAGGGATTATGCCACCCGTCAACCGCGCCCTTTATCCCACGTATGTATCGTGAATCGTTTTCCATGTCTAGATGCACATGTTCCTCAATGTGCCATCCGAGTTCCGTGCCAGGGCAAATCAAGAAATACGGAACTCGGTCGGGAGCTTTAAGTCGTCTGCTGATGCAGATATCAAGGTCTGTTTTTTGTACCCGTGGCTATGGTCCCACGTGACCCCTCCCTCAACTACTGAAAGGCAATCCAAGAAAAATCATGTATGAGAACTACACTAAGGCCCATCGATGCCCACTTCCAGATAGCCAACCTCACCCATAACTTGATAGCTAGTATATGGTCTTTTGGGAGTTCCCTGCCTTTCCGTACGTACACGATTGACTAAAGATGGTAGGTAGTCGGCGACATGCTATCCCGGGGCAAAATCAAGTATCGTCGACTCCACGCTAATCCATCCTAGTCTTTAGGTCGCTCGCATAGCAACCAAGGCATACTCTTGGCTCTTCTACCGCAGACCTTAACCTCTGTGAGGCCGGGTTTCATGGACCACACGCCACCTCACAGAGGGATACCAAGAGTACCCTCACGTTCCCCGAAGCTTCCGCTTCGTCACCCAGTTCGCTGGAGCTTTTATCCAAGTCAGATAACTTGCTCCTCCTCGTATACTAAGCGATGACCTACCGTACCAGGTTACTCATCTCTTTATGAACTAGTCCATGTCCTTAGCTAAGAATTATTACTTAGTTACCCTTAACTAAGGTTTACCACTTAGCCCCTCTTTCCACTATCCTTGTTAACTACGATTTCCAACCTAGTCCCCTGAGCTAGGGTTTTGTCAAATGGGTTAAGTGTTGTTATCCAAGTTCATGACTTAACCCGCCTACGAATCATGTCAAGATTGGCTAAGTACTCAAGTTCAAGGCTTAGCCCTACAGGTTGGTTAAGTGTACCAAGAAGCTCATGACTTAACCTTATCAAGTCGAATTGGTTAAGTATTTATTTGTCTTAACCCTATCAGATTATCATGTTAGATTGATTAAGCATAGATTATCTTAATCCCATCAGATTATCGAGTCGGATTGGTTAAGCATGGGTTAGCTTAACCCCATCCACTAATCGTATTACAATGGTTAAGCCTACTTTTAAAAGTCTTGTGACTTAACCCTATCAGGTCCACCTATTAGATTGGTTAAGTATAGGTTACTTAACCTCATCAAATCATCACGTATAATTGGTTAAGTATAAGTTACTTAACCCCATTAAATTACCGTGTTAAATTGGTTAAGTATTGGTTACTTAACCTCATTGAATTAACGCATTTAGATTGGTTAAGTGTTTAACTTAACCCCACCGAATTACCGTGTTTAGATTAGTTAAGTGAAGGTTACTTAACCCCATATAATTACCGTGTTTAGATTAGTTAAGTCTAAGTTACTTAACCCCATCTAATTACCGTGTTTAGATTAGTTAAGTCTAAGTTACTTAACCCCATCTAATTACCGTGTTTAGATTAGTTAAGTGTGGATTACTTAACCCCATCTAATTACCCAGTCGGATTAGTTAAGCGTAAATTACTTAACCCCATCCCCTAATTGTCTTGTATGGTTAAGTGTCATTAAGAAATCAAGCCCGGTCCCACTTAACCTACCCATTCGTGTCATATCGGTTAAGTGTCATTAGTCAAATTTACTTAACCTTATCATGTGGCATTAATTTAATTAATGCACACTTAACCTCTCACATTAGACCTTGTTGTGGTTACTAGTTAAGCCGGGCGGGTCCGGGTAGTTTTACACCACAACCTAGTCTAACCTCGGGTCTTAAGCGCGATATGACCAACTTCTCACATTGGATCCTATTGTTTGTAGCCACTAGTTAAGCCGGGCGGGTTCGGGTAGATTTATGCTACAAACTCAACCCAACCTCGAGTTGGCCATTTTCATGTTTGGTCTAGTGTCTTGTTACACTTACAACTCATACGTGTCAAGTTTCCAAGTCCCATGCTCATAGCCAAAGTTACATGTTGTCACGTTTATACCAATTTACCCAAATCATGTTTCATGTCATTAAAGTTTACCCATAACATAACCCCAACGCTTTTAAACTCGCATATACATTCGCAACAACATATAATGTTTTAAAAGAAGGAACTTGGCAAAGGCATGAAAAAAAGGGGTATAAGGCCACAAGTTAAACATGGTGGAAATGAGGCATAAATGTGCTCACAAACTTGCATGTTACATTGTCAAGCCTCAAAAACATGCATAACATTCAAACTTGGAAAATAGGTGATACATGGTCATAGATGACATGAAATGATGACAAGTAACTCGCATATAACATCACATAAGGGTTATGACTTCATATGCAAGTTAACCTAAAGGTTATGAGGGTTCTCATGCTGCATAATGCAACATTTCAACATAAAGGTTATAGCTTTTAACCCACAAGATCAAGGTAATGACTTTATAGACTTGCATAACATGATAGCATGTATCCTACTTAATGATCAAACCCAAACTTGCAACTAACTTTATAGTTAATATCTAAGAGTAGGAGGGGGCTTACAATGCTATGAAGGCACAAATCAACATATAAAACAAAGATTGAGACGAAGCCATTCATGCTATCACCCAAAAACCCCAAAAGAACAAGCTCCAAATGAAACCCTTGAGCAAATATCAATAAAAATCCTTGCTTTGAAGAAGAAAGGTTTCAACTTTGGCTTTGAATGAAGCTTATGAGCTCTCATGCAAGATCCTTGCTTTTTGGTCAAGAAAAGGTTGCAACTTTGGCTAGAATGCAACTTAAGAACACTCATACAAGTTTGAAAGCACTTGTATGAACTCACAATCTCTCATAAAATAGGCTTAGGAATTTTAGCATGAGAGTGGAGGCCATGAGAGGAACAAATTTGACATAGTTTAGTTGTAGGATTGAATAATGGTGATTTAGGCTAGGTTTAGGGGTCTTTTTATAGAGGATTAGGATAGTATTAGCCATAGGATTAACCCTAGATTCAATCCAAGCCATCAAAGCATGTCTTGGGGAAGAAGTCAAGTGTAGGAACCATCTAGGGCCTTTAGATTAAAGCTGAACCATGAGAACCATTCAAATGCAAAATCTGCATTTGAGCGAATCGGTCCACGGGTTGACAGCCAAACACCCTGGATTAACCCCTAGTCGACCCAGCGAGCTCGGGTCGACCTCAAAAATCGGTCGGTTTGGTTATTCCCCTCTCCCAATTCGCTGTTTTGAACATTTTTGCATATTTATTTATTTAATTTTCAATTATATATATATATATATATCAATATATATATATATTTCTCTGCGCAACCCATTTCACTTAATTAAGTATACTTTAATTTGTGAATTTTTATGTTCAAATTACGGGGTGTTACATTCTCCCCTCCTTAAAGGATTTCGTCCCCGAAATCTCCAAGTTAGGAAGAACGTATCCTACTATCCATCATCCATCTACTCAAAACATCATCCACAGGCAACCATTGTCCTTAGACGATTTCTAATGCCATATGAACATATGCAGAACATGTGTGTATAAGCTCCTTAGCTAATGCTAATGATCAGGCCTGAATGATCTTTCTAATGCATAATATGTTTAGTGCCATGAGTCCAACATGTATGCGAATAGTCCTAGTCATATAAGTACTATATGCGTGTACAAACATTCATTTATATGCAACATCCGCATGATAACACATTCAATTTCATCCATAAACAAGTATAAATACTCGTGCATATGCAACATGAAACGTGACCGCGTCAATCTAGTATCTAATGTGTATTCGCGCATCCATGAGCAACCACTTGCAACCATTTGCAACCATATCAATCATAACATGTTTCAAATACATGTTTACATCCATAGAGTTCTATCTAAGGTTCCCAAGATAAGACCGAGGAGATAAACAAGACAAACTCCTTACGGGGTTTGTAACAGAAACAGGACCGAGAGGATATCCACCAAGCGATAGCATGTAAGTAAGCTCTACAGGAGAACCAAGGATCAACGATATACTCTTACAAAGAGACACGATGCGCGCGTCTAAGCCGCATTTCCTTGAGCCTAATTCCAGTGTGCCTTGACTACCTTTGATTCCATGATTTCCTAGCTCCTTGATTCCTATTTCCAGAGTATGAGTCGGAACTCTTTTCACTGTCGCCTCTCATTCCACTTCCATTTATTCTTTCCCTAGTATACGTGGCTCAACCATATCTACGTACTCATGCAAGCTCTCCAAAATTCACTAGTGAATTCTGGATCTCGTTTACCAATGCCAATCCATGTTACCACGTGCACTTACTAGGGTGGTTCCTATAACCCATGCCCAACCAGAATGAACCATCCGTCTTATTGGCGGACGTTACTCGATTGGATCAGAGATTTCCGATAAATGCATCAAGAGATTCTAGGTAACTAACCATGACAGAACCTAAAAGGTTACACGAGACTTCGAAGGTATTACCAAAGCAAGCCAAGAGTCTGACTACCCTCTTTTCAAAACCGAGAATGGTACCCCTTACTGGATAACCACTTTACTCCTAGAATCCATCCATAGCTCAACAATAGAAGTATTGCTTCTAATCTCAACACTTGGCATAGACGTTCTCAAATCCAACAAGTCATGAATAAATGGACCGACTCTCCAACCAGATTTTAGGACAAAAACTGGGATCCTCTACCATGCTAGTACTAAGGTGCAGAGACTCAACTATCCAAGCAGACTTAAATGATACGATGATCAAGACAGAGTCTGGACGGGATGATAGAAAAGAACGACTAAACCTTTACCAGAAACGGTACCATTTCTTTTAGGTACCCTAGAAATGGGAGCGTACAATTGCCCTCTCCGATGATCTTGTCCTTGTCCTCCTTGATGGACTAAGCCATAGCAACAGTTGCTTATCCTTAAGCTCGCGTCCTTTATCCTTACTCTTATTATCCTTCCTTGTACCACGGCAACAGGTCTCTCGAGAACCACCTCCATCGCATGGGAAAATACTTACGTAGCTAGACAAGGATTAGTCGCGGTTAGAACTACTGTAACTACAGATGGAGGGAAGAAAGGAAAAGAGATTCGATCAAGGAAACAAAGGACAGTGCTAATGGCTTTTGGGGAATAGCCTTTAAAAACTTTTCTTGAAAAATGCTTCTTTGTAAACGGTTTTTCAAATAGTTTTCAGAAGGTTTTAAAAACTTTTGCCCAGTCTGGTAACCTTCTGCTCTGATACCAAATGTAACACCCCACCTCCGCTAGGGTCACTCGCAAAGGAATGCACTAGCTTTAAAGGGGTATTATTGGTAAACATGTACAGAAATATTACAAGACAGAACATATATATATATAACAGCGGAAGTAAAACAATTTTCATTACCTTGTAAAATAAGGTCTAAAGCCTTTTACATCAAAATACATCAAAACCTGTCTTGCAATAATAAAGAAGCATAAAGCTATTTCATAAATTATTCCCCAAGTAAAACAGTAAAGTAGCCATAGCCAAGAGAAGTCCAAGCCATGCGTGATGACCTTCAAACAGAAGAAGTCCAAACTAACAATAGCATTTCCTCCCTGTAACCTGGGGGGAACGGAAGACAAGAGGCGAAAGAAAACAGGGTCAGTCATAAAGACTGGTAAGCCCTATCTACTATCAGTATATAAACTAGTAAAGTTAACTGGCATGAGGAACTGAGATGAACATAAGTATGATGACAAGATAGATAAGCTAAATCAAAATAACAGGATGAACTACTGTACAAAGATAAACGAGTGTGTCATGATAAACTACGGTGTCAAGATAAATCAAGGTACCACATTGTCAGGTTTCTATCAAGTATACTATCCCAAGGTATCTACCATGTATAACATCCTAAGGTATGTATCATGTATATTTGCTTTGCACCCCTCGTACTAGTATCCCAACCCGTGTCATGTGTCAACTATGAATGTCCCTTGCCCAATGTCATGTAATGGTCCATGTCACCCTAATATATATAGCATATGTAGGTTTTTCCAACTCGTATGTTTCCTTCCATGTATAAGTTCAGTCCTTTGCCGTAGGCCATACGGGCTTTCCCATGTAAACGTTTTATCCTTGAAGTTATTTTGGACTGCTACCCTCGATCTAGTTATGTTTCCTTACCATGAACTATCGCGTGTCCACTTAGGATTTATGCCACCTAGGACCACTAGGGATTATGCTACCTAATGAACGTTTCCATGTCTCGGTTTGGGTTCAGCCACCTAGGGCCACTAGGGATTATGCCACCCGTCAACCGCGCCCTTTATCCCACGTATGTATCGTGAATAGTTTTCCATGTCTAGATGCACATGTTCCTCAATGTGCCATCCGAGTTCCGTGCCAGGGCAAATCAAGAAATACGGAACTCGGTCGGGAGCTTTAAGTCATTTGCTGATGCAGATATCAAGGTCTGTTTTTGTACCCATGGCTATGGTCCCACGTGACCCCTCCCTCAACTACTGAAAGGCAATCCAAGAAAAATCATGTATGAGAACTACACTAAGGCCCATCGATGCCCACTTCCAGATAGCCAACCTCACCCATAACTTGATAGCTAGTATATGGTCTTTTGGGAGTTCCCTGCCTTTCCGTACCTACACGATTGACTAAAGATGGTAGGTAGTCGGCGACATGCTATCCCGGGGAAAAATCAAGTATCTTCGACTCCACGCTAATCCATCCTAGTCTTTAGGTCGCTCACATAGCAACCAAGGCATACTCTTGGCTCTTCTACCGCAGACCTTAACCTCTGTGAGGCCGGGTTTCATGGACCACACGCCACCTCACAGAGGGATACCAAGAGTACCCTCACGTTCCCCGAAGCTTCCGCTTCGTCACCCAGTTCGCTGGAGCTTTTATCCAAGTCAGATAACTTGCTCCTCCTCGTATACTAAGCGATGACCTACCGTACCAGGTTACTCATCTCTTTATGAACTAGTCCATGTCCTTAGCTAAGAATTATTACTTAGTTACCCTTAACTAAGGTTTACCACTTAGCCCCTCTTTCCACTATCCTTGTTAACTACGATTTCCAACCTAGTCCCCTGAGCTAGGGTTTTGTCAAATGGGTTAAGTGTTGTTATCCAAGTTCATGACTTAACCCGCCTACGAATCATGTCAAGATTGGCTAAGTACTCAAGTTCAAGGCTTAGCCCTACAGGTTGGTTAAGTGTACCAAGAAGCTCATGACTTAACCTTATCAAGTCGAATTGGTTAAGTATTTATTTGTCTTAACCCTGTCAGATTATCATGTTAGATTGATTAAGCATAGATTATCTTAATCCCGTCAGATTATCGAGTCGGATTGGTTAAGCATGGGTTAGCTTAACCCCATCCACTAATCGTATTACAATGGTTAAGCCTACTTTTAAAAGTCTTGTGACTTAACCCTATCAGGTCCACCTATTAGATTGGTTAAGTATAGGTTACTTAACCTCATCAAATCATCACGTATAATTGGTTAAGTATAAGTTACTTAACCCCATTAAATTACCGTGTTAAATTGGTTAAGTATTGGTTACTTAACCTCATTGAATTAACGCATTTAGATTGGTTAAGTGTTTAACTTAACCCGACCGAATTACCGTGTTTAGATTAGTTAAGTGAAGGTTACTTAACCCCATCTAATTACCGTGTTTAGATTAGTTAAGTCTAAGTTACTTAACCCCATCTAATTACCGTGTTTAGATTAGTTAAGTCTAAGTTACTTAACCCCATCTAATTACCGTGTTTAGATTAGTTAAGTGTGGATTACTTAACCCCATCTAATTACCCAGTCGGATTAGTTAAGCGTAAATTACTTAACCCCATCCCCTAATTGTCTTGTATGGTTAAGTGTCATTAAGAAATCAAGCCCGGTCCCACTTAACCTACCCATTCGTGTCATATCGATTAAGTGTCATTAGTCAAATTTACTTAACCTTATCATGTGGCATTAATTTAATTAATGCACTCTTAACCTCTCACATTAGACCTTGTTGTGGTTACTAGTTAAGCCGGGCGGGTCCGGGTAGTTTTACACCACAACCTAGTCTAACCTCGGGTCTTAAGCGCGACATGACCAACTTCTCACATTGGATCCTATTGTTTGTAGCCACTAGTTAAGCCGGGCGAGTCCGGGTAGATTTATGCTACAAACTCAAGCCAACCTCGAGTTGGCCATTTTCATGTTTGGTCTAGTGTCTTGTTACACTTACAACCCACACGTGTCAAGTTTCCAAGTCCCATGCTCATAGCCAAAGTTACATGTTGTCACGTTTATACCAATTTACCCAAATCATGTTTCATGTCATTAAAGTTTACCCATAACATAACCCCAACGCTTTTAAACTCGCATATACATTCGCAACAACGTATAATGTTTTAAAAGAAGGAACTTGGCAAAGGCATGAAAAAAAGGGGTATAAGGCCACAAGTTAAACATGGTGGAAATGAGGCATAAATGTGCTCACAAACTTGCATGTTACATTGTTAAGCCTCAAAAACATGCATTACATTCAAACTTGGCAAATAGGTGATACATGGTCATAGATGACATGAAATGATGACAAGTAACTCGCATATAACATCACATAAGGGTTATGACTTCATATGCAAGTTAACCTAAAGGTTATGAGGGTTCTCATGTTGCATAATGCAACATTTCAACATAAAGGTTATAGCTTTTAACCCACAAGATCAAGGTAATGACTTTATAGACTTGCATAACATGATAGCATGTATCCTACTTAATGATCAAACCCAAACTTGCAACATTCATTTAACTTTATAGTTAATATCTAAGAGTAGGAGGGGGCTTACAATGCTATGAAGGCACAAATCAACATATAAAACAAAGATTGAGACGAAGCCATTCATGCTATCACCCAAAAACCCCAAAAGAACAAGCTCTAAATGAAACCCTTGAGCAAATATCAATAAAAATCCTTGCTTTGAAGAAGAAAGGTTTCAACTTTGGCTTTGAATGAAGCTTATGAGCTCTCATGCAAGATCCTTGCTTTTTGGTCAAGAAAAGGTTGCAACTTTGGCTAGAATGCAACTTAAGAACACTCATACAAGTTTGAAAGCACTTGTATGAACTCACAATCTCTCATAGAAATAGGCTTAGGAATTTTAGCATGAGAGTGGAGGCCATGAGAGGAACAAATTTGACATAGTTTAGTTGTAGGATTGAATAATGGTGATTTAGGCTAGGTTTAGGTTTTTTTTATAGAGGATTAGGATAGTATTAGCCATAGGATTAACCCTAGATTCAATCCAAGCCATCAAAGCATGTCTTGGGGAAGAAGTCAAGTGTAGGAACCATCTAGGGCCTTTAGATTAAGGCTGAACCATGTGAACCATTCAAATGCAAAATCTGCATTTGAGCGAATCGGCCCACGGGTTGACAGCCAAACACCCTAGATTAACCCCTAGTCGACCCAGCAAGCTCGGGTCGACCTCAAAAATCGGCCGGTTCGGTTATTCCCCTCTCCCAATTCGCTGTTTTGAACACTTTTGCATATTTATTTATTTAATTTTCAATTATATATATATATATATATCAATATATATATATTTCTCTGCGCAACTCATTTCACTTAATTAAGTATACTTTAATTTGTGAATTTTTATGTTCAAATTACGGGGTGTTACATTCTCCCCTCCTTAAAGGATTTCGTCCCCGAAATCTCCAAGTTAGGAAGAACGTATCCTACTATCCATCATCCATCTACTCAAAACATCATCCACAGGCAACCATTGTCCTTAGACGATTTCTAATGCCATATGAACATATGCAGAATGTGTGTGTATATGCTCCTTAGCTAATGCTAATGATCAGGCCTGAATGATCTTTCTAATGCAAAATATGTTTAGTGCCATGAGTCCAACATGTATGCGAATAGTCCTAGTCATATAAGTACTATATGCGTGCACAAACATTCATTCATATGCATCATCCGCATGATAACAAATTCAATTTCATCCATAAACAAGTATAAATACTCGTGCATATGCAACATGAAACGTGACCGCGTCAATCTAGTGTCTAATTAATGTGTATTCGCGCATCCACGAGCAACCACTTGCAACCATTTGCAACCATATCAATCATAACATGTTTCAAATACATGTTTACATCCATAGAGTTCTATCTAAGGTTCCCAAGATAAG
This sequence comes from Allium sativum, assembly GCA_030737875.1. NCBI lineage: Eukaryota > Viridiplantae > Streptophyta > Magnoliopsida > Asparagales > Amaryllidaceae > Allium > Allium sativum. The sequence goes on along the minus strand of CM060927.1, from coordinate 60,951,972 downwards.
ACCGAGGAGATAAACAAGACAAACTCCTTACGGGGTTTGTAACAGAAACAGGACCGAGAGGATATCCACCAAGCGATAACATGTAAGTAAGCTCTACAGGAGAACCAGGTATCAACGATATACTCTTACAAAGAGACACGATGCGCGCGTCTAAGCCGCATTTCCTTGAGCCTAATTCCAGCGGGCCTTGACTACCTTTGACTCCATGATTTCGTAGCTCCTTGATTCCTATTTCCAAAGTATGAGTCGGAACTCTTTTCACTGTCGCCTCTCGTTCCACTTCCATTTATTCTTTCCCTAGTATACGTGGCTCAACCATATCTACGTACTCATGCAAGCTCTCCAAAATTCACTAGTGAATTCTGGATCTCATTTACCAATGCCAATCCATGTTACCACGTGCACTTACTAGGGTGGTTCCTGTAACCCATGCCCAAGCAGAATGAACCATCCGTCTTATTGGCAGACGTTACTCGATTGGATCAGAGATTTCCGATAAATGCATTAAGAGATTCTAGGTAACTAACCATGACAGAACCTAAAAGGTTACACGAGACTTCGAAGGTATTACCAAAGCAAGCCAAGAGTCTGACTACCCTCTTTTCAAAACCGAGAATGGTACCCCTTACTGGATAACCACTTTACCCCTAGAATCCATCCATAGCTCAACAATAGAAGTATTGCTTCTAATCTCAACACTTGGCATAGACGTTCTCAAATCCAACAAGTCATGAATAAATGGACCGACTCTCCAACCAGATTTTGGGACAAAAACTGGGATCCTCTACCATGCTAGTACTAAGGTGCAGAGACTCAACTATCCAAGCAGACTTAAATGATACGATGATCAAGACAAAGTCTGGACGGGATGATAGAAAAGAACGACTAAACCTTTACCAGAAACGGTACCATTTCTTTTAGGTACCCTAGAAATGGGAGCGTACAATTTCCCTCTCCGATGATCTTGTCCTTGTCCTCCTTGATGGACTAAGCCATAGCAACAGTTGCTTATCCTTAAGCTCGAGTCCTTTATCCTTACTCTTATTATCCTTCCTTGTACCACGGTAACAGTTCTCTCGAGAACCACCTCCATCGCACGGGAAAATACTTACGTAGCTAGACAAGGATTAGTCGCAGTTAGAACTACTGTAACTACAGATGGAGGGAAGAAAGGAAAAGAGATTCGATCAAGGAAACAAAGGACAGTGCTAATGGCTTTTGGGGAATAGCCTTTAAAAACTTTTCTTGAAAAATGCTTCTTTGTAAACGGTTTTTCAAATAGTTTTCAGAAGGTTTTAAAAACTTTTGCCCAGTCTAGTAACCTTCTGCTCTTATACCAAATGTAACACCCCACCTCCGCTAGGGTCACTCGCAAAGGAATGCACTAGCTTTAGAGGGGTATTATTGGTAAACATGTACAGAAATATTACAAGACAGAACATATATATATATATATATATATATATATATATATATATATATATATATATATATATAAAACAGCGGAAGTAAAACAATTTTCATTACCTTGTAAAATAAGGTCTAAAGCCTTTTACATCAAAATACATCAAAACCTGTCTTGCAATAATAAAGAAGCATAAAGCCATTTCATAAATTATTCCCCAAGTAAAACAGTAAAGTAGCCATAGCCAAGAGAAGTCCAAGCCATGCGTGATGACCTTCAAACAGAAGAAGTCCAAACTAACAATAGCATTTCCTCCCTGTAACCTGGGGGGGAGGGGGGGAAACGGAAGACAAGAGGCGAAAGAAAACAGGGTCAGTCATAAAGACTGGTAAGCCCTATCTACTATCAGTATATAAACTAGTAAAGTTAACTGGCATGAGGAACTGAGATGAACATAAGTATGATGACAAGATAGATAAGCTAAACCAAAATAACAGGATGAACTACTGTACCAAGATAAACGAGTGTGTCATGATAAACTACGGTGTCAAGATAAATCAAACTACCACATCGTCAGGTTTCTATCAAGTATATTATCCCAAGGTATCTACCATGTATAACATCCTAAGGTATGTATCATGTATATTTGCTCTACACCCCTCGTACTAGTATCCCAACCCGTGTCATGTGTCAACTATGAATGTCCCTTGCCCAATGTCATGTAATGGTCCATGTCACCCTAATATATATAGCATATGTAGGTTTTTCCAACTCGTATGTTTCCTTCCATGTATAAGTTCAGTCCTTTGCCGTAGGCCATACGGGCTTTCCCATGTAAACGTTTTATCCTTGAAGTTATTTTGGACTGCTACCCTCGATCTAGTTATGTTTCCTTACCATGAACTATCGCGTGTCCACTTAGGATTTATGCCACCCAGGATCACTAGGGATTATGCTACCTAATGAACGTTTCCGTGTCTCGGTTTGGGTTCAGCCACCTAGGGCCACTAGGGATTATGCCACCCGTCAACCGCGCCCTTTATCCCACGTATGTATCGTGAATCGTTTTCCATGTCTAGATGCACATGTTCCTCAATGTGCCATCCGAGTTCCGTGCCAGGGCAAATCAAGAAATACGGAACTCGGTCGGGAGCTTTAAGTCGTCTGCTGATGCAGATATCAAGGTCTGTTTTTGTACCCGTGGCTATGGTCCCACGTGACCCCTCCCTCAACTACTGAAAGGCAATCCAAGAAAAATCATGTATGAGAACTACACTAGGGCCCATCGATGCCCACTTCCAGATAGCCAACCTCACCCATAACTTGATAGCTAGTATATGGTCTTTTGGGAGTTCCCTGCCTTTCCGTACGTACACGATTGACTAAAGATGGTAGGTAGTCGGCGACATGCTATCCCGGGGCAAAATCAAGTATCGTCGACTCCACGCTAATCCATCCTAGTCTTTAGGTCGCTCGCATAGCAACCAAGGCATACTCTTGGCTCTTCTACCGCAGACCTTAACCTCTGTGAGGCCGGGTTTCATGGACCACACGCCACCTCACAGAGGGATACCAAGAGTACCCTCACGTTCCCCGAAGCTTCCGCTTCGTCACCCAGTTCGCTGGAGCTTTTATCCAAGTCAGATAACTTGCTCCTCCTCGTATACTAAGCGATGACCTACCGTACCAGGTTACTCATCTCTTTATGAACTAGTCCATGTCCTTAGCTAAGAATTATTACTTAGTTACCCTTAACTAAGGTTTACCACTTAGCCCCTCTTTCCACTATCCTTGTTAACTACGATTTCCAACCTAGTCCCCTGAGCTAGGGTTTTGTCAAATGGGTTAAGTGTTGTTATCCAAGTTCATGACTTAACCCGCCTACGAATCATGTCAAGATTGGCTAAGTACTCAAGTTCAAGGCTTAGCCCTACAGGTTGGTTAAGTGTACCAAGAAGCTCATGACTTAACCTTATCAAGTCGAATTGGTTAAGTATTTATTTGTCTTAACCCTATCAGATTATCATGTTAGATTGATTAAGCATAGATTATCTTAATCCCATCAGATTATCGAGTCGGATTGGTTAAGCATGGGTTAGCTTAACCCCATCCACTAATCGTATTACAATGGTTAAGCCTACTTTTAAAAGTCTTGTGACTTAACCCTATCAGGTCCACCTATTAGATTGGTTAAGTATAGGTTACTTAACCTCATCAAATCATCACGTATAATTGGTTAAGTATAAGTTACTTAACCCCATTAAATTACCGTGTTAAATTGGTTAAGTATTGGTTACTTAACCTCATTGAATTAACGCATTTAGATTGGTTAAGTGTTTAACTTAACCCCACCGAATTACCGTGTTTAGATTAGTTAAGTGAAGGTTACTTAACCCCATCTAATTACCGTGTTTAGATTAGTTAAGTCGAAGTTACTTAACCCCATCTAATTACCGTGTTTAGATTAGTTAAGTCTAAGTTACTTAACCCCGTCTAATTACCGTGTTTAGATTAGTTAAGTGTGGATTACTTAACCCCATCTAATTACCCAGTCGGATTAGTTAAGCGTAAATTACTTAACCCCATCCCCTAATTGTCTTGTATGGTTAAGTGTCATTAAGAAATCAAGCCCGGTCCCACTTAACCTACCCATTCGTGTCATATCGATTAAGTGTCATTATTCAAATTTACTTAACCTTATCATGTGGCATTAATTTAATTAATGCACTCTTAACCTCTCATATTAGACCTTGTTGTGGTTACTAGTTAAGCCGGGCGGGTCCGGGTAGTTTTACACCACAACCTAGTCTAACCTCAGGTCTTAAGCGCGACATGACCAACTTCTCACATTGGATCCTATTGTTTGTAGCCACTAGTTAAGCCGGGCGAGTCCGGGTAGATTTATGCTACAAACTCAAGCCAACCTCGAGTTGGCCATTTTCATGTTTGGTCTAGTGTCTTGTTACACTTACAACCCACACGTGTCAAGTTTCCAAGTCCCATGCTCATAGCCAAAGTTACATGTTGTCACGTTTATACCAATTTACCCAAATCATGTTTCATGTCATTAAAGTTTACCCATAACATAACCCCAACGCTTTTAAACTCGCATATACATTCGCAACAACGTATAATGTTTTAAAAGAAGGAACTTGGCAAAGGCATGAAAAAAAGGGGTATAATGCCACAAGTTAAACATGGTGGAAATGAGGCATAAATGTGCTCACAAACTTGCATGTTACATTGTCAAGCCTCAAAAACATGCATAACATTCAAACTTGGCAAATAGGTGATACATGGTCATAGATGACATGAAATGATGACAAGTAACTCGCATATAACATCACATAAGGGTTATGACTTCATATGCAAGTTAACCTAAAGGTTATGAGGGTTCTCATGTTGCATAATGCAACATTTCAACATAAAGGTTATAGCTTTTAACCCACAAGATCAAGGTAATGACTTTATAGACTTGCATAACATGATAGCATGTATCCTACTTAATGATCAAACCCAAACTTGCAACATTCATTTAACTTTATAGTTAATATCTAAGAGTAGGAGGGGGCTTACAATGCTATGAAGGCACAAATCAACATATAAAACAAAGATTGAGACGAAGCCATTCATGCTATCACCCAAAAACCCCAAAAGAACAAGCTCCAAATGAAACCCTTGAGCAAATATCAATAAAAATCCTTGCTTTGAAGAAGAAAGGTTTCAACTTTGGCTTTGAATGAGGCTTATGAGCTCTCATGCAAGATCCTTGCTTTTTGGTCAAGAAAAGGTTGCAACTTTGGCTAGAATGCAACTTAAGAACACTCATACAAGTTTGAAAGCACTTGTATGAACTCACAATCTCTCATAGAAATAGGCTTAGGAATTTTAGCATGAGAGTGGAGGCCATGAGAGGAACAAATTTGACATAGTTTAGTTGTAGGATTGAATAATGGTGATTTAGGCTAGGTTTAGGGGTCTTTTTATAGAGGATTAGGATAGTATTAGCCATAGGATTAACCCTAGATTCAATCCAAGCCATCAAAGCATGTCTTGGGGAAGAAGTCAAGTGTAGGAACCATCTAGGGCCTTTAGATTAAAGCTGAACCATGAGAACCATTCAAATGCAAAATCTGCATTTGAGCGAATCGGCCCACGGGTTGACAGCCAAACACCCTGGATTAACCCCTAGTCGACCCAGCAAGCTCGGGTCGACCTCAAAAATCGGCCGGTTCGGTTATTCCCCTCTCCCAATTCGCTGTTTTGAACATTTTTGCATATTTATTTATTTAATTTTCAATTATATATATATATCAACATATATATATATATTTCTCTGCGCAACCCATTTCACTTAATTAAGTATACTTTAATTTATGAATTTTTATGTTCAACTTACGGGGTGTTACATTTTGTAAGTTCTAGATGCTTTTAGATTGAAACGATAACGTGAATATGACATGTGACAAAGTTGGAATTGGATTTATGCATGATATTCAATCCATGCTCATTCTTGTTCATTTTGGATCTTGACCTTTGAGGATGTTGCTATGACGTTAGTTTGAACCTATGCATGTTGCAAATCACTTTTTCATGTTCTTATCATGCATGTAATGATGATTTTCTCTTGGATCTTGTTTTATGAAAAGTTTCTACCTTCCCCTATTTATTTTCTTTTGATGAACCTTGGTTGATTTCGGACCTAGGCGTAAACTACGATTTATGTGCGATTTGTATACGGGGGAATATTGGGATTTCACCTATTTGGATATAGGTGTGGGTGGTCAAATTTGTGCATAACATGAACAAGGAAAATTTGGGGTATTGCTAATATTATTTGCAAGTTTGGGCATACATGAGTTGACATATGAATTAAATCACGGGTTTTGAGACTATGCAAGTTAAATCAAGGGGTTGGGCTTACGTTAACTAGGCATAAGTAGAATTGGAAACATGAACCAAAATTTGGGTTTATTTGGGGCATGAACCCTTAGAGCAATTTGACTTGTGGAACATTCATATGAACTTGACTTGAGGCTTATGCATGTAAAAGAACCTAAACCTCTCATGACCATTTACATGCCTATGATGATGAACCTAGTGTTATGCTATTATACATGTTTGAGGCCAATCCCTTTATGCTATCTTACATGTTTGTGGCCAATATGTTGTCATATTATTCCTACTATGTTGACTCGCTTTCATTTGCGTTGGGAATACGCCTTGGGTAGCTTAGGCAAACTTGGGATGGGCTATGAAACTTAACATGAATTAAGTAATGGGATAATGGGCATAAGTGGAAAACGTGGACTTTGTCGTAGCCTAAATTTGATATGAACATGACAAGTAGAAAAACATGAAAGTGGCCAACTCGAGGTTGGGTTGAGTTTGTAGCATAAATCTGCCCGGAACCGCCCGGCAAATCCAGTAGCTACAGACAATAAGACCCAATGTGAGAAGTTGGTCATATCGCGCTCAAAACCCGAGGTTAGACTAGGTTGTGGTGTAAAGCTGCCCGGACCCGCCCGGCGTAACCAGTAACCACAACAAAGTCTAATGTGAGAGGTTGGGGTGCATTAATTTACTTAATGTCACATGATAAGGTTAAGTAACTTGATTAGACTAATGACACTTAACCAATATGACATGGACGGGTGGGTTAAGTAACTTGATTAGACTAATGACACTTAACCAATAGGACATGGACGGGTGGGTTAAGTAACTTGATTAGACTAATGACACTTAACCAATATGACATGGACGGGTGGGTTAATTAACTTGATTAGACTAATGACACTTAATCAATATAACGTGGATGGGTGGGTTAAGTAAAACCGGACTTGATTACTTGATGACACTTAACCATATAACACGATTTGAGGATGGGTTAATTTAACCTGAATGGGTCGATAACACCCGACTAGTGTAACGCGATGCATGGTAGGGTTAAGTAGACTTACGAGGGTAACACTTAACCATTATAATTTGACTAGTGGATGGGGTTAAGTCATGAATCGCTTGAATATACTTAACCAATCTAACACGGTAACTTGATGGGGTTAAGTCACGTATCGCTTGAATATACTTAACCAATCTAACACGGAAACTTGATGGGGTTAAGTCATGTATCGCTTAAATATACTTAGCCAATCTAACACGGTAATTTGATGGGGTTAAGCTTAAATATACTTAACCAATTTGACACGATGATTGGGATAGGGTTAAGTCATGAACCGCTGGAATACGCTTAATCAACTTGACATGTGATTCATAGGGCTAAGTCATGAACTTGAATGACAACACTTAGCCAACTTGACATGACATGTAGACGGGTTAAGTCACGAACTTGAATGACCACACTTAACCAACTTGACATGCTAGACTGATAAGGGTTAAGTCTTGAATTTAGATGACAACACTTAATCTTGCTGGACGGAAACACTAGTCACGCGGTCCTTTCCAGCAGTAACCCTCTTGGATGTATCACGATACCCTAGGGACTAGGCTAGGGTGGGGCACGATTACTGGGATGATTGTAAGCGACCAAAACGACGGCTGAGTTTGGTGCGCCATTGTAGGTTCAGGCGGACTATGGTCGTGCACGTAGTCCGGAGTTGAAAAAGCAGGCGTGGGCACCAGTAGTTGTACACTGTGCGTGCTTGGAATGGTGTCAGTGGTTGACACCCTATGGCTTGATACACCCTAGGGTGGACCTAGCACAGAGTAGCTACATTCGTGGTTGGGCCGTATGACACCGACACACGATGAACTAGGACTTGTAGGGAGCCGATCGATTAGATCGTTACGTGGAAAAAGGGCGTAGTCGATAGGTAGCATAATCCCTAGTGGTCCTAGGTGGCATAAACCCTGATCGAATCTAGAAAACGTCCAATAGGTAGCATAATCCCTAGTGGTCCTAGGTGGCGTAAATCCTAGTTGAACACGCAATAATTCGTGATAAGGAAAACTGGCCAAATCAAGGGTTCCAGTCCGAGAAATTTCAAGGATGGTGACACTACGTTGTTGTAGTATAGAATAACGTGATGGAACCCATACGATATACGGCAAGGGACTATACATATGCATGGAAGGGATGATACGAGTTAGGGTGCTAGTACGGTTGGTGCAGGGGACGTTAGACATGCGATGTTATTCCGAGTTTATCTTGTTATCTTGTTACCTTGGTTATCCTATTACCTTGGTTATCTTGTTACTTGAGTTTAATCTGTTTATCTTGTCATCATGCTTATATTTACTTTCGGTTTATACATGTCATGTTACTCTTACCTGTTTTTAGGCTGAAAGTAGCTAGGACTTACCAGTCTTTATGACTGACCCCGTTTTGTTTCGCCTCTTTTTCTTTCGTCCCCCCCCCCCCAGGTTTACAGGGAGGAAATGTTGCTACTTAGTGCGGATTTTCTACTTCAAGATCATCACTTATGGCTTGGACTTTTCTTGGCTATGGCTATTTTACTGTTTTACTTGGGGAATAATTTATGACTATGGTTTTATGCTTCTTTATTATTGCAAGACAGGTTTCGATGTAAGTAATTTAATGGCACTTTGATGTAAAAGGTTTTAGACCTTACTACTTCTATAAAGTAATGAAATCATGTTTACTTCCGCTGTTTTATATGTTCTGTCTTGTAATATATTCTGTGCATGTTTACCTAGATAATACTCCACCAAAGATAGTGCATTCCCTTTGTGAGTGACCCTAGCGGAGGTGGGGTGTTACATTTGGTATCAGAGCAGAAGGTTACCAGACTGGGCAAAAGTTTTTAAAACCTTCTGAAACTATTTTCAAAGCCATTTTACAAAGAAGCATTTTTCAAGAAAAGTTTTTTTAAAAAAAGCAATTAGCACTATCCTGTGATCGAATCTCTTTTCCTTTCTTTCCTCCACCTGTAGTCATAGTAGTTTTAACTGTGACTAATCCTTTTCTAGCTACGTAAATGTTTTCCGTGCGATGGAGGAAGTTCTCAAGAGACCTGTTATCGCGTTATACAAGAAAGGATAGGAGTGGTTTAGGCGAATGAGGCTTAGAACAAGAAGGTAGTTAAGTACTATAGGACAAGGACATGGGCAAAGAACAAGATCGTCGAGAGGGAAATTGTATGCTCTCACTACTAGCGTGCCTAAGAGGGGTGGTAACGTTTCGGGTAAAAGTTTAGCTTTTCCTTCCTATCATCCCATTAGAACTTTGTTTTTGTACATCGCATCCTTTTAAAATGTTGCTTCGATAGTTGAGTCTCTGCACCTTAGTACTAGCACAATAGAGGGTCCCGCTTTGTCTCAAATCTTGTTGGGGAATCGTCCCATTAATTCATGACTTGTTTGGATTTGAGGACATCTATGATTTTTGGGAATAATGCTTATGTTTTTGAACTATGGGTTGATTCTAGGAATGGAGTGGTTATCCAGTAAGGGTTCCATTCTCGCTTCTGAACGGAAGGTAGTTAGACTCTTGACTTGCCTCGGTAATACCCTCAAAGTCTCGTGTAACCTTTAGGGTTCTGTCATGATTGGTTACCTAGAATCTCTTGATGCATTTGTTGGTAATCCGTTCGAGTAGAGTTCGCCACTAAGGCGGATGGTTCATTTCGCCTGTGCATAAGATATGGAAATCACTCTAGTAAGTACACTTGGTAACATGGTTGGCATCTGTTTGTTTTCAAGAGATAAGTTCTTCTGCGTGGAATGCCGTAGAGCAAGTAAACGAGATCCATGATTCACTAGTGAATTTTGGAGAGCTTACATGAAACCGTGAGTACACGGATATGGTTGAGCCAAGTATACTAGATGGAGAATAAGTAAAAGTGGAACGAGAGGCGACAATGAAATGAGTTCCAGCTTGTATTTGGAAATAGGAATTAAGAAGCTACAGAATCATGAAGTTAGAGACAGCCAAAGCACAATGGAGTTAAGCTCAAGGAAATGTGACCTAGAAGACTGAAGACTAGATACGCGCATCATATCTCTTTTTAAGAGTATATTCTTGATCCCTGTTTTTCTGTAGAGCTTACTCGCATGCTATCTTTTATGCATATCCTCTCGGTCCTATTTTCGATCTTATTTCTGTTGCAAACTCCATAGGGGGTATGACTCATCGGTTAGTAATACATGTCAGGGTTTGAAGGTGTCCGTTAGGTTGACTAAACCTTTTGGGCTTTATAGGATATGGGTTGGCCTTTGAAAGGGATTTCTTGTAATCCAAAAAGGAGTTTATCTTGCTTATCTTCTTGATCCTATCTTGAGAACCTTAGGTAGAGCCCTATGGATGCAAACATGTATTTGAAACATGTTATGATTGATGTTTGCGAAATGGTTGCAAGTGGTCGCAAGTGGTTGCTCGTGGATGCATGAATACACATTAGGCACTAGATCGGCTCAGACACACTTTCATGTTGCATATGCATGAGTGTTTGTACTTGTTTATGGACAAAATTGAATGTGTTATCATGTGAATATTGCATATGGATGAATGGTTGTGCACACATATAGTGTTTATGTGACTAGGACTATTTGCATACATGTGGATTCATGGCACTAAACATATTTTGCATTTAGAAGATCAATTAGGCCTGATCATTTGCATTAGATAAGGAACATATACACACACTTCCTGCATATGTTCATATGGCATTAGAAATCTTTTAAGGACAATGGTTGCTTGTGGATGATGTTTTGAGTAGATGGATGATGGATGGTAGGATACGTTCTTCCTAACTTAGAGATTTCGGGGACGAAATCCTTAAAGGAGGGGAGAATGTAACAACCCGAATTTTAATAACGTGTTAAGACAAGAATTAAGGCAGAATTAAATTTTAAAATAAGAATCAAGAGAAACGGGTTGCGCCGTTGCGTTCGTCTCGGAATTCTGGCTTGAAACGAGTCCGAAATTTCGTAATCGGAGTCCGTATGACTAAGATATGGCCTCTAGAAGTTTCACGAAAAATCAGAAAATGAAAACAGTTCAAATTCGAATTCGAATTTCGAATTTAGCCCCAAACAGACTGGGCGGGAAAATTTCCCGCCCAGCCCCAGGTCGACTGGGGAGTCGACTGGGTAGTCGACCCCCCAAGGACCAGGTCGACTGCCCAGTCGACCTGGGTGTCGACCTGGGGGTCGACCTCCCTGGTCGAGCCAAGTTGGCTTGGTGCACCTGCTTGCTTGTGTGGTCTGGTTGGTTGGCCTGTGACGATTTTCAGTGGTCCAGATCTAAACTAGGGTTAATCTAAGGGCCTAAACTAATCCTAACTTCTATAAAAACACCTTAAGACCTAGCCTAATTCACTACAATTCATTCTAACAACGAAGTGCTGCCAAAATGCTCCTAAATCATGGCCTCCATCTTCATCATTGAGATCTTGAGAGTTCTAAACTAAAGCTAAGGCAAAGGATCAATCTTTCTCCATCAAATCAAGGAGCTACTTATATTCTCAAGGCTTTTAGTGTTGCTACATCATTCCTAGAGCTTCTACAACGATTCTATGATGATTCTTGCTCCTAATTCACTAGCCACGATTTGTAAGTTCTATATGCTTTTAGATTGAAACGATAAAGTGAACATGACATGTGATAAAGTTGGAATTGGATTTATGCATGATATTCAATCCATGCTCATTCTTGTTCATTTTGGATCTTGACCTTTGGGGATGTTGTTATGACATTAATTTGAACCTATGCATGTTGCAAATCACTTTTTCATGTTCTTATCATGCATGTAATGATGATTTTCTCTCGGATCTTGTTTTATGAAAAGTTTCTACCTTCCCCTATTTATTTTCTTTTGATGAACCTTGGTCGATTTCGGACCTAGGCGTAAACTACGATTTACGTGCGATTTGTATACGGGGGAATATTGGGATTTCACCTATTTGGATATAGGTGTGGGTGGTCAAATTTGTGCATAACATGAACAAGGAAAATTTGGGGTATTGCCAATATTATTTGCAAGTTTGGGCATACATGAGTTGACATATGAATTAAATCACGGGTTTTGAGACTATGCAAGTTAAATCAAGGGGTTGGGCTTACGTTAATTAGGCATAAGTAGAATTGGAAACATGAACCATGATTTGGGTTTATTTGGGGCATGAACCCTTAGAGCAATTTGACTTATGGAACATTCATATGAACTTGACTTGAGGCTTATGCATGTAAAAGAACCTAAACCTCTCATGACCATTTAAATGCCTATGATGATGAACCTAGTGTTATGCTATTATACATGTTTGAGGCCAATCCCTTTATGCTATCATACATGTTTGTGGCCAATATGTTGTCATATTATTCCTACTATGTTGACTCGCTTTCACTTGCGTTGGGAATACGCCTTGGATAGCTTAGGCAAACTTGGGATGGGCTATGAAACTTAACATGAATTAAGTAATGGGACAATGGGCATAAGTGGAAAACGTGGACTTTGTCGTAGCCTAAATTTGATATGAACATGACAAGTAGAAAAACATGAAAGTGGCCAACTCGAGGTTGGGTTGAGTTTGTAGCATAAATCTGCCCGGAACCGCCCGGCAAATCCAGTAGCTACAGACAATAAGACCCAATGTGAGAAGTTGGTCATATCGCGCTCAAAACCCGAGGTTAGACTAGGTTGTGGTGTAAAGCTGCCCGGACCCGCCCAGCGTAACCAGTAACCACAACAAAGTCTAATGTGAGAGGTTGGGGTGCATTAATTTACTTAATGCCACATGATAAGGTTAAGTAACTTGATTAGACTAATGACACTTAACCAATATGACATGGACGGGTGGGTTAAGTAACTTGATTAGACTAATGACACTTAACCAATAGGACATGGACGGGTGGGTTAAGTAACTTGATTAGACTAATGACACTTAACCAATATGACATGGACGGGTGGGTTAAGTAACTTGATTAGAATAATGACACTTAACCAATATAACGTGGATGGGTGGGTTAAGTAAAACCACACTTGATTACTTGATGACACTTAACCATATAACACGATTTGAGGATGGGTTAGTTTAACCTGAATGGGTCGATAACACCCGACTAGTGTAACGCGATGCATGGTAGGGTTAAGTAGACTTACGAGGGTAACACTTAACCATTATAATTTGACTAGTGGATGGGGTTAAGTCATGAATCGCTTGAATATACTTAACCAATCTAACACGGTAACTTGATGGGGTTAAGTCACGTATCGCTTGAATATACTTAACCAATCTAACACGGTAACTTGATGGGGTTAAGTCACGTATCGCTTAAATATACTTAGCCAATCTAACACGGTAATTTGATGGGGTTAAGCTTAAATATACTTAACCAATTTGACACGATGATTGGGATAGGGTTAAGTCATGAACCGCTGGAATACGCTTAACCAACTTGACACGTGATTCGTAGGGCTAAGTCATGAACTTGAATGACAACAATTAGCCAACTTGACATGACATGTAGACGGGTTAAGTCACGAACTTGAATGACCACACTTAACCAACTTGACATGCTAGACTGATAAGGGTTAAGTCTTGAATTTAGATGACAACACTTAATCCTGTTGGACGAAAACCCTAGTCATGCGGTCCTTTCCAGCAGTAACCCTCTTGGATGTATCACGATACCCTAGGGACTAGGCTAGGGTGGGGCACGATTACTGGGATGATTGTAAGCGACCAAAACGACGGCTGAGTTTGGTGCGCCATTGTAGGTTCAGGCGGACTATGGTCGTGCACGTAGTCCGTAGTTGAAAAAGCAGGCGTGGGCACCAGTAGTTGTACACTGTGCGTGCTTGGAATGGTGTCAGTGGTTGACACCCTAGGGCTTGATACACCCTAGGGTGGACCTAGCACAGAGTAGCTACATTCGTGATTGGGCCGTATGACACCGAGACACGATGAGCTAGGACATGTAGGGAGCCGATCGATTAGATCGTTACGTGGAAAAAGGGCGTAGTCGATAAGTAGCATAATCCCTAGTGGTCCTAGGTGGCATAAACCCTGATCGAATCTAGAAAACGTCCAATAAGTAGCATAATCCCTAGTGGTCCTAGGTGGCGTAAATCCTAGTTGAACACGCAATAATTCGTGATAAGGAAAACTGGCCAAATCAAGGGTGGCAGTCCGAGCAATTTCAAGGATGGTGACACTACGTTGTTGTAGTATAAAATAACGTGATGGAACCCGTACGATATACGGCAAGGGACTATACATATGCATGGAAGGGATGATACGAGTTAGGGTGCTAGTACGGTTGGTGCAGGGGACGTTAGACATGCGGTGTTATTCCGAGTTTATCTTGTTATCTTGTTACCTTGGTTATCCTGTTACCTTCGTTATCTTGTTACTTGAGTTTAATCTGTTTATCTTGTCATCATGCTTATATTTACTTTCGGTTTTTACATGTCATGTTACTCTTACCTGTTTTTAGGCTGAAAGTAGCTAGGACTTACCAGTCTTTATGACTGACCCCGTTTTGTTTCGCATCTTTTTCTTCCGTTCCGCCCCTCCCCCCCTCCCCCAGGTTTACATGGAGGAAATGTTGCTACTTAGTGCGGATTTTCTGCTTCAAGATCATCACTTATGGCTTGGACTTTTCTTGGATATGGCTATTTTACTGTTTTACTTGGGGAATAATTTATGACTATGGTTTTATGCTTCTTTATTATTGCAAGACAGGTTTCGATGTAAGTAATTTAATGGCACTTTGATGTAAAAGGTTTTAGACCTTACTACTTCTATAAAGTAATGAAATCATGTTTACTTCCGCTGTTTTATATGTTCTGTCGTGTAATATATTATGTGCATGTTTACCTAGATAATACTCCACCAAAGCTAGTGCATTCCCTTTGTGAGTGACCCTAGCGGAGGTGGGGTGTTACAACCATGACCGTCCAACTTGTCGAGCACACTTAGTTCTTCGATTACCGTTTTGAAAGTCCTTGAATTTGATGCTTGGATCAAAAGAAAATGAGGATTTAATTTCTGAAAGTATCGATCGTTCTTTTTCGCTGGAGGCTCTCTATTGAGATTAGGGTTTCAATAAATGGGGGGTTTATTTATATATACATTTATTTAATTATTTAATTCAATTAAATTCTAAAAAAAATGAATTTCACATTCTAACTCCAAATCAAACCCAACGACTATCGCCCCTAGCTAAATACCCCCATTCCAGACACAATAGGATATGTCCCGTAAGCTAATTCGGCTGTTTCAATCAGTTTTCCTTTAAATTAAAATATAAATCAATATATTGAATTTCAAACGTACATTTAAATTTAACGGGGCCACATACTGATTCCGAAATTCCCAAAAAATAAATCTAGCTATGTTTTGACGATACGGTCCTAACAAACTAATTTCGTCGAATTTGGAGACCGTTTGAAAAATGGTCATTTTCTGGTCGATCCAATTCAAATTTAAATTACCAAACACATTTAAATTTACTACGCTCACATATTAATTCCAAAAGTTGTGAAAATGAGAATCTAGCAATAATTTGACATTCCGGACCCAACTAAAGTGGTTTCATCGAAAACGGAGGTCGTTTGCAAAATTTTTATTTTTAAGGGCTATATATTATATAAAATATATGTAAATTCCATAACGACTATTCTAAATTTAAACCGGGCATAACTTTCAATTCCCGTTATGAAATCTGAATTTTTCACATTCGTTAGAAAGATATAATTAAACAGATTCAAATAATTCTGGTTTTCCTGAATCCGATTTATTTTGAATCTTATACATTCATTTGAAATTTAAAATCAAATTTTCAAACAACTGCGTTATTTCAGGCTCGTTATATAATTAAAATAAATTTATTCATTCTAACTTCAATTTAAATAAATTTTTAGTCGTTTTTGTTTAAAATAAATCATTTTAAATATTCAAAATCTATTAAAATTGCTAAAATAAATTGGTTTTGAAATTCCGGGTTGTTACGATCTCCCCCACTTAAAAGCTTTTCGTCCTCGAAAAGGAATGATGTTGAAAGTTGTTTAACTAACCAACTCAACTTTCATTCTGGCTTTCATTCTTCAACTTTTCAGTTTTTAAGAATTTTCTAATTACTCAAAAATTTGACTAACACCCTAAATTTTCGAAAAATTTCACCATAGCCTCCTTTGTACGGGGAGACCTTTAAAACCGCATCTTGCCTCACAGGGCCCTCCCCAATCCAAAATAAAAAGCCAATCGGCTCAAAAAATCATCAAAACCCAATAAATTAGTAAACATGTACCTATTGTCGAGCATACAATTTTATTCCTCTTCTGAGCTTCCTTGCTATGACCTGTTTACACATATGTATGTACATGTATGCGATTCCAATAAATTTTCAATTCAGTTCAATATTTGATTAGGTTTGGCTAATTTTACCTTAGATTCTCTTGTTGGTTAAATAAATAACCAAAAACACAATCATCAATCAATTAGTTGATTAAAGTTTCAAACACATAACTTTAATACTTAGTCAAAAATCATATTTTTGATGCTAATTCACAATAATGAACCATATCTAGTTTTGGTTCTCACACCAGTCAATTGGAAATATATAAATATCACACTTTCGAAGCTCGAACACAACTATTGATGATGGAGCTCCATTATCAAAATCATCTCTGGGACACTAGAGTGTGATTCTATATCTATCCAGTATATTTGAGGCTTCGTATATACGTTCATGGCGTGTATATGCAAAATCCTTATATACTCGATTATCCAAGTTTAATCTAAAATAATATACTCAAATACGTATTATACTCAAATACGTATTTTATTTTAATAAATAATACTCTTCGCACTCGTTCTAGGATACTACTGATCTCATCTCTAACGAGTCATTCTTACTGGATATTACTAATCCAATCTCTGATGAATTCTTTCATTCGGTTCTAATGTGTCTTATTCTCGAGCTCTATAAACCAAAGCTCTGATATTCACATGTGAAGTGACCCAAACTTGCCCTTACGGGAAAACCCGGATTGAGTTGAGAACACGACAAATCAGAACACAAACAAATGAACATTTCATTGCTATTACAATAATTACATCAGAGTACAAGAATATAACAGAGCATGAATAAATAACATGCATTTGATAAATATTAGAGATTAAATTACAAAGCAGCGGAAAACTAAAAAAACAACACCGAAAGAAATATATGGATACTGAGCTTTCCGAGTATAACTCCAACTGTAAATCCAGGATACTATATAAATAAATCTGCAAAACCAAAACTACTAACTGCCCGTATGGAAAATAGGGGCACCCGGAGTTTAGGTTAAAACAATAAACTCCAGTTCAGTCATTTGACTAGTGTGAGAACTAAAACAGTTATTTAAAACTTTACTTTAAAATCAGGTAAATCAAAGGACCATGCCATATAACATGGAACGGGCTTCCTCCTAAGAATACCAGTGCAAAAAACAAACAACACAATGCTTTTTCAAAAAATGAAGCTATTATAAGACTCAGGTCCCATCACATAATGCAACGCAAGCCGGAGGATAGAGTTTTCCTTATAATAGCCAAACATGCTTGATACGTTTAAAACAAATCATTTTGATATTACTATAAGTGTATAGTGTCAAAATCACTTCAAATATAAATGTATCAATCATAGACGACATAGTGCCCCATCCCACTATGTCGCCATGCTAGGCTCTACAATTAAAACCAAAATGTCATATTAGAAGTTGGATTTCCATCATGAACCAAGGCAAGGGATCGTCCTTGCCGAATTCGAGACTCTCTAACCCGAGCCTCAGGATCGGCCGTAACTGCACCTTGGACCTTCAAGGTCGGTCCTCTCTTACGTTTAAGGATTGGTAATTCCTGAACAATACATTTCCCCGCCCTATGGGCGTTAGTCTGGTCAGTATGTCGACTATGTCATCCATCGACCCCGTAGTGACCGATATATCTGAGGTACCTCGCTTTCCACCATCCATATAAGTAAAAATATCTGGCCTCCATACTATGACACCACTCCTAGCTAGTAAGAAATGCACGTTCTCCCTGCAGTCCTCTCCCGTTTCTGGTTCATACTGGGTTGTGAGGCTCGCGAATTAACGCTATACACAAAGCTATGCTATTTAAAGCCGTGCTTTGATCATCAACCACAAGACTCTGCTTTTCAACAGGAGCCTTGATCATTTGCATCTCAGCATGCCACACTGACAATTCATACTATGCGACTGATGTCTATCGATATATAACCTCTGAGCTCGTATGTCTTAGAGAAGGGTGTTAAGAAAGAGAATAAATTTTCTGCCACGAAACAGATATATATTTAATAGAGATCAATCAACACAGAATAAAATCCAATGTCAGAAACACATCCATTTACAAGTCCGTTCTGGGTCTGAATGAAACCGGATGCATCTTATTCCTCGTCCCATATGTCCAATACAGGAGAGAGGTCCTCGCATATCCGGTCGATCTCCAAGTACGTCTGGACAATCACCACTTATTACCTTGTCTTGGGATGCCTCCCAATCAAGACATCAGTAATCATCCAAACGATGTGAAGATCTCCAGTCTTCAACCGCCATCTTCATCGTCGACTAATCGTCGAATCGGTTATTCAGAATGGGATAAACTCGGTCTTTTCGAATAACTCGCGTATTTCAAGTGCTATAAAACACAACATACGCCTCATTCCAATACATAATATCCTTTTATTCAAATATTCTCACCATTAGGGAAAGGTTCCCATTAATTTTATCAAAGATAAATTCTTTAATCTTACTTTGTACATCAATTCAAACCAAATTAAGGTTTATCCAAAGTAGTCAGGATTAGCGCACCTTACCGAAGTAATAATTTGTTTTATTTCCCCATCCCAACCTATTCATCCCATGAAGCAAAACTGGTAATACTCTATATCTAACACCATGGTGTTATCAGTAAAATTAATTACCATTTCACGTACAAATTTAATTAAAGATTTAACTATCGCTCGGAGCAAAACTGGTGATACTCCATTCTCGATCATTTCCCAAATTTGATAATTTAAATTATCAGATTCGCATTTCAATCTAATTAAAGATTCATTAAAACACTAATTCTGTTTTAATCTCAAAAATAATTACTTAATGATTGTTCAAAGTTAGGAAATTAATCTTATCTTGGGTTAAAGAACTAATGTCATTTAATACACGGTTCACGATAAACCCAAAATCACTTTCCATTAATTATAGAATCTTCCCAGAAAACAGATCAATATATATATAATCAATATAAACTTCCGTATCCAACCAATAATATAAATGGAATAACGGCAAAGCCTTTTAAATTCCATATATAGTAACTGTCTTCCTCCACAGAAGTTCGCTTCGATTATTACCAAATCGAATTCCATTCCATTCGAATTTATTTCATAAAATTGGAAAACTTTTCTTTGGAAAATCCCATTAAATCTTAATATAAATATTTATATATCCCAAATCACATTTCACTATTAATCGGGTTGAAAAACGAATGTCGGTAAAACACAGTTCGCAATAAACCCAATTCATATTCCATTTTATTCCAATTAGTAAATATAATTGGAAAACTCTAATAATCTTGATTAAAAGATTTATTCTTTTCACACGGGGTTTTAAGAACAGTGTTACTGAAGACACCATTCACGACAAACCTAAAATCCAATTACTTTATTCAATTCCAATTAAATATTAATTAATTGGAAAACTTCACTAAATCTTAATTAAAAGATTTATTCTTCTCTCTACTGGGTTTAAGAGCAGTGTTATTTAAGTCACCGTTCACGACAACCCCAAAATCCAATTCAATATTAAATACAAGGCTCTGAATAGAACTTATAGTGGCTTATATTCTATATCAAATTCTGAAACTAACTGATATCGTATTCGGAATAACGATATCTGTATCTTCCAAATTTCCATAACAATATCCGTATAACCACGGAATCCAATATCGAAATATTTCGAAGATTATTTCTATTCTAATCCATTTCAATTTATTCATCAGAAAATTCTGGTTATTTTAAATACCATTTCAAATCCAATTTATGTATTTAAAAATATTGGATTATTATTTCTAGTAAATAACCGGTTCATTTTGATAAAAATATATTTTTATCTTTACAAACGTGGAATTTTCCATCCAAATTCTTTCCAAAACATTTGTTATGATTTTACATAAATTATTAATATTTTTAATAATTTTATCAAGGCTCGTACAGTCGGTTTCCAATAACGGCCACCGAACTGCACTTACAGCTACCTTTTCCAAATTTGATTTGGACACAATTCCAAATCCAACCATTAGATTTCAAATTTCTTATATTCGTAGGAAATCTCTTTCCGATACGAACCCAATGGTTCTAGTTTTAGGAGAATCCGACGGTCGGATCTCCCGTAATCTCAATTCGAAATCAATGGTCAAAATTCGTGAACGGTCGCTACGCGGCGCGTTCTATTCAAGCCATTTAAATATATATGATATATATATTATATATATTTCGTCGATTTCCATTCAAAACGTATTTTATAAACTCGTTTATAAAATCATTTCAAAACGATTTCAACTTCATTTCAATTTTCCAATCAAATTTGAATATTCCTTTATAAATTAGTTTTATATTCATTTTAAAACGATTTCAATTTCATTTCAATTTTCAAATCAAATTTGAATATTCTTTGATAAATCCATTTTAAATTCATTTTAAAACGATTTCAATTTCATTTCAATTTTCAAATCAAATTTCAATATTCCTAAATAAATTCATTTTAAATTCATTTAAAACGATTTCAATCACATTTCAAATTTCAAATCAAATTTGAATATTCCTTATTATTATAATATTATAATGATAATATTTTCAAAATATCTAATTTTGGTTATACACTGGATATTATTTAAAAATATTCGTTAATTCTGAATTGGAATCAGACTCACTCAATTACCATATAATTTCAGTTATTTGGATTTCAACATTACATGTATATAACGATAATGATAGATAATCATTAAAAATTCATACAACATCCAGAGTGCAATTTACAACTGTATAAGCATTAAAATAAATAAATAACGCTTGTACTATCTGTCAACCCATCGATTGACATACCACTAATTATTGGGATCCGTGTATGTTAAATATCGTCCTAATACCCGTGTGGGGTTTTCAAACAACAAATACTGGTTATTATTTGTGCAGTTGGGCGATGTGTAAAATATTATCGTCCCAATCAATGTCAGTTAAATGGGTGTACATAAGCAAATTGACCGATTTGTAAATGAATATTTATTTCAACACATGAATATTTTATTCAGTTCATATATACAATAAAAATGATATTTTTATTGTTCAAATATTTTATTCAATACATGAATATTTTCTACAGTTCATATATACAATAAAAATGATATTTTTATTGTTCAAATATTTTATTTAGTTCATATATACGATAAAAATCATATTTTATTGTTCAAATATTTTATTCAACACATGAATATTTTATACAGTTCATATATACAATAAAGATGATATTTTATTGTTCAAATATTTTATTCCACACATGAATATTTTATACAGTTCATATATACAATAAAAATGATATTTTTATTGTTCAAAAATTTTATTCTATTTCACATCACAATCACAACACAATACAGTCCAAACAAACAATCATGGTTTGTACAATAAATGGTGTCGGGTGCTGCTAAGCACCGTCTGCATCCTAGTATATATTTGACTGTAAAATAATTAGAGTGAGAAGAAGTTCTCACATTCGTTTCCACTTCTCCATTCTTTTATTTCTGAATTTCGCTTCTGTTTGAATTTAAATTTGCCCGAAATTCAAATTCACTCCGTTTCCGTTTTGGTTTGTTCCATTGTGAAGCTCTCTTCGATACAATTCCAAAGCAACTAAAATCGTTGGAATCGGACCTCGTGTGGAGAAGATACGGTATTATTTACATTAGTTACAAATTTGAAATAATTAATTAATAATAATTTACAAATTTGCCCCTCCATACCCTTTTCTTCATCGTTCAACTCCAGGAACCCTAAAACCCAAACTTCGATTTCAATTTTCTGGCGCCGCACCACCAACGTCGCATCGGACGACGATTGGTCGACTCCTCACGAACCACCTTTGCCTCAGCCACCACAGGCCAAAGCCCCTCCTCGTTCGAACCCCCCAACCCCCAGCGCCACCAAATCCTTCTCGAATGCAGGAACTTCTGGCCATGAATACTCACAAAATACGAATTGAATGATGATCACGACCGTCCATCTTGTAGAGCACACTTAGTTCTTCGATTATCGTTTGGAAAGTCCTTGAATTCGATGCTTGGATCAAAAGAAAAAGAGGATTTAATTTCTGAAAGTAATGGTCGTTCTTTTTCCGCTGACGACTTTCTATTGAGATTAGGGTTTCAATAAATGGGGGGGGGGGGGTATTTATATAAACAATTTAATTATTTAATTATTTAATTCAATTAAATTCTAGAAAAAAATGAATTTCACATTCTAAATCTAAATCAAACCCAACGACTGTCGCCCTAAGCTAAATACCCCCATTCTGGACACAATGGGGTATGTCCCGTAAGCCAATTTGACTGTTTCGATTAGTTTTTCTTTAAATTAAAATATAAATCAATATATTGAATTTCAAACTACATTTTAATTTACCGGGGGCCACATACTGACTCCGAAAATTCCCGAAAAAATAAATCTAGCTATGTTTTGATGATACGCACTACAAGAAAAATATTTAGTAGTGAAAAAATCTGCTTTTAATCCGTCGCTAAACAGGCCTTAGCGAAAGATTTCCTACATAAAGGTGTAGTCGGTAAAAACCATGACGGTATTTGTGTCGGATTTTGCGATGGAAATTAGCACGAGTTTTCCGACATTTTTCCATTACTTTACTAATTATAAAATAAATATAAAATTTTATTTATTAATTTTATTTTAATTTATTTACTGATGGATAATTAATTTATAATAAAATATCATTTATAAAATGCATTGAAACTATTGCTAATTGCTAAGGATTTAGCGATGGAAATTAAATTGAAGTAAGCTTAACCTCACTTTTTTTATTAGTAATTCGACGGTAAATGCTTTCAAACACTACAACAAAAACATGTTTTAACAACTTCTTATGGCATTACAAGTATAAAAAGTGATAAAATTAACAATACACCATAAGTAAATCAAGAATTACATTATAAGAAAATTATACAATATACCATTACACTCCAAAAATTTCTTCTTCCAACTACATAAATTCTCATACAAAAACAGTACCCGAACAACTATAACTGTCACATTCTCAACATGCATGATTACTTAATACCACTTTCTTGACAATTTGGCAACTGCAAAAACAAAACAAAACTAAGAACAAGTTTTTCAATGCAAAATTAACTAGCAAGCGTTGTGGAGGTTCTCACTTTTGAGTATTTGAGTTTGAACTAATGCCAACACATAACTTGTGCTCAAGGTAACCATTAGAAGGCCACATGAAGCAGTTCTTTCTTCATCACATCATGACCTGAACTCTAGTGTTTCATTGCCATATTTTTTAGCATAAAGTTAAGATTTCTTAAGCTCATATCACCAGACTCTTCTTTCTAATTAGTCTCTTCCTTCCAACAAGTAACGCCAAACTCTTCTTTCATACTGGGCACTTCCTTGTAGCTAATATTGGCAGATTCTTCTTTATTATTAGTTTCTTCCTTGTAACAAATACAATATTAAACTAAAAACACATGAGAGAATCATATAACAAATCAAAGCACAGTATGACACAAGGGAAGTAAAATGACATGTTAGTCTTCCACCAAAGCGCAGCCAACTAAAACTCACCGGTTCTGAGATAGATTTAGCCGCGTGTCACTTCAGGGGAATAATCATTGGATCACAAAACCAACTATGATAAGGAATGCTCAGCTGAAGAGTGTTGGTCAACGTTAATTACTTCGGAATGCTCAGGCTTATTTATCTGAAATATTGAACTAATACTTGTCATGATGAGTAAATGGGATAACAAGCTATGAAACCATAATAATGATAAGGCTATTTACCCGAAATACCAAATTAATACTTGCCATGAAACTAGTAAATGAGATAACTATTAATACTTGGAACTGTGTGCATTCCTAGTTAACTATTGCAAATAGCATAACAACTGCAAATTTAGAAAAACCAGATAATTGTTTTATTTAGAATGTGATGTTTGAATTGAAGCAAACCGGACAAAATTTTACCTGGCCTCATAACAACACTTAAATGATATCTTAGGAGCCCAACTCCACTCTAAATGATATCGTTGTCGATGGTGCACAGTTCAAATCCTCACCAAACCAAATGGAACCTAAGCTGTGCCAACATGATTAAGAAATTAATACATCGACTTGTAAAGGATATGGAATTTGAACATATCTCATATGTACAATACATGGCACAAAAACTACAAGCATTTACTTTTAAAGCAACTACTAAATTTCCAACCTCTTCAAAGGATTAAAAATGATAAGGCTACGAGCCCCTGTTGGCATGAAGGTGACTGACAGTGATCGAGGATCCACCGGGAAAACCAACATTATAAATCAAGTTAAGTGAATAAAACAATTAATAGGGAATTCGCTATATGTAGCAAGATATAAACATGAGCTAGAGAATTAAACTCATGGATTCACGGATTTTCTGTAGAAAAAATGTCAAAACTTATATACTGTCTTTTCCCTTTTTCATCGTATCATTTGTTGAATAAATACTCACTTTTATCCCTTTGTCTTCCAAGCTTGAAGATCCACCTCTTTCGTTTCAGCCACTTCGGTATACCCTAACCACTACCACTCCGTCCCTTCACCAATCGCATTCGGCTCCGTCGCTTCCCATTCCCCAAACGCAAAGACAACCACCATCGTCTCCAGAAACAAACGCGATTCACGCAAGAACTCCAAATCGAAGCATGGCGGCCTTGAAGGCGATGCGATTATTTTGAGAATGATTTTAAGGTCGAATTTCTTTTGATTTGAAAGCAGTTTTTTCGGATCTGAACAAAAAAGGAAGACGAGAGGATGGATAAGGGATGAGGAATTTGTTTTGATTGGGAAACTGTTAAGGATTTTTTTTAATCGAGGAAACGAACGGATGGATAAGTGGGAACAAACGGATGGATAAGTGGGAACGAACGGTGGATAAGTAGGAAGAACGGATGGAGGGAAACATGCAGCTGGAGGCGGCAAAAATTTTGGTTTGGAGGGAATTTATGTTTTTCAACTTGAAGACGCACAATGCTAGGTTAATTTTACAGTGAACATTTATTTTCTGAATAAAAATTGGATACTTAATTTTATAGTGAACAGATATTTTTCAAATATGGACATTAGTTATTAAATATTGTATATTAATTCTTTAGTATTAATTTATAAAAATTTAGTTATTTTAAATGTAAATAAATAACTAAAATTTTCAATTATAATCATTAAATTTTAGATACTGGACAATAATTAATACGTACTAACATAATTATTAAAACTTTGAATTAATACGTACTAAACATAATTATCAATTACAATTATTAAATTTTGGATACTAGATAATAATTTTATTTCTCAATTGTTAAAAATTACTTATTAATCATTGAATACTAAAGAATACTTATTAATCTATATTATTAATTAGTATTACCCTTTAATTATTTAGTAACTAATAATTAATCAGCATTAATTTTCAAAAAAAATCAACATTAACTACTGAATTTTATTTACTTCTAATAGTTATTATTTATTATCAATTACTAATGTATTATTAACATTAATTATTTAAAATTTAAATTTACTAATTAATTACTAAGTAATAACACAAATTTTAAACATTTTATAAATAATAAATACAAAAGTTCGTTTCAAATCTCTTGGAAAACTATAGGAAAATAGCTTCAAAATTATGCCGACGGTAATCCAACTCTATTAGCAACGGAATTTAACGTTAAATACTTTATACGGTAAAGTGCTGCAATTTACATTGATTTAGCGACAGAATTAGTATTCGACGGTAATAATTTATAATAATGTGACATATAAAATCCAAAATATTTTCTCTCACAAAACTCACGAAAATCCGTCGCTAATTAGCGATGGAATTTTCCGCTGCTAAAAACTTGTCGCTATTCTCGGTTTTTCTTATGGTGACGGTCCTAACAAAACTAATTTCGTCGAATTTGGAGACTGTTTGAAAAATGGCCATTTTCTGGTCGATTCAATTCAAATTTAAATTACCATACACATTTAAATTTACTGTGCTCACATATTAATTCCAAAAATTATGAAAATTGGAATCTAGAAATAATTTGACATTCCGGATCCAATTAAGGCAGTTTCATCAAAAACGGAGGTCGTTTGCAAAATAGCTATTTTTAAGGGCTATATACTATATAATATATATATATATATATATATATATATTCCATAGCGATTATTCTAAATTTCAAACTGGACATAACTTTCATTTCCCGTTATGAAATCTGGATTTTTCACATTAGTTAGATAGATATAATTAAACAATCCAAATATTTCTGGTTTTACTGAAATTCGATTTATTTCGAATCATGTACATTCATTTGGAATTTAAAATCCAATTTTCAAACTACCGCGCCATTTCAGGCTCGCTATATAATTAGTTGTTATTATTTAAAATAAATCATTTTAAATATTCAAAATCCATTAAAATTGCTAAAATAAAAATTTTAAATTGGTTCTGAAATTCCGGGTTGTTACAACATGGTTTGGTTTCACTATAACAAAATCTAACTATTCTTTGTGTGTCAATATAAAAGGGGATAATAATGTATAGATACTGGTATATGTGGATGACATCCTAATCACTACAAATAATGAGAGAGATAAACTGGGTGATAAAGCATTTGGACAAGACTTTTTCTTACAAAGACATATGCACAGTTAATTATTTTTTGGCGATTCAGGTTGAATATAGAGATAATTCAGAAATATTCTTATCTCAAAGAAAATATGTTTTGGAAATTTTAGATTGTGCCAACATGGACAAAGCCAAAACCTTAACAACACCAATGGCAAGCAATCTGCATTTGTCTAAGTACAAAAGGGAAGCAGTTGATAATATCAAATTATATAGAAGCATGGTAGGGGAACTCTAGCATGTAACTATTAGTCGACCTGATCCATGTTACAGTGTAAATAAAGTATGCAAAACCCTTAATCAAAACACTGGAAATCAGTGAAACGTATCTTAAGATACTTAAGAGTTTGGTTTCTCAATTAAATCTAGCAACAACTTGACTATACAAGCTTACAGTGATGCAGACTAGGCCACTGTCTAAGATGATTGAAGATCCATATCCGGTTACTGCGTATATATAGGACCGGATCCTATCTCTTGGTGCTGGAAGAAGCAAGCAGTTGTATCATGATCCAACACTAAAGTAGAGTACATGGTAGTTGCAAGTACAATGGCTGAAATAATGTAGATCAAATATTTGTTGCGAGAATCGAGAATCCCTCTTAGCCAAAGGCCAATAATTTGGTGTGACAATATCAGCACAATTTCATTGTTTGCTAACCCGATTAGACACTCATGCAAAAAGCATATTGACACCGATTTACACTTTGTGCGTGAGTAGATTTCTAGAGGTATTTTTGGAAGTGAGGCATGTTCCAGCACTGTTTCAACATGCATGCATCCTCACCGTGGCTTTATCGGCTGTAAATTTCAATTGATTTAGAGAAGATTTACAAAAAGTTGATGATGTCAGAACAAAGAATAGAAGGGGAAACCCTAGTTTAGATTGAGAGGGCATAATAAAGTAATCGACCTACTGAATATGGTGTTATATGTGGTTTATAACAGGCTGCAGCCCATTATCCTTTTATTCCTTTATTTCTTTCAACCCATTGGCTTTTGCTATTTTACGTTACTTCTGTATCTATAAATAAAGGCATTATCTCAATTGTAAACTATTCGAAAGTCATTCAATAAAGTTTACAATTTCACTTTTAGTGTCTTCTGTACCTAGTTATATGGCTTCTACCAAATCAACTAATGCAAGATCTCTGTTTTCGAGCCTAAATTGTCAAGCAGTGGTTATTGAAGGTACTGAGAAAGTTGGAGGTGGGTCTATAGTTAAGAAGAAATTGACTTATCCTACTACTGCCACTAGATTTCCAAGGAGGCACTCTGTCCCACCTAAGGCTGATCTTGGTAAGGTGAAAATGTATTGTTTTCATTGTTGAGTAAAGAATTTGATTATTGAATGTTGTATTTAAATTTACTTAGAGCTTGAAGGCATGTAGGGCGTTGGTTTAAAAAAAACTAAAATGAAAATGAAAATTGTGTTATCCCGATTCTGACTTATTCCATTGTCTTAACAGGTGCTCTCTTTATGGAAGAAGTGTTGCATCCATGCTCCTTGCCGTAGTGAGATACTTGACTGTAGACATTATCATAATGAATTTGGAAGTTTTCAGTTTTATATCGTTTGCTAATTTTTGCTTTAGTTTCCTATCAGATATCTCATGCTTCCCTTGAGAGATTAAAACCCTTGCTTAAATGCTTCGTGTGCCTTAAATTTGCTCGTTTCAGATCAGAAGAAATTAATATCTGTTTATGGGTTTTGGATTTGGTAATCACAAGCTCTAACTCTTTTGGTATGCAATTTATATATATATATATATATATATATATATATATATATATATATATATATATATATATATATATATATATATATATATATATATATGCTTGGAGTTTCCTTTTTCTGGTGATTTTGAATTACTGCCTGGTGATTGATTTTTAAAATTCTTTGTTTGTTCATGCTATTGTCTTGTAGTTGTATGTATTGCTACTAGATAATCGACATTGTCTTGCTGATGTGAACATCTAGTAGCTGACTATCGCACCTTTTCAGTTTTTGTTTTGCTTCATAGCTGACTATCAAACCGTGATCCACAGCGACGATAATGACCCGGGACCAGCGACACCCAACTGTTTCTTGTTCGAGTTTTGGCGGCTACTGTTGGGATTAAGGAAGGTAAGAACACCTTCCTCCAGGTGCAGCCTTCTACATCTTCATTTAAAGTTTCCATCTTTATGCAGAAACTGGATATTTTCGGATATCTAAAATCTCTTTTGATCTATTTTGATCCATAGATATACATTAGCCTGTATATTTCAAACAAGGAGATGTATATTAAGAAAACCAAGTTTAAATAATAATAATAAATTTTTTCTTAACTTGATTTTTTTTAAGGAAATGTTGGGTTTATCCGACCAAAATTTTCATCCCAAAGAAATAGGATCCAAGCATAAATTAACAAACCAAGTAAAAGGCGTACCAATTTGATCGGACTTGATGAAGAACTTGATCGAATTGAATTGCGAATGCTGCTGGAATTGGCTGTGTCTCTATGATGTCCACGAACGCTTGCGAGATCGTCAAACGAAATCGAAAATAAAGATTTTTTAGGTACTAGCCTATATCGGATTTTATTTCTCTCGATTTGGTTATGATTTTTCTTTGTATTAACGAAAGACGAAGTGATCCCATTTTAATATGAACGAAATTGTATCCTTACGAGTAAAAGCCAGTATACTAAGTCTTAGGCATTTTAAAATATCAACATTTAATATTTTAAATATTCAAAGAATAGTTCTCCCCTTCAAACGTTCTTAGTGTGTGACCGAATAGGCTATTACAACAATGGAAATAATTTAAAATTATATTTAAAATTATAAATAGTGAGCGACATCTTGTAATACATCGCTGTTACACAAGTTATAATAAAATCAATGATTCAGTACAACCTTTTTTATGACCAATGTTTCAATGTAATTTAATCCTTTTAACCATTATATACAAGATTAAACTCGAGGCATGAAACATAACATTATCTTTATAATTTAATCCTTTTATCTTGATATATAAGTAGAATATATAAAAACAAATCAATATTTGAACACAACCATGCATTTTATAATCTTACTCAATCAAGAGGCCTATGGATATCACTACTTATATTGTAGGGTTAAATTCCATCAAGTTCATTCATATTTCATTGTCTTAACAGGTGCTCTCTTTATGGAAGAAGTGTTGCATCCATGCTCCTTGCTGTGGTGAGATACTTGACTGTAGACATTATCATAATGAATTTGGAAGTTTTCAATTTTAGATCTTTTTCTAATTTTTGCGTTAGTTTCCTATCAGATATCTCATGCTTCCCTTGAGAGATTAAAACCCTTGCTTAAATGCTTCATGTGCCTTAAATTTGCTCGTTTCAGATCAGAAGAAATTAAGTTCTGATTATGGGTTTTGGATTTGGTAATCACGAGCTCTGACTCTTTTGGTATGCAATTTATATATGATTGGAGTTTTATTTTTCTGGTGATTTTGAATTACTGCCTAGTGATTGATTTTTAAAATTCTTTCTTTGTTCATGCTATTGTCTTGTATGTATTGCTACTAGATAATCGACATTGTCTTGCTGATGTGAACATCTAGTAGCTGACTATCGCACCTTTTCGGTTTTTGTCTTGCTTCATAGATGACTATCAAACCATGATCCATAGCGATGATAATGACCCGGGACCAGTGACACTCAACTGTTTCTTGTTCGAGTTCTAGCGGCTACTGTTGGGACTAAGGAAGGTAAGATCACCTTCCTCGTGGTGTGGCCTTCTACATCTTCATTTAAAGTTTCCATATTTATGTAGAAACTGGACATTTTCAGAAATCTAAAATCTCTTTTGATCCATAGATATACATTAGCCTGTATATTTCAAACAAGGAGATGTATATTAAGAGCATCTCCAACAGTGGAGGAAATTCATGTTAAGGGGTGTAATATCCCTTATTTTTGCACCCAACAGTTGTTACACGGTGTAATATGAAGGCAAATGTTACGGGCTGGATTCAGAGTTCGGAATAGGGCGCGCGAGCTGATTTTATCAGCTCGTGATGTCGCGAGCTGATTTTATCGGCTCGCGACTTCAGGAGCCGATAAAATCAGCTCGTGGCCTTTTTTTTTCCCAACTATTTTTACCATATACAATACCAAATGCATTAATTTTTTTGTAAAATAAACTTCGAAACATAATAATAATATTTGATTACTAAGAGCAAAACCAATTTTTTTTTTTTTAACGTTTTACCCTAGTTTGTCGTATACAAAAACATAACCGATATGTAATTTGTAAAATAAACTTAGGAACATAATAATAGATGATTAATAACTCGTACGAATACAAGAAAAGGAGTTTGTATAATAGAAAATGAAACACAATCGATGATTAATAACTTAGGAACATCTTAGGAAATGAAACATAATCGATGATTAATAACTTAGGAGTTCGTACAAGAGAAGTAATAGTAGAAAAGGAGTTCGTACAATAGATGATTAATAACTTAGGAACATCTTTACTGCATACATAATCGATAAGTTCAGACAAACATAAAATAAAACACATTCAGGTAATGGTTCTTCATAACTAGGTATCGCCGTGGTGGTTCCATAAATGAGTCATAAGATCCTTCTGTAGCCGGTTATGGAGTTCTGCATCTCTGTAGATAACTTGACGGCTCAAATGAACGTTGAAGTCCTCCTCTGTTAGTGGTTGGTTTTGTCGGAATACTAGAGGTGGTAGCGAAGCACCCTCGTAATCGCAGTGACGTTGATCTTCATCCATATCTCTTTCATCTTCTATAATCATGTTGTGAAGAACGATGCAAGCAAACATGATTGTAGACATCTTACTCCTACGCCATAGCCGACATGGATTACTTATCATTGCAAATCTAGATTGTAAAACACCGAAAGCACGTTCCACATCTTTCCTTTGTCCCTCTTGCATCGCCGCGAACATGACTTGTTTAGGAGTTAATGGATTTGGACATGTTTTAACAATGGTGCTCCATTTCGGGTAAATGTCGTCACCTAGGTAATAGCCATGGTTGTAAGTATTTTGGCCTAGGGTAAATGTTAAAGGAGGTACCTGGCCTTTAGCAAGATCATTGAACAAATGAGATCTTTCCACAACATTTAAGTCGTTATTAGACCCGGGCATTCCGAAGAAAGCGTGCCATATCCACAGATCGTACGATGCCACAGCTTCCAAAATGATGGTTGGTCGTCTTTCCTTGCCGTTGTACGCACCTTGTAATCCCTTAGGACAGTTCTTCCATTCCCAGTGCATACAGTCCAGACTTCCTAACATTCCCGGCCAACCCCTGCTTTCGTGCATCTCTCTGATTCGCACTACATCTGCTTCGTTTGGAGAC
This sequence comes from Allium sativum, assembly GCA_030737875.1. Taxonomy (NCBI): domain Eukaryota; kingdom Viridiplantae; phylum Streptophyta; class Magnoliopsida; order Asparagales; family Amaryllidaceae; genus Allium; species Allium sativum. Next base: position 60,919,279 of record CM060927.1, on the reverse strand, counting down.
CGTAAGTATTCTTCTCCGTAGACGTCCACAATTGCTTGACAGAAAGTTTCAAGTGTTTCTAGTGTCGTGCTCTCTGCTATGCGGTATGCATCGTCCAAAGCATCGGCTGGAGTGGCATAAGCTAACATTCTCATAGCTGCCGTCATTTTTTGTTCACCGGACAATCCCTGTGTCTTCGATGCATTATGTTTGTACTTAAAGTAATCATTGTTACCTTGAATACCAGCCAATATCCGAAGAAATAGGTTTCTCCGCATCCTGAATCTTCGACGAAACATATCAGGCCCGTAAGTGCAATCCTCATCGAAGTAATCTTGCATCAAAGACTTGTGGTATTTAGCATGATTTTGGTGTATAAACCTCCTTCCAGGAACCGATCCCCCTCTAGTTGTGGACGATGAACCGTACGCTTCACGGTATAGGTCCCGTATTTCTTGTATTTCTTCTGCTTCCTCTTGAAGGATTCCTTTATTGGACTGAGTGTCTCTTTATTGGTTTGTGTGTCTCTTTATTGGTTTGAGTGTATGTTTATTGGTTTGTGTGTCTCTTTATTGGTCTGAGTGTCTCTTTATTGGTTTGTGTGTCTCTTTATTGGTTTAAGTGTATGTTTATTGGTTTGTGTGTCTCTTTATTGGTTTAAGTGTATGTTTATTGAAGGATTTAAACATTTACGCACCCGAAGGAGTTAAAAAGGAGTTAAAAAAGGAGTTAAAAACTATGGGTCGTCTACTACCGTCGTTATTTAAACATGTAAACATTTAAGTACCAGGTTTGGCGCTTGGCAAAGTACCAAAACTTGGCACTTGGCAGAGTACCAAAGTTGGCACTTGGCACTTGCCAAAGTACCAAAACTTGGCAACGTAACGGTTTGCAATAAAACAAGCATACATTACACAGAACATATGAAAGTAGCAAACAGTACACATACAAAATAACATATCGCAGAACACATTACAAACTTCGCCCAACTCCCGCGAACGTTTACATACCGAGTCTATTAAAATAATACCAGTTAAACGACTATAAAACCAAGCACGCCTATGCACTAAACGATAACGTGCATGCACTAAATGACTATTTAACAGTTAAATGAGTATTAAAGTTCGTACTACTAACGTATAACAAACTACTACATGATAAAGTTTTAACAGTTAAAAGACTATTTAACAGCTAAATCAATATTTAACTAGTACGTGCAATAATGTATACTATTTAAATGACTATTGACGTTCAAACTACTAGACCATAGAACGTACATGCACTAAACTATAACGTAAAACTATAAAGTAAAACTAATACCTGAACGGTGTCCAGCGCGGTAACTGATCGATGGGTGAATCCCTGTGGCATCTCGTGGAGGATACGTAAGTCCTCAATCGTCGTCCCCTCTGGTGGAGGAAGGTGTACTGGACCAGACATGTCGTCTGGCATAACTCTAACTGTGCGTCTCCCGCTCTTCGTCACGCGTGGCGGCATCCCGACGTTGGAACGATTAAAAAAGAAATTAAAAAGGAGGAAATTAAAATTAAATGAATATAACCAAACACCACCCCCCCTCCCGAGCCATATATAGGCTCGGGAACAGGCGCGAGCTGATTTTACCAGCTCGCGAGCTCGCGAGCTGATAAAATCAGCTCGCAGGCTGCGAGCTGATAAAATCAGCTCGCGCCTGTTGGGAGATATCAAAGATATCTCCCGTAATGTTACGGGCCGTAACGTTACGGCCCGTAACACTGTTGGAGATGCTCTAAGAAAACCAAGTTCAAATAATAATAATAAATTTTTTCTTAACTTGATTTTTTTCTAAGAAATGTTTGGTTTATCCGACCAAAATTTCATCCCAAAGAAACAGAATCCAAGCATAAATTAACAAACTAAGTAAAAGGCGTACCAATTTGATCGGACTTGATGAAGAACTTGATCGAATTGAATTGCGAATGCTGCTGGAATTGGCTGTGTCTCTATGGTGTCCACGAACGCTCGCGAGATCGAAAATAGAGATTTTTAGGTACTAGGCTATATCAGATTTTATTTCTCTCGATTTGGTTATGATTTTTCTTTGTATTAACGAAAGATGAAGTGGTCCCATTTTAATATGAACGAAATTGTATCCTTACGAGTAAAAGCCAGTATACCAAGTCTTAGGCATTTTAAAATATCAACATTTAATATTTTAAATATTCAAAGAATGGTTCTCCCCTTCAAATGTTCTTAGTGTGTGACCCAATAGGTTATTACAACAATGGAAATAATTTAAAATTATATTTAAAATTATAAATAGTGAGCGACATCTAGTAATACATCGCTGTTACACAAGTTATAATAAAATCAATGATTCAATACAACCTTTTTTGTGACCAATGTTTCAATGTAATTTAATCCTTTTAACCATTATAAACAAGATTAAACTCGAGGCATGGAACATAACATTATCTTTATAATTTAATCCTTTTATCTTGATATATAAGTAGAATATATAAAAATAAATCAATATTTGAGCACAACCATGCATTTTATAATCTTACTCAATCAAGAGGCCTATGGATATCACTACTTATATTGTAGGGTTAAATTCCATCAAGTTCATTCATATTACTTAATCGATTCGAGATGTATCCAATAATCACATTTATTGTCTACTCTGTTAAGAGTAACTTTTCATGACAAATATCCTTGAATAAAATATACAATGATTTCAGGTTTCAGGACTATTACATCACTGTCACTATGAGAATTACTTACGACACTATTAATCGTGCTCCATGAAGTTTTCTCATGTTGGATTTGTCCAATACACTATTCTATAATACGTATTTAAGTATTGATACTAATATCACATATATTAATGATCAACGAAATATGATCATTAGTCGATCAACATACAAGTCTCATTGTTTCATTGGTATCTTATATACAATAAAACTTGACTAGGGACATTTATGCAGTAAAAATAACATAAGAAAATCTTTTATTCGAAATAAAATATAACATCAACAGTGTTATTCAATTACATCAAATAGATTACCTCTAGGGCACAAACTCTAATAATGTCCCACTTGCACTAGAGCCAAATGCCCATGTATCGTATACCCGCGAAACCAGTTTGACTATCATTCTTTTGCTGCGACAAAGAGTTTGTCAGTAGGACTGCAACATTATTATTTGTTGGTACTTTGCAATTATATATATTTCCTCTGTCAAAAATTTCATGAATGAGATGATATCGCCTAATTATGCGTTTGGATCGATGATGTGACCAAGGTTCCTTGGTCTGTGCAATTGCCCCCATTGTTGTCACAATAAAGATCTATTATATCAACAATGAATGGAACAACACTAATTTCATTGATGAACTTCTTAATACAAACATCCTCCTTAGCAGCTTTAGAAGTAGCAATGTATTCAGCCTCTATACTTGAATCAGCGACTGTTTCTTACTTTGAACTTTTCCAGCTTACAGCAGCACCATTAAGGAAAATGTATAACCTGACTGTGACTTATAGTCTTCTCTATTAGTCTGGAAACTAGCGTTTGTGTAACCTTTTACCATTAATTCATCTTTACCTCCATATATCAAGATTGAGTCTTTAATCCTTTTCAAGTACTTACGGATGTTCTTAACTTCTATCCAGTGACTTTCACCTAGCTTAGATTGGAATCTACTTGTCATACTTAAAGCGTATGAGACATCTGGACAAGTACACAACATTGCATACATGATTGATCTAATTGTCGTAGCGTAAAGGACCGTTCTCATGTGTTCCTTATCATCTTATGATTTAGGACTCTAAATCTTAGAGAGTTTTATACCATATGACATGGGAACGTATCCACTCTTTGCCTCTTGCATGCCAAACCTTTTTAGCACTTTGTCAATGTATGTACTCTGACTTAGGCCGATTAATTTTCTTGATCTATCTCTATAGATTTTGATAGCCAAGAAATAGGTTTCCTCGCCTAAGCCTTTGATGGAAAAAACTTTCTCCCTGCCATGTCTTTACCGCTTGTAATGAACTAACATCATTCCCAATAAGTAATATTTCATCAACATATAATACTGGGAATATAATGTTATTCCCACTAATTTTTGTATACACAAGGTTCATCTTCACTCTTAATAAAGCCAAACTCTTTGACTGTTTCATCAAAATGAAGGTTCCATCTCTGAGATGCTTGTTTTAATCCATAGATGGATCGTTGCAGCTTACATACTTTTTTAGCATCTTTTGGATTGACAAAACCCTTAGGTTGCGCCATATACACATCCTCGATGAGATTCCCGTTAAGGAAAGCAGTTTTGACATCCATTTGCTGAATTTCGTAATCGTAAAAGGCTATAATTGCAAGCATAATCCTAATGGATTCAACCATTTCCAGTGGAGAGAATGCCTCATCATTGTAAACTCCTTGAACTTGCTTGAAACCTTTTGCCACCAATTGGCCTTTATAGGTTTGTACTTTACCATCCATGTCAGTTTTCTTCTTGAAAACCTATTTGCACCCAATGGGTTTTACCCCATCAAGTGGATCAACCAAAATCCACACTTGGTTAGCATACATGGAATCCATTTCAGATTTCATGGCTTCAAGCTACTTCTCATATTGTGGTCCATTCATAGCCTCCTGGTAAAAATGGGCTCATCTTGGTCTATAAGCCTTACGTCTCTAGTTTGTGTCATAAGAAACCTGACATATCTATCGGACTCACGACGCATTATACAAATCAACAAATATCTTGTGTAATTTTAGCAGGCTTGATTTCCATAAGAATTTGTGGTTCTTGCTCAATTTCTAGTTCAGGTTCAATGGTATCTTATGGTTTCCGAATTTCTTCGAGTTCTACTTTATTTCCAGCGGTACTTTTAGAGACTAGTTCTTTTTCAAGAAAGTTACCAGCTCAAGCAATAAACGCTTTATTCTCATAAGGTTTGTGGAAATAATATTTTTTTCTTTTGAATATCCCACAAAATAACACTTATCTGGTTTGGGTTCAAGCTTTTCAGAAGCAAGACGTTTAACAAACGCCTCACATCCCCAAATCTTCATAAAATACACACCAGGACATTTCCCAGTCCATATCTCATATAGTTTCTTCAAAACCGTTTTAGTGGGAACACGATTAAGTATGAATACAGTTGTTTCAAGGGAATAACCCTAAAAGCTTATTGGTAGATCTGTATAACTCATTATTGATCGTACCATATATAATAAGGTGCGATTTCTCCTTTCGGACACACCATTCTATTGTGGTGTTCCCGGTAGAGTGAGTTGTTGTAACGACCTGAACTTCCCCGTAAAGGAAAGCCCGGATTGTAATGAGAACACGACCAATCAGAACAAAAATAGAAGAACATTTCATTGCTTATTACAACAATTTACATCAGAGTACAAGGATATACATAGTATGAATAAATAATATACAATTGATAAATATCAGAGATTTACAAATTACAATGCAGCGGAAAATAATACAAAACACAACTGAAAGGAATATATGGATACAGAGCTTTCTGAATATCATTCCAGCTGTAAAGCAGGATCCTGTGAATATAAATCTGCAAAACCAAATCTACTAGCTGCCCATATGGAAAATACGGGCACCCAGAGTTTAGGTTAAAACAATAAACTCCAGGTCAGTCATGCGACTGGTGTGAGAACTAAAACAGTTATTTAAAATTTTACTTCAAAATGGAGTAAATCAGAGGGACTACGCCGTATCAAATTTTCTCCCAAGAATACAAGTGCATAAAACAAACAACGCAATGCTTTTTGAAAAAATGAAGCTATTATAAGACTCGGGTCCCATCACACAATGCAACGCAAGCCGGAGGATAGAGTTTTACCATATAATAGCCAAACATGCTTGGTACATTTAAAAGAAATCATTTTGATACTATTATAGTGTAAAGTGTATGAAAACAACTTCAAATATAAATGTATCAATCATAGACGACATAGTATCCCATGCTACTATGTCGCCAATACTAGGCTCTACAATCAAAACCGAAATGTCATGTATTGGAAATTGGATTTTAGTCATGAGTCGAGGCAAGGGATGTACTCCTCGCCGCTTTGAGTCACTCTAACAAATGCCTCAGGATCTCCCACAGTAGACCCTTGGATCCTCCAAGGTCGGTCCTCCCTTACGTTTGAGGATTAGTATTCCTAAACACATGTTTCCCCACCCTATAGGGCGTCTATGAGCCAGATGACTCAATATCCATCGGCTCCGTAGAGACTGGTATATCCAAGGCGCCTCGCATTCCAACAACCACATAGGTAAAAATATAACAATGTCTAGGCTTGCAAAACCCTGACACCACCTATAGCTAGAAAGAAACGTCATGTCCTCCTTGGGTCCCTTATCTCATTTTTAACTCATACCGAGGTGTGAGACTCGCAAATTAACGCTACACATAAAGCTATGCTATATTAAAGCGTGCTTTGATCATCTACCACAAGACTCTGTTTTTCAACAGAAGCTTTGATCATTTGCATCTTAGCATGCCACATAGGTAATTCACGCCATGCGACTGATGTCTATCGATTTATAACCTATGAGCTCGTACGTCTCAGAGAAGGGCGTTAAGCACGAGAATAAATTCTCCACCGCCAGACAGATATATATTTAATAGAAATCAAGTAACACATAATAAAATCCAACGTTAGACACACATCCATTTACAAGTTGATTCTGGGCCTGAACGATACCGGAGGCATCTTATTACTCGTCCCGTGTCCAATGCAGGAGTGAGGTCCTCGCATATCCGGTCGATCTCCAAGTACATCTGGATGACCACCACTTATTACCTTGTCTTGGGTGTACAACACAATCAAGACATTAGTAATCATCCAAACAATGTGAAGACTTCCGGTCTTCAACCACCGTCTTCATCGTCGACTTATCGTCGAATCTGCTATTTAGAATGTGTATAAACCCGGCCTTTACGAATAACTCGCGTATATAATAAACAAGTGCTATAAAAACACAACATATGCCTCATTCCAATTCTGAATATTCCTTTGTTTAAATATTCATATCCTTTGGAAAGGCTCCCATTAACTTTATTAAAGATAATTCTTTAATCTTCCTTTGGATATCAATTCAAACCAAATTAAGGTTTGTCCAAACTTTTCGGGATTAGCGCACCTTACCGAAGTAATCATTTGTTTAATTTCCTAATCCCAACCTATTCATCCCATGGAGTAAAACTGGTCATACTCCATATTTAACACTACGGTGTTATCGGTAAATTTAATTACCATTTCACGTTCAAATCTAATTAAAGATTTGGCTATTGCTAGGAGCAAAATTGGTGATACTCCATCCTTGATTATTTCCCAAATTTGATAATTTAAATTATCAATTCCCATTTCAATCTAATTAAAGATTCATTAATACTCCTCTTTGTTTTAGACTTCCCAAAAATCAATAATAATGATTATTTAACTTTGGAAACACAAACATGCCGCATCGAATATCTACACTGTACTATTGATTTCTACCGATATATAACCTCTAAGCTCGTACGTCTTAGAGAAGGGTGTTAAGCAAGAGAATAAATTCTCCGCCACCAAACAGATATATATTTAGTAGATATCAACCATACAGTTCGAAATACAATGTTAGACATGTAATCCTGTCTTTAACTGGGTTAAATAACTAATGTCATTTAAAACACAGTTCACAATAAACCTAAATCACATTCCATTAATTATGCAATCTTCACGGAAAACAGATCAATATATAATCGATATCAATTTCCGTATCCAATTAATAATATAAATGGAATAACGACAAAGCCTTTTAAATTCCATATATATATATATATATATATATATATATATTAACAGTCTTCCTCCACAGAAGCTCATTTTGATTACTATCTAATCGAATTCCATTCAATTCCAATTTAATATATTAAATTGGAAAACTTAATTTGGACAATTCCCGTTAAATCTTAATAAAAAGATTTATAAATTCCAAATCACATTTCACTGTAAAGCTGGTTAAAGAACGAATGTCGTTAAAAACACAATTCATAATAAACCCAATTCACATTCCATTTTCAATTCCAATTAAATGTTAATTAATTGGTAATTCCTCCTTAAATCTTAATTAAAAGATTTATTCTTTTCACACGGGGTTTAAGAATGGTGTCATTTAAAACACAGTTCACAAGAAACGCAAAATCCAATTCAATATTAAATACAAGGCTCTGAATAGAAATTATATTGGCTTATATTCAATATCAAATTCTGAAATCAACAAATATTGTACTGGGAATAACGCTATATATATCTTCCAAATTCCTCCACAATATCCATATAATCACAGAATCCAATATCGAAATATTCCGATGATAATTTCGATTCTAATTCGTTCCAATTCATATATTGGGAATTTTGGTTATTTTTAAAACCATTTCAAATCCAGTTTATTTATTTAAAAATATTGTATTTATAATTCTAGTTTGTAACAAGTTCATTTTGATAAAAATATATTTTTATCTTTACAAACATGGAATTTTTCACCCAAATTCATTCCAAATCATTTATTATGATTTTACACAAATTATTGATATTTTTAATAATTTTATCAAGGCCCGTGCAGTCGATTTCCATAAACAGTCATCGAACTGCACTTACAGCGACCTATTCCAAATTTGATTTGGACATAATTCCAAATCCAAACATTAGATTTCAAATCCCTTATATTCTCGAAAAGCTCTTTTCGATATGAACCCAATGGTTCTGGTTTTAGAAGAATCCGATGGTCGGATATTCTGTAATGTCCGTTCGAAGAAAATGGTCGAAATTCGCGAACTGCCGCGGCGCAGAGCGTTCTATTCAGGCCATTAAATATAATAATATATATATATATATTATATTATATGTAACGGCGCGATTTTCCATACCTGGGAAACCGTGTCATTATTGAAAGAATTTAGAAGATGAGATAGAAAAGGTAGAACTTATAGAATAGAAGAGAAAGAAGTTATCAGAATCTCACAGCGGAATTTCACAAAATACTTATATATTACATCACAAAGCCTGATACATCAGAGTACATAATATATTACATCATCATGGTTCATACAATACCATATTACAATACCATTGGTAATTAAACTGATAAATTAAACATATATGCTACTGGGTCTTGAACTGGTTCAGCATCATGTTCCACTTGCCTTGCCTGAACCTACTTGTCTACTCATAATAAATATTATGAGTACCCAAGAGTTTAAGAAACACAAAAATAAACTCTGGGTCAGTCAGGGGACTGGTGTGAGGAAACATAGTTATATAGATGTAAATAAGGAAAATAAGTGTCAAGGTTGTCCATCTTCACAGGTTCATTTACTTTATAAATGTTTAGATCCATCCATGTCTAATATCTGGAAATGATCTAAGTTGTTTATATCAAAACATTTGATATTATGATAGTTAGTATCAGATAAATAAAATCTAGTGAAACGCTTGCATCTCACGTTCACATATATATTATACAAATTTAAAGTCGCAGAACGCGTATTGGAGTTTGGATTCCAACATACAGGGTATGGGAGCACCCACCGATCAGTGTACTCTAGAGAGGATACACTGGGGTTCAACAAGAACATCTTGTAACCCGGCCACACATGACCGTCCACTCATTTAGCTTGAGTGTAACGAATATATTATCACTCCTACGGTTGAGCTCGATTTACCGTTTCCGAATGCAACAGCAGCGAAATAGATTTAAGAAGTAAATAAGGAAATCCTCTAGATGGTGATAATATACCCTGCTTGGGTATGACCCAACTAGCCATGCTGCCTAGCCCAACTTTTGTTACTTCCGGGTTGTGAAGTTTGAGGCTACGTTGTTCTTCTGACAGGTTTTCTCTTTCCATTCTTTGAATGCCACATCGTCCTATCTGTCAGAAAATACTCATTCGATTACCCAAATATATTACGGGTAATGAAGCAAAGAGAAACGAATTTCCCTGCCACCAACGTAATACACTTACGTAAATTCGATGTGCAAGATCTGACTGATATACGTTGTCAGACACTCGTCCATTCGGGTTTGTTCTGGGTTTGAACAGACCAAAAATATCATTCTAAATAACACTTGCATCTCGTTGTCTTTAGCACATTGATATGCGTCGTATACTTCGAATCGAAGTGGAATTTGTTTATTCCGGACTCTTCGAACGATGTACGAAATATTTTACAGTCGATAAATGTTTATTAGTGAAATCAGGAGTATCACTTCATTTCAGATAGAATATATCATTTCCAAACAGTGTTGGTTTATTTGGTTTGCATTAGCATCATTAGTTTATCTGTTACATACATCAGTTGAGGTGTATATGGTTTTTGACGGTGTTTGTTCACCCTTTGGAAATTTTCCGTGCTCCGCACACGGTGTATTTTCCCTTTGATTAAATGATGTTTGAACTTATTTTTCCTTTTGTTCTTATCCTTTAACGATTATTTATTATATAAATAATTCAAATAATTTATTATTTATTCACGTCTAATTTATATTTCAGACTTGCCTCGACTTCTACCGACAATTTTGTCAGTTTCTTCTCTACTTGTCCTTTAAATAAAAACACTTATTTTATTTAATAAATTATTTATTTTCCAGATTTTAAATTTAAATTATATTTTAAATTTAAATCTTCGCTTTATTTAAAAATCCGTTTGGCGAGTTACCAGAATGCCGGACTTGGCGAGCGCCAAAGTACCAGGCTTGAAAAATACTTGGATTTTGCTTAAAATCCTTTGCTGTGCATGTATGTTTTGAAAATACCACTTGGTACTTTAGCAAGCACCAAAATGCCAGTGCCAAGTCCCCTGCACTCACGTTCACGCTCCTGATCCCCCATCGGTCACCATGATTCAAGAAGTACCAAACTGGTACTTTGCTTTCTTCTTCTCCCTTGTTGGTGCACATCCCTCCTGTGCACGTGCACATTCCACCGAGACCTCGTCCAACACCAGTGACCTTCCCGACGTGTCACACCTTGCCTCCACACTTCGTCGATCACTTCAGGTTCGGCCATCCGCTTGTGATCAGTGTTTTCACTGTCATCTCGCTTTACGTCGGATTTTACTCCATCGAGGAAAACGCCTCGTTCGCCAACCTCAGACCATACTACGCCAAACCCTTCTGACCACAGCATTGCCACCCCCTGACGCTTCGTTTCCCCCACCACCGCACGTCCCTCTCGCCGCCGACGTTGAGCAGCTCCGACGTGAAGCAACGAACCCATTCTCCAACACAAAAACCCTATTTTCAATCCATTTTCAAAATCCATACATTATAAAAATCTTTTTCCATTTTTCCCTGACTCCCTGGTCCCCGACGCTCCTTCCCTTACGATCGCCTGACCCCTCGCTTCTCCGATGATCGGAATTTGGTCAAAACCCAATTTCCGTTCATGTTAAAAATTCTCGAAATGTACTTACTTAAAAATCGTGATTTTCATTTTAAAAATCATCATTTTCATTGCTGATTCTATTCATATAATCAAAACGAGTTTTTATTGCAATTGATTTTCGACTTTGATTTGGAATTTACAGAGAGCTTTCCTGTATCCTTCTGTTTTTAATTTTTTATGCTTTTAGATATTATTCCTTTGATCTGATAAGTGTTTGTATGTTGTACCTACACTAGATTCATACTCTTTTAGTAATCAAAAGGTGGATCATCATAGATTTATCCACACATGAACAAGTTCTGTAATTACAGAACACATACAGGTTTTTAACAGTAGTCTTCAACATCAGTAAATTTTGCACACACACACACATTCAAGGATGCCTACTATCTAATGGATCACTAACAGGAATGAAATCAGTGTGATCTAGCATCATGATCTATGATTAATAATAACAGACAGTAACAACAAAGCAGAGCAGTTTTGATTCGTATAAAAACTGTTTTACAGCTAGTATTTAAATTCAGAAAATTTTAAGAGTTTCACTCACCAAAAAGCTTTCCTATGATCCAGAAAATGTCCTCAGATTTTGAGATGAAAATTCGGTTTGCTTGTGTGAAAGTATGAGAGAATTTGAGTGGTATATATAGGTAAAGTCATGCATTAAAATATGAATTTCTGAGCACATGTTCACACAGTAAACTCTCATAGCCTCACCCCTCTTCTATCTATACCTACGGCCAGAAATGAGGAGCTCAAGTACTTTAAAATTTGTCTTACTTAGGCTTGTAGCTAATGACATGCTCCTAGGTAGTGCTCCTAGAAGCTTGAATCATTCTTGCATTAAATGCAAGGATCCATTTTGGATTTTTAAAGCCTTAAACAAATGCTTGCATTTGTTTTCTTCTTTGCTGGAAATACACATGTCATCTTTACTATAGGATTTAAGTAATGATATGCTAATTCTAGTGTTACTATTTAAGGTATGTTCCATTAAATGCTTGTCTCTTCTTGGAAATTGTTTTGTCTTGCTAGAGATTTCCTTTTTGTCTTTTGTTTGGATATTTAAGATGATAAGTGGTTCATGTGTTATAAAATTCATGTTTTGGCCGTAATGTTTCATGTTGTAGGCAACATGTTGTGGTGTTTTTTTTTTTTTTTTTTCAAGAATCTCCTTAGTATATATTTTTAAATAGAATCCTCATTTTAATTCTTTATTAAAATGATTTAAAAATAGTCAGAAAAGTCGGGACATTACATTATATTTCGTCGATTTCCACTTAAAACGTATTTTATAAATCGTTTTAAATTCGTTTTCAAAATGATTTCAACTTCATATTCAATTTTAAATTAAAGTTGAATATTCCATATCATTAATATATAAATGATAATATTTTCAAAACATTAGATTTTGAAATCACTTCCATTTCGATATTCATTATAAAAATGAATAAAATCGATATAAATATCGTTCACGTCTAAATGGCGTTAATCTAATCAACAAGGCTTCATATATTTAAATATTTTCGTGTTCATCCCAAATCGGACATCAAAATCATATTTTGATCCAATACTGAATATTATTTTAAAATATTAGTTATTTTAAAATATTCTACATTCTTCAATTTAAAACATTCGTTAATTTAAAATATTCGTTCTTTCCGAATTGGAATCAGACACAACCAATTACCATATAATTTTATTTATATGGATTTCATACACATATGTACACAACCATAATCAAACACAATCAACCATCATCCAGAGTGCATTACACAATTGCATAAGCGTTAAATACAAATAATTAATGCTTACAACAGCTTGTCAACCCATCGATGGTTACAACTAAATATTTGGATTAGTGTATGTCCATTATCATCCTAATACCCATGTGGGGTTTTCAAACAACAAACACTGATTATTATTTGTGCAATTGGGCGATGTGTAAAATATATCATCCCAATCAATATTAGTAAAATGTGTGTACATAAACAAATCGTCCGATTTGTAAATGAATATTTATTTTATTTATATACACGTTAAAAATTATATTTTTAACTATAAAATATTTATTTCAACTCATGAATATTTTATACAGTTCATTTATACAATAAAAATGATATTTTTATTATTCTAATACTTTTAGAAAATTTCGGCAGCATAACGGCGCGATACTAGAACCAGAATAAGGTCTAGCCTTATACCTCGCCTACTAATGGCTCGCACCATGTACATACCAATTCTAGTTAATTCAATTCATTTCCCAAACAAAATTCAACCGAATAATCTAATCATCCAAACAACCAAACAAACATGGTTTCAAACAAAGGTGTCGGGTGCTACTAAGCACTGTCTGCATCCTAGTATATATTTTTAACTAGAAAACAAATTAGAGTAAGAAGTACTCACCTTGGGTTTCCACTTCGCCGTGCTTTATTCCTAAACGGTTCGGATTTGGATTCGATTCCTGTCGGTTCCATTGCAATCTGTTTCACACGATTTTTATATTAAAAATCAACTTTTTATAATGATGTTTATATTATAAAAATCACATTTTTATATTCATACCATTCGTATAAAAATCATATTTTTATCTCTTCGCTATATGCATATAAATCAGATTTTTAATTCGCTACTTATATAAAATAATATTTTTATATATTCCATTCATATAAATAAAAATCCAATCTTTTCTATTCAAATAATCTTACCTTTTTCTATTTTAAAAATCATAACTTTCTATTTTTAAAAATCACTGCTTTCTATTTTTAAAAATAACTTCTTTTCATTTTCAAAAATCAAATCTTTTCGTTTTTAAAAATCAAATCTTTTCGTTTTCAAAAATCAAATCTTTTTGTTTTCAAAAATCAAATCTTTTTATTTTTCAAAAATCAAAGGTAGTGTTTGGTTTACCATTTTAAGTTTTGGGTTTTCGTCCATACAAAAATGTGCACAATGCATGTAAATCATGGAAAATAACAATTTTAGAAAACAAAGTTAACACACAAAATAAAGAACAACTTTTATCCATTTTTCATGTTTTGAAAAATGAGAGAAATATGGAGACCAAATCCTCATTTCATGATTGCTACATCCCCTCCGCAGTCCCCTCCATCTTGCTTTCATTCTACCATTCCTCCTTCTACACCTTTAAAGTTTTGTAACTAATTTTGAAAACTAAAAACCCAAAACTCATTTTTAACCAAACACACCCAAATATTTTTAGTTTTCAAAAATCAAATCTTTTTAGTTATAAAAATCATAACTTTTTAGTTTCCAAAAATCAAATCTTTTTAGTTATAAAAATCATAACTTTTTAGTTTCTATTCATATAAATATAAATCATAATTATATAAATAAAAATCAAAACTTTATATAAATTAAAATTAAAATTTTATATAAATATATAAAAACAAAAGAACTCACAGATTTTTTCGTTCAGGTGGTGGATGCTAGAGGAGGGGGTGGCCTGACGTCGGCGGTGGTGGCGACGGTTGTTTTCATGGGGGGGGGGGGGGAGGGGGGAGGGGCGTAGTTTTAATTGAAGAAGGAGGTGAGGGGGAGGAGGAGATCAGTCGCGAGGGGGAGAGGAAGAGGGGGGTGCTGGAGATCGTCAGCGGCCTGGGGAGGGGCTCCGATCGTGGTAGTGTTGGGCGGTGCGCCTGGAATGGCGTCGTGAACGAGATCGGGGGGCGAAGTTTGTTAAGAAGGGGGGTTTAGGAGAAAATATATTTTTAAATTTAATTTTATTTTTAAATTCAAAATGTTACCTTTTTCGTTCAAACCCCAAATCGAACCCAACGACTGTCACCCATAACCAATTACCCTCATTCCGCTAAATTTAGAATACAAATCAATATATTCTAAATTCAAACGCACATTTTAATTTACCGAGGCCCTATACCGACTCCCGAAATTTCAGAAAAATAAATCAAGCTATGTTTTGACTATATGGTCCTACAAAACTAATTTCATCGAATTTGGAGACCATTTGAAAACGGTCGTTTTCGAGTTGATTAAATTCAAACTGAATCGACCAAACACGTTTAAATTCACTACGCTCACATATTGATTCCAAAAACTCTGAAAATTGGAATCTAGCAATAATTTGACATTCCGGGTTCAACAAAAGTGCATCATCGAAAACGGAGGTCGTTTGCAAAATCTTCATTTTTAAGGGCTATATTTTCCATAGCGACTATTCTGAATTTTCAACTAGGCATAACTTTTTATTCCCACTATGAAATCTGGATTTTTCAGATTCGTTGGAAAGATATTTTCAAACAGATTCAAAGATTTATGGTTTGACTAAAATCTGGTTTATTTTGAATCCTGTACCTTCATTTGAAATTTGAAATCGAATTTTCAAACTATCGTGCCATTTCCAATTCCTTTTGAAATTAAAATAAATATTTATATTCTAATTTCGATTTAAATAAATTTATAAGGTCTAATTCTATTCAAAATAAATTTCTATTCATTATTATTTAAAATAATTCATTTTAAATATTCAAAATTCTTTAAAATTGCCAAAATAAATTTTTTAAATTGGTTCTGATTTTCCGGGTTGTTACAACTGTTATACAATTCGATTCTCTTTCAGATAGTCTGTAATAGCCCGCATTTTTTGTATCAAAAGATCATAAAATATTTTTATTTCGTTCTCTGAGGGTTGGATCATTCTCATGTTTTAATATGTTGCTTATGGGGATGTGAGACATGTCCATAAATTTTACCAATTTTGTTTGTGACCATTTTTCCCCTGTCAGTCTTGTACAGGGCATAACTTTTGACTTAGGTCGAATTAGAGGGTGAGACCTATGCCATTGGAAAAGAATTGATGTCTGCCTTTCCATAGATTGGTTACATTAAAGATTTGGCTCAGCGGTTTGGGGGAAATCACCTTTTTTAAGGTTTTTCAGTTGGCTGTCCAGGTTTTGTAAGCCAAAATGGGTTGAATTGGGAAGGCCGTTAGGGGGTTGGTGGAAACTATAAATAGGGGGTAAGGGATATGAGATACGGTTTGAATTTTCCATTCTCTCATTGGGAGGTCTTGAGCTCCTCCTTCCTCTAACACTTTTCCACCATTAGAAATCATAATCCAAGGAGGGAAATTGGAGATCTATACCATTGGAGGCTAGATCTACATCAATTGAGCAAGGGTTCATCGTATCAAGGTGTTTGGTGCGAGGTGCTTATTTTCCATATTCGTTTTCCATTGATTTTTGCTTGTTTGGGAGAATCGGTGAGTGGTTTACATCCCTCACATGGATTCAATGAAGTGTATGGGTATCTGATCATGTTTTTCATCAAATTCAAGTGTTTTTCTCATAGATCTACGCCATTATATGTCCATTTTTATATGAATCACCCTATGATCTGATTTAACAAGTTTAGATAGGTAATTTCTATGATAGTTTATGTGAATATGCAAGTTAGATCTCTCATTTTTTATCATATGTTCATTTTAATGGTTTTGGTGAAACTTACATCATTTTAGTGATAATCGTCATATTCATGTTGTTAGCGATGTTATGACATGTTTATGATTGTATTTGGTGAGTTGGTTTCATCGAATGTATCGTTTGGCGAAGTTTTGGTCAAAATCGGAGTTGAAATGGAGGTGTGTAGATTTCTGGTCGGCCTCAAGCTGGTTGGATCGGTCAAGTTGTGGCTCGGGGAGCAAGTCAGGGTTTGGGTCGGTCTGAAAAACGGGTCGGTCGGGTGGGAGTAAGGCTAGTCGGGTCGGTCATGTTAGTGCAACCATGTCAAGTCGGTCATGTTCCAGAAAGGGGTGATCGGGTCGGGTCGGTCATGCTAGTGCAATCGGGTCGGGTCGGTCATGTTCCAGAAAGTTGATCGGGTCGGGTCGGTCATGTTAGTGCAACCGGGTCAGGTCGGTCATGCTCCAGAAAGGGATGATCGGGTCGGGTCGGTCATGTTAGTGCAACCGGGTCGGCTCGGTCATGTTCCAGAAAGGGGTGATCTGGTCGGGTCGGTCATGTTGGTGCAATTTGGTTGGGTCTGAAACGACCCAAACTTCCCAGTAAAGGAAAGACTGGATTGCTTTGAGAACAACACACATCAGAACACAAATTGAAGAACATTTTATTGCTGATTACAACAATTACATCAGAGTACAAGAATATAACAGAGTACGAAAGAATAATATACATTGGAAATACAATATTAGATATTTAAATTACATTTAAATGGCAGCGGAAAAATAATACAATATACAACCGAAAGGAATACACGGATACAGAGCTTTCCGAATACCGCTTCAGCTGTAAACCAGGATCCTGTAAATAGATCTGCAAAAGCTACTCGACTGCCCGTGTGGAAAATAAGGGCACCCGAGTTTGCCAGTGAAACAAACTACAGGTCAGTCATGGGACTGGTATGAGAAATCTTAACTTAACTTATCTAATAATAAGGCTAATCACAGGACCACGCCGCTAAAGCGGAACGGGTTTACTCCATTGGATTGCCAGTGCATAAAATAAAGTAAATCGTTAAACAACGCAATGCTTTTTAGAAAAATGAAACCATTATAAGACCCAGGTCCCATCACACAATGCAACGCACACCAGAGGATAGGGTTTTACCTTATAATGGTCAAAAGTTGCTTGATACGTGAAAACGATATTATTATTATTAGTGTGTATATATATGGGTATATATATAATAAACATTTAAATCATAATGTATCAATCATAGACGGCATAGTACCCCATCCTACTATGTCGCCATACTAGTTCTACAATCAAAACCGCAAGGTCGTATTGGAAATTGGATTTCCATCATGAGTCGAGGCTAGGGGCAAGCTCCTCTCCGATTCGAGACACTCTAGCAAATGCCTCAGGATCCCCCGCAGTGAACCCTTGGAGCGGTAGGGCCGGTCCCCGCCTATTGGCAGTGGATTGGTTATGCCTGAACACACGTTTCCCGGTTCCTTTGAACCTATAATATGACCACTATCGGCCTATAAAAATCCGAGGCGCCTCAAAATCAATCATCCACATAAGTAAAATGTCAGGGCTGGTAGGTCGCTGACACCACTCTAGCTAGAAAGAAACGTGTGCACTCCCTACGGTCCATATCCCTTTTTGACTCATACCGGGGTGTGAGGCTCGCGAAGTCACGATATACACAAACTATGCCGTAATAGGCTATGCTTTGATCATCCCACAAGGCCCTGCTTTTCAACAAAAGCCTTGATCAATTGCATCTTGGCGTGCCACATTGACAATTCACGCCATGCGACCAATCACTATTAACATATACCAGGGTGTTAAGCAGAGAATAAATTCTCCACCACCAATCAGATATACATTAATATAGATCAATTTAATTCACATGGAATGAAGTCCAATGTCAGACACGCATCCATTTACTAGCTTATGCTCTGGGTCTGAGCGAAAACCAAATCCGAACAATCAACAATAGTCCAGACGGCCACCACTGAAACCCTTCAAGGTAGCTACTCCCATCAAGGGTCTCCGTAGCAACACATCCATTCGATGTGAAGATCGTCGGTCTTCAATCACCATCTTCATCTTCGACTCTTCAACGTCCTAGTAATTATTCGGAATGGGTTAAACCCGGTCTTTCCGAATAACTCTCGTATTTTTACAATTAAAAATCAAGTACTATAAAAGCACATCCAACGCCTCATTCCAATTCATAATATTCTTATAAATAAAATATTCAAATTTTTCTATCAAAGATAAATTCTTTATCTTTATTCTTAAATCTTTCTTTTGAAGATTTATTAAAACACCAATTGGTTTTAAATATCACAAATCATTATTCAATGATTATTTAGATTTAAGAAATAAATCTTATTCTTAATTGGGCTAAAGAACTAATGTCATTTAAAACACAGTTCACGGTAAACCCAAAATCGTCTTCCATAAAATATGGAATCTTCATAGAAATCAAATCAAAATATAATCGTTATAAATTTCTGTATCCGACCAATAATATAAATGCAATAACGGCAAAGCCTGTTAAATTCCATATGTAGTATCGATTTTCTTTTACAGATACTTATCCTGTTTATTATTAATTCGAATTCCATTCAACTCCAGTTTAATATATTAAATTGGAAAACTTGTCTTTTGGAAAATTCCCATTTAAATCTTAATAAAAGATTTATAAATTCCAAATCATATTTTCACTGTTAATTGGGTTAAAGAATAAGGGTCATTTAAAACACTATTCACAATAAACCCAATTCACATTTTCTCTTATTTCAATTACTAAATATAATTGAAAACTTTAAAAATCTTAATTAAAAGATTATTCTTTTCATACGGGGTTTAAGAACAGTGTTATTTAAGACACTATTCACGACAAACCCAAATCCAATTTATTCCATTTAATTTGAATTAAATATTAAATAATTGGAAAACTTCATTGAATCTTAATTTAATGATTTATTTTAGTTCATAACTAGTTCATTTTAATAAAAATATATTTTTCTAAAATATATCCTTTTCTAAAATATTCTTTCTAAGGAAATTTCTAATATATTCTTTTCTAGAATATTCTTTATTGGAATGTGACTCAATCAACATCCATATATTTCATGAAATCAACAAGCATGATAAATAATTATTACACAACCAGATAATTAACCCGAGTGGATTCTACACTAAATATTAGGACTAGTGTAGGATCATCCCAACACCCGGGTGGGGTTTCATCCAGCAATCAAATAATGCATTATTTGTGCACTCGGGCGATGTGTAAAAATTATCGACCCAATCACATAAACAAGTCGGATGACTTGTAAATGGAAGTGTAATATTCAGTTTTGAATATACTGACATTATATTTAACACATTCAAATTTCAACATCACAGGCATACAGTTCAATTCTTTTTTTTTTTATTTGAACAAATGACAATAAAAATCTTAACTTTTATTTCAATTCTTTTTATTGTTAACAAGTGACAATAAAATCTTAACTCTTCATTATTGACCAAAAAGTATATTTTTGGTCTCATTCATTTTTAATGACAAAATAAATATTTTATTTCATTCTTTTTGAATGTGACAAAATATGATAATTTTGTCTAACTCTTCTTTATGTAAACAAAATGACCATTTCTAACGCATTCTCCTTTTTAATGTATATAAAAAAATATACAATTTCAATCCATAACTTTTTTTATGTATAAAAGTATGCATTTTTATTTCATAACTTTTTAATGAATGCAAAAGTATACATTTTCAATTCTTCTTTTTAATGTAAACAATTATGATGATTTTGTTTATTGACTTCTAATGCAAACAAAATGATAGTTTTGTTTATTAACTTCCAATGCAAACAAAATGATAATTTTGTTTGTTTAATTTCTAATGCAAACAAAAAGAGAATTTTGTTTATAAACTTCTTATGCAAACAAAATGTGAATTTTGTTTATAAATTTCTAACGCCACAAAATGAGAATTTTGTTTGTAAATTTCTAATGCAAACAAAATGAGAATTTTGTTTGTAATCCTTTTTTTTTATGTAATCAAAATATGATTATTTTGCCTAACCTTTTCAATGTGACAAAATAGGATTATTTTGTCTCATTCCCTTTAAATGTGTAAAAGTATACATTTCAAGTTCATTCTTTTTAATGTATAGAAAATATACAATTCAATTTATTCTTGTTAATGTATAAAAATATACATTCTTCTTTACTGTATAAAAATACACATTCTACTTTAATGTATAAAAACATACATTCTTCTTTAAAGTATAAAAACATACATTCTTCTTCACTGTATAAAAATACACATTTCTATTTTAATGTATAAAAATACACATTTCTATTTTAATGTATAAAGATACACATTTCTATTTTATACTTTTAAATGTATAAAAATATACATTTTCTTCCCTCTTCTGAATATGATAAAAATGGTCATTTTATTCGTTCTTCTAAATATGATAAAATTGTGCTTTTTATTCATTCTTCTAAATATGATATTTTGGCTAATTCACTTTTAAAATACAAAAATGTATAGTTTGTTTAATCTTTTAAATATAACAAAATATGATGATTTTTGTTAAATCTTTCAAATGTAACAAAATATGTGGATTTTGTTTATTCTTTCAAATGTAACAAAAATAAAAATCTTGTCTAGTTCTTTTAAATGTAAACAAAACGAGATTTTTGTTTAATACTTCTAATGTTAACAAAATATGATTCTTGTTTAATACTTCTAATGTTAACAAAATAAGATTCTTGCTCATAAATTTCTAATGCAACAAAATAAGAATTTTGTTCATAAATTTCTAATGTACAACATATGCATTTTTCCAACTCATTGTTTTAATGTATGAAATTATATATTTTTTTTCCAATTCATGTTTGTTTGCATAAAAGAACAAATGCATATTTCCAATGTATAATTTGCATTTATGGATGCAAATAAAAATACAAGTTTTAACCTCAAAATATACTTGCATTAGTTGATGCGAATAAAAGAGCAAACTTTATTTTCAATGTTTCACTTCATGTTATATTTGCTTTGAGAAATGTACATAAAAGAGTGAACTTCTTTTTCTAAGTGTTATTTGTGTTGAGTGAACAGAAATAAAATATAAATCTTATTTCTCATGTTTTATTTGCATTGTGGAACACGAATAAAAAGTAAAGTTGGTCTTTTTATTTAAAGATATCTTTGTGTTGTTAACACAAATAAAAAGTCCATTTATATTTCTATGTTGAATTGATAACCTAAACCAATTCAATAAAAAGACGAATTATATTTTCACCGTGGAACTAACAAAACTAAATCAATTCAATATAAAAAGACTTTTTTTATTTTCTAGGTTGGATTGACAAAACTAATATCAATTCAAATAAAAAGACATTTTTTTTTCTTGTTGAATTGACAAAACTAATATCAATTCCAATAAAAAGTGGTAACTTAAGATGGCAAATTATATGTCTCTTATTTTTGAATCGATAAAATAAATCAATTCAATGTAACCAAAGAGATAACAAAAGGGTGATCATTATATTTCTTCTATTTTTGAATTGATAAAAATAGGTCAACTCAAAATAACAAACGTGATAACAAAAAGGACCAGAACACATGGATTTATAACTATCCACCTCAAGCACAGAACAAACATCATCACAACTATCAGAACAAAATAGATCTGAAGCACAACATATGCTTATTACATTGCAAAACAAATAGATTAAATTAAATTAATTAATTAATTTAAAACAAAGAAATCTCACATCACATAACAAATTTTATCGCACACACAATTCTATCACATGAACAATTGGGTATGTTTATAGATAAATCCTATTTAACAACTAGATTTAATTAACCATTTTAACTAAATTTAAAATTAATTAAATTTGAGTTCTAACCAGTTATGCTTTCCAATTCTTCACTGTCAAAACTTTGCGTCTATTACGGAGCAAGCCTGTGAATGATCGCATGCAAATTTCACGAACAACGCGTTATTCCCTCTAGCTTCAACCGTATGTATATATAAATATATATATACACTTTATACTTAAACACACGTCAATATTCCTCAAAGCAAGAGAAGGCCAAGGTGTTGTGGGGAGGATCTTGGTGTTGCTTGAATCACGGTCAAGAGGGGGTAGAGGTGCGGTGAGGTTTGCTGAAGCTTTAAGGTGCGGTTTGGCATAGTGCGAAGAAATGGGTGAAGCTTCTTTTTTCTTTCTGTTTCTCACGTGAAGAAAGGTAGTCACGCAGAACTTGGGGTAGAAGAAAATGAGTGAAGGAATTTGGTGTTAGAGGAAATGGTTTAGGATTTGGAAAGGTTTAAGATGTTATAAAGTAGGAGGAAATAACCTTTTATATATATATATATTTACTTTATTTTATTCCCCACTTGTGTCTCTACATATGTAATAGGTTACAAGCGAGACAAATTTGTTGACTAGACATGACATGTCAACACTAATTTCTCTTTCAAATTCAAAAGTAAAACAAAGAAGAAAAGAGAACAAATGGAAAGGAATAAATGCATTATTGATTGCCTGATAGAGAATTGTGTAACTTCTTAAATTCCAAAATACTTAATATTAAAATTCCATAATTGAAGGAATCTTTTCAATGAGCATGCAAGAATATAAAGAAGAGAAATATATATATATATATGTGAGTTCATTAGTATTTGGAGAGAAACAAGAGAGAAAGGGGAAAGAAATTGATAAAATGAAGGGAAGGAATAAATGTTGTATTAAAACACAACGAAGAGGGAATGGTATTGAAAACTGTTGTAACTATTCATGATGTAAATAAATAAATTAATGAGCTTTTACAAATTCTTAAATGTTACATTTTGAACAAAATAGGGAAATAATTAAGGTGGAGAGAGAATTTGGGAAAGTAGAAAAAGAAGGGGAAAGACTTGATTTGTTCTTTATAAATGGTGTGTGTGAATGCTCAGCTTAACACGAACTAACAGGCAGCGTTATTTAGTTTTTTCATAACGTTATAAATTCAATCGTTATGCACCGTTAATTAAGTTCAAATTGTAATGAATTTATTGCACAATTTATTTTC
Organism: Allium sativum; assembly: GCA_030737875.1. Classification (NCBI taxonomy): domain Eukaryota; kingdom Viridiplantae; phylum Streptophyta; class Magnoliopsida; order Asparagales; family Amaryllidaceae; genus Allium; species Allium sativum. The sequence continues at coordinate 60,895,280 of CM060927.1, read as the reverse complement.
TTTCTTATAGTGCGCATTTCTTATATAAATATGGACTAGCTTTTACAGCTTGTATTTACAAAGTTACATTCGTTGTTTTTTTTAAACAAACTAAATTACTATATATATATTAAATTTCAATTTGAAATTTCCAATGATAAAATCTTCCTTCCTTAATATATTACTCTCTTCAATTCAAGGTTTAAATAACATATAAAGTTAGAGTATGGTAATAAAATTTAACTTATTAGTCTACAAAAATTAATCACCATTAAAGCTTCAACATATATTTGAAATTAATTTAACGTTTATTACGCCATTTATACATATAATTTGATAAATTAGTTTTTATGATATGTCACTACACAAATAAAATCCTTGTTTAAGATTAAATTAAATTGCATGGTTTATTATTTAAAATAAATCATGTTAGATATTTAAAATTCATTAAAATTTCTAAATTAAAAATTTTAAATTGGCCCCCAAATTCCGGGTTGTTACAATCGTCCCCACTTAAAATCTTTTCGTCCTCGAAAAGGAACGAAGCTAAAATTTGTTTAATTAACCAACTCAGCTTTAAATTTTTATTTATTGGTTTAATAAATTATTATTCTAATATTTTAATTAGTGAAACTAATTATCAGACATCACAACCAGCAATCAATTAGGTGATTAACTTTTCAAATATATAACTTTTATATATAGTCAAAAATCATATTTTTAGTGCAAATCACAGCAATGTGTACTAACTAAGTTTTGGCTCTCATACCAGTCAATGGAAATATATAGATATCCCACATTCGAAACTCGAACATAAATACTGGCGATGGTGCACCGATCATCAGAATTATCTCCGGGCGACTAGAGTATGACTCTATATCTATCCAGTATATTAAAACTTCGAATATCCGTTAATTACTCGTATATTCGAAATCTTTATATACTCGATTGTCCACATAAAAATATAATATACTCAAATACGTATGTTTAGATAAAATTTTCTAAACTAAATTTGTTTTCATTTTATTTTAAGGAAAATAATACTCTTCACACTCGTTCTAGGATACTACTGATCCTATCTCTAACGAGTTATTCTTATTGGATATTACTAATCCAATCTCTGATGAATTCTTTCGCTCGGTTCTAATGTGTCTTGTTCTCGAGCTCTGTAAACCAAAGCTCTGATACCAAATGAAACGACCCAAACTTCCCAGTAAAGGAAAGACTGGATTGCTTTGAGAACAACACACATCAGAACACAAACTGAAGAACATTTTATTGCTGATTACAACAATTACATCAAAGTACAAGAATATAACAGAGTACGAAAGAATAATATACATTGGAAATACAATATTAGAGATTTAAATTACATTTAAATGGCAGCGGAAAAATAATACAATATACAACCGAAAGGAATACACGGATACAGAGCTTTCTGAATACCGCTTCAGCTGTAAACCAGGATCCTGTAAATAGATCTGCAAAAGCTACTCGACTGCCCGTGTGGAAAATAAGGGCACCCGAGTTTGCCAGTGAAACAAACTACAGGTCAGTCATGGGACTGGTATGAGAAATCTTAACTTAACTTATCTAATAATAAGGCTAATCACAGGACCACGCCGCTAAAGCGGAACGGGTTTACTCCATTGGATTGCCAGTGCATAAAATAAAGTAAATCGTTAAACAACGCAATGCTTTTTAGAAAAATGAAACCATTATAAGACCCAGGTCCCATCACACAATGCAACGCACACCAGAGGATTGGGTTTTACCTTATAATGGTCAAAAGATGCTTGATACGTGAAAACGATATTATTATTATTAGTGTGTATATATATGGGTATATATATATAATAAACATTTAAATCATAATGTATCAATCATAGACGGCATAGTACCCCATCCTACTATGTCGCCATACTAGTTCTACAATCAAAACCGCAAGGTCGTATTGGAAATTGGATTTCCATCATGATTCGAGGCTAGGGGCAAGCTCCTCTCCGATTCGAGACACTCTAGCAAATGCCTCAGGATCCCCCACAGTGAACCCTTGGAGCGGTAGGGCCGGTCCCCGCCTATTGGCAGTGGATTGGTTATGCCTGAACACACATTTCCCGGTTCCTTTGAACCTATAATATGACCACTATCGGCCTATAAAAATCCGAGGCGCCTCAAAATCCATCATCCACATAAGTAAAATGCCAGGGCTGGTAGGTCGCTGACACCACTCTAGCTAGAAAGAAACGTGTGCACTCCCTACGGTCCATATCCCGTTTTTGACTCATACCGGGGTGTGAGGCTCGCGAAGTCACGATATACACAAAGCTATGCCGTAATAGGCTATGCTTTGATCATCCCACAAGGCCCTGCTTTTCAACAAAAGCCTTGATCAATTGCATCTTGGCGTGCCACATTGACAATTCACGCCATGCGACCAATCACTATTAACATATACCAGGGTGTTAAGCAGAGAATAAATTCTCCACCACCAATCAGATATAAATTAATATAGATCAATTTAATTCACATGGAACGAAGTCCAATGTCAGACACGCATCCATTTACTAGCTTATGCTCTGGGTCTGAGCGAAAACCAAATCCGAACAATCAACAATAGTCCAGACGGCCACCACTGAAACCCCTTCAAGGTAGCTACTCCCATCAAGGGTCTCCGTAGCAACACATCCATTCGATGTGAAGATCGTCGGTATTCAATCACCATCTTCATCTTCGACTCTTCAACGTCGTAGTAATTATTCGGAATGGGTTAAACCCGGTCTTTCCGAATAACTCTCGTATTGTTACAATTAAAAATCAAGTACTATAAAAGCACATCCAACGCCTCATTCCAATTCATAATATTCTTATAAATAAAATATTCAAATTTTTCTATCAAAGATAAATTCTTTATCTTTATTCTTAAATCTTTCTTTTGAAGATTTATTAAAACACCAATTGGTTTTAAATATCACAAATCATTATTCAATGATTATTTAGATTTAAGAAATAAATCTTATTCTTAATTGGGCTAAAGAACTAATGTCATTTAAAACACAGTTCACGGTAAACCCAAAATCGTCTTCCATAAAATATGGAATCTTCATAGAAATCAAATCAAAATATAATCGTTATAAATTTCTGTATCCGACCAATAATATAAATGGAATAACGGCAAAGCCTGTTAAATTCCATATGTAGTATCGATTTTCTTTTACAGAAGCTTATCCTGTTTATTATTAATTCGAATTCCATTCAACTCCAGTTTAATATATTAAATTGGAAAACTTGTCTTTTGGAAAATTCCCATTTAAATCTTAATAAAAGATTTATAAATTCCAAATCATATTTTCACTGTTAATTGGGTTAAAGAATAAGGGTCATTTAAAACACTATTCACAATAAACCCAATTCACATTTTCTCTTATTTCAATTACTAAATATAATTGAAAACTTTAAAAATCTTAATTAAAAGATTATTCTTTTCATACGGGGTTTAAGAACAGTGTTATTTAAGACACTATTCACGACAAACCCAAATCCAATTTATTCCATTTAATTTGAATTAAATATTAAATAATTGGAAAACTTCATTGAATCTTAATTTAATGATTTATTTTAGTTCATAACTAGTTCATTTTAATAAAAATATATTTTTCTAAAATATATCCTTTTCTAAAATATTCTTTCTAAGGAAATTTCTAATATATTCTTTTCTAGAATATTCTTTATTGGAATGTGACTCAATCAACATCCATATATTTCATGAAATCAACAAGCATGATAAATAATTATTACACAACCAAATAATCAACCCGAGTGGATTCTACACTAAATAATGGGACTAGTGTAGGATCATCCCAACACCCGTGTGGTGTTTCATCCAGCAATCAAATAATACATTATTTGTGCACTCGGGCGATGTGTAAAAATTATCGACCCAATCACATAAACAAGTCGGATGACTTGTAAATGGAAGTGTAATATTCAGTTTTGAATATACTGACATTATATTTAACACATTCAAATTTCAACATCACAGGCATATAGTTCAATTCTTTTTTTTTTTATTGGAACAAATGACAATAAAAATCTTAACTTTTATTTCAATTCTTTTTATTGTTAACAAGTGACAATAAAATCTTAACTCTTCATTATTGACCAAAAAGTATATTTTTGGTCTCATTCATTTTTAATGACAAAATAAATATTTTATTTCATTCTTTTTAAATATGACAAAATATGATAATTTTGTCTAACTCATCTTTATGTAAACAAAATGACCATTTCTAACGCATTCTCCTTTTTAATGTATATAAAAAAAATACAATTTCAATCCATAACTTTTTTTTATGTATAAAAGTATGCATTTTCATTTCATAACTTTTTAATGAAAGCAAAAGTATACATTTTCAATTCTTCTTTTTAATGTAAACAATTATGATGATTTTGTTTATTGACTTCTAATGCAAACAAAATGATAGTTTTGTTTATTAACTTCCAATGCAAACAAAATGATAATTTTGTTTGTTTAATTTCTAATGCAAACAAAAAGAGAATTTTGTTTATAAACTTCTTATGCAAACAAAATGTGAATTTTGTTTATAAATTTCTAATGCCCCAAAATAAGAATTTTGTTTGTAAATTTCTAATGCAAACAAAATGAGAATTTTGTTTGTAATCCTTTTTTTTTATGTAATCAAAATATGATTATTTTGCCTAACCTTTTCAATGTGACAAAATAGGATTATTTTGTCTCATTCCCTTTAAATGTGTAAAAGTATACATTTCAAGTTCATTCTTTTTAATGTATAGAAAATATACATTTCAATTTATTCCTTTTTAATGTATAAAAATATACATTCTTCTTTACTGTATAAAAATACACATTCTACTTTAATGTATAAAAACATACATTCTTCTTTAATGTATAAAATCATACATTCTTCTTCACTGTATAAAAATACACATTTCTATTTTAATGTATAAAAATACACATTTCTATTTTAATGTATAAATATACACATTTCTATTTTATACTTTTAAATGTATAAAAATATACATTTTCTTCCCTCTTCTGAATATGATAAAAATGGTCATTTTATTCGTTCTTCTAAATATGATAAAATTGTGCTTTTTATTCATTCTTCTAAATATGATATTTTGGCTAATTCACTTTTAAAATACAAAAATGTATAGTTTGTTTAATCTTTTAAATATAACAAAATATGATGATTTTTGTTAAATCTTTCAAATGTAACAAAATATGTGGATTTTGTTTATTCTTTCAAATGTAACAAAAATAAAAATCTTGTCTAGTTCTTTGTAAACAAAACGAGATTTTTGTTTAATACTTCTAGTGTTAACAAAATATGATTCTTGTTTAATACTTCTAATGTTAACAAAATAAGATTCTTGTTCATAAATTTCTAATGCAACAAAATGAGAATTTTGTTCATAAATTTCTAATGTACAACATATGCATTTTTCCAACTCATTCTTTTAATGTATGAAATTATACATTTTTCTTTCTAATTCATGTTTGTTTGCATAAAAGAACAAATGCATATTTCCAATGTATACTTTGCATTTATGGATGCAAATAAAAATACAAGTTTTAACCTCAAAATATACTTGCATTAGTTGACGCGAATAAAAGAGCAAACTTTATTTTCAATGTTTCACTTCATGTTATATTTGCTTTGAGAAATGTACATAAAAGAGTGAACTTCTTTTTCTAAGTTTTATTTGTGTTGAGTGAACAGAAATAAAATATAAATCTTATTTCTCATGTTTTATTTGCATTGTGGAACACGAGTAAAAGTAAAGTTGGTCTTTTTATTTAAAGATATCTTTGTGTTGTTAACACAAATAAAAAGTCCATTTATATTTCTATGTTGAATTGATAACCTAAACCAATTCAATAAAAAGACGAATTATATTTTCACCGTGGAACTAACAAAACTAAATCAATTCAATATAAAAAGACTTTTTTTTATTTTCTAGGTTGGATTGACAAAACTAATATCAATTCAAATAAAAAGACATTTTTTTTCCTCGTTGAATTGACAAAACTAATATCAATTCCAATAAAAAGTGGTAACTTAAGATGGCAAATTATATGTCTCTTATTTTTGAATCGATAAAATAAATCAATTCAATGTAACCAAAGAGATAACAAAAGGGTGATCATTATATTTCTTCTATTTTTGAATTGATAAAAATAGGTCAACTCAAAATAACAAACGTGATAACAAAAAGGACCAGAACACATGGATTTATAACTATCCATCGCAAGCACAGAACAAACATCATCACAACTATCAGAACAAAATAGATCTGAAGCACAACATATGCTTATTACATTGCATAACAAATAGATTAAATTAAATTAATTAATTAATTTAAAACAAAGAAATCTCACATCACATAACAAATTTTATCGCACACACAATTCTATCACATGAACAATTGGGTATGTTTATAGATAAATCCTATTTAACAACTAGATTTAATTAACCATTTTAACTAAATTTAAAATTAATTAAATTTGAGTTCTCACCAGTTATGCTTTCCAATTCTTCACTGTCAAAACTTTGCGTCTTTTGCGGAGCAAGCCTGTGAATGATCGCATGCAAATTTCATGAACAACGCGTTATTCCCTCTAGCTTCAACCGTATGTATATATATAAATATATATACACTTTATACTTAAACACACGTCAATATTCCTCAAAGCAAGAGAAGGCCAAGGTGTTGTGGGGAGGATCTTGGTGTTGCTTGAATCACGGTCAAGAGGGGGTAGAGGTGCGGTGAGGTTTGCTGAAGCTTTAAGGTGCGGTTTGGCATAGTGCGAAGAAATGGGTGAAGCTTCTTTTTTCTTTCTGTTTCTCACGTGAAGAAAGGTTTATTATTTAAAATAAATCATGTTAGATATTTAAAATTCATTAAAATTTCTAAATTAAAAATTTTAAATTGGCCCCCAAATTCCGGGTTGTTACAGGGTCGGTCAGTTGCTATGAGGCAGGTCGGTCCTAAAGGAAGGAAGCTGGTCGGGTTGGGCTGCACTGGTCGTGTCAGTCTTATACCCTGGTCGGTCATGTTTTCAACAGTGCTTTTAAATGCTATGATTGATGGTGGCAATGCTATGGTTTGTTTTCAATAGGGTCATTTTCTGAAAAAGTACGTTTTTTGGTTCGACTCAGATTTGGAGAAAAAGGTCTGAAAATATATATTTTTTGGGGGCAACCCCCCGGACCCTACCCACAACGCAGTAGTGTAATTTGGCTCGGTGATGTTGTAACTTCGAAGTGGATTCAAGTTGGAAGGTTCAAAGTGTTCAACGTGTTCGTTGATCGGTGTAGAACAACGAATGGAATGACAACTCAAAGGTGTTGAGATGATGGCTTCGACAAGAGTCCGAACGAGCATGTTCGAAGTGATGTGATTTGTTCGTTATTTGTTGTATACAACGAATGTGGGAATGACTCAAGGATGTATTGAGCTCGTGTGAATTAATGGCTGCTCTAAAGTGTTCAGAGCTTATGGAAAGCCGCAAGTGAAGATGACCAAAGATACTAAAGGCTGAGGAATTATCGTGTCGTAGGTCCTAGCGGGCCCAAAGTAAGGGTATAATAGGGGCATCTAAAAGTCGGGATGTAGGTCGAGTACCTTGGGTATCGGTGAAAGGGCCTGGGTATGTATCGATGCAAATACATATAGGGTTTTGTTAGAATCTGGGTTACTATTAGCCCTTGAAGGATGGCAGTATAGGGCAGTCATACGGTTGTGATGGTTTCAAAGAAGGATTGGCGGCGATTGCCAGAGTCAGTCATATATGATTGGTTGTTCTGTTTGTACCATCTCACGTGGATTATCCAAAGTCGGGGGAGATGTTCCTTGGGTGCTTGACTGATATTGGTTTAGGCCTCTAGGGAGAGTGCTTGAGGGATGTTAAACTCGATTAGGATTGTCTACGTGAGACCTAAGTAATCTGGATGCTAATAGTGTTATCGATGGTTGTTCTGATTGCCATGGATGAATTTTTGTTACCTTGGATGTTACGGATTGTAAAGGCTATCACAGTCTGATGTGGGGAAGATGAGAGTTGTGTTCTTCTTTGATGTTGTGGGTAAATTAGTTGGTTTATTTACCCATTCTCATATACTTTATTGATGAAGTTTGTTAGCTGTTTTATCGCTCACTAAGACTGTTGTCTGACTCAAGGTTTTATGTTTCCCTCTTATTACCTTGGGTTGTTGATCCGATTTTGGATGGGCAGACTTGGTGGCAGATGATTGCTTAGTAAAGACAATGTGGCAGTTTGGGGGCGAGCAGGAGGCTAGCGTACTATCTTTCTTACTATATAGTATTTAGGTTTCTGCTATTGGTTATTCTACTCTGAGTACTGTAGCGAGGCAAATTTTTACAGACATATGTTGCAATCTTGGTGTATGGATATACTTCCTAGTTGTTTTGGAAATTCGAGATTTCTGCTCAATTATGCTTCACTAATATTACCTGTTGTATATATATTCTATTACAATTTATCCTTGTGCGGTGAAATTTACGATAAGTTCCGATGTTGTTTACCTACTCTGATGATCGTCCATAGCTGCCTAGCACACTTTTCAGCGCATTATTCCTCTTATTTAGTGCAGGGGTTATGGGCGGTCATCACATAGTCATTAAATTCTTAGCTTAAATATTCTCGTTCTCGATCTGTTCCAAGAGTCTTTATATTCTTTCCAAGTTAGTTTTGAACATTTTTAAATTCTTTGAACTTTTCAAAGGATTCTGATTTGTGTTTCAAAAGATATACATGACCATATTTACTGAAATCATCAGTAAATGTAATGAAATAATAAAACTTACTTCTAGCAGATGTACACATTGGTCCACATACATCACTATGTATATGGCCTAATACATCACTATCACATTCTTTGTGTCCAGTGAAAGGTGCTTTAATCATTTTGCCCAATAAACAAAATTTGCATTCTTCATATCATTTAAAATCAAGTGAATTTAAAATTTGATCTTTATAGAGTTTCGATATGCATTTCTCGGTTATATGGCCTAAATGACAATGCCAAAGGTATGTTGAATTTAAACCATTAGATTTAATCTGTTTAGTATTTATGTTATAAACAGACACATCAAAGTTAAGAATATAAAGACCACTAACTAATTGTGCATTTTTGTGGAATATTTCATTTAAATAAAATGAACAACAACTGTCTTTTGTTACAAATGAAAATCCAAGCTTATCTAAAAAAGATACATAAATAATATTTATCCTATGGAAAGTACATAATAACAATCTTTTAATTCTAAAACTAAGCCAGCAGGTAAGGATAAGAAACAGCTTCCTATGGCTAATGTAGCAACATTTGCTCCATCTCCCACTCATATGTCCCCTTCTCCTTTTGCCAAATTTATACTCTTTTGCATTTCATTCAAATTAATGGAAATATGTGATCCACATCTAATATCTAATACCTAAGATGTAGAAGGAGATAAATTTATACTTATAACATTTATACCTGATTCAGGTGAAGCCATACTTCCATTCTTCTTTTTTAGATCTTTTAAAAAAGCATAACAATTGCGTTTCCAATGACCTGGCTTTACATACTAGTGACAATCACCCTCTTTTGGGACCTCTCCTTTATGCTCTAGTGCCTTTTTGAAATTGATCTTGGCAGCAGTCTACTTAAGTTGTTTTTTCTTGCCTTTACCCTTTGCTTTAGCATCCCCCTTTTGTACCATCATTATGGCAGTAGGTTCTACTTTCTATATTTTTTTTCCAGCTATTCTTAACATGCTTAATAACTTAGTTAAGAATTTTTCTATTTCATTCATTAGATAATTCATCACGAATTAAGAATATTGACTATTTAATGATTGTAAAACAAGAACGGTTTGAGCTCGGGTGTTAATGGAAACCCTAATCTTTCAAGATACTCGATGTATCCAACCCATTTCAGCATATATGGACTAACGGGTTCGTTTTCTCCCATTTTGCAGTGATATAGTGCCTTGCTTGTGTCATACCTTTCTTGTCCAGCATGCCCTTCGAACAATTTCTTAAGGTGCTCGATCATGTCATATGTATCCATTAACTCAAGTTGCTTCTGAAGCCCCGGAGTCATGGTTGCAAGCATGATACAATTGACATCAAGATCATCATCTCGATGCTTCTTATAGGCATTTATCTCTGCACGAGTTATTGTACTTGGTAATGCCTCTGGAACAGGCCTATCAAGTACATGCAATTTCCTTTCTTGTTAGAGGACAATCCTCTAATTTCGATGCCAGTCAAGGAAATTAATTTCATTCATTTTATCCTTTTCAAGGACGTGTTGCTTGCCATTTAATATCTATAGGAGATAATAAATAATAAAACAATGATAATTGATACTGCAACATATATGTACAATGTATATAAATTTTTGGCCTCAAAATTATACAGAGATTGCATATTTATATAAATATATATAAATAAAGTAAAACTTGCACCTACTCACATTAACATCCCTCTATTTCAATATATATATATATATATATATATATATATATATATATATATATATATATATGATCCAAGATCCATATCTAATCATGCCATGAGTTAGCTTTGGCTAATCCCCAAAACACAATCTTTTAGGTAGGAATCTTATGCTAGTCATGTCACATATAATTCTTAGATGGCGTGATGAACAATGTTTATTCATTTAAATATTGAATATTTCATGCTCTATGTCTCTAGGCCCATAATCTTATAATGGATGCCCGGTTAAGTCAGACCTAAGTATAAACAATTTGAGTATTACAATTACTCTATCGCATGTAACCATAATAAACAATGTGTTTTTGCTTTGGCATAACTCATAACCATTAATTATGGAACTAATGAGTGTTATTCTTGGATGACGTCACTTTGACTTAATATAAACATGTAGTTTTGAGGGATTTTAATATTGGAAGTGTACAGCTATAAATTATATAATTTATAAGGATGTTGTAAATAAATTTACAACAACGCATTGGTTAGAATTATACATTCCGTATGTTATTAAAAAATTGTCATTTATATAACATAGTTCATTTACAATTCATTATCTCAAACCAACACATACAAATTTAAATGAATATAATAGCATGGACATCACAGCAGTGGATATATTTATAATCATACATCAGTTCATTAAAGGGATATGCATTAAACAGGCGCTGATTTATACAACAGCAGGAGTAATTTATGTTTATTCATGTAGAATTTATACCCATATGTCCAGGTTATTTTCAAACAAACATATTAGATAAATACAGTGATACGTGTTCAATGGTTTATAGTTTTAAATACATACAACGCAGTTTTCACGCTTAAAAATTTGGAACACTGTTAGTTAATTAATATATATACTACAGTAGAATGTTCTTGCAACAATCAACCAATAATGCATTTTATATAATCAACATATATATAGTATCAATGCCAAGATTAAAAGGTAAACTCTTTGTCTACCAGTGCATGCATAAACTAAATTAGGTAACAACTTACGTACTCTAGAAAACAATTCGAGATCATACAGTTTTATGATATTTAGTTTATTTATTCAATCAGGTAGTAATATATATATATATATATATAAGTATTAAAACCAATTCAATGTCTAGATGCAGACATGTATAAACAAACAACATGAAAGGTAAAACATGTCATATTGCTCAATCTTTCAAAATATATTTGCAACATGAATCAAAATAAACACCAGTAACTTATTTTTACAAGTTAGACACATAGCATATCATCAAATCTTATATACACTGTAGTACAGCCTATTAGGCATAGTAAAGCAGTATTATATACTGGCCTTGGCCCAATATGCAATCAGGATGCAAATATAAATATTCATATATAGCAGAGTAGATGCACTTCTTACTATAAGCACTAAACATGTCTAACAAGATATACTAATCACATGAATATGGATATTAATAGTTTGCAAGTATATTAAAACTAGGAATCAAAACTCATGTATTTGACAGTCATACTTGCAACATAGATACATCACTATGTATCTAAACAGTTAAGAAGCTTTTGCTTTTGTGATCAACATAGTTATGAATACATACAAATACAACCCAAAAACTAATCAATCACATTCTTATTGATCTGAAACATGGAAGACCGAACCAAGTCTACATTCTTAATCGACAAACTGCTCAATTATGCAATGATTCGAAATCATTCAGTAGTTCATATTAACTTGCAGTAGTATAATAGTTTGATTCATAGTTTAATGTTGTTTCACAAAATTTGATCCAAACGTAGTTTTGAATATACATAGATTTAACAAATTAAATTGTGTATGTATGTCCCCATAAGATAAATTATTCACCACAGAAAAATTAATACTAATGCTATCACCTCAACAATCATAGTATCGAACCAAGGCAGATTGGATATTAAAACGAGTCCAAATTCATCGGTATAATCATTCTAGATCTCCAAAACAATATTAACAGAGTAGGTATTACGAATTTAAAACCAAATTCAATATCCAATATTAACCTACAAGTTCATTTTTGATTTAATATTAAATATAAAATTGTATTTACAATGAAATGATTTCATATCAAAAATGAATTTAAATTACATTCCATTTCATTCTTGCATCACTATTCATAACACTGTTAATTATTGCAAGAAATTATACAAAACCGAATACACATTTAACTCAGCAAATTAATTTCGCAAGACTAAGCTTTGATACCATTGTTGGGTTTCTCCGACTAAAATTGTAGCGGATTACAAAATTTTCAACCCAAATTAACAGGATCCAGGCATAAATTAACAAATCAAGTAAAAGGTGCACTAATTTGAATGGATTAGATGAAGAACTTGATCAAATAGAGTTGCGAACGCTGCTAGAATTAGAGGCGTCTCTTTGGTGTCCATGATCACGAGATCGTCAAACAAAATCAAAAATGGAGATTTTTACGTATTAGCCAATATCATATTTTATTTCTCTCGATTTGGTTATGATTTTTCTCTGTATTAATGAAAAAGGAAGTGAATCCAATTTAATACGAACGAAATCATATCCTTACAAGTAAAAGCAGGTATACCAAGCCTTAGGCGTTTTAAAATATTAATATTTGATATTTTGAATATTCAAACAATGGTTCTCTCCTTCAAACGTTCCTAGTGTGTGACCCAATAGGTTATTAGAACGTTGGAAATAATTTTAATTATACTTAAAATTATAAACAGTGAGCAACATCTAGTAATACATCGTTGTTACCCAAGTTATAATGAAATCAACGATATGATACAACCTTTTATGTGATCAATGTTTCAACAAAATTTAATTCTTTTAACCATTATATCCAAGATTAGACTCGAGGCATGAAACATATCAACTTCTTTATAATTTAATCCTTTTATCTTAATCTATGAGCAGAATATGTAAAACCAAATCAATATATGAGAACGACCATGCATTTTATAATCTTACCCAATCAAGAGGCCCATGGATATCACTACTTATATTGTAGGGTTAGATTCCATCTAGATCATTCATACTATTAATCGATTCAAGATGTATCCAATAATCTCCTTTATAGTCTACTCTGTTAAGAGTAACTTTTGATGATATCAAAATACAAATATCCTCGAATAAAATATATAATGATTTCAGGTCTGAGAACCATTACATCACTGTCATTATGAGAATTACTTTTAATTATTAATCATGCTCCATGAGATTTTCTCATGTTGGGTCTTTTTGATACACTATTCTCTAATACGTATTTAAGTATTGATACTAATATTACATATATTAATGATCAATGAGATATGATCATCAGTTAATCAACATACTAGTCTCAATGTTTCATTGATGTCCTATATACAACAAAACTTGACTAAGGGCATTTAAGAATTACAATACTTATTATATTATGTAATCTCATGTTCAAGTCACTTACTTGAAACTTTATAATTTTGTATTATTATTCCATAGACTAATGTTATGTTAATATTTACATTACACGGTAAATATAACATAATAAAATCTTTTATTCCAAATAGAATTTAACATCATCAACGTTATTCAATCACATCAAATAGATTGCCTCTAGGTCACAAACTCTAACAAGAAATTCATTGTTACACATTAAAACTAAATAAATTTTTATGATTTAATTTTATTTTAAAAAAAGTTAATTTCAAATTTTGAATGAGACAATCTTAAAAATTCAATTTGAAATTTTCAAAATCGTGAAAATTGGAAATCTAAAATATCAACTTTTTAGAAATTTTAATCAAGATAATTTCGATTTATTAAAACTAAAAATTAGGTACTTAAGGATTAATATATTTACAATTTATATTTATCCAACTTTTAGATGCCAAATTAAATCTATACAAGATTTTTGGAGTGGAAAAACTGAGGAGAGTCTAAATTAATCACCAAATGGCATATGCTTGTGAACATGTGTTGTTTACAATTTTTAGTGAACATAAATCAAGAGCAATATGTTGTTTGAGATAATGTCGTACTGACTAATGGTCTTGTTTGGAAGTACAAATTGCACAAATGTATATGTTTGTATAACAATGAAATTAAATTAAACACCAAGTAAGAAACTAAATTGATCACCAAATGGCCAGAGAACAAAAATAGAAAACAATGCACAAATGCATAAAACAAATAAAACTTGATGCCTTGATTATTTATGTGCTTGTTTGAATAATAATCAATTAATATCGTTTGAATGTTACTTGATAATACATGGCTAAATCTTATTGTTGATTTTCAACCTTGTTCACAGGTAATTAGCTTTTCGGAGTAAAGACCATTTGCAACAATGGACATGACTTTGGTTGTTATATGTATTATTATATTTGTTATTATTAGTTGTGTAAACTTGTTTGTGAATGTTTGTGGTATGTGAATTTCCTCGTTTTGTCAAAAACTATAATCTAAATGGTTATGCATATTATACTTATGTGATTAACGTATTCTCAATTATTTGAATATGATGATTATATGATTGATTGTTGGTTTGAATATGGTAATTATACGATTTTTATTGAATTTATTATTATTATTATTATATAATGGATTGCCAGAAATAAAATAAGCCATTAAAAGTATATAGTAGTATTTAAGATATGCTATAAAACAATCAATACCTTTTAGCAGCATTTTAGAAACGCTACGGAAACAGATGTAAACATACCACTTGAATTTATAGTTGCATAAAATAAATGCAACGAAAAGTTTTTAGTTGCACAAAAGAAACGCTACAGATGCAACTAAAATTGTTTGTTTTCGTAATTTTTTAAATGCTACTGAAAACCTTTGGTTGCATTTGAAAAATGCAGTTATATGAAAATTTTGGTAGCGTTTATCAATACACAACAAAAAAAGCAGATTTTTAGTTGCATGACTTGTAGTAGTGTTTTTTAAAACACTACCAAAAGCTTTGGTAATGTTTTCTAAATGCTACCCAAAGGTATGATGTAGTGAATCATACAAAGACTAGAAGATCCTCCTACTGGATTAGTCACAACTAATGGTCTATCAACAATCTCGGGTTCTAAATGTAACGACCCGGAAAATCTGAACCAATTTAAAATTTTTAAATTGGCTAAAATAGTGGATTTTAAAATTTTAAAATAAATATTTTAAATAATAATGATGAAAAGTAAGTTTGAATCGACGTTTGAAAACGAATATAATTAATTCTAATTATAAACAAGGTCAGAAATGGCGCGGTAGTTTCAAAATTTGAATTCAAACTTTGACTGACTGTACCGGGTGCAAAACAAAACGGATTTGAGTGAAACAAAAAATATTTAAATCTGTAAGTGAATAACTTTCTAACGAATCTGAAAAATCGAAGTTTCATAGCGGGAAGCAAAAGTTATGGCCAAATGAATTTTCAGAAAGGTCGCTATGGAATTTATATAGCCCGTGAAATTGGCCATTTTGCAAACGACCTCAGAATTCGACGAAACCACTTTTGTTGGATCCGAAATGTGAAGTTATTGCTAGGTTTCAAATTTTATAATTTTTGAAGCTAGTATGTGAGCGTGGCAAAGGAAAACGTGTTTTGATCATTTATAGTTAAATTGGATCGACCAGAAATGGGCCTTTTTGCAAACGGTCTCAGAATTCGACGAAACTAGTTTTGTTGGGACCGTATCGTCAAAAGATAGCCAGATTTGTTTTTATAGAATTTTTCGAATCAGTTTGTGGCCCTGGCAAATTGAAATGTACGTTCAAATCGAATATTGAATGTTTTATATTTTAATTCGAAGTAAAACTGACTAAAACACTCGAATAGGCCTTCAAAATATATCCCATTGTGTTCGGAATGGGGGTAAAATGCTAGGGACGACAGTCGTTGGGTTTGGATTGGTGTTCGTGTGTGAAAGAGGGTATTTTTGGAAGAAAATATATATAAATAAAATAAAAAAATTCAATTGGTCCACCTCACCTTTCTCTCTCCCCGTCTTCATCTTCTCATCGCGATTGAACGACGGCCGTGTTCTTCCCTTCCCTTCCATTTTCTGGCAAATCCGTTAACTTTTAGCCCCCACTCCAGTTAAGGTTTTTGTAGTACTCCTCAAGGCCTTCAAATCCATACCTGATTTGGTATTTATCGTGGAGTATTTTGATTGATTGAGGCCCGTGAACTCCGTCGTTTCGAAGCGCCGCCCAGCCACCGATTCGACGTCGAGTTCGAATTGAGCACCCCCCTGTGAAGTGCCTCTCCTTCCTCTTTCACGTGGAATACTCCGATAGGCTCCAGGTTGCACGGATCGAAGGAAAAATCCAAACCTAGTTTTGAAGAATTTCAAAAGGTGTACGACTATGATATATTTTCAATAGTTTTAACACCTTTAAACCGTTGCAAACTTTGAAAAATCATATCTTTTTCGTTTCTTATCGAAATCCAGTGAAACAAAGTCAATGGACTCGTGTGGACGTCTTCTACCTTCTAGAAGAGACCGCATATTTTTCTGAGCCTTCTGCTATTTTTGGTAGAGTGGAACCCAATGTGAGATTTCTAATTTATAAACGATATGGAAAACGACGATGTATAAATTATATAGTCGATGTATGAGTTATATAAGCGTTGTACACCTCTTGTATAAGCATTGTATAAGTTGTACGTTCGATGTATAAGTTGAATATGCGTTGTAAAAATTATATATGTGTTGAAATAGAAGTGAATTGCTATATATATAAATATATATATATATGTATATATATATATATATATATACGCCCCTCGTCCACAAACCATGGACGATATTTATTGGTTGTGATTGGTGTGAAAATTGATTGATAGCGAATGGTTGATTGAAATTGTTTGTGGTTGGAATTGATTGATTGTGGTTGAAAAATACCCGTTTGTGGTTGAGAAATATTTGGTTGAAACCACATAGGATTAGTTTGTGGAAATGAAAAAAATATACATGCCGCCTGCGTGCGAACTAGATGCATGATTCCCCATTGTCAAAAGCTGCGAGGCTTTAAGGTAGAGCGAGGAGCCGTACTAGGGACGGTCCCGGTTTTAACTACCCTGCCGTTATGCTGCCGAAATTTTGAATAATATTCATGTGTTAGAATTATTTTCCTGTGTTGAAATTATATTCGTCTGTTGAATAGAAAACCTTCATGTGTTGAATCGAAATTCATTCATTGAATAGAAATTCATGTGTTGAATGGTATTCGTGATTCAAATATAAAAATCATTTTTTTATCTATATATACAAACTATAGAAAACTTTCATGTGTTGAATCGATATTCATTCGTTGAATTGAAATTCATGTGTTGAATGGTATTCGTTTTTTAAATATAAAAATCACCTTTTTATCTATATATATAAACTATAGAAAACCTTCATGTGTTAAATCGATATTCATTCGTTGAATTGAAATTCATGTGTTGAATGGTATTCGTGTTTTAAATATAAAAAATCACCTTTTTATCTATATATATAAACTATAGAAAACCTTCATGTGTTGAATCGATATTCATTCGTTGAATTGAAATTCATGTGTTGAATGGTATTCGTGTTTTAAATATAAAAATCACCTTTTTATCTATATATATAAACTATAGAAAACCTTCATGTGTTGAATCGAAATTCATTCGTTGAATTGAAATTCATGTGTTGAATGGTATTCATATTTAGAAAGAAATTGGTTTATAATAAAAATCCCATTTTTATCACCTATATTAACTATATAAAATAGTCGTGCTTTGAAATAAATTGTTTTACATTAAAAATCACATTTTTACTATATACATGAATTGTTAAAAATAGCGAAGTGTTGAAATAGAAGACAGTTAGATAAAAATATCATTTTTATCAAATGTATGAAAATCATATAGTTTTGAAATCGAAGAATCGGTATATATATATATATATATATATATATATATATATGTATGTATGTATATATAGAATTGATATATATCGAATAACGAAGCTGCAGTTCGTATTTTGAAACCGTGATTTCAAACGATTAGTGCGGGAGATCCGACCATCAGATTTTCCCGAAACCGCAACCGTTGGGTTCACTTTGGAATTATCTTTTCAACGGCACCAACTTTGTAAAAATCCAACGGTTGGATTATCTGGAATGTTTAATTCAAATCTGAAGAAAAACAGCGCCAGAATCGATTATATTTATATATATATATAAATATAATTATATTAAATCGAATAACGACGCTGTAGTTCGTATTTTGAAATCGAAATTTCAAACGATTGTACCGGGAGATCCGACCGTCGAAATTTCCCGAAACTGGAACTGTTGGATTCGTTTTGAAAAGATCTTTCTAAGGATGTAAATTTTGTGTAGATCCAACAGTTAGATTTTCAGATATGTGTAAATCAAATCTGAAGAAAAACAGCGCCACGGTCGCGTTATGGCCCGAAGCGTCATTTTGAATAAATTGGCTATTTTAAAATAAATAAAAATAGCGATAAATCGTTATAAAATATTATAAACGATATGGATGTGAAATTTAGAAACTAACTGAAGGTTGGCTAAGTCGAATGGTTTCCTGGGTGCTGATCTGATGTTGGTTTCGGCCTTCGGGGTTGATATTTGGGAAATCGTTCTCTTACTGATTGACGGTTAGTGACTAATGAATTGAAATGATGTGTATGTATGTTAGTGTTGCACTTGTTTATTATATACGCGAGTTGCTCAGAAAGACCGGGTTTATCCCATTCTGAATAACTAAATCGATGATAAGAAGTCGAAGATGAAGACGGGGATAGAAGACCGATCTTCACCTCGTTTGGATGGTAACGGAGATCCTGATTGGGAGGCATCCCGAAATATGGATAATGAGTGGTGATCGTCCAGACGTAGGTGGGGATCAATGGATATGCGAGGTATTTAGTGCCTCCGGTTTCGTTCAGACCCAGAACGGACTTGCAAATGGACTGTGTGTCTGACATTGGAATTCATTATGTGCGATTGATAACCATCAGTTGCATGGGGTGAATTGCCGGTGTGGCATGCTAAGATGCAATGGACAGGGCTTCTGTTGAAAAGCAAAGTCTTGTGATTGATGATCACAGCACCGCCTATGTGGCGTAGCTTTGTGTATAACATGAATTCGCGAGCCTCACACCCCGGTATGAGCCAAAAACGGGAGAAGGACCTCAGGGAGGGCATGCGTTTCCTTCTAGCTAGGAGTTGTGTCGGTGTTTTTACACGGCCTGACATTTTACTTATGTGGATGATGGATTGCGAGGCGCCTCGGATATATCGGTCGATCTGGGACTGATGGAGCCATTCGTTGGCTCATTGATGCCCCCATAGGGCGGGGAAACACATTGTTCAGGCATAATAATCCACATCGGTGGACCGGCCCTAGCGATCCAAGGGGCAGTTGCAGGTGTTCCTGAGACACGGGCTAGAGCGTCTCGAATTCGGTAAGGACTATCTTTTGCCTTGGTTCATGACGGAAATCCAATTTCCAAATACGTGACCGTGCGGTTTTGATTGTATACCTATATATGGCGACATAGTGGTATGGGACATTAATGCCGTCTATGATTGTTACTTATGATTTGAAATTGTTTTTGAAACATATAAACACTAGTAATAATATCAAATGCTTTTGTTTTATTCGTATCAAGCATATCTTGGCCATTATAAGGTAAAAACTCTATTCTCCGGTTTGCGTTGCATTGTGTGATGGGGACTGAGTCTTATAATGGCTTCATTTTTATAAAAAGCATTGCGATGTTTAAAAGAAAGATTTGTTTTTAAAGCATTGGCAATCCAATGGAGAAAACCCGTTCCACGAAAGTGGCGTGGTCCTGTGATTAGCCATATTATAAATGTGTTGAGTAGATTTCTCATACCAGTCCCATGACTGACTCGTAGTTTGTTTCACTTTCAAACTCGGGTGCCCCTTTTTCTACACGGGCAGCCTTGTATTTAGGTTTAGCTGGCTCTTTCTGGATAGCTGGAGCTGAAGATGGATTCTATTATTTATCTCTTTTTATGCTGTTCAGCTCCTATTGTACATATTATGTTTGCTTTCCGCTGTAGACATTTATGTATAGCTGAACTGTATTGTACTAAGTATGATCCTGTATACTGTGTAACTCTGATGATTACGTTTATTCAGTGTATTATTTGTACATTATCTGGTGTATTTATTTACTTCTGTTCTTCTATTATCTATTTTTGTGTTATATTCCAAGGATTACCCTTGCCGTCGTCAGTACGGGGTTTGGGGTCGTCTCATTTGGTATTAGAGCTTTGGTTAAGCTTAGTTCTGGAATATAACATATTAACGAACTCGTCAGAAACAGAACCAGTAGTGTTCTAGGACGTGTAGCTCATTACAGATAGGATCAGTAATATTCTAGTATGAGTAGCAGAATGAAATAACACCTCTATAGATACATTTACATTCAAGTATATGTTTCTATGCTTTAAAATATCTTTTCTGTGACCTGACACTTGATCTGCTATTTGCAGAAATACTAGAAAATGAGTGCCAGAAACAGAAGAAGCAATACTGACCCGGATATAGAAGCTCTATTTATGAAATATAGAAATCTGGGTGGAAAACCCTTCTCGGGTGAAGAATCAATTATGAAAACACAAGCCTGGATTCGTTCGGCTGAGAAAATCTTTGAAGGATTAAAGCTGAGGGATGACCAGAAAAGGTTACTGGCCTCCTGGGCACTCAAAGACGAAGCTTTGTTCTGGTGGGATTCAGTTATAAAGGATAATCCAGAAGGTGATATCACCCGGGATAGATTCAAAGTGATTTTCCTGGAAAGATTTACTCCTCCTGAAGCAATTGAACGACTATGTGATGAATTTTCTTATCTGATACAAGGAGATATGACCATTCCCGGATATCATAAGAAATTCAATGAACTTTCTCACTTTGCCCCTCATCTAATTGAGAATCCGAAGAGGAAGAATTTGAGATTTATCTATGGGCTTCAAAGGAAAAACCAGAATAAGGTAATGGGGCATGTGAAGCTTCCTTTTTCAGAAATGATTTATATAGCTTACCAGTACGAAGATCTAGACAAGAAAGGTATATTACAGTACGAAGGGGAAGTCAGCACTAGTAATAAAATTGAGTCTGAAATTGATAGTCCTGAGGCCAACAAGATATCAGAGGTCAGCAAGAAGCCCAAAGCAAATCGGAAAAGGGCTGAATCTGAGAAAGGGCAAGTAACGACTACCATATGCAGTAACTGTAAGAAGCCAGGGCATTTGGCGATAAACTGCGGACCCTTGAAGAAGCGATTAAAAGGTGGGCTTCAATCCAAGAAGGGATTTCAAGAGAATAGAAAATGAAATCTCTGCCATCAGGCTGGTCACGTAAAGCAAGATTGCTGGCATTTGAAAAAGACTGAAATAGTTCAAGTGAATGAAGTGGCAGAAACTTCTGAGCCCTCAGCTATTCAGGAAAGGCCAGATGTTTGTGAAGGTACGCTTACTGTCAAAGATATTCCAGTTAAAGTACTGTTTGACACAGGCGCGTCGCGAAGCTTTGTTGCAAAGAATGCGGTTAAGAAGCTGGATTTAAATTTGAAGAAGCTCAAAGAACCAATGACTGTTCAAAATCCGGTCGGGGGTTCCATCAATCTAAGTTGGGTTTGTGGAGTGCCGGTTTCTTTTTCTCGTTATCAGTTCCCTACCATCGCAGTCGTCATGAATTTTATAGAATTTGATTTTATCTTGGGGTTGGACTGGTTGAACAAATATGAAGCTGAGGTTAAATGCGCCGACAGAGTCGTTAAGGCGAAGATTAAATCAGGTGATTATATAACCATTCCCTGTGAAGGCCAGAATTCAAATAGAAAAGACTTCTGGGCAGCTTTGGATGTTTCTCCAGCTCAAATAGAAAATATCCCTGAAGTCACAGAGAATATTCCCGACCTCGTCAAAGATATTCCTGTCATCAAGAATTATGCGGATGTGTTTGAAGAAGTTGTTCGCTTACCTCCGCAGAGAGAAATTGATTTCAAAATTGCTTTAATTCCGAATGCAAGGTCGGTAGTTCACGCTATTCGAAGAATGTCCTTGAAAGAGAAAGGGGAATTAGACAATCAAACACGACAACTCGTATGGAAGGGTCTGATCAGGCCTAGTTTCTCTGATTGGGGTGCAGCAGTGGTGTTTGTCCCAAAATCCGACGATACTCTACGACTATGTGTGGATTATCGTGATTTGAACAAGCAAACAATAAAGAACAAATATCCATTGCCGCGAATCGATGACTTATTGGATCGTCTGAATGGAGCACAGGTATTCTCAAGGATGGACCTAGCTACAGGCTTCCATCAGCTTTGTATTGCCGAAGAATGTGTTCCTATGACAGCATTCAGAGGTCCAGACCTATTCTATGAGTGGTTAGTAATGCCGTTCGTCTTATGTAACGCTCCAGCATACTTCGTCGATTTGATGAATAGAGTGTTCAGAGGAGTCCTGAATAAATTTGTTCTGGTTTTTATTGACGATCTTCTAATCTTCTCTAAATCAAAGGCCGAACATGAAAAGCATTTGGAACAGGTTCTGGAAATCCTCCGAAGGAATGTATTAAAAGCCAAACTATCCAAATGTATATTCTGGCAAGATGAAGTAAAATTTATGGGCCATGTCATATCAAAAGAAGGAATTGCTGTGGATCCAAGTAAAATCACAGCTATTCAGAATTGGAAACAGCCCAGTACTCCTACAGAAGTCCGCAGTTTTCTCGGATTGGCTAGTTATTACCGGAAGTTCATTAAAAACTTTTCGAAGATATCTGGTTACTTAACGAAGCTTACAAAGAAGAACTCTAAATTCAAATGGACTTCAGAAAGTGAGGAGGCTTTTGAAGAGCTAAAGTTAAGATTAACGACTGCTTCAGTGTTAACCATCATCGATGGCAATCAGGATTTGAAAGTCTGGACAGATGCTTCTAGAGAAGGCTTTGGTGCAGTGTTAATGCAAAGAGGTCAAGTGATTGCTTATGCTAGCCGTCAGCTGAAGCCGCATGAGAAAAACTACGTAACTCATGATCTTGAGTTATTGGCTATAGTATTCGCTTTAAAAATCTGGAGACATTATCTTCTGGGTGAGAGATTTGAACTGTTTACAGATCACCAGTCGCTAAAGTATTTGTTCACTCAGAAAGACTTGAATCTAAGGCAACATCGTTGGCTGGAGTTTCTTGCAGCATATGACTTTGAGATTATATACACTCCAGGGAAAGCCAATGTCGTGGCCGATGCGTTAAGACGAAAGAATGTAATGATCGCCAACTTTATTATTACAACTTCCTTGATTGACAAAATATCTATTATTCAGAAGGAGGATAACTTTTTAAGGATATGATCAAAAGGATTCAGAAAGGCGAACCCTCGTGTTTTCAAATAGATAACGACGGAAGCCTGAGATTGAAAGGAAGGATTTGTGTTCCCGACATCCCAGAGTTAAAAAGGGAAGTGTTAGATGAGTGTCACAAATCCAAGCTGAGTATCCATCCCGGTGTGGCCAAAATGTACAACGATCTCAAGCAAACATTCTGGTGGAAGGCTATGAAAAGAGACGTTTCAATATATGTTGGCCGATGCCCTACTTGCCAGCTAGTCAAGAGCGACCAACAGAAACTGGCTGGATTGTTACAACCATTAGACGTTCCTGGTTGGAAGTGGGAACATATTTCCATGGACTTCATAGATGGTTTGCCCAGAACCAGAAAAGGAAATGACAGTATTTGGGTGATCGTAGATCGCTTCACGAAGACCGCCCATTTCATACCTGTCAGATCAAACAGAACTGCTCAGAGTCTGGCGTAGATTTACTTCAAGGAAATTGTTAGACTACACGGAGTGCCGATCAATATAGTGAGCGATAGAGATTCAATATTCACTAGCAAATTCTGGGAGGCATTTGAAGTAGAACTGGGAACGAAGCTGAACTTGAGCACCGCTTATCATCCTCAGACAGATGGTCAAACTGAGAGGGTGAATCGTATACTAGAAGATCTATTGCGGGCTTGTGTTCTAGATTTTGGTGGATCATGGGAAGACCATCTGCATTTGGCTGAATTCTCATATAATAACAGCTTCCAGGCGAGCCTGACAATGTCACCATTCGAAGCACTGTACGGTGGACCGTGCCGATCTCCTGCTTGTTGGGTCGAACCCCGTAATAGACTTGTGTTAGGGCCAGATATGATCCAAGAAGCTGCCGACAAAGTCGATTTCGTTAAGAAACGATTACTCGCCACTCAAAGTCGACAAAAGAGCTATGCCGATAGGAGAAGAAGAGGTATATCATTTGCCGTTGGCGACTATGTATATTTGAAAGTATCGCCGATGAGAGGAGTTATCCGGTTCGGTAAAACTGGGAAGTTGGCGCCCAAATTCATTGGTCCGTTTCCTATTCTGGAACGGATCGGAACTCTCGCATATAGGGTTAAATTGCCAGATTGGTTGCTTGGAGTGCATGATGTATTTCACATATCTCAACTTCGAAAGCACGTTCATGATCCAGACTTGATCGTGGAAGAAGCAGATCAACATGATATTGAAATTACTCCAGAAATGGCTGTGAGAAGAGAGCCGCTAAAGATTATCGACAAAGAAACCAAAGAGCTGAGGAATAAGAAAGTTCACTTAGTCAAAGTGCAATGGATTGGAGATCCGCGAGATTGTACTTGGGAAACTGAGGAGAGCAATCAGAAAGCCTATCCTAGATGCCGGGTGGATATATCTAATGGACTCCGGTGCAAGGTACATTTACCATACTTTTCATTATCAATTAGTTCTCTACTCTGTTGTTATTTTCTTTCCATGGATGTGCACTTTTAATTCTATAGTCTGAATGATTTTAAAGAAATATAGAAATTGATTAGTATATTTTTGAAAAGTTAAAAACAATTTGATTGTTGTTTGTGTTGTGTGATAGTAGATTTGGTTAATTAAAATTATTGAAACGATAGTTAATTTAATCAATAGTAGAATGAATGGTAGAATTTATTCATTTAAATCACACATTGAACTGATTAGAAAATAGATAGAAATATATACATGTGCATTATATTTGTTTGAACAGGTAAATGGATAGCTGTTGAGTAAAGATTTTATTTGCGTGCCCGACAAATAGGTAAACCTTAATGAGTTGGATGCGAAATATTATTATATCAACTCCTGTGAATGCCATTGGATGCGGAGTGCTGGTTGTTCTGTGTGAAATAATAAACATCGCCGTAGGATAGTAACAATTAATTTTGGACTACACTGCATGGCATACTTCTTGAAGATAGGCATACTTCATCATATACCACATAAGCATTTGGAGCTTGTGTGACGAGGTGGAAGATTTACCATACGAGCGAGAGGCTTGTATGGCAATGACTATATTTTATAGATTGAACTGATGACTGATATGGACTATTTAAATTGTAACGATAAAATTGCCAGATTAATAAAAACCCCACACGGGTCTGGAGTTGACAATAATCACGTCTCTCTAGTTATTAGATACGGCACATGGACTATTTATTTCCCACACGGGACGAGGTGATGAGGATTTATCCTCTGGAGCAATTAAAATACACACTCCCTCAGGCTTTGACAGGGTGACGAGAATTTATTCTCTGGAGTTATTATCTATACACGCTCCCCTATAAACACCAGAATATATCACTATAAATATGTGTATGCTTTATAGGATTTATTGGGTACCTAATACGGCCCAATAAATTTCCAAACCTCTCCCCGCACAAAGGAGGTTATGGCAAAAAATTTCGAAAATTCCGGGCGTTAGCCAAATTTTTGAAGAATTTGATAATTCTCAGAAACTGAAAAGTTGGAGAATGGAAGCCAGATTGAACGTAGAATTGATTAATCAAACCACTTTTGACTTTTTTCCTTTTCGGGGACGAAAAGTTTTAAGTGGGGGAGATTGTAACGACCCGGAAAATCTGAACCAATTAAAAATTTTTAAATTGGCAAAAATAGTGGATTTTAAATATTTAAAATAAATATTTTAAATAATAATGATGAAAAGTAAGTTTGAATCGATGTTTGAAAACGAATATAATTAATTCTAATTATAAACAAGGCCTGAAATGACGCGGTAGTTTCAAAATTTGAATTCAAACTTTGACTGACTGTACCGGGTGCAAAACAAAACGGATTTGAGTGAAACCAAAAATATTTAAATCTGTTAGTGAATACCTTTCTAACGAATCTGAAAAATCGAAGTTTCATAACGGGAAGCAAAAGTTATGGCCAAATGAATTTTCAGAAAGGTTGCTATGGAATTTATATAGCCCGTGAAATTGGCCATTTTGCAAACGACCTCGGAATTCGACGAAACCACTTTTGTTGGATCCGTAATGTGAAGTTATTGCTAGGTTTCAAATTTCATAATTTTTGAAGCTAGTATGTGAGCGTGGCAAAGGAAAACGTGTTTTGATCATTTATAGTTAAATTGGATTGACCAGAAATGGGCCTTTTTGCAAACGGTCTCAGAATTCGACGAAACTAGTTTTGTTGGGACCTAATCGTCAAAACATAGCTAGATTTATTTTTCTAGAATTTTCGAATCAGTTTGTGGCCCTGGCAAATTGAAATGTATGTTCAAATCGTATATTGAATGTTTTATATTTTAATTCGAAGTAAAACTGACTGAAACAGTCGAATGGGCCTTCGAAACATGTCCCATTGTGTTCGGAATGGGGTTAAAACGCTAGGGACGACAGTCGTTGGGTTTGGATTGGTGTTCGTGT
The DNA here is from genome assembly GCA_030737875.1 of Allium sativum. Taxonomy (NCBI): domain Eukaryota; kingdom Viridiplantae; phylum Streptophyta; class Magnoliopsida; order Asparagales; family Amaryllidaceae; genus Allium; species Allium sativum. Next base: position 60,867,983 of record CM060927.1, on the reverse strand, counting down.
GTGAAAGAGGGTATTTTTGGAAAAAAATATATATAAATAAAATAAAAAAATTCAATTGGTCCACCTCACCTTTCTCTCTCCCCGTCTTCATCTTCTCATCGCGATTAAACGGCGGCCCGTGTTCTTCCCTTCCTCCCATTTTCTGGCAAATCCGTTCACTTTTAGCCCCCACTCCAGTTAAGGTTTTTGTAGTACTCCTCAAGGCCTTCAAATCCATACCTGATTTGGTATTTATCATGGAGTATTTTGATTGATTGAGGCCCGTGAACTCCGCCGTTTCGAAGCGCCGCCCAGCCACCGATCTGACGTCGAGTTCGACGTGAGCACCCCCCTGTGAAGCGCCTCTCCTTCCTCTTTCACGTGGAATACTTCGATCGGCTCCAGGTTGCATGGATCGAAGGAAAAATCCAAACCTAGTTTTGAAGAATTTCAGAAGATATATGGCTATGATATATTTTCAACAGTTTTAACACCATTAAACCGTTGCAAACTTTGAAAAATCATATCTTTTTCGTTTCTTGTCGAAATCCAGTGAAACAAGAGACAGTGGACTCGTGTGGGCGTCTTCTACCTTCTAGAAGAGACCGCATATTTTTCTGAGCCTTCTGCTATTTTTGGGGGAGTGGAACCCAATGTGAGATTTCTAATTTATAAACGATATGGAAAACGATGATGTATAAATTATATAGTCGATGTATGAGTTATATAAGCGTTGTACACCTCTTGTATAAGCGTTGTATAAGTTGTACGTTCGATGTATAAGTTGTATATGCATTGTAAAAATTATATATGTGTTGAAATAGATGTGAATTTCTATATATAAATATATATATACGCCCCTTGTCCACAAACCACGGACGATATTTATTGGTTGTGATTGGTGTGAAAATTGGTTGATAGCGAATGGTTGATTGAAATTGTTTGTGGTTGGAATTGATTGATTGTGGTTGAAAAATACTCGTTTGTGGTTGAGAAATATTTGGTTGAAACCACATAGGATTAGTTTGTGGAAATGAAAAAAATATACATGCCGCCTGCATGCGAACTAGATGCATGATTCCCCATTGTCAAAAGCTGCGAGGCTTTAAGGTAGAGCGAGGAGCCGTACTAGGGCGGTCCCGGTTTTAACTACCCTGCCGTTATGCTGCCGAAATTTTGAATAATATTCATGTCTTAGAATTATTTTCCTGTGTTGAAATTATATTCGTCTATTGAATAGAAAACCTTCATGTATTGAATTGAAATTCATTCGTTGAATAGAAATTCATGTGTTGAATGGTATTCGTGATTCAAATATAAAAATCATTTTTTTATCTATATATACAAACTATAGAAAACCTTCATGTGCTGAATCGATATTCATTCGTTGAATTGAAATTCATGTGTTGAATGGTATTCGTGTTTTAAATATAAAAATCACCTTTTTATCTATATATAAACTATAGAAAACCTTCATGTGTTGAATCGATATTCATTCGTTGAATTGAAATTCATGTGTTGAATGGTATTCGTGTTTTAAATATAAAAATCACCTTTTTATCTATATATATAAACTATAGAAAACCTTCATGTGTTGAATCGATATTCATTCGTTGAATTGAAATTCATGTGTTGAATGGTATTCGTGTTTTAAATATAAAAATCACCTTTTTATCTATATATATAAACTATAGAAAACCTTCATGTGCTGAATCGAAATTCATTCGTTGAATTGAAATTCATGTGTTGAATGGTATTCATATTTTGAAAGAAATTGTTCTATAATAAAAATCCCATTTTTATCATCAATAATAACTATACAAAATAATTTGGTTTTGAAATAAATTGTTTTATAATATAAATCCCATTTTTATCACCTATATTAACTATATAAAATAGTCGTGCTTTGAAATAAATTGTTTTACATTAAAAATCACATTTTTACTATATACATGAATTGTTAAAAATAGCGAAGTGTTGAAATAGAAGACAGTTAGATAAAAATATCATTTTTATCAAATGTATGAAAATCATATAGTTTTGAAATCGAAGAATCGATATATATATATATATATATATATATATATATATATAAATAAAATTGAAATATATCGAATAACGAAGCTGCAGTTCGTATTTTGAAACCGTGATTTCAAACGATTAGTGCGGGAGATCCGACCATCGGATTTTCCCGAAACCGCAACCGTTGGGTTCGCTTTGGAAATATCTTTCCAATGGCACCAACTTTGTAAAAATCCAATCGTTCGATTGTCTGGAATGTTTAATTCAAATCTGAAGAAAAACAGCGCCAGAATCGATTATATATATATATAATTATATTAAATCGAATAACGACGCTGCAATTCGTATTTTGAAATCGAAACTTCAAACGATTGTACCGGGAGATCCGACCGTTGGAATTTCCCGAAACTGGAACCGTTGGATTCATTTTGAAAAGATCTTTCTAATGATGTAAATTTTGTGAAGATACAACAGTTAGATTTTCAGATATGTGTAAATCAAATCTGAAGAAAAACAGCACCACGGCCGCGTTATGGCCTGAAGCGTCGTTTTGAATAAATTGGCTATTTTAAAATAAATTAAAATAGCGATAAATCGTTATAAAATATTATAAACGATATGGATGTAAAATTTAGAAACTAACTGAAGGTTGGCTAAGTCGAATGGTTTCCTGGGTGTTGATCTGATGTTGGTTTCGGCCTTCGGGGTTAATATTTGGGAAATCGTTCTCTTACTGATTGACGGTTAGTGACTAATGAATTGAAATGATGCGTATGTATGTTAGTGTTGCACTTGTTTATTATATACGCGAGTTGCTCAGAAAGACCGGGTTTATCCCATTCTGAATAACTGAATCGACGATAAGAAGTCGAAGATGAAGACGGGGGTAGAAGACCGATCTTCACCTCGTTTGGATGGTAACTGAGATCCTGATAGGGAGGCATCCCGAAATATGGATAATGAGTGGTGATCGTCCAGACGTACGTGGGGATCGATGGATATGCGAGGTATTTAGTGCCTTCGGTTTCGTTCAGACCCAGAACGGACTTGCAAATGGACTGTGTGTCTGACATTGGAATTCATTCTGGACAATTGATAACCATCTGTTGCATGGGGTGAATTGCCGGTGTGGCATGCTAAGATGCAATGGATAGGGCTTCTATTGAAAAGCAAAGTCTTGTGATTGATGATCAAAGCACCGCCTGTGTGGCGTAACTTTGTGTATAACGTGAATTCGCGAGCCTCACACCCCGGTATGAGCCAGACACGGGAGAAGGACCTCAGGGAGGGCATGCGTTTCCTTCTAGCTAGGAGTTGTGTCGGTGTTTTTACACGGCCTGACATTTTACTTATGTGGATGATGGATTGCGAGGCACCTCGGATATATCGGTCGATCCGGGACCGATGGAGCCATTAGTTGGCTCATTGACGCCCCATAGCGCGGGGAAACGCATTGTTCATGCATAATAATCCACATCGGTGGACCGGCCCTGACGATCCAAGGGGCAGTTGCGGGTGTTCCTGAGACACGGGCTAGAGCGTCTCGAATTCAGTAAGGACTATCTTTTGCCTTGGTTCATGACGGAAATCCAATTTCTAAATACGTGACCGTGCGGTTTTGATTGTATACCTATATATAGCGACATAGTGGTATGGGGCATTAATGCCGTCTATGCTTGATACTTATGATTTGAAATTGTTTTTGAAACATATAAACACTAGTAATAATGTCAAATGCTTTTGTTTTATTTGTATCAAGCATATCTTGGCCATTATAAGGTAAAAACTTTATCCTACGGTTTGCGTTGCATTGTGTGATGGGAACTGAGTCTTATAATGGCTTCATTTTTATAAAAAGCATTGCAATGTTTAAAAGAAAGATTTGTTTTTAAAGCACTGGCAATCCAATGGAGAAAACCCGTTCCACGAAAGTGGCGTGGTCCTGTGATTAGCCATATTATAAATGTGTTGAGTAGATTTCTCATACCAGTCCCATGACTGACTCGTAGTTTGTTTCAATTTCAAACTCGGGTGCCCCTTTTTCTACACAGGCAGCCTTGTATTTAGGTTTAGCTGGCTCTTTCTGGATAGCTGGAGCTGAAGATGGATTCTATTATTTATCTCTTTTTATGCTATTCAGCTCCTATTGTACATATTATGTTTGTTTTCCGCTGTAGACATTTATGTATAGCTGAACTGTATTTGTACTAAGTATGATCCTGTATACTGTGTAACTCTGATGATTACGTTTATTCAGTGTATTATTTGTACATTATCTGGTGTATTTATTTACTTCTTTTCTGCTATTATCTGTTTTTGTGTTATATTCCAAGGATTGCCCTTGCCGCCGTCAGTACGGGGTTTGGGGTCGTCTCACTAAACCCAACTTGCAAACAGGATCGTTACAAATAAAAGAATGCGATGCTCCAGTATGAAACAAATCGTTACAAATAAAAGAATGTGATGCTCCAGTATGAAACAAAACTCTAACTAAAACGTCTCTGATAGAAAGCATACCTTGCACAACAAGACTCTTTCCCTTCTCCACAGCAGTCGGACCCATCGAGGAAGATGGAACCGCATACAAATCATATTCACTCACAACCTGCTTTTCCTAGGATGGTTCTAGACAATTATTTCTCATGCACTCAGGCATATCACAATTAAAGCACTTCTTATCCATCTTAGAGTTATTACAATACTTGGAAAAATGACCTTTCTCTTGGTAGTTGTAATAGGTAACCTCACTCTTTGGTTTCTTTTATCCATTTTTTCCTTGCTGTTGTTTTCGTTTCATTTTTTCTTATTACCATTACCTTGCTATGGCTTTGACTACTCCTTATTATCAACAACAACCTCTACTCTCTATGAAAAAAAACACTCCTTCCTTAAAGCCTTCTCGACTTGCTTCTCATAAGAATTATCAATATGGTCGCTTAATTTTTCCCAAGTCTTTTAGCCACTCCGAATATAAACTTCTCGTTCTTTTGGTATGGAGTCTCAATATAAGAAAAAACATAGTCGAATAGGGCTTCGAACTAAGCCTCATAATTAAACATGGTTCTACCTCCTTTCTTGAGCTTAACAAACTTCTTAAAGAGTATTGACCTTTGGGCCATCAAAATAAACTCTATCTCAAATTTGGTTCGGAACCGACCACAAGAAATATCATCTTTTGGAGTTTCTAAAGTAATGGAGTTCCACCAATCCATTGCTCAACCTTGAAGCTATGTGGATGCAAGCTTTCTCTTAGTTGCAACGTTAATTCCTAGATCCCCAAAGATGTAAACACATATATCCAACCAATTCTAGGTCTCAACTGTCGGCTCCGTCTCGGTAAATGTCTTGACATCCAGAGAAGCGTAATCCTTGCAGAGCTTAGCGAAATCAACCACCTTAGGTGTCTACACAGGAACACCACCATCTACTGCTGCACCTGGATTGGTCATCCTCCATATGATCATTACCATCATAGCCTCAAACATTTCACAGGAGCACTACCATCTTTTACCCTCGCCTACCACTCCAATAGTATGCTTATCCCTAGTAGTATGTCTTGAAGTTCATCAAGCGTTCAAAAGCTTACTAACCTACTAAACAATATATTATAATAGAATAATCATCCATTAGAAATTACAAGTACATCTCTCATATGCTTTATCGCTCACGAACTTTGGGTAAGATCGATTAACCAAAGCTATGATACGAAATGTGATGACCGCTTTATATCTGTTGCACCGAACTGAGGAAAAGTGCACTGTATGACGTGCCAAGCGATATAGAACGATCATCAAGGAATAATAACACGAAATAAACATGAAATATAACTCACAGCACATGGATAACATATAATAGAAAATATACCACAGGATATAGTAGTGAAGCAAAACTGAACAGAAAATCAAATCTCCATAACATCTCAGAGTTATCAATACAAAATATCATTAAAAACGAATATATGTACATCAAGCGTTACTACATATCACTCAGTCTCAATAATCATCAACATACGACGGAATCAACAAATACTATATAACATAGAAAAATAATACGCTAGCCTCCAATTTGACATCGCACAACATCATTAGCACCAAACTTGCCGCCTGCTATCTCAGTCTACTCACCAACAACATTGATTAGCAACTCAAAATAATAAGAGGAAATATAAAACCTTATGGTAGACAATTGTATTAATGAGCGATAAAATAGTAATCAACAATTACACAGGATATATAAGTATAGACGGTTCAACCATATGATCTTTCCCAATAAACAAAGGATTAGCGTAAGATAATCATTTATCATATGTCACAGCAGAATAGGAAAAAGACATCCCCCAATCCCAGTTCTCTTCGATGACCTACGGTGATAGCCTACCGAGATAATTTAGAGAAGAAACACACAGTCAACCATAACATTCAAGGCAACCAATATCCTAGCTATCACCCACTAAACCCTTGAATACATCAATCATGGGATGACCGGGCATTGCCGTCCATAAAGGGATAACGGAAAAACCCTGGTTCTAGTTAGACTTCCATATATTCGTCTTGTGTATGTTTGCCTCCAACATAGAAAACTAGATTACTCCTAGAGCTCGATCTAGGGTACACGATCATGTGACCCTAATGGGCGTTCCCATGATACCCCTGCTTTGGACCCCAGTAGAGCCTTCGATAACCAACGATTCCTTAACACTTCAAGCCCTTCCTCTTAGTCCTCCTAGAAACTTCAGATTTTAGTTTAAGAAACTTCTCAAATTAATTCCATTATCATCCACGATCCACTCCATTTGAGCCAATCCATCATCATACTGAATCATATATCATAACACGACTAGCATCAATCCAGCTCCGACCACTCCAACTTGAGTTCGTATTCGAAGCACTATCCATCTTGAGTTGCATCTTAATTGTTTGAAGTCCTTCAACTATCAAACTTTACCACACATCATCAGAGAGCTTTGCCATCCTGCTCACCCAAAACCAGCCACCCGTCATGTATTTTGATGGATGGATGGGTATCGGTCGTAGCACTTAGCCTAAAATGGCTAAGCGTCTCAATCCCCATAATACGGTTTTCAAGTGATTCCTGCCGGTCCAACTTCATTGCCAAATAACGAATGTACTTAAAACTTTATCGGTCCATCTCATGCACTTGAGTAATTAACCTTCAACCCATCCAAAATTTCATCCAAATCTCTTGAAAATTTGCATGAGCTTCAATTTACGACCACTTTACAGAAAAAGTTAAAGTAAAATGTGAGAACATAAAGTAATAAAAGAAGAAATATATACCAGAAATATAGTCGAAGCCACATACCAAAGCAACCCCATTTTTAATGTTAAAACCAACTGGTTAGAGGCTCTTGGATATATTAAATTTCTTAGTACCACTGAATACAAATTAAACACACTCAAAATTTGAATGTAATGAAAAATATAGCTTCTTAGTAAATGAAGTTTAACCAAGATATAAGAAAATGTTGAATCTGTTAGGTTTTCCGTGATACAATATTCCATATTTACATAGATCTTGGATATATTTGAGTCTATATGGAATCATGACTCAAATTCATTGCCTATTTTAAAGGTTTCCTAGATTTTTGAAGATTGATTAATTGCATCTTTCAAATATTTGGTAGATTTTATGGAGTAATTAGTTGCCTCCTTTATTGCATTAGAAAAGGAAACATAATATCTACATGATAAGATTTATGGAATTACTCAATAGCTTCTTAAAGAAGGTATTTTGTCAATCTTATTATAAATAGGCATTGCATTGTTCATTATTTGTATGTGGGAGAAAATGTCTATTCTCTTTAGTTTTTAGGATTTGAGATGTTTTCTCAATTTTAGTTTTTTTTTTGTAATCTTTTGGTGGTTTAATAAAAGTTTTGTTTTAGTGGAATTATTTTGTCAATATTTTTCTTCACTTCTTATCTCTTCTAAAATCTAATTGTGTAGAGATCCTAAGAAAATTCCTAACAATTGGTATCAGAGCCAGCTGCATTTTTTTTTTGAAGAGGTTGGTTATGGAGAAGATAAATGAGGAGAAACCTAATGGAAGAAATTAAGGGTTATGAAAGCAAAGATGGATGACTATCTCTATCTTAATGATCTTCACCAACCCTTGGAAAATAATGGGGAGAAGCCAAATGACATAATTGAGGCAAAGTGGGAAATTTTGGACTGGAAGGCTGCAACGGCTATTAGGTGTTTTTTTTGGAGAATTCAATATTTCATATTATTGCTAATGAAACATCTGCTTATGCGATCTTGAAAAAGTTAAAGGAATATATGCAAAGAACTCCGCAACGAATAAGGTACTTTTTATGAGAAGATTGGTGAATCTCAATCTTAAGGAAGGTGAGTCAATTGGAGAGCATCTTAATGATTTTCAAGAAATTGTGAACCAATTGGCAGACATAAATTACAAAGTAGACGATGAGACACAAGCTTTGATGTTGATGAGTCCATTACCCGAGAGTTGGGAAACAGATGCAGTTGCATTGAATAACTCAAATTCTAATGAAGTTGTTTCAATGGGGTCAGTGGTTAGTAGTTTTCTTAACAAGGAGATACAGAGGATGAACCTAATAGAAGAGAAGGATAAGGTAGAAAGAGAAAGTAGAAATACATTTGAAGAGGTCAATTTTGCTAGGAAATGTAGCCATTCAAATACGAATAGACGATCAAATAAATCAAACGTAGAAAGAGATTTCATTTGTTATTACTGTGAAAAACTCGATCATCAACTAAAATTTTGCAACAAACTTAAAAAAATAAAAGCAATAGAGAAATACAAAATCAAGGTTGATGAAAGCATCAACAGAGAAGTAAATTTTGATGAAGATCTTGACGGTAATGTCCTATATATGGATAAAGACAAAATTAAACATTGGGTACTTGATTCAGGTGCTTGTTTCCACATATGCAATCAAAGGGAAGCATTTATTGATTATGAAGAACAAACTGATAAAGTGGAATCTGCGGATGGTGGAGATTTGCATTGTAAAAGCATAGGTTCAGTAAGGTTAAAGATGACTGATGGAAGGGTGGTGAAGCTAACAGGACTTAGGTATGTCCCAGAAATTAAGAAGAATTTCGCTTCAATAGGGCAGTTAGAACAAAAGGCTGCAACTTTTTGACTAGAGGTGGAGTCATAAGGGTTTGGAGGGGTAATAAGGAGCTTCTGCGCACGAAATAGGGAAATAATAACATGTATAAATTGTTTGGGAAAACGATAGAGAGTGAAGGATCTTCTCAAAGTGGTGGTGGAAATTCAAATTTATCAAAATCAAGATCGAGCCAGCAATAGAAAGCTGCGAAGACCATATGGAAGCTAATGTGGTATTACAAACAATTTTGATTTATTGGTAACATGCATGTCTAACTTAGAGCATGCATTTATTTTGGTTGATTTGAAAGTTATTCATTTTTAGAATGGCGATATTTGTTCCCATGGTATTATTGGATACTGTTTTGAAGCTGGGATTCTAGGTGGAGCTTGGATGACATATATGGAATATAGTATCAAGGTGGAGATTGTTGGGTTTTGTAACGAACTGGGGTTTTCGACTCCGAAAATCAACACAAAATTACCGTGTTGACTGTTCAGACATTCCAGATCATTAATAGAAAGAAGTTAGAGGGTAAGAATAGATGAGATAGAAAATTAGAATAGAAGAAGAAGAACACAATCAGAGTAAACACGAATCTCACAGCGAAACGAATAAAATATAATACATAATATAACTTTGCAATAAAACAGTGTATATACATAGAATAACATTATCAGAGTATATCACTTACACACAACGGAAATAACAATAGCCATATAATCCTAAAGCCGCCTGCTTCAAGCTCCTCCAAGCATATCTGTACAGACCTGAACTACTTGACTGCCCATACAAATTTAGGCACCCAAGAGTTTAGGGAAACAAAACAAAATAAACTCTGGGTCAGTCATGGGACTGGTGTGAGTAAACTCAAATCATTTTGTTTAACTTTCCAAAATCCTTTCCAAAAGAAAAAGTAATCGTAAGACCGATCCACACATAAACATGGATGGTTTTTACCTTACGATAACCAAAACACCTTTTTAAATCAATACTTCTCTGATATTATAATAATGTCTAATCACAAGTAATTAACAATCTAGCAGAACACTTGCATCTCACGTTCTGCATATAGTATACAAACAAAACCGCGGGCGCTTATTGGAGATTGGATTCCAACTATGACAAGGTATGGGACCACCTGCCGATAGTGTATCTCTAGAGACGAATACACTGGGTTCAACAAGAACATTTTGCAACCCGGCCCATACATGACCGACCACTCATTTTGCTTGAGTTTATCGAATGTATACCACCAACGGTTGGGAGCTACCCATCGTCTTCCCGAAAAGGGACAACATCGAACATAGATAAAGAATGAAATGGATTTTCTCTAGATGAGGGATATACACCCTAATGGGAACAACCCACTTAGCCATGATGCCTGCCCGATTTCTGTCATTTCCTGGTTGATGAGGCTTGAGGTCATAACGTATATTTTGAAAACACTTGACCACCATTCACTTTGAATGCCACATCGTCATACCCGTCAAATCACAAATTGATTTCCTCAAAAATACCACGGGTATAAAGCTAAGAGAAACGAATTCCTCCGCCACCAAACGTAAGTACGTTTGAAGAGATTAACTTACGCGATCCGTTAGATATACTTTGTAGGACATTCGTCCATTCACGTTTGTCCTGGGACTGGACAAACCGAAGGAACTATTCTGTAACAGGATAGCCATTGCATAACCCCATCTTCAATATTTGATCGCAACGCTAACGTCCATACAGAGTAGTTTTCAGATAATATATCTGATCCCAGTCTCTCCGTATTGACGACGGAAAAATGGTCAAAAACTTTGATAGTCGGTGATTTAACTATCAAAGAAAAACAGGTGTGCAACCAACGATATTATCTCCAGATGGAAATTCTATCGATCAATCATCAATCCATATTTAATCTCTTTTTATTAAATTATTTTTAATTTATCCATTTCCCCATTTCTTTATATTTGTAAATTCTCATTTTCTAAGTTTAGAAAATATACATCATCAATCATCGGAAAACATTTCCATCTCTGTTTCACATATCACTGTCATTCTAGTATTCTTTCTCATCCACATTTCATTTTCTATAATTAGAAAATATCTCCGATTATATTTGGAAAATGTTTCCAAATCCATTCAATTGATTTAAAACAGAAGATAAATAAAACATCCCTAAGCCAATTTAAAACATTGCACTCAATAACTAAATTCACTTAATCAATCTTGTCTATCGAACTTTAACCATTCTTAGTTAAAAACGAAGTCAATCAAGTTGTGGTATAATTACCACTCAGACCTTAACTGAACGACATTTCTATCCTCGAAATAGACAAAGTTCACCCTTTTAACTTTAACTGATTCCCTTACGAAACTCCCGTATTCTTTTCACGAATCCCCTTCTTTTACAAAATTCTCTTGATTATAACAATAGTGTTATAATCCTTTATTCTGAAATAAAATATTTAAATATAACTTTTTCTTTACTAGTTTAAATAAAGAAATAATTACTTTACTAGATAATTGAATCTTGCTTTAAAAACCGGAAAGAAATAGTACTTTCCCCCATTCGATATAACCGAATCCCAATGTATAATCCACTCTCGAATAATCACTATTCGATAACTCTCTTTCAAATAAACTATATTCGATTACTTTCTCTTTCGAATAACTATATTCGATTTAACTCTTTCTTTCCAATAAACTTTATTCGATTAACTCTTTCTTTCGAATAAACTATATTCGATTAACTCTTTCTTTCGAATAAACTATATTTGATTAACTATCCCCTTCGCATAACTTGTATTCAATTTAACTCACTTCTCAAATAAACTGTATTCAATAACTCTACTTCGAATAGGTGATATTCGATTAATTCATTTTTACTAACTCTATTCAATTTACCAATACTCGACTAACTTGAACTTGATTTAACTCCTATCGATTAACTAATATTTGACTTAACTCCATTCGCTTGACTCTAGATCGCAGCGATCACAATGGTTACACCTGATTCCCTCAGGAAACATCCAATCGCCGTAGGCTATCTGCAGCCCTGCGAATTACGCTAGCAGTCGTACGAAATGGCAACTCATCCTATTTGATTAACTCTATCTCAAATAACTATATTCGATCAACCCTAATTGAATATCTAATATTCAATAAATTCTAATTCGATTAACTCTATCTAATTAACTCTAACTGATTAATTCCTTTGATTAACTCTACGTTTATTCATTTTCAAATATCGATGTTGAAATCAATTCTTACTTCCCTATATATGTCCTGACTTATATATTATATTTATCAAATGATAAACATTTCATTTAATTTATAAAATATTATTTATAAATTATCTTTTCAATCTATCGGTCAGAATATATTTTATTTAAAAGCTTTGCTTTAAATCCATATCATATTATACCCATGTGCGAAGCACGGGTTTTAAACCTTTCAAATATAAAATCCTCTTTTTCTACAATTCTAGTTACTTTTCCAGTATTCCTTTTAAAATCAATTTATTTACAAAATAAACCCCTTTTTGATAATTCTATTTATTTATCAAATATTTTCTGTTTATAAAATCTATTGATTTTATAAGTAATTTCTTTTATAATCTAACTATTCCCTTTACACATATTTCCCCTTTCTATTCTAAATCTTTAAATAAATACCCTTTTCAATTCTATTTATAAGTAGATTACAAATATTTCTTTCAAATGCTATCTATTTGATTAACAAATAAATATTTCTTTTTAATCTATTTATTTTCTAAACAAATAGTTTTCTTTTTATAAAATCTTTTGATTTTATAAATACTTCTTTTTCAATATAACATTGGAAATTTCCCTTTTAACATTCCAGTATTCTTTATGGTATTCAACATACCATACAACAATGATCAGTATCATTCAACCATACAAAATCAACAACAGATTTCATATCACATCGTATAACACAATATATGAAAAACAGTAAAATAAATGTTGAGGAACCCAGCTGGGTCCCTCCGACCTGTTTTCCTGCATCCACAGAAGTTAAACAATAAAATTAACATCAATTTCATTTCACTATGAAATATTCTGCTAAACAGAATCAATATTTGATTAACGATGTATATCTATATCATTATCTATATTTTCAATCAACTAACTAGCAGTTCAACCAAACAGCCAACACACAACAAACAACCATCATTTATAGATTCTAAAAATATTTTATAAAAATATAAACTGAGCAGAGTTAGTGAGGTTACTCACCTTGTTTGGTTTATCGTTAAATAACGATATATGTTCATTGATTTGATTCAGACGTTTAATTTCACCATAAATCCAAACGAGCTCTAATTCACTCCCGGTCAATCCTTTCGTAGCCACCGTCCATACAATCCCAACGGATCTTGTTTTGCTCGATTCTGATTACGTGTGACAAAGATATCAGGATTACAAGTTCATATATATAATTGAAATTAAATTAAACTATATTCATTAAATTATCGGGCCTTAACCTTTTAATTCTTCTTTGGCCCATCCTCTTACAAACCCGACCAGCTGTACTTACCTTCTCCCTCTACCAGAAACAAAAACCCATCCTCCTACCTTTAAACTTCATTTCCACGACTTTATAAAAGCCAAACTCGTCCTATGATCAAAAACAAATTGAACCAAGTACACTAAATCACTCTACAAGCCATGCTTTACAATCCCATCACCCAACTTTATACTCGACATCTTCTTCCCCATAATTTCCTACTATGCGTGATCCTGCCATTACCGAATATTTCAGCTCCTTTCCCACTTCATCCCTTCACTAAAACTTCAAACTAGCACCACCATTCAACACCTCTCTGCAACCTCTTTAATCTCCTACCATTTTAACTCATCTCGAGTCATGTTTCTCCATCGTGTCGGCAGCAGGTACCCGTGCATGAACAGTGGACTCCGACAGTTTTCATCATGGAATTGATTGAAAAATTTCCCACATGAGCTAAAATACTCCTTGAATCCAAATACGAACCCCATTTCAGGACTAAATACCTTGATTATCCAAAACTTGCAACCCTAAGACCAAATAGCTCCTACTGTATAAATTTGATCGAACTCAACTTCCACCAATCTCTTCCAGGCTTATATCCAGTTGTAGAGAATCGATCCAGGATCCCGAATATACATATATTTTGAATTATAACTTTTTATTTGAATTATAGTGGATTTTAGAAGTTTGGATTTTCATGTTTTGGTTTGTTATTAGGGAAAGTGTGGCGGCTGATGTTATGACCAGTGAAGAATAGAAGTGAGGGTTTGAGAAAGGTTAAGAGTATATATAGGGTAGATATATAATTTTTTATTTGATTTTTATTTTATTTCAAGCAATCGCTGTCTTTATTCGTCCTCTAAAATTCCTGTGATCACATACGATACCTAAAAATCCTGAAAACTGGCATGCAGCTACAGTTCGACATTACGGTCCCAACGAAACTGGTTTCGTCGAAATCCGACTTCATATGCTCACACAGGGTATTTTTAACCATCGAAATACTGACTGTTTTTCACTTTAAAATCTCGTACGGCCACATACTGACTTCAAAAATCACGGAAATTGAAATCTAGCAATAATTTAACAATGCGGATCCAACAAAATTAGTTTCGTCAAATTCTGAGGTCATTTGAAAAACTGGCTGTTTTTAAAGCTCTAAATAACCCATTTAAATATATAAATATATTTAAAAACATTTAAATTTAATATTTAAAAATAAATATTATCGTATACATTCACAATAGAATATCATACTGCTACCCTGGGATTCTTAACTCGATACTTCAAATCCAGTGTTACATCGATATTCGATTTGTATTTAAAATCCATTTTAAAATATAAATAAATCTATATAAATTATAAAGGAATTCCATAGCGACTTTTCCAAAATTTGATTTGGACATAACTAAAAATCTGCACGACGAAATCTCAATTTTTTTCTCTTCCGTCAGAAAAATATACTTCACCAGCTCCTAGGATTTCTTGTTTTACAGAAATCCGATTTAAAACGGCTTCTGTACCTTCAGTTGAAGTTCAAATCGCTAAATAGCGAACGACCGCGCCATTTCGAGCTCGATTATAATTGTAATATAATTACACGTTCAAACTGTCATTAAAATAATATATTTGTTATTCTAATTCAATTCTAAACTGAATTAAATATCACAGATGATCCAATTCACACTATTTTGTGAATTTCACTATTTCTGACTATTTCAGAAATTAAATATATTATTATATTATTCACTTTAATTAAATATTCACTATTATTCAATTTGGGTCATTTTAAATAACCAAACCATTATTTAAATAATTAAATAAATTAATTATATCGCTGAAAAATGCGGGTCGTTACATTCTTCCCCCCTTAAAATAATTTCGTCCTCGAAATTGCTAAGGTAGAAGACAGACCCTATTAATTAGTTTAAAAACTATTCGTTCACTATTAACTTCAGTTTCAATTGAACCAATTTATTTCAATTAAAATATTAATTTATTCTTACTAACGAAAATTTTCAAAAATCCTGAAAATTTTCTAACGCCTTAAATATTTTGAAAAATTTCGCCAGCACCTCCTTTATACCGGTCAATAGTTCAAACCCCAACTCGCCTCTCTAAGCCCTTTCCAATCCAAAAGAAAATCAAATAGCCAAGCGGCTTGCCGATTCGACACATAAAACCTCATACGGAAACTTAAACATGTACCTTTTGTCGGGCATAGAATTACATCCTTTTATTCTGCTGCCAATTCAGCATATACCAAAGTCACCCCAATCAATCTCTGATCAATTTATCCTCAATATAGCTATTCGCTTAAACAAGCCAATTACCATCTCAAACTCAGGTTTCATTCTCGATTCCAAATTCCTAACTCACCAATCCAATGCCATTTCAGATTCTATCTCACAATTCAAAATCTGATTTTTTCTTCATGTATTATATTCCAATTAAATTTCCAGTTAATTGGTTTCAATTCAATGCATATTTTTTTTCACACATTTCTACTCTAATTTGTTTTTAATTCATACTATCTTCCTGGGGATTTTAAAGAGTTTAGTTTTTTCTAAAATAAATTATTCCCTTTCGGGATTCAAAACAACTTCTTTTTCTTAAAACAATTCAAAAACACTCTCTTTGGTAGTAATCTGTCACTTACAACTCGAAAATGAACACTGATGATGTAGCCAGCATCATCAGAGTTATTTTACAGTTATCAAAGTGAGTTCAATACTATATAACTTTCAAAACCATATCTAAACATTTCCACTTTGAAATATATTTCAAAATACCATTCCCAATGCTTGTAAAACATTTTAAAATCTCCCAAGATCTTAAAATTTTCTTATACTTAACACAAACCCACTTACAAACACTTCTCTTAGTTTTCAGAATTTCAATTCCAATTCTAATTTAATTCAGATTTAATTAATCTGCTTTTAAATTATACGAACTCAAATTGGTTATTTATATAACCATTTCAATTATAATCAACCAACACATCCAATATATGATAATAATTCCAAGATATACTTTTCTTTTATATCAAAATATATTTTAGGTAAAATTATTTCATTTACCCTCTTTCAAAACATACTGTGTCGGTTTATCTTATTCAAGCGTTTAGAAATCCTTATCGATACAGTGGATCAAACTGATCGACCATAATTCACAAACTACTCAACCAATAAATCTCCACAATAAAAAACAATTTTTATAAAATCTACAAATACGTTCACTCGTATATATATACACTCAACTCAATCTAGGGCATTACTAACCCCATCTCTACTGAGTCACGCCACAGAGCCAAGGTAATCACTTAACCTTCAGCTCGGATACCACTGTAACGAACTGGGATTTTCGACTCCGAAAATCAACACAAAATTACCGTGTTGACTATTCAGACATCGAACATTCCAGATCATTAATAGAAAGAAGTTAGAGGGTAAGAATAGATAAGATAGAAAATTAGAATATAAGAAGAACACAATCAGAGTAAACACGAATCTCACAACGGAACGAATAAAATATAATACATAATATAACTTTGCAATAAAACAGTGTATATATATAGAATAACATTATCAGAGTACATCACTTACACACAGCGGAAATAACAATAGCCATATAATCCTAAAGTCGCCTGCTTCAAGCTCCTCCAAGCATATCTGTACAGACCTGAACTACTTGACTGCCCGTACAAATTTGGGCACCCAAGAGTTTAGGGAAACAAAACAAAATAAACTCTGGGTCAGTCATGGGACTGGTGTGAGTAAACTCAAATCATTTTGTTTTACTTTCCAAATTCCTTTCCAAAAGAAAAAGTAATCGTAAGACCGATCCACACATAAAGACGGATGGTTTTTACCTTACGATAACCAAAACACCTTTTGAAATCAATACTTCTCTGATATTATAATAATGTCTAATAACAAGTAATTAACAATCTAGCAGAACGCTTGCATCTCATGTTCTATATATAGTATACAAACAAAACCGCGGGCGCTTATTGGAGATTGGATTCCAACTATGACAAGGTATGGGACCACCTACCGATAGTGTATCTCTAGAGATGAATGCACTGGGTTCAACAAGAACATTTTGCAACCCGACCCACACATGACCGACCACTCATTTCGCTTGAGTGTATCGAATGTATACCACCAACGGTTGGGAGCTACCCACCGTCTTCCCGAAAAGGGACAGCATCGAACATAGATAAAGATTGAAACGGATTTTCTCTAGATAGGGGATATACACCCTAATGGGAGCGAACCACTTAGCCACGATGCCTGCCTGATTTCTGTCATTTCCCGGTTGACGAGGCTTGAGGTCATAACGTATCTTTTGAAAACACTTGACCACCATTCACTTTGAATGCCACATCGTCATACCCGTCAAATCACAAATTGATTTCCTCAAAAATACCACGGGTATAAAGCTAAGAGAAACGAATTCCTCCTCCACCAAACGTAAGTATGTTTGAAGAGATCAACTTACACGATTCGTTAGATATACTTTGTCGGACATTCGTCCATTCACGTTTGTCCTGGGACTGGACAAACCGAAGGCACTATTCTGTAACAGGATAGCCCTTTCATAACTCCATCTTCAAAATTTGATCGCAACGCTAACGTCCATACAGAGTGGTTTTCAGATAATATATCTGATCCCGGTCTCTCCGTATTGGCGACGGAAAAATGGCCAAAAACTTTGATAGTCGGTGATTTAACTATCAAAGAAAAACAGGTGTGCAACCAACGATATTTTATCCAGATGGAAATTCTATCGATCAATTATCAATCCACATTTAATCTCTTTTTATTAAATTATCTTTAATTTATCCATTTCCCCATTTCTATATATTTGTAAATTCTCATTTTCTAAGTTTAGAAAATATACATCATCAATCATTGGAAAACATTTCCATCTCTGTTTCACATATCACGGTCATTCCAGTATTCTTTCTCATCCACATTTCTATAATTAGAAAATATCTCTGATTATATTTCGAAAATGTTTCCAAAATCTATTCAATTGATTTAAAACAGAGGTTAAATAAAACATCCCTAAGCCAATTTAAAACATTGCACTCAATAACTAAATTCACTTAATCAATCTTCTCTATCGAACTTTAACCATCCTTAGTTAAAAACGAAGTCAATCAAGTTGGGGTATAATTACCTCCCAGACCTTAACTGAACGACATTTCTATCCTCGAAATAGAAAAAGTTCACCCTTTTAACTTTAACCAATTCCCTTACGAAACTCCCGTATTCTTTTCACGAATCCTCTTCTTTTACAAAATTCTCTTGATTATAACAATAGTGTTATAATCCTTTATTCTGAAATAAAATATTTAAATATAACTTTTTCTTTACTAGTTTAAATAAAGAAATAATTACTTTACTAGATAATTGAATCTTGCTTTAAAAACCGGAAAGAAATAGTACTTTCCCCCATTCGATATAACCGAATCCCAATGTATAATCCACTCTCGAATAATCACTATTCGATAACTCTCTTTCAAATAAACTATATTCGATTACTTTCTCTTTCGAATAACTATATTCGATTTAACTCTTTCTTTCCAATAAACTTTATTCGATTAACTCTTTCTTTCGAATAAACTATATTCGATTAACTCTTTCTTTCGAATAAACTATATTCGATTAACTATCCCCTTCGCGTAACTTGGATTCAATTTAACTCACTTCTAGAGTAAACTATATTCGATAACTCTACTTCGAATAGGTGATATTCGATTAATTCCTTTTTACTAACTCTATTCAATTTACCAATACTCGACTAACTCGAACTTGATTTAACTCCTATTGATTAACTAATATTTGACTTAACTCCATTCGCTTGACTCTAGATCGCAGTGATCACAATGGTTCCACCCGATTCCCTCAAGAAACATCCGACCGCCGTAGACTATCTGCAGCCCTGTGAATTACGCTAGCAGTCGTACGAAATGGCAACTCATCCTAAATACTATGTTTGGCTAACTCTATCTCAAATAACTATATTCGATCAACCCTAATTGAATAACTAATATTCAATAAATTCTAATTCGATTAACTCTATCTAATTAACTCTAACTGATTAATTCCTTTGATTAACTCTACGTTTATTCAGTTTCAAATATCGATGTTGAAATCGATTCTTACTTCCCTATATAAGTCCTGACTTATATATTATATTTATCAAGTGATAAACATTTCATTTAATTTATAAAATATTATTTATAAATTATCTTCTCAATCTATCGGTCAGAATAGATTCAATTTAAAATCTTTTCTTTAAATCCATATCATATTATACCCGTGTGCGAAGCACGGGTATTAAACCTTTCAAATATAAAATCCTCTTTTTCTACAATTCTAGTTACTTTTCCAGTATTCCTTTTAAAATCAATTTATTTACAAAATAAACCCCTTTTTGATAATTCTATTTATTTATCAAATATTTTCTATTTATAAAATCTATTGATTTTATAAGTAATTTCTTTTATAATCTAACTATTCCCTTTACACATATTTCCCCTTTCTATTCTATTTATCTTTAAATAAATACCCTTTTCAATTCTATTTATAAGTAGATTACAAATATTTCTTTCAAATGCTATCTATTTGATTAACAAATAAATATTTCTTTTTAATCTATTTATTTTCTAAATAAATAGTTTTCTTTTTATAAAATCTTTTGATTTTATAAATACTTCTTTTTCAATATAACATTGGAAATTTCCCTTTTAACATTCTAGTATTCTTTATGGTATTCAACATACCATATAACAATGATTAGTATCATTCAACCATACAAAATCAACACCAGATTTCATATCACATCGTATAACAAAATATATGAAAAACAGTAAAATAAATGTTGAGGAACCCAACTGGCTCCCTCCGACCTGTTTTCCTGCATCCACAGATGTTAAACAATAAAATTAACATCAGTTTCATTTCACTATGAAATATTTTGCTAAACAGAATCAATATTTGATTAACAATGTATATCTATATCGTTATCTATATTTTCAATCAACTGATTAGCAGTTCAACCAAACAGCCAACACACAGCAAACAACCATCATTTATAGATTCTAAAAATATTTTATAAAAATATAAACTGAGCAGAGTTAGTGAGGTTACTCACCTTGTTCGGTTTATCGTTAAGTAACGATATATGTTCATTGATTTGATTCAGGCATTTAATTTCACCATAAATCCAAACGAGCTCTAATTCACTCTCGGTCAGTCCATTTCGTAGCCACCGTCCATACGATCCCAATGGATCTTGTTTCGCTCGATTCTGATTACGTATGACAAAGATATCAGGATTACAAGTTCATATATACAATTGAAATTAAATTAAACTATATTCATTAAATTATCAAGCCTTAACCTTTTATTTCTTCTCTGGCCCGTCCTCTTACAAACCCGACCAGCTGTACTTACCTTCTCCCTCTACCAGAAACAAAAACCCATCCTCCTACCTTCAAACTTCATTTCCACGGCTTCATAAAAGCCAAACTCCTCCTATGATCAAAAACAAATTGAACCAAGTATACTAAATCACTCCACAAGCCATGTTTTACAATCCCATCACCCAACTTTATACTTGACATCTTCTTCCCCAAAATTTCCTGCTATGCGTGATCCTGCCATTACCGAATATTTCAACTCCTTTCCCACTTCATCCCTTCACTAAAACTTCAAACTAGCACCACCATTCAACACCTCTCTGCAACCTCTTTAATCTCCTACCATTTTTACTCATATCGAGTCATGTTTCTCCATCGCGTCGGCAGCAGGTACCCGCGCATGAATAGTGGACTCCGACGGTTTTCATCACGGAATTGATTGAAAATTTTCCCACATGAGCTAAAATAATCCTTGAATCCAAATACGAACCCCATTTCAGGACTAAATACCTTGATTATCCAAAACTTGCAACCCTAAGACCAAATAGCTCCTACTGTATAAATTCGATCGAACCCAACTTCGGCCAATCTCTTCCAGACTTATATCCAGTTGTAGAGAATCGATCTAGGATCCCGAATATACATATATTTTGAATTATAACTTTTTATTTGAATTATGGTGGATTTTAGAAGTTTGAATTTTCATGTTTTGGTTTGTTATTAGAGAAAGTGTGGCGGCTGATGTTTTGACCGGTGAAGAATAGAAGTGAGGGTTCGAGAAAGGTTAAAGGTGTATATTGGGTAGATATATAATTTTTTATTCGATTTTTATTTTATTTTAAGCAATCGTTGTTTTTATTCGTCCTCTAAAATTCCTATGATCACATACGATACCTAAAAATCCTGAAAACTGGCATGCAGCTACAGTTCGACATTACAGTCCCAACGAAACTGGTTTCGTTGAAATCCGACTTCGTATGCTCACACAGGGTATTTTTAACCGTCGAAATACTGATTGATTTTTAGTTTAAAATCCCGTACGGCCACATACTGACTTCAAAAATCACGGAAATTGAAATCTAGCAATAATTTAACAATGAGAATCCAACCAAATTAGCTTCGTCAAATTCTGAACTCGTTTGAAAAACTGACTATTTTTAAAGCTCTAAATAACCCATTTAAATATATAAATATATTTTAAAACATTTAAATTTAATATTTAAAAATAAATATTATCGTATGCATTCACAATGGAATATCATACTGCTACACTGGGATTCTTAACTCGATACTTCAAATCCAGTGTTACATCGATATTCGATTTATATTTAAAATCCATTTTAAAATATAAATAAATTGATATAAATTATAAAGGAATTCCATAGAGACTTTTCCAAAATTTGATTTGGACATAAAAATCTACATAATGAAATCTCGATTTTTTCTCTTCCGTCAGAAAAATATACTTCACCAGCTCCTGGCGTTTCTTGTTTTACAGAAATCTGATTTAAAACGGCTTATGTACCTTCAGTTGAAGTTCAAGTCACCAAATAGCGAACTACCGCGCCATTTCGAGCTCGATTATAATTATAATATAATTATACGTTCAAACTGTCGTTAAAATAATATATTCATTATTCTAATTCAATTCTAAATTGAATTAAATATCACAGATGATCCAATTCACACTATTTTGTGAATTTCACTATTTCTGACTATTTCAGAAATTAAATATATTATTATATTATATTATTCACTTTGATTAAATATTCACTATTATTCAAGTTTGGTTATTTTAAATAACCAAACCATTATTTAAATAAATAAATAAATAAATTATATTGCTGAAAAATGCGGGTCGTTACAGGTTTTCTATGATACAACATTCCATATTTATGTAGATATTGGATATATTTGAGTCTATATGGAATCATGACTTGAATTCATTGCTTATTTTACAGGTTTCCTAGATTTTTAAGGATTAATTAATTGCATCTTTTAAAGATTTGGTAGATTTTATGGAGTAATTAGTTGCCTCTTTTATTGCATTAGAAAAGACAACAAATTATCTACATGGGAAGACTTATGGAATTATTCAATGGCTTCTTAAAGAAGATAATTTATCAATCTTATTATAAATAGGCATTACATTTTTCATTATTTGTATGTGGGAGAAAAGGTCTATTCTCTTTAGATTTTAGAATTTGAGATATCTTGTCAATTTTAGTTTTTTCTTGTAATATTTTGGTGGTTTAATAAAAGTTTCGTTTTGGTGGAATTAGTTTGTCATTATTTTTCTTCACTTCTTATCTCTTCTAAAATATAATTGTGTACAGATCCTAGGAAAATTCCTAACAGAATCAAAACTAAATTTTCTATTGCATGTACTTTTTTTAATCCAATGAAATTGATTGATATATAGCGCATAAAACTTTTAACGAGGCATTATCAGAAAAGAAACTTATCATGACCTTAGCCCGCAATAGGTGGCTAGAGAAGAAAACATAGAATTTCTTCTTAGAAGTGCAGCTTGGGATCCAAGATGACTAATAAAACGCTGAATAATCTCCAAAAATACACTTGTCGTTACATGAAGAAAAGAAAAAAGCAAAAAAGAAAAATAATGAATAATTTATTTATTTTCTAAAATTTCCAAATAGATGCAAAAACTCATAAAGCATAATTACCTTCCCAAAATTGTTTACTGCACTGAATCAAAAATCAGCCAGATCTTGTCAAAACCCTACACAACCGTAACAAATAGAATAATGTCCAAAGTCAAAAACTACATATGGCTTTCAACATTCAAACATTCAGAATTCTATACCTTGGTATATTGAAATTTCCCTCTGAGAAAATAAATAAGAAAGTATAGAAGTTGCTCTCCCGTTCTAGGTTTCGAGTGTCAAAAATTACCAATACTATCGCTGCCAGAGCAGGCGCCAATGATAGCCAGATCTAACATAAATACTAGCAGTTTATGTGCATAGCATTTTAAGCTTTTCCTCCCCCTCTTTTTCTCTCTCGGTCGATATGATTGCTGTAAGGAGAGGTAGGATCCATGTTTAGGAGGGAAAATTAAGTGAATTTTTGAAAGCGATGAATTTTCGAGGATGGAAAATCTTAGAGGGAAAAAGGCTAAGATGAATTAATAAGGCTGAAGATGAATTGAAGGAAAAATAGTTATTTTATATGTGAAACTTTTCATATAGAAAATATAATAGAAGGACGAAGGGCATGGTGACTGAGTGGATAAGAGTTCCATTTATAAAGTAGTAAAAGAAAATCTAAAGTGTTAATTAGATATATGAAATGAATTGAGAGGATAAACGAAAAAACTGTAGACTCAAGGAGAGTCGAGTATTAGCTAAGAATGAATAAGCGAAGATGATATGAAAAAAATAATTATTGAACTTTATATATAATGGAACAAATTGGATCATTATCCCCCCCCCACCTAAACAAAAAGTCTGAATTTATAAAATCCAAAGTGTTCAATTTTGGTAAAAAAATATATCAATCTAATAATTATGATTTGGAACTTGAACCAAACAAAGTGCAAACAAACTATTGAATATTGTTGGACTCAAATTTTATAATATCACATCCCTTAGGAAAAAATATATTAAGAAAATTAGTTTCAATCTCAGTGTACTAATGTAAAGAAAAGAGTGCACTAAATATGAAATAAATAACAAAATCTCTGTGCTTAACATTATCAAGAAAAAAAGAAGATGATAGTTCAAATTTAATATTTAATTTCAAGGCGATAATGAACTTGCATTTGACGCCAAACAGTTGATGGGGTGAAACAATTTTTTCCTTCTTTAAATTCTAGAAATTAGACGAAGAGTTTTTGTGTTTTCCTTAAATTTAGAATAAATTACTTAATTTATTTATTTTAATCTAAATTCTTTGTATAGGGCTTTGGTTTCCCCCCTTAATTGTTGAATGAATTATTCAGTATTTATTTTTAACTCAAGAATGGTTGGAGTAACGCCATAAATGAAAAAGTGAAGGTAGGAAAACAAAAGGATGTGGAAGTTAGGATTTATCAGTTGTTAAGCATCAAAATTTATAAAGGAAAGCTGAAAATATTTTCATGAATTAAGTGAAATTCTATATTGGATTTGAAATGAAATGAAAGAATATAGTGGTAATGGTTAAATATTAAACTACTAAAAAAAATTTGGATTGTTGTTTTTCAACTATCTAAACAAAATGTCTGAATCTGTGAAATCAAAAATGTTCAATTTAGGTGAACAAATATAAATCTATCAACTACAGTTGTTAAGTATATTTATGTAAATATCTCCGCCATAGGATAAGGATCCAGCTTATTCACAGGATAAGGATCCAGCTGACTCATACACATATCACGCTGCATTATAGGATAAGGATCCAGCTCATAATACTTTAATACTTTCCTCTTATATTATTATCCCTTTATAACTTATTACTGTTACATTGTTATTGCCTGTTTTAACCTCATGTACTCCATCTATATAAAGCACCATAATATATAATCATGTAATCAATTTTTGCTCTATCAATAACATTAAAAAATTGTATCTCTTCTACAATCCGTCACACTATTAGAAAATCTATCATGGTATCAGAGCTTCCCTAAATTAGAGATTGCTAATAATTGCTATTTTTTAGCGCCTACTGTTGGTAATAGAAAGCTCAAGCTATGAAAAAAATCAAGTTTGGTAGAGGTCGTGGTCGTAGTGGTAATTTCATCGCAAATGTCAGTAGCAATAACCAAGGTGTAGCACAAAAGGTTGTCGATGGTAATCGAGCATATGTTCCTAAATTGAGTGATGCACAATTCAATATCTTGATGACTACTCTCATTCAATACAAACTCTCATCCTCTACTCCAAAACTACATGGTAAGAAATTTAGGATGATCAATGGATCATCGATACTGGGCCTCAAATCACATGTCTGGTAATATTAAATTGTTCACCCACTTGCATGGTATACCTTCCTCTCCTGTTGGTTTACCAAATGGAAAAGTTACAAATGCTATTAAAGAAGGCCAAATAAAACTAAATGAAAAATTGATCCTAGAAAATGTATTATTTGTCCCTGCTCTTACTTGTAATTTGTTGTCTGTGTCTCAACTTTTGGAAAAGCAAAAGTTCATTATTTTACTCACTAACAAACTATGCATTATACAGGATCACACTTTGAGGAACCTGATTAGAGCAGGAGTTTAGAGTAATGGAGTCTAACTTTATTAGTCAATTCATTGTTTTCAAGGAAATAAAGTGTCAGCAGCAGATTTGACAGTGTTATGGCATCGACGCTTGGGGCATCCTTCATCAAAAGTTTTGCTTCCTTTACTTGGAATAGATGGTAGTAGTAAGAACTGTTTTGACAATTGTGAAGTATGTCATCTTGCAAAACAACCTCGCACTTCTTTTCCAAATAGTATGAATAAAGCCAAAGATTTATTTGATATTATTCACTTTGACATTTGGGGTCCTTATAATACTGCTTCAAGTTACGAGGCACATTATTTTTTTTACCATCGTAGATGATTGTTCTCATGCTGTGTGGGTGTACTTAATGGCTGGAAAGTATGAGGTTGATCATTTGATTCAAAAAATTTGTGTCATGATTAATACTCAATTTAATAAAAAGGTGAAATTTTTGAGAAGTGATAATCGACAAGAGTTTGTTTTGAAATCTTTTTATGCAAATAATAGTATGGTATGTCAAACTTCTTGTATCGATACACCTCAGCAAAATGGTACGATAGAATGCAAACATCAGCATATTTTGAATGTTGCTCATGCTTTTAAATTTCAGGCTAATTTATCAATGGAGTTTTGGGGGGAATGTGTATTAGCTGCTGTTTATCTAATTAATAAGACCCCTACCCCGGTTTTAGACGAAAAACCACCTTATGAAGTTTTGTTTAAGCAACCACCACCCCTATCTGCTATACGCATATTTGGGTGCTTATGTTATGTTGCAAATCGTCCTCGTGTAAAGGAAAATTTTGGACCTCGTTGTAGAAAATGCATGTTTGTTGGGTACCCTTTTTGTCAAAAAGGGTGGTGAGTTTATGATTTGGAAACTCATGATTTTTTTGTTAGTCGAGATGTAAATTTTGTGAGAATATTTTTCCATTTGTGGATACTATGGGTGATAATGATGATGCGCAAAGGGAGGCCTATCTGCACCGGCCTCCTTTGGAAGACTATACTCGAGTGGTCAATAGTGACAAAGTTATAGAAGAGGGTGGTAGGGCTATGAATCTGATGGATGATGATGGCATTGTGCAACCAATGTCCCCAAGCAGTGACGAGCTTTATGGTATTGTCCCTTATGACACTACTACTCCTCTACGTTTAGGAGAGAATTCTTCAGTAAGGGAGAGCGAACAACTCGGCAAGGGTTTTCGAGTTCGCCAACCGTCTTCAAGATTAAAGGATTTTGTGACTTATAATGTTCATAAGATAGACTCCGCTACTTCTGCAAGGCCTTCTCAATCAAGTACGTCAGGTAAACCCTTTAATCTAGCTTGTTATGTTGATTATAATAATTTTTCTATGAGACACAAAGTCTATTTGGCAGCAATTACTAAAGGTAAGGAGCCGACTTCATTCAAAGAGGTGGTCAATGACTCAAGTTGGAGACAAGCTATGAAAGAGGAGATTGATGCACTTGAACGTAGTTGTAAATGGTCTTTGGAAATCAACAAGTCAGGTGTCTAGATTATATTGAGATGTTTGCCCTAGTTTCCAAAATGGGAACGGTTCATATTTTTTATCTGTTGTTGTTGCACGAAATTGGGAGCTACATCAGATGGATGTTTGTAATGTGTTTCTTCATGGTGATTTGGAAGAAGAAGTATACAAGGAACTACCTCCTGGGTACCATAGTCCTATTCTAGGAAAGGTATGCAGGTTGCGCAAGTCGTTGTATGGTGTACGACAAGCTCCTCGATAATGGTTTGCTAAATTATCTAATGCTTTGAGAAGTTTTGGTTTTGCCCAGTCATATGCAGACTACTCCCTATTCTCCTGTCAACAGGGTAATGTTCCTTGTATGTTCTTGTCTATATGGATGAACTTATTATTGCAGCTTCCTCTCAAAATGCAGTTCTGTAATTCAACAATATTTGTGCTCTTGTTTTCATATGAAAGATCTTGGTGTGCTAAAATATTTCTTGGGCATTAAAGTTGCTCGTAGTGATGAAGGGGTATTTCTTTCCCAAATAAAGTATGCATTAGATATACTAACAGAAGTAGGAATGTTGGGTTGTAAGCCTATTGATGCTCCAATGGAGAAAAATCATCGTTTTGCTAATGTTGAAGGAGAGCCATATCAACATCCAGATCAATATAGGTATTTGGTTGGTCGCTTGGTATACTTATCTGTCACTCGTCCAGAGTTGAGTTACTCAGTTCATACTCTGGCTCAGTTTCTCAACAATCAACAGGTTGCTCATTGAGATGCTGCTATTCGTGTATTGCGTTATATTAAAGCAAGTCTTGGTCAAGGTATTTTGTTGCATCTGGTGATATGCAACTGAATGCGCTTTGTGACAGTGATTGGGCAGCGTGTCCCATAGCTCGCCGATCATTGTCAGGTTATTATATTCTTCTTGGTAAGTCTCCTATTTCTTGGAAGACAAAGAAGTAGCCTACAGTGGCTCGTTCATCTGCAGAGGCAGAATATCGCACTATGGCAATTGCTATTTGTGAACTTAAGTGGTTAAAATCGTTGTTGCGTTCTCTCGGTGTACTACACTCTAGACCAATGCAATTGTTCTGCAATAGTCAGTATGCTCTTCATATTGCAAAGAATCCAGTGTTTCATGAGCAAACGAAGCATATTGAAGCTGATTGCCATTTTATTCGTGATGAGTTACAATCTAACAATATTTCTATGGCATATGTTCCGATGGGTCATCAATTGGCAGATATATTGACAAAATCTCTTGGACGTCAGCAATTTACATTTTTGTTATGCAAGTTAGGCATTTGTAATTTACATGCTCCAACTTGAGGGGGAGTGTTAAGTATATTTATGTAAATATCTACATCATAGGATAAGGATCTAGTTCTTTCACAGTATAAGGATCCAGCTGACTCATACACATATCACACTACGTCATATGATAAGGATCCAGCTCATAATACTTTAATACTTTCCTCTTATATTATTTTCCCTTTATAACTTATTACCGTTACATTGTTATTGCATGTTTTAACCTCACGTACTTCATCTATATAAAGCACTTTAATATATAATCGATTGATCAATTTTTGCTCTATCAATAACATTACAAAATTGTATCTAATCTGTAATCCCTCACACTATTAGAAAATCTATCAATGGTTTGCAACATGAACCAAACAAAGCGCAAGCATATTACTAAAAATTGTAAAACTTAAATTTTATAATATTACATCTCTAGGAAAAAGTATCAACAATATTAGTTTAGTCCTAATGAACTACTATAAAAAGAGAAAGTAAATTAAATATTAAATAAATAACAAAATCTCTATGCTTTACATTATCGAGAAAAAAGAAAAAAAATAGTTCAACTTTAGTCTTTAACTAGTGTGTAAGCCGTGCTTTGCACATGATAAAATTATTTAAATAGTATTTATTATTTTTAACATTAGAATAAGAACTTTATTATGCAACATATAGTAAATTTTAATATGAAACATATAAACTATTAATTAAATTTATGATTATTGCTTGTGTGTAATTTATGTTTTATAGCCTATACAAGCAATGTGTATTCTTGTGTATTCCGGATTTTTTCAATAACGTTTGTTAATATGAATTATTATTTTAAAAAACCCGCCTCAACACTCGTCTTGAGGAGCACCTCTAGAAAATAAGAGTTAAAACGCCTTGAGACTTTGTAATGACCCACATTTGCAGAGGTATTATAATATATTTATTTATATATTTAAAAGGTGATTAAAAGAATTTAATGGTCGTTTAAATAAATAATGGTGAATATTTAATTAAAATAATAAATTAAATAATATATTTAATTTTGAAATAA